>OZ010790.1:478772968-479978104 GCA_963932465.1 Maratus speciosus | reverse complement strand
AAAAAAGTTTTGATTTCGAAATGGACCAATGAACATCTGCGTAGATATTCCGGGTAGAACTCATCCAATTTAAATGCTTAAGCCAAGGCCTCCTTATCGAAATAACAGACCTCGCAATCGCTAAGTTTCCTTTGTCCGCTGTACACGTGGTTAGAAATCACATAGTTTCCCGTGACTAGCGCCGTCTAACGTGAGAAACAGAAATATTTTTTAATTTGTTTTCCATTTGTCTTTTACCATTTTCTTTACGATGTGCTTTGTAGTTTACAAATGATAGTTGTTAATCTTAAAATTTTCATATGTTCTAGACATTTTATTTAAAAAATGAACTTATTTTACTGTTAAACAAAAAATGTTTACTGCTGTATTCCGTTATGTAAATAAATGATGATAATAATAATAATAATAATCAGGAAAGAAAATTATTTTACCATGAATTTCTCAGTGATATTGGTTATTGAAATAAATGGATAGCATCTAGATCCGTAAAATGTAAAATATTTCATTTTCTCTTTTATATTTTCAAATATGTGATTTATTTTATGGTACAGATGTCATATTCGCCCCATATTGGCGCGATTTTTTTCGGTTGCCAATTTGGCGAAAACATCAACAGCATAAACAACATAATCCGGGTTACCACATCAAGCACTTTGGCGCAAGTTAAATACCTGTTGCCTATATGATATTGGCGACAGAAAAAAATCGCGCCAATATGGGGCGAATATGACATCTGTTCCCTTAAATTTATACATGTCCCTCAACTTTCCGCAAATACCGTATTCTTGTCATGCTACGATTTTGGTGTTTGTAAATCTTAATTTGAGTATTCTTCCTTAATCAGACCTAGAGCCAATTGGCGTAAGTGTAGTTTGGCGCAAAATTAATTTTATTTTTAAACCGTATACTTGATACCACATTATTCCAGCATCGCGTTTTTGCAGTCAACATTGACTGTGGAACAGATTACAGAACATTAGCTAATACTACATTATATAATAATAAATCGGTATTTTTCAAGTATAGGGGCCTTGGCGAGAGAAGAAAATTTGGCAACGTAATTTCTGGAAGCATATTCACTGTTTCACATAAAGAAGCAATATTTTCCAATATTTGTACAATTTATTTAATATAAAAAATGTATTTATCTATTTTATATACAAATATAAACAAATCGTATATAAAAAACAATAATAATATCTAGAAACTAAATTTATACATGTAAATTCGGCACAGATGTCATATTGGCGCGATTTTTTTCTGGTGCCAATGTCATATACGCACCGGATACTTAACTGGAACCAAAGTGTCGTTATTTTGCTTGATATGGTTATCCGGATATAGATGATATGGTAACGAGGTTTTCGCAAAATTGGCATCGGAAAAAAATCGCGCCAATATATATGACATCTGTGCAGTAAATTCTTATAAAACAAGCTGACAGTTCATAAGTTTTGTTTTCATAACTGTTTATATCAATCCGCAACAAATCGCTCTTTCCGAAGCCCAAATTGTGCCAAGATTTAAAAAAAAAATAACCCGCAAAGTCCTATATACTGAAAATGGTACTTGTTAGTTATCCCGTCGACCAAATTACTGTCGCCAAATTGTAAGATTAAATGCCAATAATGGTTTGCCATAAATTAATTAATTTTAAGATTAAATGCCAATAATGGCCAATAAAACCAATATTTCGACGTTTTATTTGTATTTTTATTAATGTTATACTAATTTATTTGTTTTTTCGTTATTTAAAATAAAAAATTGTGTCAATTTGTAGAACTTGGCGAGTAGTTTGGCGATTTATATAATTTGGCGAAATTGGTCGACGGGATAACTAACAAGTACCCTGAAAAAATATCAATAAATCTTATATTTAAATCTTCATTTTTGATATGTTTCATTTTTTAAAGCCAGAACATAATTGTGCGAAATATTTTTTTTACGCCTTTATTTTACTGGAATTCGAAAAATATTTTATACAATTTTGCCAATAACACAACATTTTCAATTTTTTACTATGCATTTGTTTATGGAGTATTACCAGGAGTATACACCAGGTGGCTAACTTACGGGACAAAGTCAGCTAATAAGTTGGCAATTATCGGGGACATTTTCAACCATAGACTTTCTCCGGATTGTCAAGTCTGTTTTATGATAAGAGCTTTTATGATATAATAGTAAAGTCTTGGCTTAAGCATGGCCATAGCCTACTATGATATATAACGGCCATCGCATTTCGCCGAAAAAGTGAAGTCGGATCCAACTTCAAACCCTGAACCAAAACTTCACAACGTGCTCTTTGTTTACATTTATACCCTGTCCGTGTCCAGATAGAAGGTTGTTTCTCATCGTCGAGGTTTCACAATCATTGATCGTATTTTCATGTAATAAATTAAATATTTATATTCTTCAATTTCCTTCGATTTAAAAGGCTATTTTACACAAATTGTAGCATTTTAGTGTTACACATACTTTTAAGATTAGCTAAATTATTTATTGTTTACCTTGATCGTTTGGTTCATTCATGAAAAATGCCTGTTCTGTTATTCTTTTTTAAATGTCCCGTAATTATATAAAAATAGCTTGGATTCATATACACGTTTTAAAATTAAAATTTGATTTTTATCAAACTACAGTTCTCATAACTGACTTGAAACAGCTATTTTTGATTAATTTACTGTTACCGGTAAAATATTTGTTTTTAATATCGCCCGAACCAAGAAGAAGAAGAAGAAAAAAAAAAGCCGATCTTCCCTAAACATTAAATATTCTTATTTTTAATCAGAGAAAGAAATGGTGATTACGGATTTAAATATCGTTGCAATATTCTATGTTATCCAAGCAATTTTGATTAAATCATGTAAGGGTATTTGTTACTTAATAAATTACATTTATTAATTATTACAAGGAATTTTATGAGTATTTTAATATATTAAAAAAAATTCCATCAGTTTTATTGTTTCAGCAGTGAAAATAGTAAATAAGTGGTACTTAGTTATCCCGTCGACCAAAAATCTATCGCCAAATTATAAGATTAAATGCCAATAATGCTTGATCGTAACTGTCACATTCACTTGACTGTAAGCAAGTTACACGTGTTTATGTCATCAAGTGATTTTTATTTCGACGTTGTATTTGTATATTTATTAATGTTATACTAATTTATTTGTTCTTTCGTTATTTAAAATAAAAATTACGTCAATTTGTATAATTTGGCGAGTGTTTTGGCGATTTATATAATGTGACGAAATTGGTCGACGGGATAACTAAGTGGTACCAAATAAATTTGTGACATTGATGTTTTAGACTAAGCATGTGTTTTTTTATTTATATATTTTTATGTGTGTTGGTTTAACAATTTTAAAGAGAAACACATTATATTAGTCACTTAAATAAATAGAACTTTACATTTACATTGATATGGACAGTTTATAATAACCCTTAACAGCTGTATTCGAATTAGCTGTCATTTCTAAGCTTGATTGGAATGTCAGCAGAACTGTAAACGTAACCATGGCGACATGACGTAATTTTGGTGTTTGTTTAGATATCTACCCTTCCCAGGTTGTTTCAGTTACGGTCAGAGTCAAATTTCAGTTTTGAGCAGGGTATCAGAGTCCTCTGGCGAGCGACTTCATACATTAAACGCAAATCAGTCTGCCTGTAGTAGTATCCAAGTATGCCTTGAGCATGCCTTTCTTCGTTAATATTAAAAAAACAGTCGTATACAAAAATACGGAAATCGGCGGTATTATAAAGAAATATTTGATAAACACGCTGATGCAGACAGTTTTCAAATCGAAGAATTACTTTCAGAGATATTTAATGCTAAAGTTGGACAAAATCGTTCCATTAAAAAAGTTTTATTGGAGCAAAAACTATACATGAGAATTTAATCATTTTTAGATCATTTTATATGTTATAAGTTCCCGGTGTGCAGATTGCATTTATTTTTTTTATTTGACTATTTTTTTAGGTTTTATTTCTATTTTAAATTCAAATTTTCAGTATTTCGAGAGATATTTTTTACAAATTTAAAAAATGTTATTAATTTAAACTGTTGCCAGTTGTATAAACAGCGCAAACAATAATGTTTACTTCAAATTAAAAATTTATTTACACGGGACTATTGTAAACAGATTTTTTTTTTTTTAAATTAGAATTAAATGATTACATGCTAAAAGCAGGAAAATTGCGTCATAAGAACCATATTTACACTGGAATTTTAAAAGAGAAACAAAATGTTAAAATAAAAAAATCATTACTATGCGTTAAAACCTGTAAATGGAGGAAATTACGTCATATTTAAAATGGCCAAAAAATATGGCAGAACAATTTAAATTAAAAAATATATCTGCGCGAGATATTTTAAGATAATCTTTTCAACTATTAATTTGAATTCGAAGACATCGCAAATAATATTTCCTTCTAACAACAAAAGTATTTTCACGTGAATATTAATAAGAGAAATAAAACTTCGGTGTAAATTACGTCAGATTTAAAACGATACATTTAAAATGAATTATTTAAAAGAACTATCTTATAGCGCTGTTAAAAAATACCGGGAGACAATGACGCTGTTTACTTAATTCATTTTACATTAGCTTATTTTCGAATGTTTAACCAATTTTTTTAATTAAATACGAAAACAGCCATTGTATCTTTTAACAGCAGCAGATATGGTCTTAAAAATCCCCAATCCAAGAAAAACGAATGGAAACCCGTTTACAGAGAGATCGCTACTGTTTTTTTTTTTTTTTTTTTTTTTTTTTTTTTAATTCAATATTTTTAAAGCCGATCAAATTAGCGTGCTTTTTGGATTTTGGTGTCCCTGAACGGGGGTTGGCGAGCGTAGCTCGTAGGGGGCAGAGCCCCCTAGTTATAATACATCTATCTAAAATTAATTTTATTTCGTTACCCATAGCACGATGGTAGATTTTTTGCCACACACATTTAAAGATAATCTATTAACTGAACTTCATTTCTGATCCGAGCAGTCGAAATCGAAATAAAGTAACTGCACGAGAGAAATTGCAAAACACATTTTATTAACGAAACTGGTGGGATATACTACATCAGCTATTTATACACCATAAAGCAATTTTCCTTGCTTTTTTAGCAATAAAGATATCTATTAGTTCTGAAAAATGTATTGAAATGGCGAAATCGTTTTCAATGGAAATAAGAGCGAGAGAAGAGAGACGTTCATCCAGCATAGTTGATCTTAAATAAGTCTGTATAAGCTTTAACTTTGAAAAATAACTTTCTGTTGAAGCAACGGTTACAGGAATAGTGAGTAAAATTTTAAATGCAATGACAATATTCGGAATAACTTCCTGAAATCTATGGCTGAAAAAATATTTCAAAGTTTCCAATGGATAATTTACACCATTGGAATTGTGCGATTACCACTTGGAATTATGCAAAATAAACTTTTCAATTCTGTGAATAGTTCTAAAAAATTTACGTCATTCATTAAAATTTGCAGGTCGTTGTACTTTTTTAATATATCAGCATCGGGGATATTAGGGATTTGCGTTAGGTCAAAAAGAAAACCGAATGTTGAATTAAATGTTTTCATCGGATAAAAACGTTCCACTGTAGACATTGTGGCTCGATAGAAGGAAGACATTAAAAAACTCTATTTGAAATTCCTTTCCCCGATCATGAATTTTTTTCATCAGCTTCATAGGAAAATTGTTTTTTAAATTTTTTTTCTGCGAAATGATAGTTTAATTTAATATAACAAACCACAAATTTTAGTTTACACGTGAAATACCACTGCTTTGATCGATCGATGATATCTTTTTCTTCTAAACATTTAAATTTCAAATTTGCTTTTTAATTGTAAATATAAAATAAAATAAATGTAAAAAAATAAAATAAACATGCTTTCATTAAAATCCACAAAAATGTAGACTATATATATATTTTTTAAATGCACTGAAAAATCCACCTGAATCTGACGTATTATCCAAACATTTTATTGGCTGTTCGGGAAAAGGCTTTTCCATCGTCAGATTTCCGAGAAATCTGACGGCCCATTTTAAATGAAATTTATTTCTTAAACTTCTAAACATCCCACAATATTACTTTTATATCGTCGTATAGAGAAAAAAATGTACTTTTAAATGCAATTTGTTTGAAAGCTGTATCTCAATTTGTTTCTGAGTTATTAATTTTTTTTTTGTAGTTTTTATTACTGTAGTTTTTGTAATTTTTTGTCATAGTGGCAACACTCTGTTGTCCGTCTCTGTTGAAAGTAAAGGGAAATACAGATTACTGTATAGACCAATCAGAAAACGAATAAAGTGATGATTAAACCAATAAAAACCTTCAGATATGCTTTTGATTTCCTACCCTGACAAGGACAATAACCATTTTTCCAAATGGTTAAAAAAATAAAAAAAATGCAATTTAACAAATTACAACGACCATTTGGAAAATGATTTTTTCAAAGACTAAAATTTAAGACATAAAAAATCGCACGGAGTTGATCATACATTCCATATGCCATGGATTACATATTTCGGTACTGTAAATTTTTAAACTTCTACGGAGCTGGTCATTCATTACGTACGCCATGGATTAAACATTAATATTCCTGGACCAATTTTAAATGAAATTTCATTCTTAAACTTCTAAACATCCCACAATATTACTTTTTACACCGTCGTATAGAGAAAAAAATGTATTTTTAAATGCAATTTGTTTGAAAGCTGTATCTCAATTTGTTTCTGAGTTATTAATTTTTTTTGTAGTTTTTATTACTTTTTTGTCATAGTGGCAACAGAAGCATCCATCTCTGTTGAAAGTAAAGGGAAAATACAGATTACTGTATAGACCAATCAGAAAACGAATAAAATGCGGATTCAACCAATAAAACGCTTCAGATATGTTTTTGATTTCCTACCCTGACAGAGGATAATAACCATTTTCCCAAATGGTTAATAAAATAAAAACACTCAAAGCAGCAAATTAATTCAAGAAATGATCAGAGTTGGTCCTCGGCATATACTTTAGATTACATAGAGTACACTTTCCTATAAAGTAGATTCTTGAAAAATGAAACAGACATGTGTCACGTATATTAGGGATTCAGTATATAAAATGGCGATTTTTCGTTATATGTAAAATGAATCATATATAACCACTAGAAAAGCCAGAAATAATTTTTTGTCGAGTGATCGCGATTTGGGACTACTGTGCATGTGCACCGTTCCCTACTTGGCAGTAAGTAGGTACCTAGAGGTGCCTGTGCATTAACCCTTTCAGGGGCAAAGTGTTGAAATAGATCAATGGCACCGGGATTTAACAACAAGTTTATTTGGAAAAAAGAAAATACTATACTTCATATACATATTAAATGTAAAATATTTTACCAAAATTCTGTGCCAATGTGGCCAGTGGTGTAGTCGTAAAAAAAACAGAGGGTAAACGCTCTAAGCAGAAGGTATACGCTCAAGGCGGAGCGTATACCCTAGAGTGTATATACTATAGCTTTCTTGAGAAACAGGGGGTATACGGTGTTCCTTAAAAAAATCCAGAGGGTATACGGCGTATACCCCCGTATACCCTCCACTACATCCCTGAATGTGGCGTTTGGGAATTAAAATTAAGTGGTTTCATAAACATACCACCGCCTCTGAAAGGGTTAACCCAGCCCTATTTGCGTCTATACCTAAGGGCAATAAGTATAGCTAAGCAACTACCTTCCCTGATGTCAAGGTTATGGGGATAGAAAGTGAAAGCAAAACTATTGGTCCGGCCGGACTCTGTGGAGGCCGCCTGTTCCCCGTTCGTTCATCTGCTAACGCTTCTTTGAATTCCCGGTTAAAATGGAGAATATTCCATCTGCGTCATGATCTCTATTGGTCAAGGCAAAAATTTCTAACGTTAAGAAGGGAAAACTCCGTAGACGCAATGTAAATCCTCACCAGCCAGTGAAACAGTTCATGGAAAAAGCAGTAGTAGCTTCCCCTCTTATCAGTTAAAAATTCTTTGTTTAAATGGAGGATATTCCATCCGCGTTTTGATCACGTGGTCAAGGTAAAAACTTCTAGCGTAAAGAAGGGAAGGCTTCGTAGACGTGTAATGTAAATCCCCGCTAGCCAATGAAAAAGTTCATGAGGCAAAGCAGTAGTATCTTCCCTTCTTATCAGTTAGAAGTTCCTTGGGTAAATTACCGGTATCACGTGACTTTTTTCAGCCTCGAACCCATATTTGGAATATCCTCCATTACCGGTACCACGTGACTTTTTTCAGCCTCGAACCCAGAAAATAATGAAGATCGGCTGTGGCACTGCTCTATACTAGTGGTTGTCCACACGATGATATTCCAGCGACAAACTATCACGTTGCTCGGAAACGTAGTAGTCTTCTGACTGGACGTGGGGATCCATCGGTAACCAGCACCCGTCAAGGAACCCTGCCATAGTCTTCTTCCGAAACTGGAAGGAGCTGCCACGGCATGTTCGGCCAAGATCTCGGTCTTCCTCCTGCACATATGCCAGTTTGATTCGAGACAACCTGGAAGTGCACGCGTCCAGAATCTGAGTAACGTAAATCGTACTTCTAATGTAAATAATAATTCTAATAATATTGTCAAAAATTATATAAGTGCAAGTATATTTTAAAAACAAAAAGGAATTTAATTGTGCTGTTTTTATGACGTCCGATTATTTACACGAGGGATACAGGGCCGGGGTTTACGCAAGGATACCCAAGGTTCGAAGAAAACCATGGAAAACTTCGAACGATTAGGCCGACGGATGCGACTGGGTTCGAACCCAGCACTTCCCGTCTACCAGTTTCGAGAGAAGAACCTCTCGGTCACTAGTGGGGCTGGAATTTTATTGTGTTAGGGATTTGTTGCCAGAAATGTTTATTTAAATAGTCAGAATGTTTGGAAATTTTCAATAATTTGGTGAATGATAGTAATGAGAGAAATGAAGTGATGGATAGTAATTTGGAATTATGTAGTAATGTTGACATATTGTTTAGCAGAGATGTAGCTGATAATTCTGTATATGGTAACAATTTGAGTAAAAGTGCGGGTAAGGAATTTTCATTAAAAGTAAAAAAGTACTGAAAATGAACCTTTGTGGGAGAAAGTCCCGTAAGTAAACACTCTATATTCTCAGTGAAATTGAAATAAATATTATTTTTACAGTTATATACTCAGAAATATTTTAATACGACTGATGATTATGAACTACAAAATTTTCTGATTAACATAAAACCCTTTTTCTTCTTTTGATGAGTTCACATCCATTTATGCATTCTCTTCGTAATATAACCCTTAGGATCTGCAAATAAAACATTTGGGAGATAAGTTTAGTACAATATTGATTTTTCATTTCAAAGAAACAGCAATTAGTTTATAAACAATCATTTTTTTATGTGTACCGAAGAATCTTATGAGTTAAAAATGACAAAAAAGATTGCGTTTCATAATTATATTGGACAATTTAACTTTGCTCTTAAATTCAAACCAGTAATGTAATAGAGGAAGATGCGGGAAAATGTCTATTGTCCATTCACTTCTTTATTTGCTCAGGAGATCTAGTTTTCATTTTAAAAAGGGACGCTTATGTACGCAAATTTAAACAAGTTGGAAATTCCACGTCAAACGTGGCAAACGAGGTGCGTTCGTACTATAACTAGTTTTATAAATATTTTTTGCACCGCATAGTGTACTGAATGTATATTTTAGTGCACTTCATAAGTGAATATCAATTTCATTCTTTTCGAAAGGATGTAACATTATTAAAATGCACTTGCAATAATTTATTCCCATTGGCCGTAATGTAACGGAATACTTTTGACTGTCCCTGTAATTAAACTATATGCATCCAATTTTCATAAAATTTGAAATGTCTCGACAAAATTTTGCAACAATTATATATTTAAAATTTCAGACCATTCGGTTGCGTAGTTTTTGCTTTGTTACATGCGGACGGACGGACCGAACGACGACTATAGGTGCTACGTATTTATATAATTACGAACGCACCTAAAAACTTACTAGGGTTTAAAATAATAAACTAACTAATGAATATTATTTTTTAAGGAATTTTAGAACTATCGCAGTCTATCGAGCGTAATTTGTTTTCGAAAATCTTCATTAATTTTTTAAAGATATTCAAGGCTGGAGTAGCACAGTTGAGGTTTTATTCCAACACCAACAGAGCTAAAAATGTCCAAAATCAGGATTCGAACCTAGATATATTAGCTTCCCGTCAGTTCTGTTGGAGGCCAACAGAACGTTAAATGTTCACCAAGTATTTCTAAAATAAAAATTGTAGAAATATTACACAAATTTCTAATAAAAGCTTTGTTGCATGTCCTTCCCTTCATTATGAGTTTTAAAGAAACCATGTACATGTGCAATAATATTCAGTTCTGTCGGAGGCCAACAAAAGGTTACATTTTTTCCGAGTATTTCCAAAATAAAAATTGTAGAAATATTATATGAATTCCTAATAAAAGCCTCGTTGCATGATATTATTGCTACTGAATATCCAGATGTCTATTCCAAAAAATTTCAATCACAAGATGAGATTTTTAATTTTTTCCTTTCCGGGCACATACAGGCACTGTAATCATGATAAAAACAGAGGTAAGTATATTTTAGTATACTTTTACATTTTGAGGTTCCTTAATCCGTTTTTTTTTTCTAGGTGCGTTCGTAATTTTATAAATACGCAGCACTTTTAGTTGTCGTTTGGCCCGTCCATCTGTCTGTCTGTCCGTCTGCCCGCATATAACAGCGCAAAAACTGCCCAACTGAATGGTTTGAAATTTAATATATATAATCGTTGCAGAATTTTGTCGAGTCATTTCAAATTTTACGAAAACCGAATCAAAACTTAAAAAAAAAATAAAATAAAAGTTTTCGTCATTCTATTAAATCCTGTCATATGTAATTAATTTAGTGATATCCCATGATAGGTAATCATTCTAGTTTGCCGGGTGATTATTCTATTAAATACTATCATACGCAATTAATTCAACGATATCCCATGATAGGTAATGCTTCTAGGTTTCCATGGTGATGGCGTCCTATTTAACATGGAGTCCTATTCTTTCCGTATTGCTGAATTTGAGATATATAATCGTAATAAATTTTGTATTCATGCATTTTTACATAACAGTGCAACAGCTATTGCACCAAGATCTGACGAACGACCACTCCTTTGCCACGTTTGACGTACAATTTCCGGTTTGTTTAGTTTTACAATAATTCCATATGTATGTGAGTATGCATGCGTATATATGACAATTACCTCACATTTTCAGTTCACTACAGTCCGTTTTGATTGGGTTTTTTTTTTCGATATATTGGTATGTATGTATGTGTGTGAGTGAACACGAAAGCGTTCAAACTGGTAGTTTCGATTGATCGCCCATTCATTGAATATCTTTCAGGCCACCGTCGCAAGAACTGTATTCATTTTCGTGCGCAACGAAAAAAAGTCCTTCCGGCCAGTGCCGGGAGGAAGAGGTAGCTTTCATAATCCTTATTTAAAAAAAGCCAACTTATATCATGCAAACACACGAAGCTCAATTTAGTGGAAACCGAATATAGGAGATTCAATACTAATTTTTATCAATATAATGAATGAGAATTTCACGAAATTAGTCAGCTTTATCCAAGCTGCTTTTCTTTAAAGTAACTTATATTTGGCTGCCAAATTCGGCAATTTCTTAAAGTGCCTGTCATTTTAAGACAACATGGTGGATGAGGCTAAGCAGTGAATTTGGTCGAGACCTTAGTAATTGCTGTGCACATGCTCACTCACATCGGAATCGGTTAATATATAGGAGTGCTGTTGCATGCAAAAAATCAGATTTTTCAAAATGTCACCCACAATAGAAATTGAAACTGCTATATCTGAGCCATTTTTTAAGGTAAAGACAAACAAAAAGTGCTCCCGAATCCTTATATCAAGATCAAATACTTAAGAAAGAAACCTTTTTCAATTTCTAATTTTTTTGCACCTCACTTTAAATATATATATATTTTTTAATTTAATGGCCGCCATTTTGAAACAAGATGGCTGATGAATCTGGGCAACGAACTTGGTCGAGATGTTGATGTATACTATCCACATGCCTTCTTACATCGAAATAGGCGAATACGTGTGTTATCGCGTGACAAATACAAGATCGTCTCAAAATGTTAGCCATGTTAGAAATTCAAAGTGCTATAAATCAACCATTTTTTAAAGATATCAACAAAAGAACAAATTTTCAGAAACAAAAACTGCTCCGGAATCTTTGTATCAAGGCCAAACACATAAAAAAAATCTTTTTCATTTTCCAATTTTTTAATACCTCATTTTGAATTTTAAATTTAATTTTTTTTAAATGGCAACCCTTTTGAAACAAGATGGCGAATGAAGCTGGCCAACGAACTCGGTCGAGACATTGGTATGTACTATGTACAGACCAAGTTACATCCAAATAGGTTCATAAATACGCCTGTTATTGCGTGACAAAAATCAGGTCGTTTTAAAATGTCAGCCACAAGAGAAATTCAAAATGCTATTACTCAGCCATTTTTTTTAGATATAGACGAAAGAAAAACTGCTCCGGAATCTTTGTATTAAGGTCAAACACATACAAAAAAAATCTTTTTCATTTTCCAATTTTTTGGTATCTCATTTAAATTTTTTTATTTTTTAATTTTTTTAAATGGCCGCCATTTTGAAACAAGATGGCGGATGAAGCTGGCCAACGAACTCGGTCGAGATATTTGTATGTACTATGTACACACCAAGGTACATCCACGTCGGTTCATAAATACGCCTGTTATTAAGTGAGAAAAATCAGGACGTTTCAAAATGTCAGGCACGCTAGAAATTCAAAATGCTATAACTCAACCATTTCTTAAGATATAGACGAAACAAAAACTGCTCCCGAATCTTTTTATCAAGGTCAAACACATAAGAAGAAAATATTTTTTCAATTTTCAATTTTTTGTACCACATTTCAAATTTAAATTTTTCTTAAAAATTTAAATGGCCGCCATTTTAAACAAGATGGCGGGTGAAGCTGGTCAACGAACCCGGTCGAGACATTGGTATGTACTATGTATAAACGAATTTACATCCAAATCGGTTCATAAATACGCCTTTTATCGCGTGACAAAATTCAGGACGTTTCAAAATGTCAGCCACGCTAGAAATTCAAAATGCTATAACTCAGCCATTTTTTAAGATATAGACGAAAAAAAAACTGCTCCGAAATCTTTGTATAAAGGTCAAATACATAAGAAAAAAATATTTTTCCATTTTCAATTTTTTGGTACCACATTTCAAATTTTAAATTTTTTAAAAATTTTTAAATGGCCGCCATTTTGAAACAAAATGGCGGATGAAGCTGGCCAACGAACTCGGTCGAGAGATTGGTATGTACTATGTACACACCGAATTACATCCAAATCGGTTCATAAATACGCCTTTTATCGCGTGACAAAATTCAGGACGTTTCAAAATGTCATCCACGCTAGAAATTCAAAATGCTATAACTCAGCCATTTTTTAAGATATAGACGAAACAAAAACTGCTCCGGAATCTTTGTATAAAGGTCAAATACATAAGAAAAAAATATTTTTCCATTTTTAATTTTTTGGTACCACATTTCAAGTTTTAAATTTTTTTAAAAATTTTAAATGTCCGCCATTTTGAAACAAAACGACGGATGAAGCTGGCCAACGAACTCGGTCGAGACATTGGTATGTACTATGTACACACCGAATTACATCGAAATCGGTTCATAATTACGGGAGTTACAGTGTGACATAGGTCAGATATATATATATATATATATATATATATATATATATATATCAATTTTGAACGGAGGGTGGTTTCGGGGTCTGGGGGTCATGATCGATGAAAATATACCAAAATTTTTTGAAATCGCTTTCCTCCGAACGGCTGCAATAGGTAGCTTTTTTGTAAAGAAAGCTACCTAAAAGGGGTTTGATATCTAAATCATTTTTCCCCCCGTTTGTGACCAGAAAGTCCTGCGTTTAGGACAGTTAAAAATTATGAGCGACACCACCTGGGTGATTTGAAATGGATTGACCTTTGCAACTTTACTTGTGCATGGAAGAATGCATTTTTAAGATTAAGAAGTCAAAATACTTTTGCAGAGTGCAACTTATCATTAATGTCATTAATTAATGGGGAAAAAAACCCTGCTTATATATTTTTGAATTCAATTTGAAATAATCAACAAACAGTCGAAATGAATCGTCTTTCTTTTTTTTACAAGACCAATTAGGTGAAGAAAAATTATAAATAGTTTTTCATAGTATTCCTTTTTCTAACCATTCGGAAATTTTGTTTTTAAACAAAATATTTCTAGAGAGCAGCCAGCCCACGAGGAGGTGAGGAAAAACAGGCGTTTCATTCTGCAAATAAACGGTGATTTGGACAACAGTTTTGTTTATTTTCATAGAAAATAATTCTGAATAAGTAGTAAATTTTGCAAACGTAGGGTTTCATCAGTAATATGAGATATATCGTGATTGTATTCATATAAAAAATGAGTTACATTAATCAACAAATTACCAGGCATACTGTCATTTTTCACATTGTTATGCGTAGTAATATCGTTTCCGAAAATTGTTAAAATAATCTGCTGTACTACATTAGTACGAATGATAAAGTCAAAAGATAAGGAATAGTCTGGTACTAAATAAACGTTAGTTTTATAACTAGAACTATTACTCATAATGTATGTAGAAGAAACCTCCGAAAGTAAGGTTGTACTACTTCCTAATCCAGTTAATGTGATAGTTGAATGCTCGAGTTTCGAAACCACAGTAAATGCACGTTAAACGCTCTCTTTTAACAGTGTCTTTTCACTGCTAGTATCAATTAATGGTAGATCATACATTGGGCAGACTTATGGCCGAATGTTGAACAATTAAAGCAACGAGGACGTCTTTATTTCTACATTGGCTACTCTCGTGACCGGTATATCCAATGTTAAAACAGCGGAATAGCGGTTCAGTTTTAGTAAAGTAGCTTAGTAAGGTAGGGGGTAGTTTTAGTAAGTTGAACCTGTCAGTCAAAGAGAGGCTTACGCCAGTGGCGTAGGAACCTTGTACAAACAGGGGGAGCCGGGGCATATTGCTGAAAGCTAGTGGCGCGGATCATTTCGTTCATTTTGGAGGGTTCCTTCATAGTCTTGCACGTTTCACAAGCAGAAGTATAAAATAGAAGCATATCAAAAGATCACCAACTCTTTAATCCAGTTAAAATAATTTTTAATAGATATACTTGATACATAGAAATTTAATTTATATCCGATCCCGAATACAATATTCAAATTTAAGGCTTCTCCCACTTCCAGTTATCAAAAATTAAAGTGCTTTTTGTTGTTTTGCTTACAAATTCTTTACAAATCTCTTCCAAATCAATTTTAGAGGCCTCCTCTTTATAAATATGTTATCGGTGCAGTAGACCTATATAAGCCCCCCTTTTTTTTGGAAATCGGGAGGGTTGTAAACACTGAGAAAAAAGGTGAAGGCATAAACAAGTGTGCTCACCACCTCCTCTCTCTCTTCTCTTTGTTGTTTATTGTGTGAATTTCCTAGAAAAAGTATACTTTATTTTTTAATTCAGCAATGTATCGTAAACAGATGTGGTGCGAGAATTTCTCCCGGGAGAGCTGAGCCTGTCCGAAATATTCCAGGGGGAGCCACAGCTCCCAAAGCTCCCCCAGTTCCTACGCCCTTGGCTTACGCCTCTCTTTGACTGACAGGTTCAACTTTGATGTTATCATAACTAATTCAAATTTTATCATAAATTTTTAGATTTTCTTTAAACTCTGAAATATTTTGATAACCATACCAAACGGATTTTTTAAACACAGTATCAGATATACATTAATAATGTATTGCATTAAAGCAGAATCCTTAATTAGTGATGGGCGATTCTCGAGAATTCGACAATCGAGAAAAATCGTCATCGTAAAAAATAACAATCGATACAGCCATCGATTAATTCATAGAATCTACAATCGAGATGTTTTACAATCGATTATAACGAGAAAAGATAAAAACAGTTATTGGAAAACTTAGCTATTATTCTGGCCGACAATTTCATAGTAGTGATAGGGCTTAGTGATGGACGATTCTCGAAAATTTACCAATCGAAAAAAATCGTTATCGTAAAATACACAATCGATACAGTCATCGATTCCTTTCGAGAATCTACAAAGGAGATGTTCTAGAATCGATTATTGAAATCATTGTTTTTGCATATATATAAGGCAGATTTTATTAAATATAGGGTAACTGAAAACAGATGGAATAAAAAAACAACAAACCAAAGGGAAACTATAAAGGAGCCATAAGACTGGAAAAGTCTTGTAAGGGTGCCCCCTGGTTGAAAAAAGCTGAAAAAACGCGAGTAGCTATGAAGCGGTAAGGGGAGTTTAAGTATCAAAAATTAGAATTTTTCGGCAATTAGTACCAAAATGGCCAAAGAAATAAGAATCAAAAGCACCCCCTAGTGGCAAAAATATGAACTAAAGGATGATAAAAGGGATCAAAATTTTTTATTGATTTTTCTACATCATTTGAGATTGGATCTTTAATTTCCCCATTTTTATAAAGTCTTCGACTGGAATACATTAAACGAACTCCCGCGGGGAGCAAAGTAGGAGGGAGGGGCAAGGAAAGTGCATAATATGAATAAGTGGTCACAGGACTTTCCAACGATATGGCACATGAGGGGTGTCGGCTAAATTTAGTAAAGTGCCCCGCTCGGGGGCAAAGTAAGGGGAGGGGCGCGGGCGATATATAAAATGAAATTGTAGTCACAGAGCTTTCCAATGATATATCACATGAGGGGCGTCAGCAAAAGATAGAAAAGAGTCCCAACTCCCAGGATTCCAATTATCGTGCCCCCCCCCCCGAAATATACCCTGCCCATCCTTCTCTTTGAAATTTTCATATATTAAAAATTATTTATCGGAGGGCTCCGTAAAAAAATCCGATCTAAAATGTTTAAAAACGCTACGATTTCAAAAAAGTTCGAAAAGTGCCTCTCTCGGGGCGCCAAACTAAGGAAGGAAGAAGAAAGGTTCATAATATGAAAGAGTAACTTTGCGATGATAACCGAAAACTTTCCGATGATAGATCAAATGACTGGTCCAAAAAAAGTTTGAAATCTACCCCTCCCACGTGGGTTCCCTCTTTTATCCTAGAATATACCCGGAAATCACGCAGCCCCACTCTTAAAATTTTATATTTAATAAATAATATTTATCGGAGAGCTCCATTAAAAAACCTTATTTAACGATATTTATTGTAGAAATCTCTACAATTTAAAAAAAAGTCACCCCCGCACCGCTCCCCCCCCCCCCCCGAACCCCTTCCGGAATTGAACTCTGGGAGGAGAAAGGTTCATACTATGAAAGAGTGGTGAAAGGACTTTCCGATGATATGTCAAGGAGAGGTTTGGTAAAAGTTTGAAAATTACCCGCCCCCCCCCTCCCTTTGTGCACTCTCGCGCACCCCAGAATTCACTCACCTTCCTCTTTGAACTTTTTATATTTAATAAATAGTATTTATCTGAGTCTCCAGGTATGGGGCAGCTTGGCAGAGCTAAAATAAGAGAAACATTGAAAATTCGTTGCAAAATGACACTAAATTTAACAGTAAAGTTTGAAACTAGGACTATACAGAACTGAATACATAAACCACTATGCTTCATAACCCACATCGGTTAATAGCAATAAAATGATAAGTGCCAGTTAAACTGATGGCATTGAGCTCACAGGTTATTAACACTAACTGTATATTACACTCTTATTTCAAAGAATAATGTCCCTCAAAAAATAAATGAAGGGAAATATCCCCCGTTTGCCCCTTTTATACTTAACCAATGAACCTCCAAATCTAATCAGGGAAACTCCTTAACTATAATAAATCAGTATATCAAATTTGAAGCAAATCAGATAATTCTGCATGAAAAAAAGAAACATATCGCTAAATTAAGGGTGGTCTAACTCCTTTAACCCTTTTATACTTAACTAATGAACCTCCAAATCTAATCAGGAAAGCTCCTTATCAGAACAAACATAGAAAAAAAATTAAAGTAAATTGAATAATTCTCCATGAAAATCCATTTATCTAAATTAAGGGGAGGGGACTTGCCCCCTTTTCGCCCTTGTATACTTAACCAATGAACCTCCAAATTTAATGAAGGAAGCGCCATATCGGAATAAATCGGTATATTAAATTTGAAGCACATCCAATAATTCTGCATGAAAAACCCTTTTATCTAAATTAAGGGGAGACTAGCCCCTCCCCTTTATACTTAACCCACAAACCTCCAAATCTAATCAAGGCAGCTTCTTAACATAATAAACCGGTATCCCAAATTTGGAGCAAATCGAATAATTCTGCATGAAAAACCCATTTATCTAAATTAAGGAGGGGGTCTACCCCCCTTTCCCCCCTTTATACTTAACTAATGAATCTCCAAGTTTAATCAGGGAAGCTCCTTAACATAATAAACCGGTATACCAAATTTGGAACAAATCGAGTAATTCTGCATGAAAAACTCATTTATCTAAATTAAGTGGGGGACCAGCCCCCCTTCTCCCCCTTTATCCTTAACCAATGAACTTCCAAGTTTAATCAGGAAGCTCCTTAACATAATAAACCGGTATACCAAATTTGGAGCAAATCAAATAATTCTGCATGAAAAGCCCATTTATCTAAATTAAGGGGGGACCAGCCCTCCTTCTCCCCCTTTATACTTAACACGTAAACCTCCAAATCTAATCAAGGCAACTTCTTAACGTAATAAACCGGTATACCAAATTAGGAACAAATCGAATAATTCTGCATGAAAAACCCATTTATCTAAATTAAGGGGGGGGGGGGCGGACCAGCCCCCCCTTTTCCCCCTTTATCCTTAACCAATGAACTTCCAAGTTTAATCAGGGAAGCTCCTTAACATAATTAACCGGTATACCAAATTATGAGCAAATCAAATAATTCTGCATGAAAAGCCCATTTATCTAAATTAAGGGGGGGGTCTAGCCCCCTTCTCCCCCTTTATACTTAACCCGTAAACCTCCAAATCTAATCAAGGCAACTTCTTAACATAATGAACCGGTATACCAAATTTGGAGCAAATCGAATAATTCTGCATGAAAAACCCATTTATCTAAATTAAGGAGGGGGTCTATCCCCCTTTCCCCCCTTCATACTTAACTAATGAACCTCCAAGTTTAGTCAGGGAAGCTCCTTAACATAATAAACCGGTATACGAAATTTGGAGCAAATCGAAGAATTCTGCATGAAAAACCTATTTATCTAAATTAAGGAGGGGGGGGACCAGCCCCCCTTCTCTCCCTTTATCCTTAACCAATGAACCGTCAAAACTAAACAGCGGAACGCCTTATCAGAATGAACATAAAAAATATTGAAGCAAATCGTACATTTTAATCAAGAGTTATCGCGTTACGTACATACATACGTACGTACGTACGTACAGTACATGCATACACACAGAACCGACGGGTACATTAGCTCTCAGGCTTAGATAGCCTGTGAGCTAAAAAGAGATTGGATAAGCAGATGGACTCCTTTGAGAAATTATGACTTAAACCAGAAATGCGGTAAGTTTGACTCTGAAAGCTTCATTTCCATCTCGCATTTCGGCAAATCTCATCTCGATGATTTTTCCAGCATTTCGACGCTTCCAGATGGCAAGCTGCTCGATGGTTGGCTCTCTCGCGGTTTTAAACCTTTCGGGATGGGAAGTCTCTCGAGAGTTTCCTCTCGCCCTTTTCAACCTTTCCCGATGGGAAGCCTCTCGCTTGTTACTCTCGTCCTTTTCGAAATCTCCCAATGAAAAGCCTTTCGAGGATTTCTCTCGCGCTTTTCAACATTTCGCTATGAGAAGCTTTTCGAGGATTTCTCTCGTCCTCGGCAGAGAAGAAAAGTAAGAAAATTTATCGAGAGTACCAAGGGACGAGATAGAGAAAAAGGCATGACAATGAGCTGTGAAATGAAGCTTTAATTTTCAAAGTTTCTCTTATTTTAGCCCTACCAAGATGTCACATACCTGGAACCCTCCGATAAAAATTATTTATTAAATATAAAATTTTCAAAGAGGAAGGTGGGTCGGGTGATTTCGAGGGAGGAGGACGTGAGAGTGGACTCATGGGGTGCAATTTTAAAAATTTTACCGAACCCTTCCTGTGGCATATAATCGAAAAGCCGTTTGACCACTCTTTCATACTATGAACCTTTCTTCGCTCAAAGGGGGGTGGGGAAGGGGCGAACAAATTTTTAAAACCGTAGCCGATTTCTATAACAAATTTAAATATCACTTTAAATATGGGTTTTTTATGCAGTCTTCCGGTAAATATTATTTATTGAACATAAAAATTTTAAAGTGGCGGCTGTGTGAATTCCGGGGTGAAAGAGTGGGCCCACGGGGGGAGAGAGGGGGAGCAATTTTCAAACTTTTTTTGGACCAGTCATGTGATATGTCATGGGTAAGCTCTCGGATGACTCTTTCATATTATGAGACTTTCTTCCTCCCCTCCCCAATTTGGCCCCTACTGCGAGGGTAGTTTTTTCCGCTTTTATCATTTTAGATCGGATTTTTTATGGAGCCCTCCGCTAAATATTATTTATAATATATGAAATTTCAGGACACTTTTCCAAATTTAGCAAAGACCCCTCATGTGACATATCGTTAGAAAGGTTTGTGACTATTTATTAGTGCTATGCACTTCCGGTGTCCGCCCCCCTCCACTTTGCCCCCCCGGAGGGCACTTTTCCAAATTTAGTCAGTACCCCTCTTATGAGATATCGTTCAAAAGGTCTGTGACTACTTATTGATGTTATGCACTTCCGGTGACAGTCCCCCCACTCTTTGCCCCCCCTGGGGGACACTTTTTCAAATTTAGTCAAGACCCCTCGTGTGAGATATCGTTGGAAAGGTCTGTGACTACTTATTGATGTTATGTACCTACGGTGTCCCCACCACCACTTTGCCCCACCCCCGGGGGCACTTTTCCAAATTTAGCCAAGACCCCTCATGTGAGATATCGTTGGAAAGGTCTGTGACTACTTATTGATGTTATGCTCCTCCGGTGTCCATCCCCCCAATTTGAACCCCCCCCCGGGGGGGGACACTTTTCCAAATTCAGCCAAGACCCCACATGTGAGATATCGTTGGAAAGGTCTGTGACTACTTATTGATGTAATGCACCTCCGGTGACCGCCCCCCCCCACTTTTCCCCCACGGGGGTGTTTTTCTAAATTTAGCCGAGACCCCTCATGTGACATATTGTTGGAAAGGCTTATGACCACTTACTCATGTTATCCACCTCCCGCACCCCTCCCCCCCTTTCCCCCCACAGGGAGGGCATTTTTATAAATTCAGATCCAGACTTCTCATGTGACATACGGTTGGAAAGGCCTAAAGACCTGTGACGACTTAATCATATTATGCAGCTGCTGTGCCCCTCCGCTCGCTTTGACCCCTCCCCCAAGAGATCTGGTCCAACGTTCATTCGTTTCGATATTATATTTTTTACAAGATTTTGTAGTGCGTGCACACCACACCCGCCTGCTATCATATATCAGTGCCGTATATAGCGGGTAACCTGTTCGTGATTTCATATTACAAGATTACGTATAAATTAGGGGCCCCGATTAAAGGAGGGGCCCGCTAGTTGTCGAAGTCACCTAGTCTTTATTAACATCGACTCATTCCAGTTCACCCGCAGACGATTCTTGATAAATGTATGACGTATATAATACATAATATATGATTTATAAAAGAAATTTGCAAACTGTAGTCATCGAGAAAAAATTTATACAATCGAAAAATATCGAGATGTCCATACAATCGAGAAAATCGAGAAAAACATCTCGTTATCGCCCATCACTATCCTTAATGTTACCGCTCGCACACAACTGTTTCATTAAAATAAAATATTCGCCTAAATATTAACTTTCTTGTAGTTTTCAGTTATTTAACATATCATGCAATTCATCAGAACTATATAATTAACCGAATTCTGATAGCAGAAGCTGTTTGAATCGGTCCCGCGAATTAATATGACATTGAATTTGTATCAACAATTGGCATTTTCTCTTAAAGATCTTTTAGCAAACATAAATTTATGCAAATCAGGCAGTTTAAATATACTAGTGATGTCAAAATTAATAATCCATTCATCAATGCTGAAAACAACTGCCATGAAAAATAAGTATTATATTTCCAACATCAGTAAAAGTAACAGCAGAGGACAAAAAAACTTGGAATTGAAAGTTGCTGGTGGTGATCGAAATCCGATAATTTTGCGCCATTATTTGAATTACTTGGAAGTGATGCGTCATGTCGCGTATTTTTTGAGTTATTTGAAATTAATTCTGCTTCTGATTCAGTATCACTTTCATTCTGAATAACGCTGGTTTGAAGTAAAGTTAAAACAGAAAGGCCAGTACTTAGTGAGTAGCAAGATCAACTGGGGACGCTATATTAATAATGCATAGTAAATTACACAGTGATATTATATCGTTTAAAAAAGTGCAGTTTGTGTTTGTTCCAATTTAGCTTTAAATTCAGTGCTACCAGTTTGAACATCAAAATCCGAAAATCGCGTATCTTTTTCTATATTATCTATTGTCTTTTGTATCAATTAAAACTTGTGTAATAATTTAATATCGGAAGTTTGATCATCTTTGAATACAAATTCCAGATCCCAGATGTCGACTAGTTTCATGATAAAGAAAATTGTAAAACTCAGCGCATGTGAAAATATTCAACTTGATTATTAAAATCGAATTTGATTAAAGATATAGAAATCCAACTGTATAGCAAAAAAAGTCATGTGATAGGACAATCACTGTAGTAGACCCTTATTTTATGAAAAAGAGCTCAGAAAATAGTCTAATATTTATAAACGGACAGTTTTATCAACATTAGGATAAGTATAGAATGTTGAAATAACACATATAAACGAATATATAAAAGCATTTTGCTGAACGTTGGCATAGGGATTAATATTAACCAAACTAAGTTCGTCGCACGTCGTAAGATTTAATTTTCACAAGATATTACACACTTAATCATCTTTTTGTGATTTGAAAAGTTTAGAATCACCATCATATAGCCGGCAAACTGCCCACTGAACTGTTTCTCGCCTTAATTTCAAAGGAAGATTTCGTCTAGTGTGAGCGCGACTCTTGTGCTGTCTACACGTTGGAATTCAAGTGTGCAGCATCACGACCCACACACATATATATGAGTTACCAAAGTTACATATAATCACACCTTTGTCAATAAGTATAGTATTTCATTATGCGTAGAATTTACCAACTCAGTGCCTCCGCTTTCGCTATCCTTTGTGTTAATTCGCTTTAGATAAACTCGTTTTCGATATCTAGCTTTTTTGTTGTTTTCTTACATTCGCGGCATAATGAAAGGTGGGACAAGTGTGTCTTATTATTGAAGCTAATAAGAAAAAGAAAATACTGTATTTGACAACTAAATTATAATATGTAGCATTATTCACATCTTTTCCACATTCCGTCTTCACATCTCGATCTTTCTTGAGTGTGGTCTAAAATTTGTTTTGATGGCCCTGGAAAGGGATCTTCAGTTTCTACTTCTTCATAGGCGCAGCGATCTTGATCACAGCCAAGAGACCTCAGAACTTTCGCACAACAGTGGTTAATTGGAAGACCCTTTTTCTTCAGAGTTAGACAGCCTGCATATCAGATGGAAAAATAATATTAAATTATTGTTACCAAATAAAAAAATAAATAAAAAATTGTTGTATATCCTTTTTACTAAATCTCTTGATATATATGATTTATTTCCAAAACTCCAGAAAAAATAGCCTAAAACCGTTACAGTAAAACCTGTCTATAACAATAATTTCCATGGCCCCGGAAGATGTTCTATGAAAACCAATGTCAGGCAGGACCGGTGCAACCATCCGACAAACTGGACGACTGCCCAGGGTCCCGCGCAAGTTGAGGTCTTGTTAGGGGCATCGAACCTCTCTATACAATTCGAAATAACGTTTCCACTGTGTAAAATAATGGCGTTTTTGCTCTAAATTTGTTTTTAAATGTTTTACGCTAAAAGAAGTAGTATTAATTACATGCTTTAGAGCCAAAGTTGATATAATTGTCAAGAAATGCACAGATTTGAGTACCCTGAAAGAAACCGTAAAAGCAAAAATTAAATATGTAAAATACTGTAAAGGATGGAATATTTTTAGAAATTAAAAATAATTATGCCCATTGCATGTGAAAAATGTTGTTTGGTATTTATCATGTATGTTTATCTATATTATAAAATATTCTATGATAAATGCGCAATTTAAAAATTTTTTTTATCAGTCCAGTGTTGCAGCCAGGGATGTTGGGTCACACTAAGTGATTTGCCAGGGCCCCGCGTGACATTACGCCGACCCTGACTAATGTATTGCAAACCTGTCAGTAATACGTAATAATTCGTTTTGATGTGAACTTGAGAAAAATGATATTTTTTCCTCCTTTGAATTGGCCATTTTCTTGCATAAAAATCCCTTCATACTGGAATCTGTCGAACTACTTTAGAGCCGTATTTTGAGCGAAACGTTTTTTGGCTATATTTCTTGAATTCTCACGAGATTCAGAGAAAAGAACATAGATAAAGAGGCATTAAAAAACTGAAGTCTAAAACAGTATTAAAATTTATTTAATCCAAAAATTAAGGTAGTATTGACAAGCTATTTTAAGACTTTCCCTGCCCTAAAGAGAAGGTTTCAAACATTAACTCACATAGAATATAAGATATCGAATATAACACTTTTGCGTTGACTTTCATTCCTTTAGAAGTGCGCAGGTTGGTGTAATTTCAGTTCCATCTGCGCAATGGCATTAGATTCTTACACTCTGATATTACAATATTTTATATATTTTTCAATAAACAAATTTGATAGCTAATTATTAAAAAAAAATTTTTTTCGCTTTTAATTATGATTCTGTCAAAACGTTTAATCATTCTTGCCTTTACATAAATAAAAAACATATTTTACTTAGAAATTAATGAATTTACCTTGACATAATGATAACACGCCTGTAACACTATTTGTCCCTGGTTCCTTCAGTATCATTATAGACAGGTATACTTAGTATAGTATCGGTATACTTAGACTATTCAATATATTTAGTTAATATCCAGATTACTAAGAAACTAATAGTAATCTTGTGAAAAATTACCGTAATGGAAATAAGTAATTCTTAACCAGTTTGTTAAAAGTACTGTACATAATTAACTATTAGTATTATGGCCGCACTTTACACTGAAAAAACAAAGAAAATATTTACATTTAAAAGAAATCATTTTAAATTCATTTAAATAAAACACATACATTAAATTTATATTGATATTACATTGCCACAGTGGCATTAATTAGACTTGTCACCTTTTAGCAACGTAAAGAGACCCTTTTATGATAGAATACTTGGGCTACCTATCTATAATTAATAATGATAATAATAATAATAATAATAATAATAATAATAATAATAATAATAATAATAACCTTTTGCCTAAATAACACATTTCTTGTAGAATTCTTGTTTTTATATGTGACAAAACTTTTTATTATTTTTTGTAAAAAATCAAATCTTTTATGAGTGCTAGATTTTTGGATAATGCAAGTTGAAGAAACATAATTGGGTTTTCCACTTGATTAACATAGTATTTTGAAAATTTCTTTTAAAAGTCAGTAAAAACTGGTAATTGGATTATACGTAATTTAATTTATGACAAACTTTTACATTACAGTAGTTTCTTTTCCTAACGGATGATGTAACGCTTTAATTTAGTGAAAATCATAAGCTATGGTATGTCAGAAAATCCGATAAAAAATACCCTTCACTATAAAAGAAATTTAAGACTACTAGAAAACTACTATGAAATTTTAAAATACTAGAAAAACGCACTGTAAATGTTCTTTGGTTAAATAAATTTTGTACGAAGGACACGTTTCATACTTACCAGTATATCCAGGACACACATGTTCCGGTATAAACATGGTTTCTTGATTCGAAATTATTCCTTTCTTATGATACTCCACACCTATGAAGAATGAAAAATACAAACTCGTGTACAAGTAAACAAAGAATAGGCATTTTACGCGCATGTATATTTATGTATTCACATTAATATAGGGTAAGCTAAAAGTCCCACACTTATCTCAGGAATGCGTTGGAATTTCAGTAAATAGTGAAATACGTGTTAACAAGAACGTGCCTTTTCATAGAGCTGAAACGTTTTTCGTACTTACGACCTAATTCTCGATGAATTTTCATTCAGCCCGTGCTGAGATTAAAGCCTATAAACTAAAATAAACATTAAATTGAATTTGCATAGCTATGTAAATTCAATTTAATACCTCATCCTAATAGAAGGGGTTCACAATCATAGTAGACCAAGTCCATTTTGGAAAAAAAAGTGGGACAGTCCATTTAGAAGGTGCTTAAAATCTGTCTTATCCACTCCCACAGTGAACTAAGTCCGTTTTCATATACTTTCTCATACATGTCATCTGTTTACAGATTTGGTTTACTGTGGGAGTGGATAAACAGATTTTATGCACCTTCTAAATGGACTGTCCCACTTTTTTTTTTTTTCCAAAATGGACTCGGTCTATTATGCCTGTGATCCCCTCAATTGTAGTTTTAAATTGTTCTAAATGTTGACATTTCCCCCTTTTTCCTGAAAAGAAGTATATTAATTTCCATGTGCTTTTATAAAATTAATTTTAAAAAAAATTGTAAGAAAGAAAAAGTTATACTAAATTAAGTCGCTTATTGGGAAGCATGATTGTTGTATCAACATAATCAATAAAAATATTTAACTGAATAATTTTCATTGGCCACAAAATGGTTGAAAATTGGTTTAAACAGGGTTTAGATACCAATCCCGTTATCCGATTTGTACAAAAATGAATAGAGTTCTTTCGACAATGGTCTGTAACATATAGACGGCTCGCACATGACGTCAAATGTCTGGCATCGCTTCATATGACGCCCAAATATAAGGCGAATGTGGTGCTCTCCATTTGACTTATTAGAACTTATTTGACCTATAATAATAAAAATAAGAAAGATCTAAATTAAACAGAAAGATAACATGTGCTTTTAATGGCAAACGGGGAGTTCTGACGTTCCGTATGAGCTCCAGATGCAATAGTATCAGTCGTTGCTAATAGCAACGTGACGTCAATGCAAGCGGTCTATTCGCCAAATGGAGCTCAGTTGAGGGGCACAGTATGGGAGCAATCAAGAGCACTCTCATATATATATATATACACCGTGTGCCCTAAAATAGAATGACTGATTTTAAAATTCAGTAACTTGCAAATGGTGACAGCTATTAATAAAATTCTTTCAGGAGGGTTATGTAAGATGTCAGGAGTTTATTTACTGCGATTCTCAATTTTAGTTTAAAATAGCAGCAATAGATGGCGCTGCAAGCAATATGCGCTAAATCGGGGGCCAGTGTTTAACTTCTCTCTTCGCTCAAGATTGAAAGAAAGAGGTTAAATATATGGAGTGGTTCTTAGTCGCCAATATGCAATTTTGTTCTTAGGGGTCCACTTCATGTATTTAACCTCCTTCTTTCCCATTAATCTTGACAGAAGAAAGAGGCCAAAAATGGAACCCCGATTTAGCACCTATTGCTTGCAACGCCATCTACCGCTGCTATTTTAAACTAAAATCGAGAATCGCAGTAAAAAAACAAACTCCTGGCATTTTACATACTCCTGCCGCAAGAATTTTTTTAACAGCTGTCACTATTTGCAAGTTATTGAATTTTAAAATCAGTTAGTCTAATTTATGACACCCGGTATATACGTAGAAACGTCACTGTAAATCCCACCCCTCACCCTCCAGAACAAAAATCCGGATTCTGGGAACCTGCAAACGGAAAAAAAACCAATATACACACATACGTATGGAATCATTGTAAAAATCGCAAAAGCGAATTCGAGGAATCTCAAAATGTAAAAATATACCAAAATGTTCCTAATCGGGTTTTTATCACGATTAAAATACTTTTCTTACACTATATGTGATCGAAGAGTAATAATGAATACATTTTTCCAACCGAGTTCGGCGACATATTTCGTACTTAGACCAATGTCAGACTAGCATTGTGAATGGATAATACCTAAGCAAAAAAGCAGGCGTCCCCCCCCCCCCCCTCACCTCAGCCTTTTCAATGAGAATTAGTTTTTACCCTTGTACAGTCTAAAAACTTTATTTCTTGCATTTAGAATTCTGTATGGAGAAAGCTGGTTCGACACAAAAAACGTTCACCATAAATTATATTACAGAAGAATGTACTAAACTATACATGTTTCAGAAACTCGAATGTTTGTAAAAAATAAAATCTTTTTTTAGCTATTGAAAGAATTTTTTTTTTATTTATTCAGCCTTTTACAATGATTTAAATCCTGTTATTGTATCTTAACTAATTAAGGGGACGCAGGACCTTTGAGTTTGTCGAAACAATAAAAAACATCGCGTTTTTCAAAGTACCAAAGCACAAATAATATGCAATTAAGATCTTTTTTCCCTTTTTGCTTAAAGTATATATTCTTAACTATATTATCCAGATAAATAAATGTTGTATATACAAAATTAATATTTACATTTCAAATTTAAAAATTCATCTCACTAATGCGTGTATTAAAATCATCAAGCGCGCATGATAAAACTCTAAATTAGACATAAAGAAAACAATTTTTGAACAAAATAGAATCATAACACACCTACTTCTAAATTAAATCCAAAATATACACCAAAAGTTTTGACTAAAACTTAATTTTAATACAAAAAAAAAAAAAAAAAAAAAAAAAATCAAGTTTTTCAAGTGCAAAAAAATAAATAACCAAAATATGTGATTTTTTTTTTTTTTTTTTTTTTTTTTTTTTTTTTAAAGCATGAAGACTATAAAGTAACGCCTATTTGTTAATTTTTTAAAGCTCTAGCTTATATAGTTTGAAAGTAAGCGTGTCCGACAAACTCCAAATTTACTAATCTGAGAAAACGCATTTTAAAGTTTCAATATCTACGGATATTCAATTGTAATCACCGTCTATAAATGATTATAACTTAAGAAATAATGCAGATTTTTGTATGGGGTTTTTTGCATATTATTGAGAAATTAAAAAGAACTAGGGTGCTCTGACCCCTCCGAGCCAACACCCGTTCAGACACCACAGACTGACTCTAAAAGCACGATAATTTGGTCGGCTTTAAAAAGATTTCGGAAAATTGAATTATCTCTCTATTCTAAAAAAAAGTAACTACCGCTGTCACCGCCGCCGCCGGTTTTGAATTTTTTGTGACCGGAGGTCTTTCTTCGTTAATATTAAGCAAAATATTGCATACAAAAATACGAAAATCAGTGGAATTGTAGAGAAATGTTTGATAAACACGCTGATACAGACACTTTTCTAATCGAAGAAATATTTAAAGAGATATTTAATGCCAAAGTTGGACAAAATCGTTCCATTAAAAAAGTTTGATAGGAGAAAAAACTATACATCGGAATTTAATCATTTTTAGATCATTTTATGCGTCAGAATTTCCCGGTGCGCAGACTGCACTCAGTTTATTAATTTGACTCATTTTTTGAGGTTTTATTTCTATTTTAAATTCAAATTTTCAGCATTTCGAGAGATATTTTTTTACACATTTTAGAAATTGGTATTAATTTAAACTGTTGCCAACTGTATAAACAGCGCAAATAATAATATTTGCTTCAAATTAAAAATTTATTTTACACGTGACTATTATAAACAAGAAAATATAAAAAGCAGGAACTCATTGAAAATTATCATAGAAACCATATTACACGTGAATTTTAAAAGTGAAATAATGTTTAAAATAATAAATTCATTAACATGCGTTAGAAATCTTAAATATGAGAAATTACGTCACATTTACGTCACATTACACATTACGTAAAATGAACAAAAAATAATATTGCAAAACAGTTTAAATTTAAAAATTGCGCGAGATATTTATGTAATATTTTAAGGTGATATTTTCAACTATTTTTATTAGGATAGCGCAAATAATATTTCATTTCTAACAAAATTATTTTCACGTGAATAGTGAATGGAGAAAGAAAAGTTTAGTGAAAATTACGTCAGATTAAAAACGATACATTTAAAGTGTCATTTAAAAAAAAAAAAAAAAAAAAAAAAAAAAAAAAAAACTTTCTTTTCGCTTTGCTAAAAAATACCGGGAGGCAAAGACTCTGTTTATTTAATTCATTTTATATTAGCTTATTTTGAAATGTCAACTGATTTTATTTAATCAAAGACGGAAACAGCCATTGTATCATTTAACAGCCGCTGATTTGGCTTTAAAATTCCCCAATCAAAGAGAAATGAATAGAAACCCGTTTATAGGGAGATCGCCACTGTTTTTAAACTTATAATTCAATCTTCCGAAATATTTGTTAAGCCGATCAAATTAGCGTGCTTTTAGAGTCTGCGGTGTCTGAACGGGGGTTGACGAGCGTAGCTCGTAGGGGGCAGCGCCCCCTAGTTATTAAAAAAAACAGTGGCGATCTCCCTGTAAACGGTTTTCCATTCATTTACCTTTGATTGGGGATTTTTAAGGCCAAATCAGCTACTGTTAAGAGATACAATGTTTGTGTTTGTCTTTGATTAAAAAAAGTCCTTCCGGCCAGTGCCGGGAGGAAGAGGTAGCTTTCATAATCCTTATTTAAAAAAAGCCAACTTATATCATGCAAACACACGAAGCTCAATTTAGTGGAAACCGAATATAGGAGATTCAATACTAATTTTTATCAATATAATGAATGAGAATTTCTCGAAATTAGTCAGCTTTATACAAGCTGCTTTTCTTTAAAGTAACTTATATTTGGCTGTCAAATTCGGCAATTTCTTAAAGTGCCTGTCATTTTAAGACAACATGGTGGATGAGGCTAAGCAGTGAACTTGGTCGAGACCTTAGTAATTGCTGTGCACATGCTCACTCACATCGGAATCGGTTAATATATAGGAGTGCTGTCGCATGCAAAAAATCAGATTTTTCAAAATGTCACCCACAATAGAAATTGAAACTGCTATATCTGAGCCATTTTTTAAGGTAAAGACAAACAAAAAATGCTCCTGAATCCTTATATCAAGATCAAATACTTAAGAAAGAAACCTTTTTCAATTTCTAATTTTTTTGCACCTCACTTTAAATATATATATATTTTTTAATTTAATGGCCGCCATTTTGAAACAAGATGGCTGATGAATCTGGCCAGCGAACTTGGTCGAGGTGTTGATGTATACTATCCACATGCCTTCTTACATCGAAATAGGCGAATACGTGTGTTATCGCGTGACAAATACAAGATCGTTTCAAAATGTTAGCCATGCTAGAAATTCAAAGTGCTATAAATCAACCATTTTTTAAGATATCAACAAAAGAACAAATTTTCAGAAACAAAAACTGCTCCGGAATCTTTGTATCAAGGCCAAACACATAAAAAAAAATCTTTTTCATTTTCCAATTTTTTAATACCTCATTTTGAATTTTAAATTTAATTTTTTTAAAATGGCAACCCTTTTGAAACAAGATGGCGAATGAAGCTGGCCAACGAACTCGGTCGAGACATTGGTATGTACTATGTACAGACGAAGTTACATCCAAATAGGTTCATAAATACGCCTGTTATCGCGTGACAAAAATCAGGTCGTTTTAAAATGTCAGCCACAAGAGAAATTCAAAATGCTATTACTCAGCCATTTTTTTAGATATAGACGAAAGAAAAACTGTTCCGGAATCTTTGTATTAAGGTCAAACACATACAAAAAAAATCTTTTTCATTTTCCAATTTTTTGGTATCTCATTTAAATTTTTTTATTTTTTAATTTTTTTAAATGAGCGCCATTTTGAAACAAGATGGCGGATGAAGCTGGCCAACGAACTCGGTCGAGATATTTGTATGTACTATGTACACACCAACGTACATCCAAGTCGGTTCATAAATAAGCCTGTTATTACGTGAGAAAAATCAGGACGTTTCAAAATGTCAGCCACGCTAGAAATTCAAAATGATATAACTCAGCCATTTCTTAAGATATAGACGAAACAAAAACTGCTCCCGAATCTTTTTATCAAGGTCAAACACATAAGAAGAAAATATTTTTTTCAATTTTCAATTTTTGGTACCACATTTCAAATTTAAATTTTTCTTAAAAATTTAAATTGCCGCCATTTTTAAACAAGATGGCGGGTGAAGCTGGCCAACGAACCCGGTCGAGACATTGGTATGTACTATGTAGAAACGAAGTTACATCCAAATCGGTTCATAAATACGCCTTTTATCGCGTGACAAAATTCAGGACGTTTCAAAATGTCAGCCACGCTAGAAATTCAAAATGCTATAACTCAGCCATTTTTTAAGATATAGACGAAACAAAAACTGCTCCGAAATCTTTGTATAAAGGTCAAATACATAAGAAAAAAATATTTTTCCATTTTCAATTTTTTGGTACCACATTTCAAATTTAAAATTTTTAAAAAAATTTTAAATGGCCGCCATTTTGAAACAAAATGGCGGATGAAGCTGGCCAACGAAATCGGTCGAGAGATTGGTGCTGGACAGATAATTACACCTGTTTATTTTCTATAAAATTTATATCCAAAATTGTTAATTGGTCCAAATCATCCAAGCAACCTCATAGCAAATTGGTATATAATTTTATATACCTTAGATAAATTCAAATAATATAAGTGATCGTATTTACCTAAATTCTAGTAGAAGAGCAACGCGAAGCATTAATAATATTAAATTATAATTCGCGTCAAAATGTAATTATTATATTTGAATAATTACGAATAAAATTAAGAGTTTGCGTTGTGAATTATTTAGACGAACTCTTCCACTTATGAATTAAACTAAAATTAAAACTATAAAAATAAATTGACACACTTTAAATATTATTAATTAAATAATTACAGAAACTTTTTAAAACTTGATTAAATATTTTATTTACATTGAACATAACTATATACAGAAAAACATAATATTAATTCAAAAAATAGAAAGCAACACTTTTGTTTGCTTCTCATTATTTTAAGTATGTTTAATCTTTTAAAAAAAACAAGACAATATTTTCACGTACTCTAATTATTATTATTGTTTCTTTTTGCTAAAAGAATAACTCTCTTTCATTTTTAAAATTACCTTAATCTTATTTAATTATTGGTTTTGTCGGATCTCAGATTACTCTCTACCGTAAAATATCAGAAAAGTATTTTTTAAGATTTTTCATATGATCTTAAGTGGTAAAAGAAAATGTTTAAAATAGTACCTTCTTTTAATATACGGGATGGTGGCCTTTATTCATCAAATTCCGAGTTGTTGCGTTGCTTAGGATCATGGCAATGTGTCATCAGGAACGCATCCTCAATTTGGCTTGATTAGGATCACTCCGATATGTACATCAGGAAGACATCCTCAATTTGGCTTGATTAGGCTCACTCCGATAGGTACCTCAGGAAGACATCCTCAATTAGGCTTGATTAGGCTCGATTAGGCTCGCTCCGATATGTCCATCTCGCCTGGGCTTTACTAGGGCTTACGGGACTCATTGCACGGGCTTTCAGGAGAGCTCCTGCGTCCTCTACATCTTTTTTTAGACTATCTTTTTTTAAAACTTATTCTTCTTGCACACCAGCTCCTGCAGTGGGTGGAACTATTTTTGTCTAGTCCACTGTTATTGGATGTGAGAAGATTTTTTATTATACTTCGATAGGCCTATTAGCTAACAGTCTGCAAATGGCCCCTTACATATACTTTAATATTATTATCTGCCTTAAAGTTTGGGTGGTCTGAAAAGCCATAAATTTATCCCAACACTTTTATTGAGGCCATAAATTGATTCCAACGTTTTTATGATTTTACGACTTCTAATTATACACCACTTTCCATTGGCTTGTCATAAAACGACACCATGGCGTCTGGCTATTGTTGTTGTCTGAGATCCGAACTCCATTCAACGTTATACATTCATTTTACAATACAACAATTTTTAAAAAATATATATTTACTATTTAAAATCAACTTAATAATTTTTGTATGAACTTACACTCTTATTTTACTTAAATATATAAACATTATAATTTTACACTCATAATTATATTTTATAAAAAATATTTATACAAACAGAAATAACAAATTACGCAATTTTACTTTGATTTAACCAACATGGTGCGGGAACATATCATAGTTATATGTTGCCCAGCATCTCTCCCGGTGTCGGAAAAAAAAAATAAAAACTGATTGCTGGTTTTATTTTTTTTGTAAAGCTTAAAAGAATGTCCGTGTCCATATGACTGTGTATCTACACAGTTTTTGAGCGAAGACTGCAAAGTTCAATTATCAATGGTTCTGGTATATTTTATAAGAAGTTCTTCTATTGTTTCATAACAGAAAGTTCAACACATGATAGCATAGTTGTCTGTTGACATTCACATTTATAGAAGACCTCTGTACTGACAATCAGACGTCTTTCTCGAAGCCTTTTTTTTCTTTACCACACACATGTTTACTAATTTTGTAACTTTACAGTTTAAATGCCCAAAATACATTCAAAGCTATAATTTTGTCTGAAACTAATATGCCGAAATAAACCTCATTATAAGAAAAATAATGGCATACGCATTTGACATATTATTTCATCACATACAACCTTATGACACAGTGTTTTATCTAAAACACATTTTATACTGAATAAAAGTAAATACAATGCTTGTAATATGACATGTTATATTTTCACATAATTAATCTGATGTATTCAAATTATAATCAGAAAAATATTGTATACAAACTTGTTACATTATTTTATTTATTTGTTACTTCTAACATGTATGATCTGTCAAAATGTACAAGCTAATTCATCTCCTTTAATATATCATTACGCAATACTTTCCAACTTTACCCGATACGAGAAAAAAAAAAGTAAGAAGAAGGAGAGAGGAGAATAAAACCAGTTATAGGACGTCCCCGATTCTTTCGAAAAGTGGGGGTTGGTTAAGCTACTAATTCCTTTCTGCGAGGTGAATTGTGCTGTGACAAAATTTTACGACTTCCCAAAGGTATGTATTTAAAACCATTTCATGCTTGTAATTACCGTATTAATTAGTATAATTTCTTGATATACTTTCTTCTTAACTCACTGTGCATGCCTGTATGTAATTTTAAACATAATCTATGCATAAACAGTGTATGTATTTGTATCGTATCTAATGTAAACCTTCTGCCTTTTTTTTTTTTTATTATTTTGCAGGGGGAAAATGGCGATTCTAGCATCTGAATACTCCTGCCTCATACTGGAACTGAAGCGAGGGTGGCTTTTTATGCATTCAGGTTTAAATCTAAACCAAATTGCCTTTCAGGATTTAAAAAAAAAATGCATATAATTTTCTTTAACTGATTACCTTGTATATTTTTAGACCTTTCTAACGAACACAAATTTTGATTCATGATATTGTTTACTATTAAAATGTAAACAACACGGAAAAATGACTTCTACGGCCTCTCAAAAATGCAAAATATGCATTACGCTGACCTTAAAAATGCACCTTCATTTAATACTATTAAATAGTGTTGCCAGAAAATGCCATTGACGCAGAAGAGAACAATTTTTTTGTCTTAAATTATTATTTATTTAGCCAACAATTCTATCTTAAAAGATTGTTAAATTTTCATATTTATTTATTTTTTTACTGAATGAAATAAAAATTTATTTATTCAAAATTTTATTTATCATTAACATTCCGTATGTGAATTCTACTGTCTAAAATTTAATGATATGTTTAAAAATAAAAGATAATAAATTATTATTATTAATCCAACATTAATAATTATTATTTAATTATAAAAAAAAATGTAATTAATACACTTGTATAATTTTAAAAATCCAAAAGCCAATGATAATTACTACGTAAAATCGTATGCAGCCCTCTATGAGTACCCGGCCGGACCAAAGAACTTCTGCCAGCAGAAAAAATCTTTGTATACTCACAAACAACCACATCCAATTTTTTTTATATAGATCAAGTTTTTAAAATAATTACTGTACGTACTATAAAAAAATTCAGTAAATTAATTTATTAAGCCATACTACATATTTTAATAAAATTAAGGCCAATATATATAAATATATTTATTTATTTATTTTGTTTCCTTATGTTAAATTGGCCAAATTATATAAAAAAAAATTTTTATGAACTCACACACTCAAATTTATCAATACTATGTATATTTATATGTGTTAAATTTAGAATTGCATTTAATTCTAAGGGAAAGTAAAGAGAAAAAAAAATGCTTAAATTCTAAACTAACATAAATTTATAAAATATTTTATTTTAAAAAAAAAAAATCTAATTTCTAGCTGATTTCAGCAAGATGTCATTTAATATTTATATTAAATAATTTTGCTAATACATTTTATTAATTGTTAAATTTGCATATTTTTATATATACAATAAAAATATAATAGTCTTACGTAAAATTTTACACTACAACAATGTTATTAATTAATTTAACTTGAATTTAAGCCTACTTTAATTCTAATTGAATACCGTTAATAAAAGTAAATTAGCTTATCAAGTTAAATATAATATAAACTATGTTTGTCTAATGTTAATTTTGCTGAAAATTCCATAAATTTTAACTGTAAATGCTAATTGCTATACCTTTTGTTATTTATTTTGAAAACAACACGAACTTATATTTTTATTTATTATTTTTTTTTATTAAATCTAGGAACTAAACACTGAGCTAGACACTCCATAAATGTGTAAAACCTAAAAATCAAAAGTTTTCCTAAATAAAACTCAAAATGCTGCTTTTTACAATATAATATTACTAATTTTATTGTTTCTGAGCATAACATCTAGTAATTATACCATACTTAATTTTTTCTTCGATTCCTTTTTCAGCCAAGAATCCTGAAATTTATGCCTAGGTGATGACTATATATTGATGTATCTGTGAATAATTTTTCTACAAATATTTTGTTGGTGTTGGTGCATACCCAGCAGTAGGCCAAAATTGCACCCTATACAGAAAGCCTTTGGTGAGAAAATTTTAATTTTACTTCAATTATTTATTTGTGTATTTTTTTTTTTTTTTTTTTTTTAATAATTTTTGTGTGCAATCATGTTGAAATAACTTGCCTTGTCCATTGTTATACATATATATGTTTTTTTAAAAACCAATGTGCTACACCAAAATCCTTTTTTTAAATTTTTTTATAACACTTTTGTTCATAAAACTTATCCCTGCTGTCTAAATTCTAGACTTTAGCATATAAGTTGTACTTGAACTACCGGAATAAATCTTAGCACTTTTTGTATATTTTATTATATTTAGGCTTATAGCTGACCGCTATCCTAATATAGAGTGCACTAATAATTTATTCCTTGTCAACCATATATTTATATAAAAAAATATATATATGAGTATGCTATAAAGCTGTTCTAACTACCCTGAACCTATAGCTTACACCTACTCATTTTAAAGAGTAATTCTGAAATTTTGTCATCTAAATTGTAAGGCTATTAGCAAAGGCTACCCTTATAGAAGACAGAAAAAATTCTCTTTTTTTTTTTTTTTTTTTTTTTTTTTGAAAATTACTCCACGATTATTTACTATGAAATTAATTAAGTTTTAATGTTATTTGGCTTTGTTAAGATTTTATATTTTCTAATTCATATTCGAAAAAAAATATATATATATAACTTTTGCCTGGAGAGAAATATTTCACTGCTCCATTGAAGTTTTGTGAAGCACATTACATAATTTTATAAGTATGTTTTCGGGTGCGCCCTGCACATTTGCTCAATATTGTAACCCTGAGACAAATTGGCGTTCCCATGTTCCTATCCTTTCTTATTATTATTTTGAATTTTAAAAAGGCAAGTTATTAATTTTGTTTCAATTTTTTTTTTTACCTAAAAGAAAAAAAATTATTTTTTAAATTTTGAAAATTTTTTAAATTTTGAAATTCGATTAATTATGCATTTTGATTTATTTTTAATACCAATTCATATACCATGGATAATCTTGGGGAGGGGGGAAAGGGTAATGATCTTGTATAACATCCCCGTATAAGTTTGTATATGGTGTATAACCATATAACGACATATTTTTATCATAATCTATTTGATACTTTAAATATGGGTCTATATTCTCAGAATATTTATTATTTTTTTTATAATGCGTTTTAGTAAGTTCGTCACCCTTTTGACTCGTATTTTTGTTCAATTTGAACCAACAATTTTCAGTTAAGTGCGATTTTCTTTTACAAATGTCACATTTATTTTTGTAATTTTTCTCACCCTTAATTTTTTTCTGAGACCCTTGTAAATTCGTAATTTCCGCCTCTGTATGACCTGTTGCATATTTCGGAGCGTACAGCTGATCCATATGTCGTTTGATCGGCTCTATTGATTTATCTGGAACATATTGTAATAAATAATTAAAGTTTCTAAACTTTTTAGTAACTTCGTAGGGTCCTTGAAATTTTGGCTCTAATGCGCCTGGTTTTCCAATACATTTTAAATATACTGTTTGACCCAAATTTAAATCCTTTACTTTTTCGTATGCCTCTTCATCTATATATTCTTGCATTATTTTCTCCTGGTTTGCAAGGGATTGAATTTTGATTTCCTTCGTATGCTGTATTCTGCTTTTAACATAAGAGTGGGTATATATTTCCTCAGAAGGAATATGGGCTGTGAAGGGATTTTTTATTTCCCTTGCGAAAAATAGCAGTGAGGGACTATATCCCGTAGCGCGGTGTTTCGAGGAATTATACGCTAGTTTAAAAAAATCCAGTCTTATGTCCCATTCCGTAGTGCGTTTCGACATAGCTACAATTGATGTTTTTAATATTTTATTGGTAACTTCACAAAGTCCATTTCCTTGCGCACGGTATACACTCACAAATTTCCTTTGTATGTTTAAAGATTCCAAATATTCTTTCATAATTTCGCTTCTTAAATATTTTGCATTATCAAAGATAATTTCTTTACACAACCCATAATTTGCAAAATATTTATTTAGTACATTTAATATAGTCTGTGACTCTACGTTTCGTAGGGGAACAGCTTCCAGGAATCTCGATGTCGAATCAATTATAATTAAAATGTATCTGTTTTTCCTTAACGTGAGGTTTAAAGGTCCAATGACGTCAGCATGCAGGACTGTACCGACTTCGTGATCTTTCACCATTTTTTTAACAGGGACTTTTATTGTTGTGTGTTGTTTAGATGTGAGGCACTGCACACAATTTGCACAATATTGTTTAATGTCTTTGTACATTCCGTGCCAAAAAAGCCTTGTTTTCACATTATCATAAGTTTTTTGAAATCCGAAATGCGCTTTATGAGCTTCTTCTATGGCTGCAATTTTTAATGAATCCGGGGTAATTAAAAGCTCCTTTTTATCTGAACCAGGTTTCAAAATTAATAATTTATTTTGATTTAAAGCAAATCTCTTCGTGCTTCTATTATTTTTGTCTTTTTCGATTTTATTTATTATAATTTTTAATTTTTCGTCTGCATATTGCTCCGATTTAATATTTTCGTCTGTAAGTGCTATGTTACTTGCAAACAAATTATTTTGGAGTTCTCTGTCTGTTGTAAGATTATCTAAATTCCTGCTCAAATAGTCTGCTGGATTGTTAATTCCTTCGACGAATTCGAAGTCGAAATTAAAGTCTTGTAAATCTGCTACCCATCTGTTTATAATTTCCGATTTATCTTGTAAATGTAAATGCTGAGTTAGTGCTTTCGAATCAGTTAACACAGTAAATTTTCTACCTGAAAGCATATATTTAAAATGCATAATTGCTTCATGCACTGCTAATAACTCAAATTTAATACTCGGATAATTTTTTTCCGGTTCTCTAAGTTTTCTCCCGAAAAATTCAACAGGTAGCAAATGACCATCCTTTTCTTGAGCTAGAACACCTGAAATTGCAACTTTGCTCCCATCCGTGAATAAGAAAAATTCCTTGTTAAAATCGGGGGGTCTGAGTGTTGGTTTTTGTACAATTTCTTCCTGAATTATCAGGAAAGCTTTTTCTGCTTCTGGACTCCACCTGAATTTAACTTTATCTTTAGTCAGCTCTATTAAAGGGTTAACTTTGTCTGAATAGTTGGGTATTAGAGTCCGAAAATAATTCGCTAAGCCCAATAAAGATCTGACCCCCTTTTTCGATTTTGGTCTGACTAAATTTTTTACTTTTTCAATATTCTTTTGAGATGGAGAATATCCCATTTGATTCACCCTAAATCCTAGGAATTCTATTTCTGCTTTGCAAATTTGCATTTTTGAAGGTTCGATTGTCATGTTGTGATTTATTAATACCTGTAGAACTTCTTCTAAGGTTTTCGTCATCTCTGCTATTGTATTTGCAGATATCAACACATCATCAATGTAGTATGATACTTTGCTTTTGTCAAAATGTCCCAGAATTTTATCGATTACTTCTGCAAAAATTGCGCTAGAATTTCGTGTGCCAAAAGCTAAACGAAGTGGCATATGTTTTCCAAATTCCGTAATAAACGCTAATTTTTTGCAATCTTCTGGTCTTAAATTTATTTGGAAAAAAGCACTATGTAAGTCTAGCACCGTATAGTATTTTTTACGGCTTATTTTTTGTAATAAGTCTTTTACGTCCGGCATCGGATAAGTATAAGGTTGTAAAATTTGGTTTAATAGTCTTAGGTCCGTTGCCATTCTAAACTTGGGTTCTGCATTCGGGTTATTACTCGGATTTTTCTTTCTAACGAAAATAACTGGAAAAGCATACTCGGAGTCAGTCTTCTCTATAATTTTAGCCCGTAACAATTGTTCAATTTCCCTTTTCGCATACTGTCTTACTGCCTGAGGCAATTTATATGGCTTAGCTTGTACCGGGAATTCATGATTCAATTGAAAACTTGGTGCAACAAACGCTGATTGCCCCAATGTTTGATAACTTTTTGAAAATGCATGAACATTGCCCATTAAAATTTTTCGAAATTTTTGTTGTACTTCCTCTGATAAATGGCTTAAATCGAAATCCGTCTCTTTAATTTCTGCTTCTCGCAATTTTCTTACATCTTCTATATTTAAATTATTTATTTCATAAAATGTCCCTTTCTCTATATTATCAGTTGAGTCATCTTGCTTGCACTCAAAGTTCTTTATAATTTCCCCTATTTTAGTTCCTTTCTGAATAATTCACTTTTTTAACAGTTTATTCTTTATTATAATATTTATGTTATTATTTTTTTGAACTTCGTGTAACGAAGTCTCGCATGAAAATTTACTATTTTCTTGAATGGGGTCAAAAATAATTATATCTGACATATTTATATCCTCTGGGCATTTTAATTTTACAATTTTCGATTCTTCAGGTTGGAGAAAAATTCTATTTTTAGTAATGGCAAACATACCTTTATTTGAATGTTCCCCTGAATTACATGGCGTAATGTTATTCACTTCATAATTATTTACTTCACTTGCAACGTTTAATTTAATTTGTTGATTTTTAAATTTTAATGTTTTATTGCATAAATCCAAAATCATATGATTTTCTTTGAGATAATCGTACCCTAATAACATTTGGTACTGCCTATCAAAATCATCATTAGTGACATAAAATGTGCCTGTTGTGAATATACCTTTTAATCGAAAAGTTAATTTTACACATTGTTTAAAAAAAATCTTTGAATTTGTTAAAGTTTTAATTTGGATCTGATTGCCCAAATATTTGATTTTGACGTTTGTATCTTTAATTTTTTTGAATAAAGAAGGTGATAAAAGGGACACAGCAGCTCCGGTATCCAGTAACGCTTGTATTTCGACGCCCTGTATACTTAGTGATATAATTGGCAGACTATCTTTGTCTGCATTTGTTATATTTGCGATTGTTTTATTTATTTTATCGATTTCCGTCTCTGAAAATCCCGAATCTTGATCCGATTTCGCTGTTTTCTTTGCCCATTTTTTTTTCTTTTGCGCTTTTCAAATTGATAACCATTTTGATCATAATTCTCAGAAATATATCCAAAATCCCTATTTCCCGAATTCCAGTTAGGTTGTGAATAATCATACATCCCATAATGCGTCGGGTAATTAAAGGAATTGTAGTAATCATTATAATATCGTTCATAATCATTATAATGAAAATTGTTATTGAAATGGGGACCCTGATAATCATTGTGTTTATTAAAGAGTTTCTTATTCCGCGGAACACTATCATCTCTAATTGCATGGTTTTTTCTCTTTGATTTCCTTAGTTTTTCAATCTCCCCTTTTAATTTCTCGATTAGCTCTTTGTTTTGCTTACTTGATTCTATAATGTTCTCATAAAGATCTTTGTTTTCTTTATTTATTGCGTTAATTTCCTCAAACTTTGATTCATTATACGCACTTTCCATAAGTTTTGCTAACTCGCATGCCTCCTTGAAGGACCTGGGCGCATTTTTACGCACATCTAGTGCAATATCCTGTCTAATTGAATTTAAAAAATTCGACATTTTTAAGATTTCGATAAAATTCTCTTCCTTATTATCCACATTTTCGCCTGCACTTTCGATATAAGATTTTACACCCTTTTTAAACTCCAAAATGAAATCCTCTATCGTTTGACTTGCGGCCTGTTTTAAATTTAGGAAATTGCTCTGAGCATTAAGGAAGCTTAGTTTTGTACCAAATAACTCCACCAAATTATTTTTAAATAAATTATAATTGGTCTCGTTATATGTTTCAATCTGTTTACTTAAAATATGTTTTGCGTCCCCAGTAATTTTAGCCTTTAAAATTAATAATTTAGTTTCTTCCTGTATATCTGTCGAATTCAAAATATTATCAAATTCCTCTAAGAAAAATATAATGTTTTTGTTCTTTTTGTTGTCAAATGGTGACACTAACTTAATACGTGTATCTATATCCAGTGTCTGAGTCATTTTTAACAAGTATTAGTAATCAATGTATACTTTTTCAAAATATCAATTCAAAATAGATCCTATACCTCTTAAAAAAATATTTTGCATCTCATAATATTTTCTCTATATTACAACATATGTATGAAAATATTCTAAATTGCATAAATACATAAAAATAACAACACTAAAATTTAAAAAAAATTTCTTAGGAGATGAAGTTGTTTTGTAGATTATTCTTTTACACACATAAATACCCCTAAAATATTTATAATACACGTATATATAAAAAACAACATAATTTCATTTAACAGAAAAATATCTGTCTTTTTCTACAGAAAAAACAATCTTATTTTTTTTTTTTTTTTTTTTTTTTTTGTAAATATTGTACTACTACTTCGTAGTACGACTCATAAATTTTCTTTTGTATCAAGGTGATACAATTTCAAAAATCATGATCTATTGACATTTCAATCATTTTTATACCAGACATATTATCAAATTTTACTTATTATTCTTCTTCTTATTATTATTTATACAGTATATTAAAAAAAAAATTATTTTTACAAATGTGTCATCTGTGATGTGCATGCCATTATTTCTCAATGGTAACTGAGATCCAACCACAAGAGAAAAGAGAGAAAAAAAAAAACAAAATTGTAATTCCTAAATTTACCTATTATAAATCCCAGAATTATTTTTTCATTTCCTTTTTGTTTTTTTTTTTGTTTTTTTTACATATATTATTCATTTTATTTATATAAAATTATTATATGTGTGTCATTATTGTCACGATAATAAAATTAATTTTAATAAAATTTTAATCAATTAAACTTACATACCATTTTACTATCTAATGACCTCAGATGATCGTTCCTGAGTCATAGCACCATTTTACTATGAAGGGGGGATGCTGGACAGATAATTACACCTGTTTATTTTCTATCAAATTTATATCCAAAATTGTTAATTGGTCCAAATCATCCAAGCAACCTCATAGCAAATTGGTATATAATTTTATATACCTTAGATAAATTCAAATAATATAAGTGATCGTATTTACCTAAATTCTAGTAGAAGAGCAACGCGAAGCATTAATAATATTAAATTATAATTCGCGTCAAAATGTAATTATTATATTTGAATAATTACGAATAAAATTAAGAGTTTGCGTTGTGAATTATTTAGACGAACTCTTCCACTTATGAATTAAACTAAAATTAAAACTATAAAAATAAATTGACACACTTTAAATATTATTAATTAAATAATTACAGAAACTTTTTAAAACTTGATTAAATATTTTATTTACATTGAACATAACTATATACAGAAAAACATAATATTAATTCAAAAAATAGAAAGCAACACTTTTGTTTGCTTCTCATTATTTTAAGTATGTTTAATCTTTTAAAAAAAACAAGACAATATTTTCACGTACTCTAATTATTATAATTGTTTCTTTTTGCTAAAAGAATAACTCTCTTTCATTTTTAAAATTACCTTAATCTTATTTAATTATTGGTTTTGTCGGATCTCAGATTACTCTCTACCGTAAAATATCAGAAAAGTATTTTTTAAGATTTTTCATATGATCTTAAGTGGTAAAAGAAAATGTTTAAAATAGTACCTTCTTTTAATATACGGGATGGTGGCCTTTATTCATCAAATTCCGAGTTGTTGCGTTGCTTAGGATCATGGCAATGTGTCATCAGGAACGCATCCTCAATTTGGCTTGATTAGGATCACTCCGATATGTACATCAGGAAGACATCCCCAATTTGGCTTGATTAGGCTCACTCCGATAGGTACCTCAGGAAGACATCCTCAATTAGGCTTGATTAGGCTCGATTAGGCTCGCTCCGATATGTCCATCTCGCCTGGGCTTTACTAGGGCTTACGGGACTCATTGCACGGGCTTTCAGGAGAGCTCCTGCGTCCTCTACATCTTTTTTTAGACTATCTTTTTTTAAAACTTATTCTTCTTGCACACCAGCTCCTGCAGTGGGTGGAACTATTTTTGTCTAGTCCACTGTTATTGGATGTGAGAAGATTTTTTATTATACTTCGATAGGCCTATTAGCTAACAGTCTGCAAATGGCCCCTTACATATACTTTAATATTATTATCTGCCTTAAAGTTTGGGTGGTCTGAAAAGCCATAAATTTATCCCAACACTTTTATTGAGGCCATAAATTGATTCCAACGTTTTTATGATTTTACGACTTCTAATTATACACCACTTTCCATTGGCTTGTCATAAAACGACACCATGGCGTCTGGCTATTGTTGTTGTCTGAGATCCGAACTCCATTCAACGTTATACATTCATTTTACAATACAACAATTTTTAAAAAATATATATTTACTATTTAAAATCAACTTAATAATTTTTGTATGAACTTACACTCTTATTTTACTTAAATATATAAACATTATAATTTTACACTCATAATTATATTTTATAAAAAATATTTATACAAACAGAAATAACAAATTACGCAATTTTACTTTGATTTAACCAACATGGTGCGGGAACATATCATAGTTATATGTTGCCCAGCAATTGGTATGTACTATGTACACACCGAATTACATCCAAATCGGTTCATAAATACGCCTTTTATCGCGTGACAAAATTCAGGACGTTTCAAAACGTCAGCCACGCTAGAAATTCAAAAGTCCTTCCGGCCAGTCCCGGGAGGAAGAGGTAACTTTCATATTCTTTATTTTAAAAAAGCCAACTTATATTATTCAAACACACGAAGCTCAATTTAGTGGAAACCGAGGCGCGTTCAGAGACCGAAACACGGGTGACTCGGAAAAATGGGGAATGACGTCATACTGGTTTCTCGGTGTAAGGTTGGGTAAAAACAGCTCTGAACGCTTTCGGGTAAAGTTGCGGGATTTTTTTATTTACATTTACAAACATGGCGGCAGCTGCACTTTCGACAGTGCAAATAGATTCAATTATCACTTTTTTTAGATGGGAAACTATTCCAAAAGTTAATTTTTATGTGGAATACTATCGCAACAAATATGTATCACCATGTTTTGCTAGCCATTTTAGGCTGAATCGGAGATTTGTCATAGGCAAAATTTACATTTATCTTCTAACTTATCTAAAAGTTAAACTTAGACCAGAAATGTTTTTATTATTACTTTTGTAATATGAAAAGTCCTTCCGGCCAGTGCCGGGAGAAAGAGGTAGCTTTCATATTCCTTATTTTTAAAAAGCCAACTTATATTATTCAAACACACGAAGCTCAATTAAGTGGAAACCGAATGTAGGAAATTCAATACTAATTTTTATCAATACTAAATCATTACAAATGAGAATTTCGCGAAATTAGTCAGCTTTATCCAAACTGCTTTTATTTAAAGTAACTTATATTTGGCTGCCAAATTCGGCGATTTCTTAAAGTGCCTGCCATTTTAAGACAACATGGTGGATGAGACTAACCAGTGAACTTGGTCGAGACCTTAGTAATTGCTGTGCACATGCTCACTCACATCGGAATCGTTTGATATATACGAGTGCTGTCGCAGGCAAAAAATCAGATTTTTCAAAATGTCACCCACGTTAGAAATTGAAACTGCTATATCTGAGCCATTTTTTAAGATAAATACAAACAAAAAATGCTCCTGAATCCTTATATCAAGGTCAAATAATTAAGAAAGAAACCTTTTTCAATTTCTAATTTTTTTGCACCTCACTTTAAATATACATATATTTTTTAATTTAATGGCCGCCATTTTGAAACAAGATGGCTGATGAAGCTGGCCAGCGAACTTGGTCGAGATATTGATGTATACTATCCACATGCCTTCTTCCATCGAAATAGGCGAATACGTGTGGTATCGCGAGACAAATACAAGATCGTTTCAAAGTGTTAGCCATGATAGAAATTCAAAGTGCTATAATTCAACCACTTTTTAAGATATAAACAAAAGAACAAATTATCAGAAACAAAAACTGCTCCAGAGTCTTCGTATCAAGGCCAAACACATAAAAAAAATCTTTTTCATTTTCCAATTTTTTAATAACTCATTTTAAATTTTAAATTACATTTTTTTTTAAATGGCAACCCTTTTGAAACAAGATGGCGAATGAAGCTGGCCAACGAACTCGGTCGAGACATTGGTATGTACTATGTACAGACCAAGTTACATTCAAATCGGTTCATAAATACGCCTGTTATCGCGTGACAAAAATCAGGTTGTTTTAAAATGTCAGCCACAATAGAAATTCAAAATGTTATAACTCAGCCATTTTTTTAGATATAGACGAAACAAAACCTGTTCCGGAATCTTTGTATTAAGGTCAAACACATACGAAAAAACTCTTTTTCATTTTCCAATTTTTTGGTATCTCATTTTAAATTTATTTTTTTTTTAATTTTTTTAAATGGCCGCCATTTTGAAACAAGATGGCGGATGAAGCTGGCCAACGAACTCGGTTGAGTTATTTGTATGTACTATGTACACACCAAGGTACATCCAAATCGGTTCATAAATACGTCTGTTATCACGTGGCAAAAATCAGGGCGTTTCAAAATGTCAGCCACACTAGAAATTCAAAATGCTACAACTCAGCCATTTTTTAAGATATAGACGAAACAAAAACTGCTCCCGAATCTTTTTATCGAGGTCAAACACATAAGAAAAAAATATTTTTTCAATTTTCAATTTTTTGGTACCACATTTCAAATTTAAATTTTTCTTAAAATTTTAAATGGCCGCCATTTTTAAACAAAATGGCGGATGAAGCTGGCCAACGAACTCGGTCGAGACATTGGTCTGTACTATGTATAAAGGAAGTTACATCCAAATCGGTTCATAAATACGCCTTTTATCGCGTGACAAAATTCAGGACGTTTCAAAATGCCAGCTTCGCTAGAAATTCAAAATGCTATAACTCAGCCATTTTTTAAGATATAGACGAAACAAAAACTGCTACGGAGTCTTTGTATAAAGGTCAAATACATACGAAAAAAATATTTTTCCATTTTCAATTTTTTGGTACCACATTTCAAATTTTAAAATTTTTTAAAATATTTAAATGGCCGCCATTTTGAAACAAAATGGCGGATGAAGCTGGCCAACGAACTCGGTCGAGACATTGGTATGTACTATGTACACACCGAATTACATCCAAATCGGTTCATAAATACGAGAGTTACAGTGTGACATATGTCAGATATATATATATATATATATGTATATATATATATATATATATTGATATATATATATATATATATATATATATATATATATCAATTTTGAACGGAGGGTGGTTTCGGGGTCTGGGGGTCATGATCGATGAAAATATACCAAAATTTTCTGAAATCGCTTTCCTCCGAACGGCTGCAATAGGTAGCTTTTTGTAAAGAAAGCTACCTAAAATGTTATAACTCAGCCATTTTAGGTAGCTTTCTTTACAAAAAAGCTACCTATTGCAGCCGTTCGGAGGAAAGCGATTTCAAAAAATTTTGGTATATTTTCATCGATCATGACCCCCAGACCCCGAAACCACCCTCCGTTCAAAATTGATATATATATATATATATATATATATATATATATATATCTGACCTATGTCACACTGTAACTCCCGTAATTATGAACCGATTTCGATGTAATTCGGTGTGTACATAGTACATACCAATGTCTCGACCGAGTTCGTTGGCCAGCTTCATCCGCCATTTTGTTTCAAAATGGCGGCCATTTAAAATTTTTAAAAAAAATTAAAACTTGAAATGTGGTACCAAAACATTAAAAATGGAAAAATATTTTTTTCTTATGTATTTGACTTTTATACAAAGATTCCGGAGCAGTTTTTGTTTCGTCTATATCTTAAAAAATGGCTGAGTTATAGCATTTTGAATTTCTAGCGTGGCTGACATTTTGAAACGTCCTGAATTTTGTCACGCGATAAAAGGCGTATTTATGAACCGATTTGGATGTAATTCGGTGTGTACATAGTACATACCAGTCTCTCGACCGAGTTCGTTGGCCAGCTTCATCCGCCATTTTGTTTCAAAATGGCGGCCATTTAAATGTTTTTTAAAAATTTAAAATTTGAAATGTGGTACCAAAAATTTGAAAATGGAAAAATATTTTTTTCTTATGTATTTGACCTTTATACAAAGATTTCGGAGCAGTTTTTGTTTCGTCTATATCTTAAAAAATGGCTGAGTTATAGCATTTTGAATTTCTAGCGTGGCTGACATTTTGAAACGTCCTGAATTTTGTCACGCGATAAAAGGCGTATTTATGAACCGATTTGGATGTAACTTCGTTTATACATAGTACATACCAATGTCTCAACCGGGTTCGTTGGCCAGCTTCACCCGCCATCTTGTTTAAAAATGGCGGCCATTTAAAATTTTAAGAAAAATTTAAATTTGAAATGTGGTACCAAAAATTGAAATTTGAAAAAATATTTTCTTCTTGTGTGTTTGACCTTGATAAAAAGATTCGGGAGCAGTTTTTGTTTCGTCTATATCTTAAGAAATGGCTGAGTTATAGCATTTTGAATTTCTAGCGTGGCTGACATTTTGAAACGTCCTGATTTTTCTCACGTAATAACAGGCGTATTTATGAACCGACTTGGATGTACCTTGGTGTGTACATAGTACATACAAATATCTCGACCGAGTTCGTTGGCCAGCTTCATCCGCCATCTTGTTTCAAAATGGCGGCAATTTAAAAAAATTAAAAAATAAAAAAATTTAAATGAGATACCAAAAAATTGGAAAATGAAAAATATTTTTTTTTTTTTTTTTTTGTATGTGTTTGACCTTAATACAAAGATTCTGGAACAGTTTTTCTTTCGTCTATATCTAAAAAAAATGGCTGAGTAATAGCATTTTGAATTTCTCTTGTGGCTGACATTTTAAAACGACCTGATTTTTGTCACGCGATAACAGGCGTATTTATGAACCTATTTGGATGTAACTTGGTCTGTACATAGTACATACCAATGTCTCGACCGAGTTCGTTGGCCAGCTTCATTCGCCATCTTGTTTCAAAAGGGTTGCCATTTAAAAAAATTAAATTTAAAATTCAAAATGAGGTATTAAAAAATTGGAAAATGAAAAAGATTTTTTTTATGTGTTTGGCCTTGATACAAAGATTCCGGAGCAGTTTTTGTTTCTGAAAATTTGTTCTTTTGTTGATATCTTAAAAAATGGTTGATTTATAGCACTTTGAATTTCTAGCATGGCTAACATTTTGAAACGATCTTGTATTTGTCACGCGATAACACACGTATTCGCCTATTTCGATGTAAGAAGGCATGTGGATAGTATACATCAACACCTCGACCAAGTTCGCTGGCCAGATTCATCAGCCATCTTGTTTCAAAATGGCGGCCATTAAATTAAAAAATATATATATATTTAAAGTGAGGTGCAAAAAAATTAGAAATTGAAAAAGGTTTCTTTCTTAAGTATTTGATCTTGATATAAGGATTCAGGAGCATTTTTTGTTTGTCTTTACCTTAAAAAATGGCTCAGATATAGCAGTTTCAATTTCAATTGTGGGTGACATTTTGAAAAATCTGACTTTTTGCATGCGACAGCACTCCTATATATTAACCGATTCCGATGTGAGTGAGCATGTGCACAGCAATTACTAAGGTCTCGACCAAGTTCACTGCTTAGCCTCATCCACCATGTTGTCTTAAAATGACAGGCACTTTAAGAAATTGCCGAATTTGGCAGCCAAATATAAGTTATTTTAAAGAAAAGCAGCTTGGATAAAGCTGACTAATTTCGCAAAATTCTCATTCATTATATTGATAAAAATTAGTATTGAATCTCCTATATTCGGTTTCCACTAAATTGAGCTTCGTGTGTTTGCATGATATAAGTTGGCTTTTTTTAAATAAGGATTATGAAAGCTACCTCTTCCTCCCGGCACTGGCCGGAAGGACTTTTTTAAGATATAGACGAAACGAAAACTGCTCCGGAATCTCAGTATAAAGGTCAAATACATAAGAAAAAAATATTTTTCCATTTTTAATTTTTTGGTACCACATTTCAAGTTTTAAATTTTTTTAAAAATTTTAAATGGCCGCCATTTTGAAACAAAACGGCGGATGAAGCTGGCCAACGAACTCGGTCGAGACATTAGTATGTACTATGTACACACCGAATTACATCAAAATCGGTTCATAATTACGGGAGTTACAGTGTGACATAGGTCAGATATATATATATATATATATATATATATATATATATATCAATTTTGAACGGAGGGTGGTTTCGGGGTCTGGGGGTCATGATCGATGAAAATATACCAAAATTTTTTGAAATCGCTTTCCTCCGAACGGCTGCAATAGGTAGCTTTTTTGTAAAGAAAGCTACCTAAAAATCAGTTAAATACTTGGAAATAAGCTAATGTAAAATGAATTAAGTAAATAGAGTCTTTATTTCCCGGTATTTTTTAACAACGCTATAAGAAATTTCTTTTAAATAAGACATTTTAAATGTATCGTTTTAAATCTGACGTAATTTTCACCAAAATTTTCTTTATCTTTTTAATATTCACGTGAAAATACTTTTGTTGTTAGAAAAGAAATATTATTCGCGCTGTCTGAGAATTCACAACAATAGTTGAAAAGATCACCTCAAAATATGAAATAAATGTCTCGTGCAAATATATTTTTTAATTTAAATTGTTTTGCAATATTATTATTTGGTCATTTCAAATATGACGTAATTTCTCCTATTTACTGGTTTTAACTCATATTAATGAACTAGCCGCCTCTGGCGACCAGTTTGGTCTCCCTTAAATCTATCTCAGCTTGCATCATATTACTTTTATTCATAATGTTATTTAGTTACGTACCTTCACTAAATGTAAAGATTCTGATAGAGAAATCAACAAATTTATGCGATGAGGGCATCATTTCGTTTATATATTATATAATATATATGTTTGTCATTATGAATGCACATAAACGTTAAATTAAAAATGAAGTAACAAACGTGTGTAACGAATCTGACGTCAAGTGAATGTGACGTCATGATCATTTAGGGGAGACTAGGGAGCGTTGACCCACTTTTTACAAAATGATTTTTAATTTTTTAAATATTGAACGCAAAATAAAGTTTTATATATCATTTTTTTCGTTATACAATCAGTTATCAAAATAAAATTGCTACATAAGTATAATATATAAGAAATTTGAAAAATGATCAATTTTAACAATGAGAAAATAATGGGTCAAGGCTCCCTACATACGAGAGACTTGACCCACTATATGGGAAGCTTGACCTACTTTGTTTTATATTGAAATATTTGTGAAGGGAAATAAAATCTGTTTAAAAAAGGAAATATAACTTTATGCTACATGCTTTAATTATTATAAAAACAGTTTTGAAAATATGATACTTAAACAAACCTATTTAGGCGCAATAGCAAGTCAGAGGAGAAAAATTTTGTTTTAAACAGAATTTCGTCTGAGCAGGTATAATTGAACAGCAGGGAAACTGAAATTTTAACATTTAAGACAGTTAGAGACAGGTTCCGTTTTCATAGGATTCCATGTATTATTATGCCCGGAATTTATAGCCACTGTTCTGCTTTTTTTGTCACCTTTTCCTACTTTTTGTGACACTCCACCTGACAACTATAATTGTCACATAGTTTGGCTTCATCTCACTGTATTCATGCTGGTGAAATTCGTCTATATATCTTCCATTTTTTTTTTTCGATCAATGCTATGTTCTTTTGCAGCCGCATGTGCACTTAACTGATCATTGTCTTCTTTATCACTCTCAGTGGCAAAGTGCTTTCAGTACTAAAATGTTGAAATAAATGACTGGCACCGGAATTTACGAACAGATTTATTTGTAAATAAGAAAAAGTGTATATTTCACATACATATTAAATGGAAAAGATTTTAGCAAAATTCTGGAGCCATTGTGGCGTTTTGGAATTAAAATTAAGTAGTTTCATAAGCATACAGCTGCCCCTGATAGGTTTAAATATGCTGCTTTCATACTTTCTAGTCCTTTCTACTCTTTTACGCTGTTTCTATTTACCTAAAGTAGTAATATTTAAATGGAAAAAGATCCTATCAACTTCCCCATTTATATTTCTTTTTTTTTTTTTTTTTTTTTTTTTTTTTTTTTTTTTTTTTTCAGTGAATACTATAGCCATTTTTCACATCTTTCTTTAATCTAAAATTTTTCTTTTCCATCACCCTATTTTAAGGTCGCGTTAGAGAATAAATTTACATTATTTTTTATATCTAACCATTAACCTTTCATTATGCATAGTGTATAATAAAAAGATTTCACCTGGCCAACCCTCCCTCACATTGACTGGGCAAGCCTCCCCACTTAGCTCTTTTCTAAAGAATAGCACATTGTTATGTTAAGTCTGTCTTACTGTACAATCTTTATGCCTGGAATGAAAGCTCGATATTTCTGCATTACTTAAAACCTACTTACTTAAATTTCTATGATATATTTTATCAGAAAAAAGCTTACAAAATATTTCTAAAAAACACAACTTTTAGGTTGAAAACGCCTCACAATTGATTTTTCCACACCTATTTCGATTATCTGCATCAAACAAAGACTGTTGTTTGAGCATTCCAGTAGCTTTGGTTGACACCTAATGATAAAACTCTGAAATTCTTTTAAATATGAAAACTGATGCATGGGTCAAGCCTCTCGTATGGTCAACCCTCCCTAGTCTCCCCTATTTATTCTTGCTGTGTGAATGATTACCTCCATAAATTAATATTTTTTTCGTTCACTGAAGAACGAATATTTTACGTTTATTTCGGTGGAAAGATATATAGACTGCCAATCTAATTTTAACTGAAGTTATCTCAAAACATATACATATTTTTAAATATAACTCATCTCTCAAACATTAATTGTTTTAAATGTTTTACTAAAAAATCAAATTTTAAGCAGTTTTGTTTAAAAAAAAAAAATTTTTTTTTTGAGTAAAAATGGTTGAACTTTTATGTTGGGCGGACGCAAATCTCGCCAACAGCATTTTCCCGTCGCTAGCTTTTATTTTTCGAGTGTGTAAATTAGGAACAGTGCTTTGATGTTGAAATAAAATATTTTCGTATATGTTATTTTTATTACTATTAATTATTTATTTTGATATTTTTCCACTAAAGGTGCATTGACATTTTTTAAAAACTTGGTGCAATTCTGGCTTCAAAAAGGAAAATACGTATGTTGCCAAAATATATAAACAGCTCTGAAAACAAACCTGATTTTATAAACAATTTATTTATACATACTTTTGTATATACAAATTACGGCACAGATGTCATATATGCACCACATTAACGCGATTTTTTTCTGACGCCAATTTGGCGAAACCTTGTTTTCGAATACCAGTTACATATATATTTTTAAAAAGGGAATAACAATAAATAAAAAAAAGTTTAATTAATATCTATAGAACAAAACAATTTATATAATTTTAAAAAAGAAAATAAAAGTAAATAAACAATTTATTAATAAATAAACAACAACATCCAGGATACCATATCAAGCAAAATAATAACACTTTAGCGCCAGTTAAATACCATAAGCGGATATGACATTGGCGTCAGAAAAAAATCGCACCAATGTGGTGCGTACATGACATCTGTTCCCAAATTACTTCTCTTTCTATATAAAAAATAATAAATGGCTTCTTTATATTCAATAAATTGTACTCAAATGGGAAAAAATGCTTGTGTGTATGAAACAGTAAATAGGTTGCCAGAAAATACGTTGTCAAAAACCGTTGTAAGTTTTCGTAAAAACTCAAACAAATTTTACTTCACCCTTTTCTTATCATATAAATAAAAACATACATTTATTTTACTTAAATAGGTGTCACAAATAAAAATCAAATTTGATTTTTATTTGTGACACCTATTTAAGTAAAATAAATGTATGTTTTTATTTATAAGAAAATACGTTGCCAAATTTTTTTTCTCGCCAAGCACCTTTTCGTCAAGTACCTATACTGAAAAAGTACCTTTATTTTTTTACTTATAGTGTTTTAAATGAGATGGAAAAAGATGTGTATTTTAAATGTATCTGATATATGTATTTTAAATTTATTTGTTTTAATTGAAAGTCGTGCATTTTAAATGAAGTCAGTATTAGCTTTATATTTTAAATAGGCGCTATTTTATTTAAATAAAATAACGTATTTATTTAAATTAAATAGGCGTTATTTAATTTTATTATGGCGATGGAACCCTATTTGGCGATTGAATCACCTGAGCCCAGCTAACATAAAAGTAGCAAAATGGCATATAAAAAGTGAAGCGGTCAGCCCGGAACTGTGGATGACAGTCACTTGACTTCGGCTATTATTATATAGATTTATTATTTTAAAGATCATCTAGAAATGTGAAATGTCTCGTGTAGATATATTTTTACATTTAAACTGTTTTACAATATTATTATTTGACCATTTTAAATATGAAATAATTTCCTCCATTTACGACTTTTAACGCACAATAATGAATTTATTATTTTAAAATTTTCTTTCTCTTTTAAAATTCACGTATAAATATAGTTTTTATGACGTAATTTTCAATATTTTCCAGCTTTTAGCATGTCATCATTTAATTCCAATTTGAAAGTGTTTCTTCTGTTTTTAATAGACACGTGTAAATAATTTTTTAATTTGAAGGGAATATTATTCCTTGCGCTGTTTTTAAAATTGGCAACAATTTAAAATAATATCCTTTTCTAAAATCTCTCTATTCTAAAAAAAAAAAGTAACTTACGCTGTCACCGCCGCCGCCGGTTTTGAATTTTTTGTGACCGGAGGTCTTTCTCCGTTATATTAAGAAAAATATTGCGTACAAAAATATGAAATTCGGCGGTATTATAGAGAAATGTTTGATAAACACACTGATGCAGACAGTTTTCAAATCGAAGAATTATTTTAAGAGATATTTAATGCTAAAGTTGGACAAAATTTTTCCATTAAAAAAGTTTTATAGGAGCAAAAACTATACATGGGAATTAATTCATTTTTAGATCATTTTATCCGCTAGAATTTTCCGGTGTGCAGACTGCATTTATTTTTTTAATTTGACTCATTTTTTGAGGTTATATTTCTATTTTAAATTCAAATTTTCAGCATTTCGAGAGATATTTTTTACATACTAGGGGGCTCGGCTCCCTACAAGCTACGCTCGGCAACTCCCGTTCAGACACCACAGTCTCTAAAAGCTCGCTAATTTGATCGGCTTTAAAAAGATTTTGAAAGATTGAATTATAATTTAAAAAACAGTGGCGATCTCCCTATAAACGGGTTTGTATTCATTTCTCTTCGAGTGGGGAATTTTAAGGAAAAATCAGCTGTTGTTAAAAGATACAATGGCTGTTTTCGTCTTTGATTTAAATAAAATCAGTTAAACATATCAAAATAAGCTAATATAATAAGCTAATCTGCATCAAAATGCAAATATATTTTACAAATACCAGTGCCCTCTTTTGACGGAAACGACACAGAAGGTTAACGAATCTTAACTAAACCATTTAAGCAATTTCTTTATTTTCTGCTTCACAGATTTTTCTCTTTCAAATCATATTTTTTGTTGATGACACTTCATTTTCAGCTTGTAATCCTTTTTATTTTTATTAAATTACTAAATAGTCGCTCGAAAGCAGTCTAAACGTGTTCAATAAAATTAATATTAATCTTATTAATATAATCTGAAAATATCAAATTAATTTATCGCGTATATTTTTTAAATTTAAATTGTTTTGTAATATTACTTTTTGTTTATTTTAAGTAATAAGTGTAATGTGACGTAAATGTGACGTCATTTCTCCTATTTAAGACTTCTAACGCATGTTAATGAATTTATTATTTTACAATATCCTTTCTCTTTTAAAATTCACGTGTAAATATAATTTTTATGAAGTAATGTTCAATGAGTTGCTGCTTTTCATACGTAATTATTTAATTCTAATTTGAAAGTTTTTTTTCTGTTAATAATAGTCACGTGTAAATAAATTTTTAATTTGAAGCAAACATTATTATTTGTGCTGTTTATACAGTTGGCAACAGTTTAAATTAATACCAATTTCTAAAATGTGTAAAAAAATATCTCTCGAAATGCTGAAAATTTGAATTTAAAATAGAAATAAAACCTCAAAAAATGAGTCAAATTAAAAAAGTGAATGCAGTCTGCACACCGGCAAATTCTATCGTATAAATGATCTAAAAATGAATTAATTCCCATATATAGTTTTTGCTCCTATAAAACTTTTTTAATGGAACGATTTTGTCCAAATTTAACATTAAATATCTCTTAAAATAATTATTCGATTTGAAAACTGTCTGCATCAGCGTGTTTATCAAACATTTCTCTATAATACCGCCGATTTTCATATTTTTGTATGCAGTATTTTCCTTAATGTTAACGGAGAAATATCTCCGGTCACAAAAAATTTAAAACCGGCGGCGGCGGTGACAGCGTAAGTTACTTTTTTTTAGAATAGAGAGATTTTAGAAAATGGTATTAATTTAAACTGTTGCTAACTGTCTAAACAACGCAAACAATAATGTTTGCTTCCAATTAAAAATTTATTTACACGTGATTATTATAAACAGAAGATATAAAAAGCAGGAACTCACTGAAAATTACGTCATAAAAACTATATTTACACGTGAATTTTAAAAGAGAAATAATAGTGTAAAATAATAAATTCATTAACATGCGTTAGAAGTCTTAAATAGGATAAATTACGCCACATTTACGTCATATTACACTTATTATGTAAAATGAACAAAAAATAATATTGCAAAACAGTTTAAATTTAAAAATTGCGCGAGACATTTATTTGATATTTTGAGATGATCTTTTCGACTATTTTTGTTAGGAAAGCGCAAATAATATTTTATTATTAACAAAAGTATTTTCACGTGAATATTAAAAAGAGAAAAAAAAGTTTGGTGAAAATTACGTCAGATTAAAAACGATACATTTAAAATGTCTTATTTAAAAGAACTTTCTTTTCGCTTTGTTAAAAAATACCGGAGACAAAGACTCTGTTTACTTAATTCATTTTATATTAGCTTATTTTGAAATGTTTAACTGGTTTTATTTAATCAAAGACGAAAACAGCCATTGTATCTGTTAGCAGCAGCTGATTTTTCCTTAAAATTCCCCAATTAAAGAGAAATGAATAGAAACCCGTTTATAGGGAGATCGCCTGTTAATTAAAGCGTTCAAAAAGGATGTTATTTTAACAACCCAGCTTTCAGAATATAATGCGGACGCCAATTATGTATTTATGAACTTAAAATGTACATAAAGAAGTCAATTAACTTCTCAAAACAAAAATAATTTATTTACCGGTAAAGCTTTTTACCTTCTTCCATAAAAATATTCAAACAATAATAAACAATACAATTTCTGATTCACGTTACATCATATATAAAAGGTATCACGAGAATAAAGATGAGAGGATAATAACAAATAAATAAACATGGACAATAGATTTAACATCCTCCCACCTTTTGATTATATATTATAATCAAAACTTCACATTAATTAAATACAACATTTACATAAACATCATAAATCGAGTCTTTCTGGAACCTTTATCATTCTACCAGATCTCGTCTTTTTAATTTGCGATTCGTCTTTTGCAGGCTCAACCTGATTTTCCTTCAAAGTTGGTTTAGGAAAATTGTTTTCAGTAAAATCCACTGATGACACTTCCAGAGGGTAAATTCTTTGAATAGGCCGAATCATCTGCGAATGAGACGTTTGTAACTTCAAAAGACGAACTTTTCCGTCTTTGCCCCGAATGAGCTCTGTAACCCGTCCTAAGGGCCAATTGATTCTTTTCTTGTTATCTGCTCCCACCAAGACTATATCTCCTACAGCAATTGAACGTTGCAATCTTCTCCCATTTGGTCGTTGGATAAGGAGACCCAAATATTCTAATCTAAATCGATTTCTGAGCTCTTTTTGCAGTTCTTGCCTATATTTAAGTCTTCTAGTGAGAGAACCTTCCTCAACCGCATCAACGTCTGGTAAACCACATTCATGAATATCTTTCAGAAACATGTCCGGTGATATGGGTTTGATGGACTCTTTCTCAGACATGTAAGTTAGTGGTCGCGAATTTATAATACTTTCGCAGTCAGCTAATACAGTTATCATCTCTTCATAGTTCAAACAGGCTTTTCCTAAGACTCTTTTTAATAGATCTTTCATCAATCTGATGAGCCTCTCCCACCATCCGCCCCACCAAGCAGCAGTCGGAGGGTTGAATTTCCATTTGAAAGAATTTATTGCTCCATACTTCTGTATGCGATTCCAGTTCAATCTTTTTAAGAAATTGGATGCACCAACAAAATTGGAACCGTTGTCGCAATATATAACAGAACATCTTCCTCTACGAGATACAAATCTTCGCAAAGCCATTAAAAATGACTCTGTAGAAGCTGAAGTCACAAGCTCCAAATGCACAGCTCTGTAGATGGCACATGTAAATAAGATAACCCAACTCTTCTGTTTATTTTTAAGAAACAAAGGGCCAGCCAGATCAATGCCGATAATTTGAAATACAGCTGCATTTTTCACTCGATTTTCTGGCAGAGAAACTGGAGAAGATTCTAAATTCTTCGAATTAAATCTTTTACAAATGGTACATTTTGATAGAACAGAGCTCACAGTTCTTCTTCCATTCAAAATCCAGTATTTTTCTCTAAGCAAATTCAGAAGAATCTGAGGACCTGCATGACAATTTTTGAGGTGGTAATGTAAAATTAATCGTTTGACAACTTCACGATTTGAAGGAACAACCATAGGTATGAGGAAATCCATATTGTCTTGTCTATACGTAATCTTAGTCTTTACACGTATTATGTCTTGTTCATCCTTAAATGTCTCCAGAGTTTTCAATCTCCCCTCACTTTCATGGGAAAAACATTCCTTTTGTATCATCCAAATTATCTTCGTTTCTGCTCTCTTAAATTCAAGATTCGTCAATTCTCCTTTGATCTGTTCCTTTGGATTAGAAGAATTATATCTGAAACGAAGTATCCAACCAACAAGACGTACGATTTTCTCATAACTGGAAAAATACTGGTAGTACCAGCTTTTCTCTGGACTTTCATCAACATTTACCAGTAATTTTGTAGACTTCAGTTTTTCTTTTTCAATTTCTTCTTCGTTTATGTCTTGGCACTTGAAATCCATATATTTATAATATTCTTTAGAATCTTTAAGCCAAGATGGACCCTGCCACCATTTGAGAGATACCAGATGTCTTGCTTTACATCCTCTAGATGGCAGATCTGCTGGATTCATTTCACCAGGTATATGTTTCCATAAAACAGGATCAGTCAATTTTTTTATTTCTTGAACTCTGTTTCTAACAAAAACAGACCAGTTTTCTTTCCTGGATATCCATGCAAGCACTGTTGTGGAATCGCTCCAAAAATATCTTTCTATATCTTCCCAGCTCATAGCGTCAGTTACTGATTTAGCCAATCTAGCACCAATCAAAGCAGCTAAAAGTTCCATTCTAGGTATAGTTCCACATTTTAAAGGACCTATGCGGGATTTCGCTGCAAGAAGGAATAACTCTACACGATCTTTAGTTGCTATCCTCAAAAATATAACAGCAGCATACGCATACTGACTTGCATCACAAAATGTGTGAAGAGTACAACCTTTTAAATTATCTGGGGTGAACTGAATATATCTAGGAATCTGAATTTCTTGTAAACAATTTAATTCATGAAACCATTCAATAAATTCATTTTTTATATCACTAGTAACTTCTTCATCCCACGAGATTCCTTCTTTCCATGTTTTCTGTAACATCATCTTGGGACATATCATAACTGGAGCAGTAAAACCAATTGGATCAAAAACTTTATGTGCAACTGATAGCATGATTCTTTTTGTTATTTTTTCTATATTTATATCTTTCGTCCAGCTTACGTTAACTTTTAAAACGCCTAGAAGTCTGTTCCATTGTAATCCCAGTACAGCAGTTTCTTCGCTATTTTCGATATTGTTTCTTTCTTCTGTCTGTTCCCATCCTCTCAACTCAAATCCACCTTTAGCCATAAGAGATTTAGAATCAGTTATAAACCTTTCCAATTCTTCCTGTGTGTGGACACTAGCAACGACATTGTCAACATAAAAGCTTCTCAGCAATTGCTGTTTAAGATTGGGGTCGTATTCTTCATCGTTTTTAATGTGATATTCTATGACGGAACCGAGAAGAAAAGGAGAGCTTTTGACTCCAAACACCACTCTAGTATGTCGAAACATTCTAATATTTCTTTCTTCTGGATTACTCCACCACAAGAAACGCAAATAGTCCCGATCTTCTTTACGAATAGCTATTTGTAAAAATGCTTTCTTGATATCAGCTACAACACCAAATTTATTTTTTCTAAATCGTAAGAGAATGTCAGGAATTAATTCAATAAGGTTTGGCCCACAATGCAAACATTGATTCAAAGATGGATGGTTCTGCATTCTAGCTGATGCGTCAAACACTGGACGAATGGGAGTTGTACTGCTCTCTTTTATTACTGGTCGATGAGGTAAATAATTTCCATAAAGGTTCATTTCAGCCTGTGGAATTTCCTCTATAATTTGATCATCAAGCCACCCTAAAAGTACTTTTTCATACCTTTGATAAATGTTATTGGAAAGCAACTTGTTTGTAACGTTACTCAATCTTTTCTTGGCTAAACTCAAATTATCAGGTAAAGGTGGTGTATCTTCTGACCATGGCAAAGAAACTTCATAACGATTATCTTCATTCATTTTTACTGTCTGTAAAAAATGCTCTTTAACCTGACGATCAATCTCCATTTTAGATTGTTTTTCAATCGGATCATTTATTCCAAGCAAATCCAATTTCCATAAATCAGCAATCTCTGCTTCCTTTACAAACATAGACATAACTGACAAAGCTAAATTTTCTTTAGACGCATTATCTTGAGGCACTTTTCCCATTAAGGTCCAACCTAAAAATGTTTCCAGTGCTACTAATCCCGACGAGAGTATTTCTCTACGACCTGTCAGTACCCAGGTAAAAAAATCAGACACAAACCTTTAAAATTTTTGAGATGTTGCAGCCATTTTGAAGGTTTCAGCGGGTATCTTTAAGGAAAATGAAAACTAAAGGTTCTCTTAAGAGAAGTATACCGCTTTTTAAAAGATTTCATACAGGTTTATTTCTGCAAGTTATCACCTCCAAATTATCTTCAATGACTTAGAAAATTTTCGTGAAATCGCTTGAGATATTTTCAGGGAAAATGAAAACTGTTTCTCATGCAGGTAATATGAAGGTTTTACTTGAAAGTTTTATTATTGCACATTATGGTATCTAAGATTTTGATATGCCTGTGTTTCCTCATTAATAATTTTAATAAATTTCTAAATTAATATTTTAGATAATACACGGAAATCATTAAGTCCAATCATTAAGTCAATGACAAGTCTTCCATCCGTACAATAAAAAATTTTTAACTTCTGAAATTATTACAAGTAACATTACCTTTAACACGCTCAAAAATTTTAATCTCAGAAAATTCCCCCTAAAAAGAAAAACAAATCACAAAGTTATTTCGAAGCCCTTTTTGACCTTAAATTTGTCACAATTTTTTCTAAAATTATAACCAGGAACAATATCACCTCAACTCTAACACGCTCAAAAATTTCAATCTCAGAATATCCCCCTCTATAAATAAAATAATAATCACGAAATTATTTCAAAGTCTCCTTTTTATCCTAAAATTTTTCATAAATTTCTCTTAAATTCCCACTAGTAAAAATATTCCCTCAAACTCTAACGCATACAAAAATTTCAATCAACAAAAATTGTCCCCTAAAAAAAATCTCCAAATTATTTCAAAACCCCTTTCATTAATATTTAAAATGTATTCAAATACGCACAAAAATATATTTTAGTTAAATTTTAGTATCTAACGATGGACAATGGGGCCCCAATTTCCCCCACCCCCTTTCTGTAAATGTCTTATTTAGTTTTTCATTTTAAGTTTTCCTAAAAGAATAAATTTTACTGTGTTTTTCTAAATCTGTCAAAAAAAAAAAAGAAATTTTAGTTAATTAAATTTCAAAATACAGAAGGGACAATGGCACTCACCCCTCCCACCATGCCGCTCTTTCATCCAAGCGCGACAGTCATAGTTCCTCTTTAAAACCGCCCCACCAGTGGCCGAGAGGTTCTGCTCTCAAAGCTAGTAAACGAGAGGTGCTGGTTTCGATTCCAATCACGCCCGTCGGCCTAATCGTTCGGAGTTTTCCGTGGTTTTCTTCGAACCTTGGATTTCCTTGCTTTCTCTTAGAAAGACGCCAGAGCACCCCCTCCCCTCCCCTTTGGGCCCATATCCCAAGTGTAGGTAATTGACCGTCATAAAACACACCAACAACAGCTCTTTAAAAAAGAGGAACTAAGAATTTTGCACATACAATCTATATTACATCTACTATATTACACTATCTACATATATTTGCTAAAATAAAAGAGGCTCTTTTAATTTAGTTACTCGTTAATAATAAATTTTATATTGTTTTTGAAAACATAAAAAAATATGTCCAGTAAAACCTCCCTAAAGCGACCACGTTCCGTTCCAATAAAAATTGGTCGCTCTGAGAGGTGGTCTCTTAATGGAGGTTATGTTTAAATCTAGATTTTAATTGTTGAAAAAAGATAACAATGTTACTAACATTTATCTTTCACATTAAGAAAAAATATAAAAATTTAAGTATCAAAACAAAAGCTAATTACAGTAAAACCTCCTTAAAGCGACCACGTTCCGCTCCAATAAAAATTGGTCACTCCGAGAGGTGGTCTCTTAATGGAGGTTATGTTTAAATCTAGATTTTAATTGTTGAAAAAAGATAACAATGTTACTAACATTTATCTTTCACATTAAGAAAAAATATAAAAATTTAAGTATCAAAACATAAGTTAATTACTACAAAGTTAAAAAAATGAATACGGTTTTATCTTTTATAACTTATCCAACCAAGTCCTTTCGAAGTTCAGTAAATAAATGCTTTTTTTTTGGGGGGGGGGAGCAATAAATAATGAAGATTTCATTAAATTGTATCTATTATTATCTATTTCTTTGAGAGTTTCCTGACAGAATAGGGCAAGGGAGTTTATTGACCGTCATTCTTAATTTGTCATCAGAATTAAATTCATTGCCTAAAAAGGCATAAAGGGGTTTAAACACTTAAAAGTTACCGGAATAATAATAAAAAAAAATCTAAATTTAGTTTAGAAGTTTGATGAATAATGCGCTCTCCGGAATTATTTTTCTAATAAAACCCTCTTCAAGCGACCAGGAGAAAACGGAATTTGTTTCATTTTCTTCAAACAAATTGGTCGCTCATGGAGGGAGTTCAACTGGGATGGTCTCTGAATGGAGGTAAAATTAGTATTGAGCCTATAGGAATAAATTTCGTTCCATGAAAAAAATAGTCGTTCTGAGAGGTGGATGGTTAATGGAGGTGGTCACACAGGGAGGTTTCACTGTAGTCACTTAAATTTCAAAATCAATGGAGGGGAAGGGACCCTCCCCCCCCTCTCCTCATTTTAGTGGCGTCCACGATTAAAGCTGAAAAATATAGGTGGGGTTATTGCATGCATAATTTGCCCTTATTCTCTATCAGGCGTGACTTCCAGTTTTTATAAAAATTACTTCTTCAAAAACAAATGAAAAATGTATAATTCGTATTAATTTATTTATTTCAAATTTTCGTTGGAACATTTGATTTTTGATTACGCAGCTCTATTTCTGACTCCATGTCACGGGAGAATGAGAAAGAAGTACCCAACTCAAATCTGAGACCGTGTGTTTACGTTTTAACCGCCATTCGGAAAATTAGCGGGACTAATCGTCACGTTGTCATGTTGTTATTGTATTTTTTTCTTTTTGCAGGGAGTTTTTCAACAGTATAGTAGTCGAATTTTAACTAATTTTTAAGTTGATATATATATATATATAGCGTAAGAGGGCTGTATTACACTTCTTTTTAATATTAATATTGATATTCGGCACTTTGTATTCACTACGCATTCGACAAGAATCATGTTCGGTAAAAAATATCGCCACATTAATTTAGAAATGCTGTGGTATGGGGAAAACTTTTTATAAGAAATTTTCGTGTACAACTAAAGATAAATTTCACTATTTTTTTAAATAATAGCGAAAAATATATTCATATATTTCCATTATGTTTAAAAGTGAAAGACTGATTTTACTCCTAAATAATTAAACTTGTAAAAAGTTCAGTTTGGAGGTGGGAAAGTTTTGTGAAGGATCTTGTTTGCAGGTGAAAAGTTTGATGAAGGTTCCTTGTTTTGAGGTGATAAAATTTTGTGAAGGGTCCTTTAAAGGACCCAAGTTAATAGATCCATGTATTGGAATACAAATTTTACTAGTAAGTACCTGATTTAGTTTCCTTTATAAATTGAGCAGCTATAATCTTTTTAGGAACATAACTGCTTGATTAATAATGCACAGTGAAGGTGTAATGTCTCTTGCAAATCATTTAGCAGGGCTCAATATCTTTGGCTGCAATATTCGACTCATAAAAATAATTGGTACTTTTCGGTTAGCTGTTTGCCAGTGTTATATATGCATACATATATTGCATATATAAATGCATATATGTGTACATATATATACACATATATATGTATATATAACACTGGCGCCCAGCTAACCGAAAAGTACCAAATAATTAAAAGAATTTTTATATATTGTAGATTAATTTATTATGTAGAATATGAAATATGGAAAAAATAAGGTACTTTTCGATTAGCCGGGCGCTAGTGTTATATATTACAATATATATGTATATATAACACTGGTGCCCGGCTAACCAAAAAGTACCAAAAATAATTTTACATGTGTATAATTATTTTAAATAAAGTAATTTTTTCATGAAAAAACAGTTAAAGACAAATTTAAAGCAATATTTTTTTCAGATGAGTGCAGGAGAATTTTTGCAATTTTTTCCCGCAACCAACTGATGAATTTTGCAATATTTTATTTCTACCAATTTGCATTTAAATGTTGCATTTTTTCTTGCACCCAATTGGCAAACTTGTGAGGTTTTTCTTTTTCTTATTTTTTTTTTTCATGTGATCGCTGGGTGAATTAAGCAATTTTTTCCCTGCTACAACTGAAGAACAATGTGATTTTTTCATCGTACTGACTGGTGAATTTATATAATTATGCATTCTTTTTTGTTTACATTGATGTTCAATAATTATTATTCAACGATAATATTCAATTGTCACTTAATGTGATTAATTTAGCGATTTTTCGCTAATTTTCTGCATTCCATTTTTTTCTGCAACCGAATGAAGAATCTCATGATTTTTTTCTCACGATTGATTGTCCGCTACATTTCATTATTTTTTCCATAGCAGATTGACAAATTTCACAATATTTTAAAGCAACACACTGAAGAATTTCTCTTCCCCCCCCCCCCCCCAATGACCCAATAGCAGAAAATTCTCCAAGTGTCTGCGACAGATCTTTCAGGGACTGAAAATAAGCTGCAGGTAAAATGTTACAAATGAACCTTTAATTAATTAATCATTTACTTTTAATGTTTTTAAGCGTTTTACTCATTTTTATTAATAATAAACTTAAGTTTTAGTAATAAATAATAAAGAACTAAACATAATATAAAGTTGGAAAAAGATCCAATGGAAAAAAAAATCTGCAAAAGGGAAAAGAAAATCTGCGGCGCACGTCACCCGTCAGGAACTTTCTGCTACCGGACCCAATGATTACTGGTGAATTTCTCAGATTTCTTTTTTTTCCCCCTGATGACTGAATGAAGAATTTTGCAATTTTTTCTTGTAACCAATTGACGAATTTTGGGGTATTTTACTTGTACTGATTGGCAAATATTGCATTTTTTCTTGCGAGCAACTAGCGGAACTGAATATATATATACATAACAGTCGACTGACATAACAGTCGGTTTATGAATTTTGCCGATCCCCCCCCCCCCCCTCCCTTACCTAAGCTGATCAACAGATCTCGTTTTTTCTGATAAAAAGTTGATAAATTTCCATATTTTCCCCCCACAACTTACTAACAAAACATTTTTTTTTTCATGCGATCAATGGATGAATTAAATAATTTTTTCCCCCCATGACAATCAAAGAACTGTGTGATTTTTTTTAACTTTTTACTGACTGATAAATTTCTTGGGGTTTTTTCTTTTTCATATGACCACTTGACAAGTTTATGATGCTTCCCCCTGACCTAATGATGAAACTTAATGTTTAAAAATTAGCAAAATTCTTCATTTTATTACGGGAGAAAGAAATTGTGACATTCGTCTGTTGCTTGAGAGGACAATTGACAAATTTCAATCAGTCGTGGGAAAATATCAAAAAATTCTGTTATGGGAACATTAAACAAGCCAGTTCCAAATATTTTTTTTTTTCCGTTTCTTTACAAGGTACAAGTGTGTCCTTTATTAAAAAAATCTGTGCCTGATGGGCACTGACCCGTTTTTTCTACAGTAAACTTCTAGAAAAAAGGGCACTCGTATGCAGCGATGTAAACGTAAAAAAAAAAAAAAAAAAAAAACAGAGGGTATATTCAGAGTTTCTCCCATGTTTAAAAAAGGGCAGGGTGCTTCTTGTAGGAAAAGGGCACTTTTGGATTCCGAAAGGCATGTTTTGGATTTTTAAGGACACTTTTTTTAATTTTTAAAGGCATCCTTTTGATTTTTAAAATTACTTTTAATATTTAATAGACAGGACGCTATTTTAATGACAGCAATGAGGCAATTTTTACTATGCAAGTAAATTTTTTATTAAAGAAAGGAGTAAAGGCACTTTTTCAGCTGGGGGCAACAAGGGTGCTAATGTTTTCCATCAGGGGTAAGAGGGCTGCTGTTTTGTAAACCTAAGGGCAGGCAGGGTGCAGCACCCTCCTGACACTGTCTACGGGAAACTCTGGTATACCTTAGAGTGTATATACAATAGCTTTTTTGAGAAACGGAAGTTAAGCAGTGTTACTGAAAAAGGACCAGAAGGTATACGACATTTACCTCTGTATACCCCCCACTTCTGACAGCAAATTTTTTCTCTCTTTTTTGCGAACGATAATATTTTTTTCTGCTACCGATCGACGAATTTCGCATTCTACTCGTGACAGATCAGTGAAAATTGTGATATTTTTTCACAGTCGAATGATAAACTGTGTCTTTTTTTCAACTGATTGGCCAAATCTCGAGGGTTTTTTTTAGCATGGCTGATCGACGAATTTCCATTTTTTCTCTGATCTACTGACGAATTTCGCTTTTTTTTTTAACCGGTGACTGATTTTTAAATTTTGCTATTCTCTTGAACCAGTAAGTATATCTTGAGGCCGATTGGAGAGAGTTTTTTTCCGCTACTGATGTACGAATTTTGCAGTTTCTTCCGTCGATCTACTGACGAATTCCGCGATTTTTTTTTAGCCACGACCGATTTGCAATTTTCTGGATTTTTTCTTTTAACATAGGTGAATTTTGAGACTTTTTCTTGCGACCGATTAGAGAAGATCGTGGGTTTTTTCTGGCGGTGCACTGACGAAGTTTTTTACCTGCAACTGATTAGCAAAAATCATGGATTTTTTCTCGCAACTGTTCGTCGAATTTTGTATGTTTTTCCACAACAGGCTGAAGAATTTCATGGTTTGTTCTCCATGACTGATGAACTGTACGAGTTTTTCTCGTGACCCATTGATGAATTTCACAATCTTTTTAATAAAGATGAAAATAAGGAATTTTGCTTAGTAGCCACTGGCCGGTAGGTTGACTTTATTTAGTAGCCAGTTACTAGCGAGTGAGAATAATTTCTTTAGTAGCCAGTAAGTACATTTATGTCAGTGAATATTTAATTTATGGGTATATTTTAGGTATGTTTATCCACTGAGTAGCAGGTATGATTCAAAATTGAAAAAAAATAGGTTTAAAAAATCTGAAATTTGCAGCAAATTTTCTGAAATGTAAAGGGAGGGTTGGTAGGGGATCCCTCCTGGTACTAATTATGCATTTTTTCCAGATACTTTAACGAAATTCACGTTTATTCCGGATCTATTGGCAATGTTTTCGTTTCTTTGGCGTTCCTTTGACAAAATGTGCGTTTTTTCTCAATCTTTTGACAAAATTCACATTCGTTTTCGCAATTCTTTGGCAAAATTCTCGGGTTTTTTTTTTCGAAATTCTCATCCCCCCCCCCCCCCCCGCGATCCTTTAACTAAATTTGTGTTTTTTGACGATCTATTGACGAATTTTGTGTTTTTGCCATGATCCATTGACGATATTTGTGTTTTTTCTTTGCTCTATTGATGATATTTGCGTATTTTCGCGATTCTTTGACGAAATTTTGGATTTTCAGAAATCGTTTGATGAAATGTGTGGGTTTTTTGCGATTCTTTGACGAAATTGGTTTTTTTTTTTTTTTCTGCGATGTATTGACGATATTTGTGTTTTTTTCCACAATCCACTGACCATATTTGCATTTATTCCAGAATCCTTTGACGAAATTTCGGATTCTTTGCGATCCTTTGATGAAATTCGGGTTTTTCCACGATCCTTTGACGAAATGTGCTGTTTTTATTGTGATTTTTTGACAAAATTCTCGCTTTTTTGCGATTCTTTGATACAATTCGCTTTTTTGGTGATCCTTTCATGAAATTTACATTTTTTTTTTTTCGTAATCCTCTGACGAAATGTGTGTTTTTTCGCGATATTTTGACAAAATTCACATTTTTTTCTTTCCCAATTCTTTTACGAAATTCCTTTTGGAAAATCTTGCGTTTGGCTGGTACTTTCCATATTTTTAATCGTCAGTTTTTCACATTTACTCGCCGAGTGGCGACTGGCGATTGCTTATTTTCATCTTTACTTTTTAAATGAACGATTAAAGAATTTGGTGATTTTTTTTCTAACCAATGAGTGACAAATTTTGCGATTTTTCCTACATTGAATGGTGAATTTTCTTGAAAATGAAAATTTGAAAAGTTCTGCAGTGAAATCCGTTGTTCTGCGATGTACGTCGCATTTATAAGCATATTCTGCTTTGGGGGATTTCATTATCTCTTACTTTTCGGACTTTTTTTGAAATTGCAGCATTTTCATCGGAGGTTTCCGATAAATATTATTTGTAATATATAAAAATTTCAAAGGGGGGGGGGGGGAGGGGCACAATACTAAAGCCCAAAGTGCGGCACTTTTCTAACTTTTACCAACACCTGTCCCTATCGTGTAACATACAGTTGGAACGGCCTGTGACCACTTATTCATGTTATACACATCCGATATCCATGCTGCCACTTTGCTCCCCCCTGGGAGAGGCACTTTTCTAAATTTTGCCGGCACCTCTCATGTGACATATCGTTCAAAAGGTCTGTGACCACTTATTCATGTTATGCCCCTCCCCCCCACTTTGCCCCACCGGGGGGGGGGCACTTTTCAAAATTTTGCTGACACCCCTCATGTCACATATTGTTGGAAAGGCCTATGACCACTTATTCATGTTATGCACCTCTAATGCCCCTCCCCCCACTTTGCCACCCCCTCGGGGGCACTTTTCTAAATTTTGCCGACACCCATCATGTGACATATCGTTCAAAAGGTCTGTGACCCCTTATTCATGTTATGCACCTCTAATGCTCCTCCCCCCCACTTTGCCCCCCCGGGGGGGGCACTTTTCTAAATTTTACTGACATCCCTGATGTGACATATCGTTCAAAAGGCCTATGACCACTTATTCATGTTATGCACCTCTAATGACCCTCCACCCACTTTGCCCCCCCGGGGGGGCACTTTTCTAAATTTTGCTGACACCCCTCGTGTCACATATTGTTGGAAAGACCTGTGACCACTTATTCATGTTATGCACCTCTATTGCCCCTTCCCCACTTTGCCCCCCCCTCGGGGGCATTTTTCTAAATTTTGCCAACACCCGTCATGTGACATATCGTTCAAAAGGTCTTTGACCACTTATTCATGTTATGCACCTCTAATGCCCCTGCCCCCTACTTTGCCCCACCGGGGGGCACTTTTCAAAATTTTGCTGACACATCATGTGACATATCGTTCGAAAGTCCTGTGACCACTTATTCATGTTATGCACCTCTAATGTCACTCCCCCTACTTTGCCCCACGGGGGGAGCACTTTTCTAAATTTTGCTGACACCCCTCATGTGACATATCGTTGGAAAGGTCTGTGACCACTTATTCATGCTATGCATCTCTAATGCCCCTCTTTCCACTCCCCCCCCCCCCCCGCGGTGGGCACTTTTCTAAATTTTGCCGGCACCTCTCATGTGACATATCGTTCAAAAGGTCAGTGACCACTTATTCATGTTATGCCCCTCCCCCCACTTTGCCCCACCGGGGGGGCACTTTTCTAAATTTTACTGACATCCCTGATGTGACATATCGTTCAAAAGGTCTATGACCACTTATTCATGTTATGCACCTCTAATGACCCTCCACCCACTTTGCCCCCCTGGGGGGGCACTTTTCTAAATTTTGCTTACACCCTCATGTCACATATTGTTGGAAAGACCTGTGACCACTTATTCATGATATGCATCTCTATTGCCCCTCCCCCCACTTTGCCCCCCTCGGGGGCATTTTTCTAAATTTTGCCAACACCCGTCATGTGACATATCGTTCAAAAGGCCTTTGACCACTTATTCATGTTATGCACCTCTAATGCCCCTGCCCCCTACTTTGCCCCCCCGGGGGGCACTTTTCTAAATTTTGCTGACACATCATGTGACATATTGTTCGAAAGTCCTGTTACCACTTATCATGTTACGCACCTCCGGTGCTTTCCCCCCCTTAGTTTTTTTTATTAATATGTATATATGTTTTATTAATATGTTTAGTTTATTAATATGTATCAAATCAATGTCGAACTGGATATGTAATCATTATTATGTATTGATCTGATGCGAATTTGCACAGAAGGCTGTCCGCATGCAGGTGCAACGATATAATGTAAAGAGAAGATACAGCTTTTATACCTAAAGGAAAACTGCAGATATTTCTGCCAAAATCGGTGAAGGGAAATAACAGGTTTTTTACCTGAAGGAAAACAGCAGGTATTTGGAACTCAGAAGGTTAAGGGAAAATACATGTTTTTTACCTAACGGTAAGCTGAAGGTAATTTTAGTTCCAAATACCTTCAGTTTCCCTGAAGATTTTTTTTAAGGTTTCTTGCTGACTTTTTTACCTGGGTAATTTTCCCATTACATCGGCTCCAATCAATATTTGAATAGATTCTGGAGTTTCACCAACATCCGTCAAAGTGATGCCTTTTTCCGATAATTCTTTAAACCAGGATCCTTTTCCTACTGGCATAACATTTTCACATATAATGTTTTGATCCAAAACCTCAAAATTACATTTAAAATTTTCTTTCAAATCGCTTAATCTTACCTTGTAGTAATGATGATTATAATCCTTTGTTATGACTCCGCCAAAAGGGAATGAGAAACTTTTTCTTCTCGAAGAGGTAAATACTTCATTTCTTCGGCTAAATGTTTTAAAATATACGATCTCTGAGAACCTGAGTCCAAAATTAGTCTAACATCTTTCTTTTTGTTTTCTGAAAATATTTTTGCCTTTATCGTCTGAAGGAACACTTTAGGATTTCTATTTAAATTGGCCATATTTACTTCTTTTCCAGGCGACTTTTCTGTGTCTTCCTCTTTCTTTTCATTCAGCTTATTCTTATCGAGCGTTTGACACATCACAGACGCATGTCTTTTATCACAAAAGAAACACTTCAAGATAGCTCTACATTGCTTGGTTGTGTGACCTGTTGCCAAACATAAAAAACAACATCTTTTGTCCTTCAATATATTCTGCTTTTCATTAAAACTCATCTTCCGTGCCGAAAAGCATTCTGAACTCAGATGTCTTCCTTTGCAAAAAACGCAATTTTTCCTTAAATCTGGTCTTGAAGAAGTTGTTAATAAAGTAGCAGCAGTTGGTAAATATTTAGTACCATCGTTGTGACTTTTGTTTTTTCTAAAGATCGCGTCATCTTTTCTCGCTAAACCAAAACCTGTCACTGCCAAATTAATTCTTTCATCTCCTTCAACTTCAGATTTGAGAAACGCCATTAAATTATCTAGGCGCTCTTTTGCATCAGAACTAACCGAATTCGTATGCGTTCGATTCCACGCTTTCAAAAATTCAGCAGTAAAACAAGATTCTACCATTGGATATAATATTGAAGCACATTTATCCGTTGTGACACCTAACGTCTCAAGAGCTCGTAAATACAACTCAAGTTTATCATACAATGATGTAATAGAAAATTTTCCTTTTGATTGCACAGATATAATTAATTTTAATAATTCTCGCACATACACTTCAACCAAAAGATCTTCCCTACCGAAACGAGCCTTAAGACTCTCTATAGCTTTGGCATAGTTAGCGCCAGTTGGCGGAAAACTATCAACAACTTCTCGCGCTCTAGATCTAGTGATAGTTGCTTGGATCAAATACTGGAATTTATTTTCTGGCGCAATATCTTGATCATTGTGAATCTGTTCAAACTGGCTCCAAAATGGCAACCATTCCTTTAAATCACCATCAAATTGGCGAAATTCCAACTTGGGCAACGTAAATTTCTTTTTAGAATGATTAGTTTCGTAATCATTTGAAATGTACTCACATTGCATTTGTCCCTGTGACTGAATCTTTGCTAATTCTAATTGATGATTTAATTCCAACTTTTTTAACTCTACTTCCGACTTCTCCTTTAATTCTAGCTTTTTTAATTCTTGTTCCGACTTCTCCTTTAATTCTAGCTTTTTTAATTCTTGATCCGACTTCTCCTTTTCTAACTTCTTAGCCTCGTTTTCCTTTCTCTCAGCAACAGCATTGGATAAAATTTCTTGTACAAAAGCGGGATCCTGTTTATATTCATTACTATTCAAAATAATTTCCTTTAGTGTCCCAATCGTATAATCTTGCGGGATTGTTTCCCCAAGCTCTTCTACCACGAACTTTAAGTCGACCTTTTTAAAATTTTTAACGGCTTGAAACATTTTGCATCAAATAAATATTGTAAAATGTCCTGTCGCGGACGCCACAATGTTAATTAAAGCGTTCAAAAAGGATGTTATTTTAACAACCCAGCTTTCAGAATATAATGCGGACGCCAATTATGTATTTATGAACTTAAAATGTACATAAAGAAGTCAATTAACTTCTCAAAACAAAAATAATTTATTTACCGGTAAAGCTTTTTACCTTCTTCCATAAAAATATTCAAACAATAATAAACAATACAATTTCTGATTCACGTTACATCATATATAAAAGGTATCACGAGAATAAAGATGAGAGGATAATAACAAATAAATAAACATGGACAATAGATTTAACATCGCCACTGTTTTTTGAGTTATAGTTCAATCTTCCAAAATCTTTTTAAAGCCGATCGAATTAGCGTGCTTTTAGAGATTGCGGTGTCTGAACGGGGGCTGGCGAAGGTAGCTCGTAGGGGGCCGAGCCCCCTAGTATATAAAAAATATCTCTCGAAATACTGAAAATTTTAATTAAAAATGGAAATTAATCCTCAAAAAATTAGTCAAATTAAAAAAATAAATACAGTCTGCACACCTGGAACTTCTAATGTATAAAATGATCTACAAATGATTAAATTCCTATGTATAGTTTTTGCTCCTGTAAAACTTTTTTAATGGAACGATTTTAACCAACTTTAACATTAAATATCTCTTAAAATACTTCTTCGATTTTAAAAATGTCGCGTTATGCGGTGATAGCGTTAATTGTTTTTTTTTTTTTTTAGAATAGAGAGATTTAGAATAAAACAAAAACCGAAAACTGATTTTTTGAAAATTTATAGGTCCTGTGTCTCCTTAAATAACTTTTTGAACTGTTTGAAATTTCAGGAATAAAGATGCAAAAGAAAATTTTTATTTTTAATCTTTCCAAGATAAATGTAGAAATTACGCCTGTAAAATACATTTCCTTGTCATAAGACTTCAGAGTGAGAGAAGCTAATATTAGCAAAGTGTTTATTTTTCCACTCCGAAGCTATTTACGTTCGCAAGATTAAATAAACTTTGAAATTATTTCGATACTTTTTTTACGAAACATAAAGGTAATTAAATAAAACTAACTTATGTTTTCTTTTTAAATACAAATTATTGGAAAACCATTGCAAATTCTCCCTTCGGATAATGACATTTTGAATAAAAAATTAAAAAAATTCGCCTAAAAAGAACTAGTTTTAAAAAATGATTTGACACTGCACACCACAATCTAATGAAGTATGTGCGTGCAAAAGATAGTTAAATTGCTATGTATAGTTTTTCATCCTATAAAACTTATGTAACTGAACTAGCTTGGCCAATTTCAACATTGAATAACTCTTAAAATAATTCTTTGATTTAAAAACTGATTACTTCAGCATGCTTCAATGACGCTGCGAGTGTGTGCGTTTGGGGGGGGGGGGGAGGAGGGGGGATTTCGGTTTAAAACTCCTCTTAGAGCATGTAAAAACTGCTGTATACAAAATTCCTTGTATTAAGATAAAGGTTATGATCTTTAGAAACCAAAATAAGGAAAAGCATTAACAGCATAAAATTTTCACCATTCAACAGTTTCATAAGAGGAGTCTATATTTCAACACCCAATTAATGAAAGAAAAAGTTGGGAGCAATAGCAGATAAGTAGAATGTATGCTATTGCTCTTTCTTTCCTCCCCCCCCCCCCACCCCCTCTGAATATTGAAGGGTATGTTCTTTTATAAAACCTTTAAGCACATTAATGATAAATTTATTATGGTTATTTGTGCTTTTCATTACGTCGTTTTTTGTATGTCCCCTATTCTATTAAACACTATATTATGGACATGTAACACATGTAAATTGTTCGTTTTGTGAGTAATATTGGTTCGAAACCCTTTCGAGATGAGGATCGTGGCTAGAGGCCTACACAGGCGGGCAAAATGAAGAGAAAATTTCCAGTGGGCCGGGCCGGTCCAATAAAAAAAAAATAAAAAGACGGGGCTGAACCGATAAAAATGTTCTGCCCGATATAAAATTTAAAAGGATCAAACTAAATCAATATAATATGAACAGTTTTCAATGGGACGTGACTGAGGCGAGGATAGTATGAATATGCTGCCTAGATTGACAACATCAGTACATAAATATAACATGTCCAGCGTACAGATCGACATTGTCAGTTGCATCATGTCTGAACCACAGCTTAATTATTTCAGCAGACTCGGGCGGGGACAGAACCAGGCTTACATTTTCTTTCTACACTAGGCGGCTCGTCCTCCTACGAGCTACGCTCGCCAACCCTCGTCCAGACACCGCAGACTCTAAATGCAAGCTAATTTGATCGGCTTTAAAAAGATTTCAAAAGATTGAATTATATTTTAAAAAACAGTGGCGATCTCCCTATAAACGAATTTCTATTCATTTCTCTTTGATTGGGGAATTTTAACACCAAATCCGTTGTGGTACTACTTGATTATCCCGTCGACCAATTTCGCCAAATTATATAAATCGCCAAACCACTCGCCAAATTATACAAATTGACATAATTTTTATTTTAAATAACGAAAGCACAAATAAATTAGTACAACATTAATAAAAATACAAATAAAACGTCGAAATAAAAATAACTTGATGACGTAGACACGTATAACAACATTTCAAAATAAGCTAATATAAAAGGAATTAAGTAAACAGAGTCTTTGTCTCCTGGTATTTTTTCAAAGCGAAAAGAAATTTCTTTTAAATGAGACATTTTAAATTAATCGTTTTAATCTGACGTAATTTTTACCAAGCTATTCTTTCTCTTTTAAATATTCACGTGAAAATACTTTTGTTAGAAATGAAATATTATTTGCGCTTTCCTAACAAAAATAGTTGAAAAGAGTACTCTCAAAATATCAAATAAATGTCTAGCGCATTTTCTAAATTTAAACTGTTTTGCAATATTATTTTGTGTTCATTTTATGTAATAACTATAATGTGACGTAAATATGACGTAATTTCTCCTATTTAAGACTTCTAACGCATGTTAATGAATTTATTATTTTACAATATCCTTTCTCTTTTAAAATTCACGTGTATACTTTTTATGACGTAATTTTTAACAGAGTTGGGCAGTATCGAAAATACATGTATTTCAAATACATTTTCAAAATACATTTGTAATTTGTATTTTGTATTTTAAACCTTTAAAACAAATGTATTTTGGTAATGTATTTTGAAATGCTTTTTCAAAGCATTTTGTATTTTCAAAATACTCAAAATACATTCCTCCCGATTTCAAGCTGTCGTGTCTAAACCGCAGATCCTAGATTTGCAGCAGGGAAACACACGCCTGTCTGTTTTGAATAATTTTCGAATTCGATTCTGGAAGTTTATATGTACACATTGTTTAACATTTGATACGATGTACGATAAGCATATTAATGAATCGGATGTTAACTTCTGCAGAAGCATTTTTGCTGATTAGTCACAAACATAGTTTTTATAATTCATAACATTCAATAAGAATTACAAAAAATTGTTGTGTGAAAATTGTTGTATAGGCAGGTGTTGCCTATTTAAAATACATTAGAAGTGTAATGCTGTTAGTTACCGCACAGGCTCATGGAAATAACTGCTAAATCTCACAATGAAAATTTATCAAAAGAATTCATTATAATAACACACAATATGTACTATTAGATATGAAATATTTTTAATGTTCTGTTGATAATAATAATAAAAAAAGATAAGGGAAAATACTAGCAGTATAAAACAAGATGTTCGATCGTAGGTTACATTTTTGAATGACAAAACAAACTTCAAAACCTATTTAAAGGTAAGGTCTTAAACCATCATATATCGATTTTCAGATTATTTTTCCTAGTTTCTTAGTACTCATTCCATCGAGGTTCTAATATGATTTACCGTACCTTTGATATACATTTAATTGGGATTGAACTTTAATATAAAAGTAGTTCAATTTATTTACAAAGTATGCAAATGTGCATTAAACTGTATTGTGTATTTATATAGAGTATATTAGATATTAGATGTTTAAATGCGGATTTGGCTTTATTATAGTTAAGCATTTACACAGTGACTTGGCATCCAAAACTTTTTGATATTTCATTTTTTATTTGACATGTGCGAAGCTAACGCTGGCTTCCTGGTTTACAGAGCATACTAATTGATATACAAAACACAGATGAAAATCATTTAAATTAAAAAGTGTAATACATTTTTTATGTTTATTTTTTTTTTCTCTAACAACACAAATATATATATATATATGAAAAATATAAATTATGCATTTAAACAAAGTTTTGATATTTATTAAAAACAGTACTTTCGCATTAGCTACATGTCAAAGATTAATAGTCAAAGAATTCACTAATTATGGCTGCTTTTTTTATTCTACTTATTTGAGTGGTAGTTCGATTATATGTCGGTTACATCTGTATTTATGTATTTATTTTTATGAAGTTATAATATCGTTATCAAATATTACCCAGGGACAAATGATAAACTTATTTACACCATTTTAAGTGCATACAGGTAAATCTTCCGCAATCGGGCTGCACTCGTTATAGATTATTTTTTTAATAATGTTCGTTTTGTTTTAAACTATAACAAATCCATAAATTAAGATAGTTTTCAAACAAATTGCATTTAAAAGTAGATTTTTTATCTATTAGATGGTGTAAAACTTCAAATTGTGCAATGATTAGACGTTAATAGATTTGGTAAAAAGGGGAAATTATAACTCAGATCGATGCCATCGTCAATATGACATGGCATCAGCGTTACTCTTGGAAATGTTTTTGTTTTGCAATACAGACCAGTTATATCAGTAAGATTAATGATGCCCGATATACTGCGCAGTGTATAGCACATAGGCGAAAATCGTTTTTTAATTGAAAACTAATAAATATTTTTAATGTAGTATATTTCCTTAGATTTCTAATCAACTGTACCGAAAAAGCATTTATGAGACTGTTTTATTAGCCACATACCAGATTGGAAATTTCGTTATGGAAGATTACACATAAACAAACAAATGCTCAATTGCATCGTTATTTTAAGTGCAAAGGTTAATCTTCCGTAATTACGTCGCACGAATATTTGCGAGATGGGTTTAAAAAAATTCAAGCTTGAAAATTATTATAAAAATCCTTAAAAGCTGGGTAAAATGTGATACAATTTTTAAAGAAATCGCATTCGAAAGCATTTCCTTTCCTATTTCATTAGTTGTGACTATTATTATGAAATTAGAGTCTTCACGGACATCTTTTTTGCTTTATAATATAGATTCACGGACATCATTTTTGCTTTATAATGTAGATTCACGGGCATCTTTTTTGCTTTATAATATAGATTGTTTATAAAATAATTAACACACTTAAGATATAAATTAGCTGAGCAAATTTTTATTCCAAAACTGTATCTTCATTCTTTTTAGACTTTAAATAGAAAACGAAAATGGAAATTTTAACCAATTAATATATAGTATCCATATGTATATACAAATATGTTATTAATTTAATTAATCACAAGCACATACATCTTACAAAGACACATCATTATGTATATGTGAGTATGTGCTGTACATGAGTTTGTTTAAAATAAAATCGCAAATATTATTAAAACATTATTTTGTATGGTTTTATAACTAATGATAGTCAAAGGCGTTTATTCATTATTAACTGATGTTGTTATTTACGTATTAAAAGTTTGAAAACCGAGACTATTGTTCATTGTACAGCTACAGAGTTTCAAATTGTTTAATATTTGGCTTTTAAATTAATTGAAAATGTATCAAGAAAATATTTTTTACGATAATAAATGTAATATAGATTTATAATATAAATGATTAAGATATTCAATGTGTTATGAACGTTTAAGTTATTTTAATTCAGTGACTTATTCACAACCAGTTATGTATCAAGAAAATATTTTTTAGTATAATGAATGTAATATAGTTTTATAATATAAATGATGAAGATATTAAATGTGTTATGAACGTTTAAGTTATTTTAATTCAGTGACTTATTCACAACCAGTTGGGTAGACCGTTGCGGCACCCTCTTATGGGACCATGATACTGCGCCCCCCCCCCTCCTTTAAACTGTAAAATTACCTCCCCCCAAAAAACTTTGCATCAATAAATTTTTGAAATTTCGAAATGTATTTTGTATTTTAAATGTATTTGAAAATACAAGTATTCTGTATTTGGAACTTTTTAATTTTGAAAAGTGTTTTGTAATTTGTATTTTAGGTTCTAAAACCAATGTATTTTATATTTTGTATCGAAAATGGTTTTTCGGTGTATTTTGCCCAACTCTGATTTTTAATAAGTTCCTGCTTTTTGTACATAATTATTTAATTCTAATTCCAAATGATTTTTTCTGTTTATAATAGTCACCTGTAAATAAATTTTTAATTTGAAGCAAACATTATTGTTTGCTCTGTTTATACATTTGGCAACAGTATAAATTAATATCATTTTCTAAAATAATGTAAAAAATATCTCTAGAAATGCTGAAAATTTGAATTTAAAATAGTAATAAAACCTCAAAAAATGAGTCAAAATAATAACATTATTGCAATCTGCACTCCGGCAAATTCTAACGCATGAAATGATCTAAAAATGATTACACTACCATGTATAGTTTTTGCTGCTATAAAACTTTTTTAGTGGAACGATTATGTCCAACTTTAGCATTAAATATCTCTTAAAATAATTATTCGATTTGAAAACTGTCTGCATCAGCGTGTTTATCAAACATTTCTGTATAAAACCACCGATTTTCATATTTTTGTATGCATTATTTTTCTTAATATTTACGAAGAAAGACCTCCGGTCACAAAAAATTCAAAACAGGCGGCGGCGGTGACAGCGGTAGTTACTTTTTTACTTTCTTCTATCTTTACAAGAAGAAAGTATTGGATTCGTAAAAATTTTCGACTTCCGGTTTTCGACGGATTTACACGTTTTAGAGGTCAGATATTCCAAAAAACATGTTTTTACAAAATGTTTGTCTGTGACTCTGTGAGTCTGTCTGTCTGTCTGTGTGTATGTGACACAAATTTTGTGGGCGCTCTATCTCAAGAACTAATGCACGGAATTTAATAAAAATTTATATTCAAGTAGTCCCTAATATAAGTTGGTGCTGATTAGTTTTTGGTGTAAATCGCCCGACAGGTGGTGCTGCTATGCTGCATTTTTCGCGATTTCTGCACTAGCTCTATCTCAAGAACTAATGCACGGATTTTCACCAAACTTCAGATTCAGTTAATCCTTGATATGAATTGGTGCTGGTAACGTTTTGGTGCAAATCGCCCAACAGATGGCGCTGCTATGCTGCATTTTTGTGATTTCTGCAATAGATCTATCTCAAGAACTAATGCTTGGGTTTTCAACAAACTTCAGATTCAGGTATACCTGTATATGAATTAGTGCTGTTTATGCTTTGGTGTAAATCGGCCAACAGGTGGCGCTGCTATGCAGCATTTTTCACGATTTCCACAATAGGTCAATGTCCAGAACTAATGCACGGATTTTCATCAAACTTCAGATTCAGTTAGTCCTTGACATGAATTGATGTTTTGCACCTTGTGGTGTAAATCGCTCAACAGGTGGCGCTGCTGTGCTGCATTTTTTGTGATTTCCACAGTAGCTCTAGCTCCAGAAGTAATGCACTTCATCAAACTTCAGATTCCGGTATACCTTAATATGAATTAGTGCTGTTTGTGTTTTGGTGCAAATCGCTCAACAGGTGGCGCTGCTATGCTGCATTTTTTTCAGAATTTCCCCTACAGCTCTATCTCAATATCTAATGCACGAATTTTCTTCAAACTTTAAATTCAGGTATACTTTGATATGAATTGGTTCTAAATTGGTGTAATTTCTTTTACTATTTAAATGATTTAATTGACGTGATTTATATAGAAGAAAGTTTTGTGATGGCCACAACATACTAGTTTTAAAATAGAGAGATACTGAACCTATGTGACGGGCCAGTACTGATGCTATTCTGTATTATATGGCTTGCGAACAGTAATCTAAAACATGTAGTAATCTATAATGTTAAATTTCCCCATAAAATGTATGTAATAGTCTAGAAAAATAAAAATCTTAATTGAATATTCAGAAATATCGGTATTTTCTGTGAAAATTGAGTCGAGTCTGATTTCATCGATTTTTGTATGGTCCGTGCCTGTTTTAACTGATTTTAGCATTCCGGCCGGGCTCGGGCTGAAGGTTTAGTTTTTGCAACGGGCCGGGCCGCGCTCGGGCTGATGTTTCAGTTTTTGCAACGGGCCGGGCCAAGATAGCTTTCGATCGGGTCCGAGCCTAGAAATTCCGGTCCGCGTGAAGATATCTAATTCGAGGCTGCGACACTGTATCAGTATCATGTATTTTAATATGAAACTACCAGATTTCGTGTTTTTATCTGTGCAATAGCTTTTATAAAATAAAAACATTCAATGCCGGCGTTAGCAATTTTTTTCCGGTACTTCTTTGTTACAGCTGCCCCTCGAGGATGAATTGTCAAGCGACCAAGGTACCATATTGCTAAATTATAAGACATACGTGACATTATAATCAGATGTGATGTATTTCCTGACGTATGTGTGCAAGTCATAGTTATACAGGATGCAAAGGAAAGTCCCTTTAACCTGAAAATACTTGCGAACGGAGAGAGCTACAGCTATTCAAGTGAGGTAACGGTATAGTAAAGCGACTACGCCCGATCTAATGCAAACGACAGCAGCACCCCTAGAGGCGAAATTTAGAAGATAGCTATTGAAAATCGTAAAGGAAAAGAGATAGAGCAAATTTTCAATTAGAAAATTTTGGAGCATCAATTAATTATACAAAACGACATTTGGTTCACATGAATAAGATAAATCTTCCCATGTATACCCAAAAATGTCCGAAATCGATGCACTCTATTTTGTGTAAATGTTTAAATGGAATGGCCAGAAGTATGAAGAAATACGCACAATTTATGGTATAAGACGTGCTCAATACATTCTTATCAATACATTTTGATAAAATCACACACAAAAAAAACAAAAAAGACAAACTGTCTCACAGTGATAAAAAGTTAATATTCAGTATGTTCGAAAAGTTCGCCATTGCTCACGATACACGTTTGAATTCGTGAGAGTAATTCTACATGCACATCTCTCAGCATGGAACGTCTATTGCAAGCCTCTTCAATACGACGACATAGATTTAACCCATTCAAGAGCGGTGGCTAGACGGTCTAGCCTCTTAATTTTAATTCCAAAACTGACAAATGGCAGCAAGAATATTTTAATAAAATTTTGCTTTTGTGATGAAAGTGAAAATTAGCAGGTTTTTATTTTCTAAGAAATTCGTTTGAATATTCTGGTGTCAGCCAATTATTTCATCAGTTTACGAACAGAATTCTTCTGCTCCTGAAAGGGTTAATCTAAAATTTTAAATGTATTAGAAATTAAATTTTTACAGACATTATAGCACAGTGCAACGCAACAATCTCAAATTGTGCACTGCTACATTACGGAATGTGAATATGCAAAGTAGAATCGTCGCTCATCGATTTCGGACATTTTTGGGTATACAGGCGATGATTTATCTTATCCGTGTAAACCAAATGTCGTTTCGTACTAATTAACTGATGCTCTAAAACTTTCTAACTGGAAATTTTGCTGTATCTCTTTTCGTATACAATTTTCAATAGCTATCTTCCAAATTTCGCCACTAGGGGAGCTGCTGTCGTTTGCATTAGGTAGGGCGTAGTCGCTTTACTATATCTTTACCTCACTTGCACAGCTGTAGCTTTCTCCGTTCGCAAGTATTTTCAGGTTAAAGGGACTTTCCTTTGCACCCTGTATATACACAAATATGGGTTTTTTAGTAATATAACCGCACAAAAAAAATAACGCATTAGGTTTATAATTTCAGGAGATATTAATAAAAACGTGAAAATGTAATTTAACATTAGAAGCTCTAAATTTTGAAAGTTTATAATTCAAAAACTTATCCAAATGACTTAAAACTTCGTTTCTAGACATAGTTTGAACCGAAGATTTAAAATATATTGTCAGAATTGGGTGTTACCATTAAAAAGAAACAAAGTTTGGCCCGGTTTTGTTTTGTAGATAGTCCCCTAAGCAAATTTTATATACATCATTTAAAAGTAGACTTTATTTACAATCGTTTGGTACCAGTAACTTTTTCTCCTTATAATTAGTTGCAGAGTTAGTAGCCTTTTTTAGTGAGAACTTTTTTAACCATTTGGAAAAATGGTTATTGTCCTCCGTCAGGGTAGGAAATCAAAAACATATCTGAAGCGTTTTATTGATTGAATCCGCATTTTATTCGTTTTCTGATTGGTCAATACAGTAATCTGTATTTTCCCTTTACTTTCAAACTTTCAACAGAGATGGATACTTCTGTTGCCACTATGACAAAAAAGTAATAAAAACCACAAAAAAATTTATAACTCAGAAACAAATTGAGATACAGCTTTCAAACAAATTGCAATTAAAATGCATTTTTTTCTCTATACGACGATATAAAAAATAATACTGTGGGATGTTTAGAAGTTTAAAAATGAAATTTCATTTAAAATTGGTCCAGGAATATTAATGTTTAATTAATGGCGTACGTAATGTATGATCAACTCCGAAAAAATCATTTTCCAAATGGTCGTTGTAATTTGTTAAATTGCATTTTTTTTAATCTTTTTTTTTTTTTTTTTTTCTTTCACTATACATCTTGATGAGAAATGCATTTCTTCAGAGGAAGCGTTTCAAGCATTAGAATTATGCATCCCCCCCCTTTTTTTTTACTTTTTAAAGCTGACACTGAATTTTATACATTTTAAATTCAATTATATAAAAGTTGTTTTGCGATTCATAGCACAACGAATCAACTCCCTTTGACATCATTATAATGAGGCATCGGCGTGAAGTAGCCACTCGTCAGTGAATCGAGCGAAGAAGAAAACAGACAAATTTAATGCGATATTTAAAACATATATATATTTATGTACTTCAAATTATCATTGAAAAAATAATTTGTAAATATAATAAAAAGTGAAAATAAACGTTTTTATATGCCGAATAGGTACATTTTTTAGTCTTTTTTAATAAAAAATATATCCCTATATCCGGATTTTTCTCATATCCGAATTACTCCAGTCCACAATAGTTCGGTTATGGGAGAGTCTACTGTACGGCTCGTATCAAAATATTAGAATAATTTACTTTTTTTTTTACAAATTGAAAATATCGTTTGGTAATTTAATGTCTTTTAATGCAAATATGCAAACGATATTTTTATTAAAAATTTATTGTTGATTAAACTTATTTATTATCTTAAAATTAACATCATTTTTGAAAAGATTAATTGAAAAAAATTATTTTTTAAAGTCAAAATATTAGAATATTTATTCAAGTGGTTCAAAATATTAGAATATTTCGCATTAATTCTCCCTTAATTATCACCAATTCATAACTGGTGGCATCATTGATTAAATTCAGACGATTTTATTTAAAATCAGCATGCTTTTTGCAGTATGTTTGCTTTTTCGTCTTAAAATGGGTCGTATGAGTGATATTCCTGAATCTATTAAATTTCGTATGGTTGATTTGTATCGGCACGGTAAAAATCAATGTTATATAGCGAATTATTTACATTCTTCGCAATCAAGCGTTAGTAAAATACTAACACAATATTTAAAAAAAAAATGGAAATTTTCAAAATAATCGCCGAAATGGCGGCCGAAAACCAAAAACATCGGTAGAGAGGAGAGGAAACTGAAGCGTAATAGTTAAGAAAAATCGTTTTAGAAATATGCGATTCTTGCACCGAAAATGAAAAAGAAGGAGTTGAAGTTTCTACATCGACAACATTAAGACGTCTCCATAAATTTAAGTTTGGATCTCGTGTACTGAAAACAAAACCTCTCATGACTGCAAAACAAAAGCATATAAGATTGTGTTGTTGTAAATCAAGAGACGTTTATCGAGCGAAGAAAATTGGGAAAATATATTATTTAGTGATGAAAGTATGTTTTGTATTTCATATAGTAATCAAGGTATTCGAGTTTGGAGAATGAAGTAAGAAGCATTTGATAAAGAATGCCTTAAACGTCCCATAAAATTTGCTGCTAGTGTCATGTTTTGGGGTTGCATGAGTGCAAAAGGACCTGGAAAGTTATGCATCGTCTACAAAAAGGTTAACTCTCAGATATATCAAGAAATTTTGGAATATTGCATGATATATTGAAATATTGCATCAAAAGATTTATTTGAAGATTATTTCATCTTTCAACAAGATTTAGCGTCACCGCATACCTCGGTTTCAACTAAGAATTGGTTCCGCTAACGCAACATTATGGCACTTCCTTGGTCACCAAACTCACCAGACCTTAATCAGATCGAAAACTTATGGTGTATAATGAAGAAAAAACTCCAAGAAAATCCTTCTTCAAGTAAAACTGAATTAGTGGCACGTATAAAGTCTATTTGGGCTAATATTGATAGAAATGTTTGTAAACACCTTGTATATAGAATGCAAGATCGATTGTACGCTGTTTATGAAAGCTAAATGGGATGCTACAAAATATTAACTACCATTTACTTCATATTCATAGGGTAATATTGTTGCGTAAAATAAAATATTCTAATATTTTGAACCAATCTAAATTTTATTCTAATATTTTGATGTGTTTCAGAAAGCTGTATACCTAATTTATTGTACTGTATTTTATATTTTGTGAATGTTAAAATCTTATCTAAACATTCCAGATTTAACTTATAAGAAATTTAATTGCATTTACTTAGTATCAAAAATAAATAAATGCAAAATATTTTTTTCTTATTACTTCTTCTCAATTATTCTAATATTTTGAATATGAGCTGCACATGACACATTTTAAAGCACCATTTAAGTAGTTTAAAGTGCTCATTTAGTATGTACAAAACTTTACCTTCTTGACAGCTACAATGTAAAGGATCTGGTTCGCTTTCTTGTCTAGGAGGATGCAATGGAGCTAAACGTGCTGCTACAGATGGTTTGGTCCTTAAAACCTGATGAGAAACATTTCCGTAAGTCATGCCATACTTCGTTAATACGCCAGGCAGATGACCTCCATAACTGTAAATGTAGAGAAAATTTACGCAGTGTAAATACACACACCCCAAAAGAAAGAAAACATGCATTATGTTTTGATTATGGTGCAGTTGTCAAGAAAGACAAAAAGGACACCCAATATACATTTTAAGAGGCTACTTCAGTCAAGCAAAAAGGCCCATTCGCTAATGTATAGGGTGTAAATTCGCTATGGAAGAAATTTATAAAGACATTTTGGTTGCATTTTAATATTTTTAAATGATTTTTTTTTTTTTTTTTTTTTTTTTTTTTTTTTGCATTGGATAGCTGAGTTTGATCTGTACAAAGGCCGTTTTTTTACTATTTTGATTTTGTTTACAGATATTTTTAATGAGGACACTTTCACTTTCGGAACCGGCTTCGAAAGTGAAAAGCATCCTCTTAAAAAAAATCTGCAATCAAAATTGAAAAGTAAAAAACGGTCTTTGTACAGATCATATCCTATGCAAAAAAAAAAAAAAAAAAAAATACAACCGATGTATCTTTATAAATTTCTTCCATCGGATTTAGCATTAGCGAACGGGTCTTTTCGCTTGACTGAAGTAGCCTCTTAGACGCAAATTGTCGCATAGAAAAACGGAAACAATCATTCGGTTGGAAATTATGCCTTCTATCAATTTATTAGGGAAAAATAAAAGCTTAAGGGCTCTCTCTCTACATTGATTCTAGCAAACTTTAAAAATTTCAACGCTAACAAACAATTTTCACATCATATTTAGATTAATCAGTAAACCGTATTTTCGACTACCAAACGGGAAGTGAATCAGTGAAATATTTTAGGAATCATGCATACTTAAGATTTAGGACTCCTGGTGTTAAATTCATTTTTAATAACAACAAAACAAATTCAACTGGGGGTGTTTTTTACAGCATAACCTAACCTACTTGGCTGAATGAGCTATAATTTTGGATTCGCTTCTAGAAATCGCTTTATATTAAAATTTTAATAGGTTTCAATGCAAACTTTTCTTCAAATATAAATTTCATAATTTACGTGTTATAAAATTAATATTCGAAAATTAAAATGTATAGAAACCAATAAAAGATGCAACAAAAATCAATTTCTATAGCAAGTAATGCATCTCAGTTATTCATGTCAATTTCGATAAGTTTGAAATAGTGTGATGTCATTAAAATACACTGCAAATGATTTTTCCCTATAGACCGTTATGTAACGGAATTCTTTTGAGTATCCCTATAAATGAACTATAAATGTTACACATTTCATTTTCTATAACGAACATGCCATAGTAAACCTCGATAACATATACCGGGTGTCCTAAAAAGGGCGGACTGTTTTTAAAATTCAACAACTCGCAAACGGTAACAGATATTTATAAAATTCACGCAGGATAGTTATGTATGATGTCAGAAGTTTTTTTTTACCGTGGTTCTCGAATTTAGTTCGTATTACAAACAATAGATGGCGCTGCAAGCAATAGGCGTTAAATTTAAGCTGGATTTTTTGCCTTCTCCTCTTCCATGCCAAAAAAGGAGATTAAAATGTATTGAGTGGGTCCTTAAGTACCAAAAATCGAACCTGGATTTAGCGCATATTGTTCGCAGCACCATCTATTGTTTGTAATTCGAACTAAATTCGAGAATCACGGTAAAGAAAAACTCTTGATATCATACATAACGCTCCTGCAAAAAAATTTTTAATATCTGTCACTGTTTGCAAGTTATAGAATTTTAAAATCAGTCTCCCTTTAAAAATTTTATTTAAAAATTTATTTAAAAATTTTAACAATTGCATGGCAATCAGACTATATTTACCTGAGAGTTAGAGTAAGGACACACAGACAGTCGGCAGACGGCCAGACAAACTGAATTCGTAAACACTTTTCAACGATATTGGAACGTGTTAAAAATCATCACCCCCTACTGACTTTGCTGCAAATCATCATATAAAAATGTGATTGGTCTAATCGATTAGTAATAACATCAACTCATTAATGCCATACTTAAATTGTGTATAACGCGCAGATAATGCGTAGAAATTTACCAAACCATTTTCAATACTAACACCTAATTTTGACATTATATTTGGACTCTCCCGTAAATTTTATCTTCGGAAGAGGAAGTCATTCGATCAAGTAGTTTAGGAATTATGAAATTTTAACATTTGGAACTTCTAATGTTAAATTCACTTTTAATCGTACAAAGCTGATTGCAATGCGGGTAGTTTTATATTGGTTAAATATTTCTTGCAATATTGCATCAATATTATCAAAATGTCAACACCGCAATATTGGGGCAATATTTCATGTCAGTGAGTATAATGTTGGCTGAATATTATCTTGCTACTAGTGAAAAAAATGGATTAGAGTAATATACTTGTGGACTTTTAATTTGGAACAGATGTTTTACCAGGTGTCACTGAAAGTCTAAAAATATATCAAAATATATATATATATAAATCTTCCGTATTCGGTCCATTCACATCAGTTGGCGTCAAACATGAACGATGGGTACTACTTAGTTATCCCGTCGACCAATTTCGCCAAATTATATAAATCGCCAAACCACTCGCCAAATTATACAAATTGACAAAATTTTAATTTTAAATAACGAAAGAACAAATAAATTAGTATAACATTAATAAAAACACAAATAAAACGTCGAAATAAAAATCACTTGATGACGTAAACACGTGTAACTTGCTTAAAGTCAAGTGAATGTGACATTTACGATCAACTATTATTGGCATTTAATCTTATAGTTTTGCGATAGATTTATGGTCGACGGGATAACTAAGTAGTACCGAACGATGTTAGCAGCAACGAGATTTAAAGTAAATGGATAAAGTAAAAGGAAAGTAACCTTTAATGGATTGCCATAAAAATCTATGTTGAATCAATCTAGACTCACTAAAATACGTTGGACTCGTTTACGTTAAATTACTTGAAAAAAGAAAAAAAAGTGTTTTGCTCTTCCCGGCACATGAGTCGCATGTCGCGCACCAGGTTGGCGCGATGTTTTTACCCGACTGCCAAGAAGGGTTACGTGTTTCACGCGTATCTGGGTATGCGGATTTCTTTATACCCTCGAAACATCACGACGGATGGATGGATTTTAATGAGTGAGGTCTCTATCTATTCGTCTTAACCGCCCGATGGTTATACGCTAGGTTTTGTTTTTTATAAATTCAAAATGACGGCCGTAAAATACGAAATGGCTCTAGAGAAGATTTTTTTTTTTTTTTTACGCACCCTATTGAGTGGCATATCATTGGATAGGTCTTTCAAAATGAAGACGATGTTTCATTGACTATTTTACAGTCAGAAGCTCCGTTTAAATATTACACAACCTGGAATTTGCGTAGGTAGGATCTCTAGCTTTGCTGCAACTCTAACCTTCATACACATCTATAGGCCTCATCAAAACAGTGTTTATAGATGGGAACTAACAATTAAACGCAACTTAAAAGCCATCAGCACAAGTAAATAAAAAAAAAAAATAGGTAAGTAATATAAAAAATCCCTGTCGGCTCGGGCCTACAGGCGGAGGTAGATTTCGAAGTTAAGTACTAAATTAACCAACAAAATTTAAATCAAGATTAGAGATAAACCCAGTTCCTCCACTAAGAATGAGCTCTAGGGAGCTAAACATTTTGTGAAAATTCTAATATACACGAATACACACACGCATGCATATGCAATAGGTTTAAAAAATAGCTAAAGCAAATTCAGAGAACCTCAAAGTGTTAAATAAGTTAATATTTCCATAGTCGGGTTTTTATCATGTTTTAATACGTTTCTTCAAACTCACATGACGTTACATATTCACCTGCAGAGGTCCATTTTATTTCTAATATGACGCAATATTTTGTTGTTGTTTTTTAATTCGTCAAACTATTTATTTCATTATGAGTTTTCATAAAGAAATCTTCTTCTAGGAAACTTATGACGTAATATTCAATTTGTCTTCAATTCGTCAAACTATTTATTTTATTTAATTTTTCACGTGAAATTCTCGCAAAAGAAAAGCAATTATTGTGGTGAGAATTTTATTTCTTTTTTTTTTTTTAATTGTTGGCAACTGCAATAACGAAAAATATTTATTTTTTTCTGTCATTGTTGTGTAAGAGCTGATTTTATCGGAATCATGTTAAGATGGTATTCAAATTTTTGAACCCTCCCCATTTCCATTCCCTTGGTCCGATTTTACCCATTTTCGATCCCCGCCGAGATATTAGCCATCTCAAAGTTGTTGGCGAGTTTGAAGACGATCTGTGCATAATTGCGACTTTTATCGTGCGGACAAAATTTAGTACATACATACATACATACATACATACATACATATATATATATATATATATATATATATAAACTTTTTAGGTGGGGGTGGTTTTGGGTTCCTGGGGTCCTATAATGAAAAGTTATGAAGGAATTTTTCAAAAGTCGCACCATGGTAACGACTGCAATAGGTAGTATATCTTACGAAATCTACCTAAAAATAGTTTCACATTGATGAGAAATAATTAATTAGTTCGCTTTTTACGCAGTCGGGTTTTTGATTTTTCTAAATTTAATTTTTACTTTTTTTTGTCCCCCCCCCCCCCCTCGAGAAAACTCCGTTTTCGGCTACTGTTACGGATAGCTTGCGAGAAAGCATGTTAGTTTCATTTGTTATGAAACTGTTTATTTTATATAAAAAACACAATTTTACAATAAAACACGGCACAGATGTCATATACGCACCGGAGAAACCAAAATAGCGTTATTTTGCCTGATATGGTAACCCTTTATAATGTTAATATAAATTGTTTTGATCTATAGTTATTAATTAAACTATCGTTTATTTATTGCTGTTTAAAATAATAGAAAATGTTTCGTTTATTACTTTATTTGGCACTACATCCCGTCTAATTACCCGTCGACCAAAAAACTATGGCTAAACTATCAGATAAAATACCAATAATGGATGATCGTAAATGCTACATTCACTTGACATTAAACACGATACACGTCAGGGATCTGTTTAGGAAGAAATTGAGTCCTTTAGGACCCTTCACAAAATTTTTCATTTAAAAACAGGACCCTTCGCAAAATTTTTCACCTCAAAACAGGACCCTTCACAAAATTTTTCATCTCAAAACAGGACCCTTCACAAAATTCTTTGTCTTAAAAATAGACCTTTTGCAAAATTTTCCCAGCTCTAAATTAAACCTTTCACAAATTTAATAATTTAAAAGTAAAATCTGACCTGTCACTTTTACATATAGAAAGAAAATATATGTATTTTACATACATATATATTCTTAAAAATATATAAAAAGGTTCCTGAATACAAGGATCATTTCAAATTCACAAAATTAGGACTAGATTTTTCATAAATGTAAAAAAGCTCTTCACAATTTCATAAAAACAGGACCCCGAGGGAAAAGTCTGGATCTGGACAGACCGCTGCACATGTTTGTTACGTCATCAAATGATTTTTAATTCGACTTTTTATTTGTATATTTGGTACTACTTAGTTATCCCGTGGACCAAAAATCTATCGCCAAACTATAAGATTAAATGCCCATAATGGTTGATCGTAAATGTCACATTCACTTGACTTTAAGCAATTACGCCATCAAGTGGTTTTTATTTCGACGTTTTATTTGTATTTTTATTAATGTTATACGTAGAGGACAAGGTCCGAATACCGGCTAGTGCGGCTAGGGTCCAAATACCGATTACTAGGTGTTCTGAGAACTGAGCGCAGCGCAGCCTAGCGGTGATAGGCAGAGTTTGTAACTTTAATTGAGAGAAGAAAGTTACGAAAAGTACGTTGCTGAAGTCTGTCTAATTTACAAATAGTAAATGCAAAAGTGTCGAATCGACGTAATCTGGTACATCAAAAGTTTTTCAGATGTATGTTTCTCATTTTTTTAAAAGATACTGATCGTATATTGGCTTGAATTGTTGATTAAGTTATTTTCTAGACATATTTAGCTCTCAATTGGCACGCGTACATTATTGGTATTTTATTATATGAATGAGTAATAGCGGTTTTAACTTAAACATAGCAGTGGTCCGAATACCGGCTACCTAGAGTGGTCTAAATACCGGCTAGCCGGTATTTGGACCTCTCTCGGTTGCTCTGCTTGAAGGGGAGGAAAATAAATTAATTTAAATAGTTCCATAATTAATAAATTAATTTAAATGGTTCAGAAACAGTTCCAGTCCCATTTCGCAAAATGAGAAAAGCAACCGTGGCCGTAATTCTTCAGGACCGACACTTGTTACCGGATCACTTCCCCAAAAAGCGTTGTTGGACTCTCCATATTGCCTGTAATAAATGTGGAGAGAAAGAAAAAAAATGAAGGAGTAAACCAGGCGAAAGAGACAGAAATTGGATTTTAACCCTCTCGCTGCGCAAACCGAGATTTCCTCGGGCAACGTAAAAGTAGCAAAATTTGCGCAACCCGAGATATCCTCGGGGATGCATTTTTTTTCCTTCTAATTAACCCTCCTTGATTATTCCCACCAGTTATTTTTTTACTGTAAATTTTGCCTTATTTAATTGGAGCATTTTCCCGATTAAATTATTCAAAAAATTTTGTTTTGAAAAACCGGTTACAAAAGAATAAAAACTCTTTAAAACGCTCGTCGCGAAGGGGTTAAATACGCAATTTTTGAAGCTATTTTGATAAAACAATTACGCAGCGAGAGAGTTAAAATGTGAAAAAGGAAAATATCCAACAGAGGAAGATAATGCAATTTGTGTCTTCTGCATGGGTGCTTTCTCTGTGGACAAGAATGGGGAAGGGGATTTTGGGTTCAGTGTTAAGAATGCGGATATGTCGGCTGATAGGGACTGCACCGACGCAGAGAGTAATATTACGTTTGTGATTTTTTCATATAAAATAATTCTTATTTCAATCAGCAAGCCTTTTTTTTTTGTTTTACACGTTAAAAAACAAAACTAGAAACATAATGGGAAGAAGACTGTGAGTAATAGCCGTAAAGAATTTTATGAATTTGACAAAAACAGTTGTTTATTAAAAATTGCGTATTTTTTCTGTGCATAAGAAATGTTATTAATCAATAAAATTTATTAAAATAATATTCTTATTGCTTAATAATTGTCATTAGCTCTATTTATGTGATCTTTTCAAAAAAAACTTAGGTAGCCGGTATTTAGACCCCATTTTAAAAACTCAAAATTTGAAGACTTTCAGAATGTTGCTTTTTATAAACAGAAAACGCCTTTGAAACTGATTTTTTTTCTCTAAACAGGTGTACAACATGCCAAGATACCCTGCTGTCAATTTTTTATTTTATTAATTTTGAAAATTGTATGATCTAGATTGAAAACAAAAGTGGTAGCCGGTATTTGGACCTTTTCCTCTACTAATTTATTTGTTCTTTCGTTATCTAAAATAAAAAATTATGTCAATTTGTATAATTTGGCGAAATTGGTCGACGGGATAACTAAGTAGTACCGTATTGGTATTAATATTTTGCTAATTTATTTGTTCTTTCGTTATTTAAAATAAAAATTATGTTAGTTTGTATAAATTGCCGAGTGGTTTGGCGCTTTGTATAACTTGGCGAAATGAGTCGACGAGATAATCAATTAGTACCCTTTATTTTATTTTCATACTGAAATAAAAAATAACGCGCTATTATAGCACGCTATATGTAACTGGTAGTCGAAAACGAGGTTTTCGCCAAATTGCCACAAAATATAAAATCGCGCCAAATCCGGTGCGTATGATAACTGTGCCTAAAACACACAAGTTTTATTATAAACACACATAAATATACTACTTGGTTATCCCGTCGAGCAACTTCGCCAAATTATACAAAATGACGTAATTTTTATTTTAAATAATGACAGAACAAATAAATGAGTAAAACATAAATAAAAATACAAATTAAAAATTCCGGTACTTCTTAGTTATCACGTCGACCAGTTTCGCCAAATTATATAAATCGCCAAACCACTCGCCAAATTATACACATTGACATAATTTTTATTTTAAATAACGAAATAACAAATAAATTAGTAAAACATTAATAAAAATACAAATAAAACGTCGAATTAATGGTTTTATTGGCCATTATTGGTATTTAATCTTACAATTAATTAATTAATGGCAACCATTATTGGCATTTAATCTTACAATTTGGCGACAGTAATTTGGTCAACGGGATAACTAAGAAGTACCAAAATCCCTTGATGACGTAATAAACACGTGTATAGTGTTTAATGTCAATTGAATGTGATATTTGCGATAATCCATTATTGGCATTTTATCTTATAGTTTGGCGATAGTTTTTTGGTCGACAGGATAATCAAGTAGTACCCACATAAATTATTTTATTATAAAACATGCAATTTTTAAGTTAACACACGCAATCTGTTCTACCGGGTTGCCATACGAAAAAAAATCGCCAAAATTGCTGGGTTGCCAAGCCATAAAAATCTCTATTTTGGCGTCAAAGTGATTCCCCGGTGCGTCTGAGACATCTGTGCCTTATTTCTTTTTATTCTTCCAACTTCTGTCAACAGAAGTATAGCATAATTTTTAGAATTGCAACGAGTGTGCGCTATGCTATTAGAATGTATATTTTAAGAAAGAAGATTAAAAAAAAAAACTTACCCTGGTATGAATTTAGGATCAGGTACATAATTTGGGTTGTATCGATATCCAAATGATTCCATTAAGTTCAACTGAAGTTTAAAACAAAAAAATTCTGTCTATTTTAAGAAGCTTATTAGCGATGAGTTAACATCATGAAATATTTTACTTTACTCTAGAAAATACTATTGCCGTTTTCTCCTATTCAATGTTTAAGCACCATTGCCACTTCAGAATGTAGATAAAACCAAAACTGTGAAACCAAATCTGAATTAGACCGCGAACAGTACCACGTGGCAAAATCTTTTCTATTAAAGTACAGGCGTGGAGAAAAAAGTAAACACCCCTTACTAACGCTGCAACTAATTATAATAGGAGAAAGTTACTGGTACCAATCGATTGGAAATAAAGTCTACTTTTAAATGGCCTCCAAAAGTTAAGGTAAAGGGACTGGATGCTTTCGATTGCAAAGCCAATCGTTTTGTCGAATATCTACAAAAATTATTGGAGAATTTTTCTTGAACTTCTGGGATGAAAAGAACATGTTTGATTTCATATTTCTTGGTGAAGATTTAGTCGGGAGGACAATTAAGGGGCTAATAATAAATTTTATAATGAAATAATATTTGCAATCACCTATGTAACAGAAAAGGCTGGAAATGTTTTGTCACTGTGTTAAATGACTATTTGGGTCTTGTTCAACGTTTGTGTGCATTTGTGTAAGTATGGCACTCATATTCGTGAAAATGTTATTGTGTCTGTGAAAAATTCAAAAATTTTTTGCTTATAGCATACAGAGTTTTCTACCAAATTTAACACAATTTTCCAAAAACGTGCCAAAGAATAGTATCAACAAACAGTATACTGCATTTAAAACATAAATATATTGAATATTTGATGAGGTATGGGCATTTTTATGAGATAATTTTTAACTGCGCATGCGCGGAAGATTTCAAAATTTTTATTTCAAAAGTTGGTAGTCAGTATTTTGGGGCAACTTTTATAAAAAGTCCAGTCAAATGTTGTGAAAACTTAGAAAGATATAGTGAGCTGATTGAAAAGTTGTGGAAAATCCCTTATAATAAAGCAATTTTTAGGAAGGAACTCACTATATCGATCCTATCTTTGTGAATTTTGCGATATTTGACTGGACTTTTTATATAAGTTGCCCTAAATAGCTGACTACCAAATTATATAATAAAAATTTTAGGATCTTCCACGCATGCGCAGTTAAAAATTATTTCATGCAAATGCCCATATCTCATCAAATATTCAATATATTCATGTTTTAGTTGCTGTATACTGTTGCTACAGTTCTTTGTCAGGTTTTTGGAAAGTTGTGTTAAATTTGGTTGAAAACTCTGTATGCTATAAACAAAAACTTTTGAATTTTTCACAAAAACGTTAACATCTTCACGAATATGAGTGCTATGCTTACACAAAGGCATACAAACGTTGATCATTTACCACAGTGACAAACCATCCCCAGCATTTTCCGTTACATAGGTGATCGCAAATATTATTTTATTATTAAATTTATTATTAGCCCCCTAATTGTCCTCCCGACTAAATCTTCACCGAGAAATATAAAATCAAACATGTTCTTTACATCCCAGAAGTTCAAGAACAATTCGCCAATAATTTTGGTAGATATTCGACAAAACGTGTGCAATCGAAAGCATCCAGTCCCTGTACCTTAACTTTTGGAGGCCAGTGTATATAAAATTTGCTTAGGGGGCTATCTACAAGTCAAAAAATGCCCAAACTAAGTTTTTTTCAATGGCAACACCCAATTTAAATCTTCGATTCAAACTATGCCTAGAAACGAATTTTCTAGTCATTTGAATGATCCTTTTTTGAATTAAAACATTCAAAACTTGGCGCTTCTAATGTTAAATTACATTTTCATATTTTTATCAATACCTCCTGAAATTATAATCTTAATGGGATAATTTTGTGTATAATACTAAAAAACCCAAAAACGAATACATTGAATTTGTAATTAAAAAAAATTTATAATATGAATTGTGAAATTAATATTCGAAAAAAAAATATGAATTGCAACCTACAATTTTTTTGATAGATTTTTATTATGTCCTGCTTTATGCGAAAACTCAATTTCAAAATTTTCTTTCAAGTAGTTTTTCAATTATCATTTAAAAACATCAAAATGATGGCTTAAGGGGCTGTCTATGATGTGCAGAAAAGCATAATTTGAAAAAATATATTTTACTCATTTTATTGAAACATTTGAGCTGGCAGTAGTCGAAACATATTAAGCGTTTGAAATGGTCATATTGCAAGAAATAATACATTAATAGAAGTGAGATAGTCATTCTGCAGCATTTCAACAATCGAGTACAGAACTTCAATTTGGATACAACCCCTAAAATAGGCTCATTTTAAAATACGCAATTTCTCGGAAACTAATTGTACGAATTTCATGAAAATTTGAATTTAGTCTAATTGAAGGGTGTAGAATGTCTTTAGAGTGTCAAACTTGGGTATTGCTATTGAAGAAAACAAAGTTTTTGTTCGTTTTGATATGTAGATGCTCCCTAATCAAATTTTATATATATCATTTAAAAGTAGACTTTATTTCCAATCGTTTGGTACCTGTAACTTTCTTCCACGATAATTTGTTGCAGAGTTAGTAGGGGGCGTTTACTTTTTTTTTTCCACGACTGTACATAAATTAATGCTTGAAAGCATTAAAGATAACTTAAGGAACGATTTTTTTCGAATACACACAATTAATACAATAAACCCAACACGAGTGAAAAATCCCTATTGTTCAGAACTCAGAATATATTGAGACGATAATGACGCTGAAGTGAAAAGCGCGTATATCGATAGTTTAACATTGCTGTAACATCTAGAACAGTGGTTCCCAACGTGGGGCGCAAGCCCCACCGGGGGGACATTTGACTCTTTAGGGGGGCAATTTCAAATTTGTAACTCACCCATTCGCTCTCCTTTTTTTATTAAGTTTTTTTGTTGAATTTCGAAAAAGCTTAAAATCAAAATGTTAAAATAAAATTAATACCAGAATAATTATATGAACAATTTTTTTAAATATTTTAGCATCATCTTCTCCCCTTTTTTTATTCTTAAAAATTTCTATAATTTTTCTGGTTACTAATATATTTTACAATTTTTCTCAATTATTTATCGAATGATCTATTTTGATCTATTCATTCTGATGTATGTAACATAAAGAAACTTCAGCACTTGAAATTACTTAAGAGTATACCTAAATCTTATTGTCTTTAACATATTTAACCTAAAAAATATTTGAAATAACTAAATATGGTACTAACAACTTTATAAAGTTTTTAAAATTTTAATAGCAAATAAGGAAATTAAATAAGGAAATGGATAAATTGTAAATAACTATGGCTGTAGTGCAGGCCTCCTATCCAGTAAATGAATGTATAACATGTAAATTTAAATTTCAAAATGCGATAGTACATGGCAGTTAATTAACGATAATTGGAGATGGAAAAAGATAAATGTGTTTTGATGGGGAATAACGGCTACGGACTTGATAAAGGTCATAATCTTGAAATGCTTCTTGTGTACTTTGTTATCCATAGAAAGGAAATTTGGTCTCCAAAGATTTTCCAACAACTCTCAATAAGTTACTAAAATTCAATGTAAAATGTGTCATCATTTTCAATTTTAATACTAAACATGAGAGTCTCTTTAGTCATTTTGGGACAATAAAAATACAGGCATATAACATTTTTGTTAAACATTCAGGTAAGTTGGGAAGGCATAACAAATCTATTTTGGCATAAAAGTGAAGATTTATAGCCTTCATTCCATTTATAAAATGATACTAAAAACACATTTGTCGAAGAAAATTCAGCTTTATGATAAGTTAAGAAATGTGAAATGAATAGTTATCGTTAAAACTCTGTTAGTCTTCCTTCAGGTGAATACAATTCAATTTTCAAATAATAAGAGGTATAGATAGATTAAAGAAAATGTGTGTCAGGAGGGGGGGGGGGGGGGGCTCGTGCTTTTCAGATGCTTCGGTGAAGCGTAGGCACTAAAAGGTTGGGAAAAATAAAATATTCTAAAACCATATTATTAATAATAATTAGTGATGTCACCTCGTGGTATGACTTGATGTATCACTTCATAATCTCCGTAACATTGCAATGAAAAGTTAGGGAAAATGACATCATTTTAAAGCATTCGTAGAAAATTGTCTTAGTTTTATTGTTTTATGGATGGAAATATATATTTCCTTTTAAAGATGGCAGTACTTTCACTAGAAGAAGAGTATATTCAATATTAGAGTCCCATAATTTCAATATCTACGAAATGGAGTATCAGTAAAAATTATCATTTTAATGCATTTTTTCTCCTATTGTGAATGGTAGTGGGCATTTTTTGCTGATCATGACATCCTTTTAAGATACGTAAACGTTTGTGTACAAAAAAGATACTTTTATTGTATTTATAGCATTGTTGTCAGATTGGAGAGTTTTAGGCAGGGCCGGCACAACCATCGGACAAACTGCGCAGCTGCACAGGACCCCGCGCCTGTCAAGGACCTGTTAGGAGCCGAGGGCAGCTCCGCACTTTTGCTCTCATTTTGATCATTAGGTCCTTATTTTAAAATTTCATGCGGGTATGAGATGTTGCCTGTTATAGCTACATAATTTATTAAACAAAAAACTAATTTGAAGAACAAATTAAAAAAACAAAATTTATTTCCTAAATAGTTTAAGCCCGAGAAGGGGCAGATATTAAGATATTTCATTCAATTCGTTCTACATTTAATGTTAAATTTTTGTAACAAATAAGTTAAACCAATTGAACATTAAAATATAGAAAAGAAAAAAAATGCAATTTAACAAATTACAACGACCATTTGGAAAATGATTTTTTCAAAGACTAAAATTTAAGACATAAAAAATAGCACGGAGTTGATCATACATTACGTGCGCCATGAATTAAACATTAATAGTGTTATTACACGTAAAAATTGCAAGCGACGGAAATCGCCTGCGACGCGACTCGTACGTATTATCCACCAGAAACTTATGTATTATCCAAGCATTTCATTGGCTTTTCCATCGTCAGATTTCCAAGAAATCTGACAACCCATTTTAAATGAAATTTCATTCTTAAACTTTTAAACATCCGACAATATTACTTTTTACACCGTCGTATAAGGAAAAAAAATGTACTTTTAAATGCAATTTGTTTGAAAGCTGTATCTCAATTTGTTTCTGAGTTATTAATTTTTTTTTGCAGTTTTTATTACTTTTTTGTCATAGTGGCAACAGATCTCTGTTGAAAGTAAAGGGAAATACATATTACTGTAGACCAATCAAAAGACGAATAAAATGCGGATCAAACCAATAAAAACCTTCAGATATGCTTTTGATTTCCTATCCTGACGAGAACAATAACCATTTTCCCAAATGGTTAAAAATAAAACTATAATTCATACAATATAATACTTTAAACACCTATATACTTAGATTCCGTTCAAATGAAATCGAAATAAATCTTAGACTTTTTTCATTTTTAAGTTGTAAATATTTGTACTGCAGATTTTGCATTATGTTTATGACGATTGTACATAATATGATAAGATACATGCAAAATACAAAACTAACTGTTTAAAGTAATATATTATATGAATTTCATTTTTATTTTTTAATGTTCAATGGTTTAACTTATTTGTTGCAAAAATTTAACATTAAATGTAGAACGAATTGAATGAAATATCTTAATATCTGCCTCTTCTCGGGCTTAAACAATTTAGGAAATAAATTTTGTTTTTTTAATTTGTTCTGCAAATTAGTTTTTTGTTTAATATGTCAAGTTTTTTAATTACTACTGCATTCAGACGAACACATTTCAAAATTAATGTAGGGTATCATCATCAGGCTTTGATTTGGGCGATATCGCATCACAATTTGTGATGCAATTTACCTATGTATAATTCAAAATGTTTCACCAGTGCAGTAATGCAGGTTGCTGTAGTTTGGTCAAAAAATCATAGCAAACGCGGCAGCGTTAAGCTATAATATGATTAAGAAATAGAAAATGCAAATGACTTTTTTAAATTTCTGGCGAACCAGTTGACATACGACAATGTTTTTTCTTTTGAAAGATAGAACTCGACAAGACGAATAAACTGATAGCATTTAAAAAATTACTGTAGCTTTCAGTAGTTTTTTATTTAATCTTAAACGAAAAAATGAAGACAAAAAATTCAACAAAGCGTAGCTAACGTTCCAGTGGGTGGATTAACTTTGTTTTTGTTTTATTTTGATCCTCTTGTTAAAACTTAGAATAGGTTTTTTTTTCATCTTTGTATGTTTGACGGTCGATGAGAAAATCGAAATTGTCTTTTATAATGTCCCCATAAAATTATAGAAATCTCTCCTTTTCATTTTCTAATTTTCTAATTCAATAATCTATTTCGTGTTGCCACTCCCTAAAAAGCAGTACAATAATTTAAAAAAAAAAAAGGATAACACGTGTACTTTTGTTTTTATAAGTCAATAAAAATTGAAATTCAACTGACAGATTTTTGTATTTGTGAAATCGACGTCAACCTAAGCAGATAATGCATAATTGTCATAAATATATATATAAACTTTCTTGATTAATATTTTGAACTGGAGTAATAGACACAATGGAGCACAAACGAGTTGATAGGAAAAAGAAAAACAGGGTAAATCCCAAGCTTCTGTTCAGGAGCTAAATGTAAGGTTTATTTTAATTATCATCATAACATCCTGACTTACACAAGCGATAGTTATGCAGTAATATAAATACTTCACATACTAAGCATACCTTAAAAAATACCATTCCATCTATTTTTAATAAGGAAGAGATGTCATATACGCACCAGGGTACATAACTGGCGCGATAATGGCGTTATTTTGCCTGATACGGTAACTGAGCTATTGTTGTTTATTTATCAATTATTTTTTTTTATTTACTTTTATTTTATTTTTTAAAATTATATAAATTGTTTTGTTCTATAGTTATTAATAATTAAACTTTTCATTATTTATTGTTATTTCCTTTTTAAAATAATAGAAAGTAATTTAAAAATAGATATGTAACTGCTATTCGAAAACGAGGTTTTCGTCAAATTTGCGTCAGAAAAAAAACCGCACCAAACCCGTTGTTTTATATGACATCTGTGCCTTAAATAATTAGGGTTTCGTTTAACTTTAGGCACTTTTGCTTGAGATATCGTCGAAAATGTACAGCAAAAATAGGTACAGATGTCATATTCGCGATTCGCCCCATATTGGCGCGATTATTTTCTGTCGCCAATATCATATAGGCAACGGGTATTTAACTTGCGCCAAAGGGTTTGATGTGGTAACCCGGATTATGTTGATTATGCTGTTGATGTTTTCGCCAAATTGGCAACCGAAAAAAATCGCGCCAATATGGGGCGAATATGACATCTGTTCCCAAAAATATATGGTACTACTTGATTATCCCGTCGACCAATTTCGCCAAACTATTCGCCAAATGATACAAACTGACATAATTTTTATTTTAAGTAACGGAAGAATAAATAAATTAGTAAAACATTGGCACAGATGTCATATTCGCCCCATATTGGCGCGATTTTTTTCTGACGCCAATGTTATATACGCAACGGGTACTTAACTGGCGCCAAAGTGTCGTTATTTTGCTTGATGTGGTAACCCGGATTATGTTGTTTATGCTGTTGATGTTTTCGCCAAATTGGCAACCGAAAAAAATCGCGCCAATATGGGGCGAATATGACATCTGTGCCAAAACATTAATAAAAATACTAATAAAAACTTGGGCACAGATGTCATATACGCTCAATATTGGCGTGATTTTTTCCGACGCCAATTTGGCGAAAACCTCGTGGCACAAATGTCATATACGCTCAATATTGGCGCGATTTTTTTCTGACGCTAATTTTCGAAAACATCAGCAGCATAAACAACAATATCCGGGTTACCATATCAAGCAAAATAACGATACTTTGGCGTCAGTTAAGTACCTGTTGCGTATATGACATTGGCGTCAGAAACAAATTGCGCCAATATGGGGCGTATATGACATCTGTGCCAACCTCCTTAATATATCATCTGTATCCGGGTTACCATATCAAGCGAAATAACGACACTCTGACGCCAGTTAAGTACCCGGTGCGTATATGACATTGGCGTAAAAAAAATCGCGCCAATATGCGGCGTATATGACACCTTTGCCAAAACTTGAATTAAAAATCACTTGATGACGTAACAAACATGTGTATCGTGTTAAATGTCAAATGAATGTAACATTTACTACCATCCATTTAATCTTATAGTTTGGCGATAATTTTTTTGTCGACAGGATAATCAAGTTGTACCAAGTATGGTACAGATGTCATATACGCACCACGTTGGCGCGATATTTTTTCTGACGCTAATTTGGCGAAAACCTCGTTTTCGAATACCAGTTTCATATATATTTTTAAAAAGAAATTAACAATAAAATTTAAAAGTTTAATTAATAACAATAGAACAAAACAATTTATATAATTTAAAAAAAGAAAATAAAAGTAAATAAACAATTTATTAATAAATAAACAACAACATTCGGGTTACCATATCAAGCAAAATAAGAAAACTTTGGCGCCAGTTAAGTACCCCGGTGCGTATATGACATTGGCGTCAGAAAAAAATCGCGTCAACGTGAAGCGTATATGACATCTGTGGCGGTTCAAGTACACTTCGGAACGTTACTTTGAAATCGATGAGTTTCATCGCCAAAATCGCCAAGATGCCTAATGATCATCGCCATTGAATATATAAATAATGCCATATTTGCAAACTTATAGGTCAAAATATAAGAGGAACCTCGGTTCACGACCGCTTCTGTTTATAACCAGTTCGGTTTATGTCCAACTTCTGTGATCAAAATTTGACTCGTTTGGCGTGCAATATCTCGGTTCCCGACCAAGGCTGCCGAATAGTTCAGTTGGCAACCCTCACATAACTCTTGTTATTAGTCAAGTTTTGAGTAAGGTGTGCATATTAGAGTGCTTTGTGTACCTTTATTACTGTACAAAAAATTAACTTTTTGTTTTACTTTTACTCAGGTTTGCGCTAATTTTAGCTCTCATTATGGCTTCTAAGAATGAAAAAGTGCTTAGTGATAGCAGTAGTAAGAAGCTTAAGCGAATTACTGTTCAATAAAAGAAATTGTAGCAAAGCATGAGAACGATGTTAGTATAACCGGTCTAACCAAACAATACGATGTGGCCTAAACCTTCGATTTCCACGATAATCTACAATATATGTTACGCTATCGTATGTGTCACAGAAATCGCGATTATTTGTTAATTGTTTAATGGCAACGCTCGAATGAAACGCATCTCATTGGTTATAGAACAGCATTTAATGCATCACCATACCTATAAGAAGGGTTACCATATACGGGACCCTGTTCTGTCGCAAAATACCGCTAAGTTTGTCACCAACTTCGTGATATATCGCCAAATTCCTATAGACTTCCATTGTAAACTAATAGGGTTTACTTGTTTAGGAAGAATCAACAAACTAAGATATTTTAATGCAACAAAAACTAACATCAGTTTAAGGAATTATATTAGTTATATTTAAGGGATCCCAAGTAAATTAAATTATGAATAAAAATAACGTGAATTTGATTAAAAAACCTGGAACCTCTTAAAACAATGTGCATAACTTGGTTAAATAGTGCATTATTGTGCGAAATAAGAAAAAAAGTATTGGGAATATTTAAAGTAACTCAAGTTTATTTATATTCAATATATAATTATCAAAAAATTTAAATGACTAGCATTAAAAAATGCTCTGACGAGCACCAAAAAAGGCTAATATGTTTAAGTATGAAAAAGGGTTTGACAAGTGCTTCTAATAGAGCATGAAAAAGGACAAGGGGTCCCTTCTTGGCTGCAGCTCACTGTCAATGCCAACTTTGAAAAAATCATATTTGCGCTTTTTTCATATAAAAAAAAATCAGCCACAGTTACGATAAAAATGTGTAGTGTAAAGACACAACCAGTAAAGACGCAGCCTGATTAAACATGAATGTAAGGCGACATAGTACCAAAAACCTTAGTTCCTACAGCGTATCACACTCATGTAGGGCCACCAAGCACGCCCGCAATGTAGAACTGTACAGAAAACTGATTTGTAGTGCGGTGCAGACTGTTGCAGCACTCTGTACAGTAACAATTCCACATGTGCACGCATAACATTATATTTATTAATTCATTGATTGTTGAAATTAAAAGCAAGTGGCTGTGGCTGTACAATGTACTATACAGTACAGCAATGCATGTAAATTATAAACGAACATTAGACGCATACACCTTTAATACGGAAGTAGAAAAGCACAGTGTGAATGTGCGCTGAGGTTCAAAAATCAAAAGCATAATAGGTATGTACAGTGTAGTACAATTTATAGAGAAATAATGGTACACAGTGCACTGTACAAAGTTGCATTGCAGACGCATGCGCAGTACAACAGTGCAGTTAACATGTAAAGCGCGACGGAAAGTTTTACTAAAGTACCGCGAATTTATTTTATATGGAAAAAAGGGCAAATATGATTTTTTCAAAGTTGGCATTGACAGTGAGCTGCAGCCAAGAAGGGACCCCTTGTCCTTTTTCATGCTCTATTAGAAGCACTTGTCAAACCCTTTTTCATACTTAAACATATTAGCCTTTTTTGGTGCTCGTCAGAGCATTTTTTAATACTAGTTACAATATGAACTTAAAAAATCTGCTTTGAAATGTAATTTTTATTTCCACTATGACGCCATATTCATCTTCTTTTTAATTCTTAAAAAAAAAAAAAAAAAAAAAAAAAAAAAAAACTTCTTCAGTTTCATGTTTCACGTGAAAATCATTCAATTAAAAATAGGCAAATTATTATTACAGCTTTTGAATTATTTACAACAATGAAGGGAAAATATTAAATTTTATTAGAAAATGTCCGTTGATTCTCAATAAAAAAAGCGAAATTTGGAATTATTAAGAAAAATATTTGAATAATGTAAATAAAAATTAGCCCATGTTACTCTCTAGATTATAATCCACCTATATGCAAAGGCATCTTATGATCCGTTTTGACCCTGACGTCAGGCAAATGTTTTTACACTTTGAATTTATAATATTATTAGAATTAGCAAAGAATTAAAAATGAGTGGCATCAGGGACAAAAAGGTGGGAAGAAAAAGTGAAAAAAGTTATGATCTCCATAGGCTTTTCTATGTTAAATTAACATTGAGAAGTGACACTGGAAATAAATAAGTATTGCGCGAGCAATCTACAGATAATACCCTTTTTTCGAAATGGGTATCCAAAAAAGTCTCGTCGTTTTCGGTGTATTGATTAATGACTGCATTCATACAATTCATTCATTCATTGCTATCGGGCAATGAAAAGCGGCAACACAAATTTCTTGTTTCCCTGCTAATTCTTTTTCGGGCAGAAATCAAAAGGGGGTACAAGAGAACGGCGCGCAATGAGAGGACGATTCTCCTCTGCTCTTGAGTCAATAAAAATAAAATTTTAAACATCAAAAAACCTGACTGCGTAAAAAGCGAACTAATTAATTATTTCTCATCAATGTGAAACTATTTATTATATTACTTACCTATTTTGTTTATTTACTTATACTGATGACTTTTAAGTTGTGTTTAATTGTTAGTTCCTATCTATAAACACTGTTTTGATGAGGCCTATAGATGTCTATGAAGGTTAGAGTTGTAGTAAAGCTAGAGATCCTACCTATACAAATTCCAGGTTGTGTAACATTTAAACGGAGCTTCTGACTGAAAATAGGCAATGAAACATCATCTTCATTTTGAAAGACCTATCCAATGTTATACCACGCAATAGGGTGCGTAAAACGTTTTTTTTTTCTCTACCGCCATTTTGTATTTTACGCCCGCTATTTTGAACTTATAAAAACAAAACCTAACCTATAACCATCGGTTGGTTAAGACGAATCGATAGAGACCTCACTCATTAAAATCCATCCAGCCGTTGGGATGTTTCGTGGGTATAAATAAATCCACATACCCAGATACGCGTGAAACACATAACCCTTCTTGACAGTCGGGTAAAAAAAGTGGTCCCGGTAACCGTTAATATAGCTCTGAAAGTTTGTTTTAACACCAGAGAAAAAATTACATTCAATGGCAAAATAAATTACATATCTATAATAAATGATTGCTAAACTAATACATCAAATTCAGTATGGAATCGTTCTGTCTGAAAAAGCTACTTACATGTGTTTTTATGGGCGGCTGCTTGTGGTGCAGGAAGCATGTTGTTTTGCGGAGCCGTTTCACAATGAAAACAACCTATATCTTTGAAAATTTACATTCAGGCATATAAACAAATCTCTTCTCTTAGAATTATATAAAATTACAAAAATGCCGAAAACTTGTAAAATATATATATATGAGACGGAAGGGGCCCTCTAAAACCTGTAAATTTATCAATGCAAAAACCCTTAACGGGTTAAAAGTTTGTGACACAGCACTTTCCCTTATGCTTTAAGAATTTCAAATATGGAACTTAAAAATACTGATATCAAATTTTGATCGTTATGCTATTTCTTAAAATATATATATTTGTATTATTTATTTCATCAATTTATTTTTGTTCTATTTATATAATCGCATGTGCAAAAGTTATGTTCAACATGAAAAGATGTATAAAACTTTATTCGCTATTGCTTTATCATCTACATCTCTCATAATTTTAAAATATGAGTTTTTAAAGCTATGATATAAAATTTAAGTGACGCCTTGATGTAACTTTAAAAGGTTTATTTAAAAATTCAGTTTAAATTATTTTTGATTTGGTTAAAATATATTTTCACAAATATACACAATACTTTTAATTTTCCAATTCACTGTTAAATATATCACTTTCGTTGAATCTATACTATGCATTGAAATGTATTTATTTCAATAAATTGATTTACCTGTTGTGTCACGTTATTCAAAATTGTAAGTAAGATTTATGTCAATGGTTTCTTTGCGTCAAACTATCCATTTGCATACATTGTACTTAGTTCGGATACAATACAATATTACTTCCCCAATTTTCCATGTTCTATAGTTTACGAGTAAAATGGCTGTGACAGACAGACACAAGGAGTAATCTTATAATGGTTCCGTTTTTACTTTTTTAAGTACAGAACCCTAAAAAATAAAATAAAATAAAATAAATAAATAAAATAAATAAATAAATAAATAAGTATAATGAAAAAATAAAAATGGTAATTAGAGCCCTCATTCATTGGGGACTTATTATTTTTATTATTTTGGGAGTTTTTTTTTTAATTTTGGAGAGGAAGCACGTGCTTCATAGTTCAATATTATTAATACGCACAAAAAACAGGTCCTGATTAGTCAAAAGGGACATGAAGTTCATGTTCCTTTTAATTAACCAGTCATTGTTTTTAGTGAATATTAATAATATTGAACTGTTCTTAAAATAGTCGGTGTCTGGAACTGGTAGCTCTACAAGGACCTGTACGTATATAACGTTATCACTTTAGGGGAGGGGGGGGGGTGTCTTTTGATATTGTTATTATGTTTCATCTAATGAAAATTTTCTTTTTTTAGTAAATTTTTCATTACATCAGTATAGTCTGTTATCTTTTTATTTTTATTTTTTAAGTTTAGTCCATCCCATTAAAAAAGTTATTATTCTTTATATTGAACAAACAAAACAAGATAATTTTGAGATTTTGCCCTTGAAAAATATTTTATACCCTACTATAGGGTATTTGAATAATTTGGGGGTAGTTTAATTTTTTTAGTGACAACACTGGATGTGTTTGTAAACAACTGTTTTCGTGTGTAAATTTTAACTCTCCAAACTTTCTATAGTGAAACAATCTGGATAAAAGCTACAAATAAGGTAAGTGTCAAAATATTACCTTTAGTAACCTGTAATCCATGTGTGATCACCTTTAACTTTTTATTTTGACAGGAAATGTTTACGTTTTCATAAAGCTAACATGAAAACTAGTATTTCGGGGCTACTTTGTGCCAGGTCTTTCTTTTTGTCCGAAAATAGCCCAGTTACTTAGAAGTGCCTTTTATACAACCAAATCTCTTAAAACATGTTTTAAGCAACAATTTTTTTTCAAATGTTGCTGTAGCAAAATGTTACATTAATTGATTTGGAAAATGATTTTTTCAAAGACTAAAATTTAAGACATAAAAAATCGCACGGAGTTGATCATACATTACGTACGCCATGAATTAGCCATGAATTAACATTATAGTGTTATTACACGTAAAACTTCCAAGCGACAAAAATTGCCTGCGACTCGTATTTGGTGTGAAACATTTATATGTATTCATTCCTGTCCTATTTATCTTTTTTTTTATTTTTAATTGGCTTATTCCATTTTTCTTTTGCACGTGAAAATCTTACAAATTAAAATTAACTCTTTGGCAGAAATTGTTATTCATTTTCTTTCATTTTCATTAGTTATTATCCACCTGAATCTTACGTGTTATCCAAGCATTTCATTGGCTGTTTGAGAAAAGGCTTTTCCATCGTTAGATTTCAAAGAAATCTGACTACCAATTTTAAATGAAATTTCATTCTTAAACTTCTAAACATCCGACAATATTACTTTTTACACCGTCGGATAGATAAAAAAATGTATTTTTAAATGCAATTTGTTTGAAAGCTGTATCCCAATTTGTTTCAGAGTTATTAATTTTCTTTGTATAGTTTTTATTACTTTTTTGTCATAGTGGCAATATAAGGTATCCATCTCTGTTGAAATTAAAGGGAAATACAGATTACTGTATAGACCAATCAGAACTCGAATAAAATGCGGATTAAACCAATAAAAACGTTCAGATATGCTTTTGATTTCCTACCCTGACGAGAACAATAACCATTTTTCCAAATGGTTTAAAAAAAAAAAAAAAAAAAAAAAAAAAAAAAAAAACATTTGTTTATCGAATTTGCAGTGTTAATTTATTAGCAAATGCTATTGCAAGAGGGTTTCAATAAAAATGTATTAATTTGCATATGAAATATATTCAAATATATTCTTCTTTTCATTTAAATCAGTAAAGTATGCGAACAATAAATGTATAACCATATCAGTATATCATTGCATATGTATAAAAAGAAAGAGAAAGAAAGAAACTAGAAAACAGGAATTCTGCTTTTTCAGAATTTAGTGTCGCCCCTGACAAAAAAAATATATAGTATATAAATATGGATAGTACAAAACATATTTCAGTTTTAAGATTTAAAACACACACTTTTATTTTATATAAAATGATGTCATTCGCATCCGCTGAAAAATTTCACATTTACAATCCAGTCTTAAACAATATCTTACAGAAAAGTATGCACAGTACGTCACTATTCGCAGAATAATACACAATTCCAGCAAAAAGCGATTAGTCATTCACAGTGGTGTAGTCGTAAAAAAACAGAGGGTAAACGCTCTAAGCAGAGGGTATACGCTCAAGACAGAGCGTATACCCTAGAATGTATATACTGTAGCTTTCTTGAGAAACAGAGGGTATACTGTGTTCCTTAAAAAAATCCAGAAGGTATACGGCGTATACCCCCGTATACCCTCCACTACACCCCTGGTCATTCAAAAAACTCGACCGAAAAAAAAAAAATCGGTTATATAATGATTCATATGCCTTCATGTGTTTGTAACATTAATATGGATACAGTCGAACCTCGTTAACATGAACCTCAAGGGGAATCAAAATTTTGTTCATGTTAACAGTAATTCATGTTATCAGTATCAAATCTTTGTATTAGTTTTTATAGGGGACTGTGAAAACAATTCATGCTAAAAGTAATTCACATTAAGCGTGTTCATGTTAACGAGGTTTGACTGTACTAGTTAAATATAGTTAATAATAGCTCCATGTTTTATCAGAAATCATTCATTTATATTTTTTAAAAATAGAACGTATTTAATTACATTTTTTTTTTCATTTATTATGGGAAAATAGCAACTAAAAGATATAATAGTCTACTATATTCCACAATTCCACATATTTTTCTATTACTTTCTACAGAAATGGAGTACTTCAGTTGCCAACATTAACAAAAATTCTTTAAAAACTACAAAAAATTAATATCTCAAAAAGAGATGCAGTTTTCAAACAAATTGCATTTAAAAGTACATTTTTTCCCCTATACGACGATATAAAAATTGAAAATGTGCGATGCTTAGAAGTTCAAAAAATTGATGTTGAGATTATCTCGTAATGATACATATATATCTGCTTTGTTTTACGGCTGGCTTATGTAATGGAACGTTATTTTTTAGAGACGACATTTTAATTGCTGGCCGAAAGAAATAGCATATCGGGGGATAATAGAAAAAATGTAAGCACTGATAACGATATCATAGGGGGAGGAGGACGTTCGAGGAATGATAACGCATGATATAAAAGGGGGAGGGCTCCAAAATTGCCAAAAAGTTAATAACGTTATATATGTACAGTCCCTACTGTGGGAATCTTTCCTGCTGGGCATCAGCCATCAAAGCATAAGTTCTTTTCCAAGTGGCATTAACTAATTCACTCTTATTTGAAGCACGTGAACTTCTCCCTGGCATTAGTTTAAAATAAGAAGAATATTAATAAGCTAACTAAAAAGAAAAAAAAAGAAAAAAAGAAAAAAAAAGGAAGAAAAAACACGAATATTCCAGTTCCCCAGACGACCCAAGAACTGGCCGGGAGGTTTTTAAAGAGTTCTTTTTTGATAAGCGTCAACTCTTCCCTACCCAGGGTCACAGACGCGGTCAGCTAGACGAGTTGGCGAGACGTCCCATCGATTTTCAAGGTCTTGGCGAGGGAGCGAAAGAAGCATTGGCTTCATTTTTAATTTACTCTGCCTCCCGTTATTGATCGTTTTTCACTTTCTCAGAAGCCGGAACTAATGAATATCGTATTGGTGAGTATTAATTATTTCATGTAATTAACTAGTACGTACGCATTCGACGTTTTCTCAGACGAAATGGGTTGAATTTAAAGGATTATTTGAGAGACAACTCATGTTTATTCATTCATCTATCGTTTGGCGTGGTAATATTTTGATTCATACGAGGTTACTGTATCTTCAAAGTCGCATGGAACTGCATCGCACCTAAGCCTATTTGTTTTGAGGGATAAACTCTGTTATCAAAAATCGGCTTTAATTAGGGTGTTAGAGGAAGGGTGCGTGAGGAGGGGGGGGGGAGGCTTTTATAAAATAGTACGTGTTCTTTTGGTATGCATTATATTGCGTAATGTCTGAAGTTTTTTTTTATTATTATCAAAGACTTTATAGTTTTAAAATTCTTTTTAAAGTTTAGATATTTATATTTTTTTCTGAAGTTGGGTGGGGGTGGGGGGGGGGGAGGAAAATAATTTATTTGTATTGTATGTTATACAAATGACTATTGAAAATTTTAACAACTCATTATATTTTTTTCAGTTCAATATGCTTCAAATTTTAAATATACATTTATTTATTTTTAATTTTTTTAAATTTCTATTAATGTTATTTTAATATCTTAAAACATATGACATGTTATAAAGTAGAATTTGCTGATCTTTTGCTGTATTTATTATTCATAGATAAAATGTAATGTTTGTTGATTTTAGAAGTTGCCGCTTTTCTTTTACAAATGCGATAGCAATTTTCATAAGCTGTCGCTTATGATCAAATCTTGTTTAAATTTTTGGTTATACAAAATTTACTTTTTTTTTTTTCTTAACCATTTGGAAAAATGGTTATTGTCCTCTGTCAGGGTAGGAAATCAAAAACATATCTGAAGCCTTTTATTGGTTGAATCCGCATTTTATTCGTTTTCTGATTGGTCTATACAGTAATCTGTGTTTTCCCTTTACTTTCAACAGAGATGGATACTTCTGTTGCCACTATGACAAAAAAGTAATAAAAACTACAAAAAAAAAAATTAATAACTCAGAAACAAATTCAGATACAGCTTTCAAACAAATTGCATTTAAAAGTACATTTTTTTCTCTATACGACGGTGTAAAAAGTAATATTGTGGGATGTTTAGAAGTTTAAGAATGAAATTTCATTTAAAAGTGGTCCAGGAATGTTAATGTTTAATCCATGGCGTACGTAATGTATGATCAACTCCGTGCGATTTTTTATGTCTTAAATTTTAATCTTTGAAAAAATCATTTTCCAAATGATCGTTGTAATTTGTTAAATTACTTTTTTTTTTTTTTAAACTAATAAAAATCCTACATCGAGAGTCCGAGTAATCCCACTCGGGTACCTGGATGAAAGTTTAAGTTGGGAGGCTCCGCTCTGCATTTTTGCAAACTCGGTTTACATTCATTTAAGCAAACTCTGTATCCTTTGGACATTTTTTTTTTAATTTTTGTCTTTTTAACATATTATTATATGATTTTATGAAAGAAATGCCTTAATAATAAATAAATAAATAAATAAAAATGAAATGAAATTCTTGTGGGAAATTTGAACAATTTTTTTTATTTATTTTTTTTTAATTTCTTCAATTTTTTTTGTTATTATTTATTTATTTATTTATTTATTTGAATTTTTTTTTTTAAAATTGTAAACTTAAAGGAGTATATCGTAAGGTTATATGAAATGGTTATCCTGTTTCCAATTTTGAACTTTTCCAACATTTTCTTTCATACTTTCCTAAGTGTGTAATATAACTGCCATGACTAGCCTTTCTGTTCACTTTTAGATATTGCTATTGTCAATCTGTAATTACAATAATCAATTTTATTTTTCTTTTCTTTTCTGTGCGTGTTAAAAAAAAAAAAAAAAAAAAAAAAATGCTTAGTGCGACAATATATGACGTGAAAATGTTTAATACTTTTCACAAGGCTTTATTTGACACCCAAATTCAGATATTATCTCGAAATCTAAATAAGACATACGAATTATTAAAAACTAATCGAAGAATTATTTTCATCATCTTTAATATTTGTAAAAAAGGAGAGAAGGAGGGGTGGGGGCAAGATTTTTTTTTTTTTTTTTTTTACTAAAGTAAAAATGTCACAAAGAAATTTCTTAAATACATCTGTTGGTGTATAAATATGTTGTCAGCTATCCTGATATGCATGGCACGTCCGATTTTCAAGAACTCAAAGACCAGGACCTAATTACCGCTTATGCAAAATTCTATCACTATTTCCAAAAAGATATTTTCGCCTTATTTAATCTCAGCATTCTGTGAATAAATAGAGCAAAAATCTCTTTTCTGAAAAAATGATGAAAGTTTGATGAATGATAAAAATGATGGAAGTTTGGAAGGCATTGATCAATGATCAGCTCCTGTCAAAGGCTCATCACATGAAACCACTGCGCGGTACGCCGAATATATAATTTTATAATATACAACTACTTAATTTTTCATTACTTCATGCTATCCTTTTAACTGCAGAAGGTATTTAAAAGAGTGTGAAATTTTAAAATTTTAGATAAATTAGCAAGATTCTTTAATTTATAAAGAGTCGATAAATTCTACTGCAGAATTTTTATGACTGTTTATTTATCAAGGAGTCATAGGAGCTGTATCTTTTTAAAGTCTTCTTAAAGAAAAAGAAAAAAAAACAACAAAGAAAAAATCATGCGTCAAGCGTAGGTCATGAAACACTTTCTAACACATTCTGAATAATATAACAAAACTGCACCGTTTAATAAATTAAAATATTTTGTTTAATTCAACCATATGGAGACGCATAACATATTTGGAAAACCCAATTTCAGCTGTCCCTATCTACAATCGGAAAATTATCCAATTTCTTTGAGCAGCCCTGTATATAGAGTTGTATCTATTAACTGCATGAATGCCAAAATTTAGTTCAGTTAAGAAATACATATACCTCAGTTGAAAATTCCCCTTCAGCAGTTTCCGCTAATAAGGAGACTGGCACGTGAATTCTTTTGTGCAGCCCTGTATATCAGGTATAGAATTTATATACAACGAGTAACTTACAAAAAATTATTTAAATTTTAAAGCGCATGCCGAATTTTAAAACGCACTTCCAGCCATTACTACTCAAAAACAGTACTGTAACCGATTTCTTTTGTGTGTCCCTGTAAATGAACTATAAAAATGCTATGAATGCGCTATTCTATCGTAATCATCTTGTAGCGAAATTCGCTGATTTATCATTTATATCAGTTTCATTTGAAATCGCGCAATCTCATTAAAATACTCTATAAACGATTTTTCCCCTATACCATAATGTAATGGAATTCTTTTGACTGATCTGTAAATGAACTATTAATCTCACATACTTCATATACAATACCAAACATGCTTTGGTGACTCTAAATGATGTTTATCAATTTCATGAGAATCTGAGTATATTTACGGGAGAAAAACCGAATGCATAAACACTTTTCAACTTTGTTGGAAAGTGTTAATAAAAATCAGAGCATTTGAAAAAATCGCATAAAAAATCTCTGTAATTATGCTAGTTAAGACTAAATGCATCAGATTTTCCTTGTAAACCGATGAACTCACAATGTATCCCGCGGGGCACATGCAGCCCTCGAGTATAGTTCATGTGACCCCGTAATTAAATAACTCAAAAAAAGTTATGTAAATTTAAATTTTATAATAATTATAAATGCTTAAATAGTACTGTGTATACAGTAAAACACCGTTTATACGTTTCTCATTTATAAGTCTTTTACATTTATGCGCCCTTTCAGTGTGGTCCTGATTTATCGCTATGTATTTTAATGTTGTAATGCTTCTTTTATACGACGCATAACATCGGTTATACGTCGTTTCTTTCACGCCGTAGCTGATTTTCTCAGGATTTTTTCTCCCATCGTCGTTCTTTTTTTCTTTTTTTTTTTTTGCTAACAATATTTGGGCGGAGATGAAAGACAAAGAACATGTGTGACTGCTAGAAGGATTATTTCAAGTTCTTGGAACCTGTGGAGAGGGTGGGACGAAAAGAATGGACAGTGGGTGGACAGCATATTGAAACAGAACCTTTTTTGTTTCTCAAAACACTAGTGACAAAACTCTCCACGAACACGTAAACCAGCACTTCAGACGACGATTAAAGATTAGTTTAATTAAAATATTTCTGTACGGTCGATAGTGGAACAAAAAAAGTGTAATTCAAGGTGTGCAATTGCTATGAGGTTCGAGATAATTCTCACTTTTGTTTTTCAATTTTAGAAATTATTATTTAATTATTTTAAAATTTTTTTTCAATATGTAGTGTATCTTGAACAACCAAAAATGGTAGCAAATTAAATTTGTATGATTGCAGCAGTATATTTCTATAGTCAAAGCTTTTACACCTTAGGAGACTACAATTTCTATTGTACGATTTTCTCTGTTATACGTCGTTTTAGAACGGTCCCCTGAAAGACAAATAATCGCTGATTTACTGTATTTACATTTTTAAAACTAGTATGTTGTGGCCATCACAAAACTTTCTTCTATATAAATCACGTCGATTAAATCATTTAAATAGTACAAGAAATAACAACGATTTAGCACCAATTCATATCAAAGTATATCTGAATTTGAAGTTGGATGAAAATTCGTGCATTAGTTCTTGAGATAGAGCTATAGCGGAAATTCTGAAAAAAATGTAGCATAGCAGCGCCACCTGTTGAGCGATTTACACCAAAAGTAAACAGCACTAAACGATATCAAGGTATACCTGAATCTGAAGTTTGTTGAAAATCCAAGCATTAGTTCTTGAGATAAAACTATTGCGGAAATCGCAAAAAATACAGCATAGCAGCGCCACCTGTTGAGCGATTTACACCAAAAATTAAACAGCACTAATTTATAGATCAATTCATGTCAAGGACTAACTAAATCTGAAGTTTGATGAAAATCCGTGCAATAGTTATTGAGATACAGCTCTTGTGGAAATCGTGAAAAATGCAGCACAGCAGCGCCACCTGTTGGGCGATTTGCACCAAAAATTAAGCAGCACTAATTTATATCAGGGACTAACTGAATCTGAAGTTTGATAAAAATTCGTGCATTTTTTCCTGAGTTAGAGCTATTGCGATAATCATGAACAATGCAGCATACCAGCGACACCTGTTGGGCGATTTTCACAAAAAAGTAATCAGCACCAAACTATATCCTGGACTAACTGAATCTAAAGTTTTATGTAAATCCGTGCAGTAGTACTTGAGATACAGCTATTGCAGAAATCGTTAAAAATGCCGAATAGCAGCGCCACCTGTTGGGCGATTTTCACCAAAAACTAATCAGTTCCAGTTTATATCAAGGTCTAACTAAATATGAAGTTTTGTGAAATTTCGTGCATTAGTTCTTGAGATAGAGCGCCCACAAAATTTGTGTCACATACAGACGGACAGACAGACAGACAGACGGACAGACAGACAGACAGACTAACAGACAGACATTTTGTAAAAACATGTTTTTTGGAATCTCTAACTCATAAAACGTGTAAATCCGTCGAAAACTGGAATTCGAAAATTTTCATGAAACCAATACTTTCTTCTTGTAAAGATAGAAGAAAGTAAATATATTAATACATAATTGCATTTAACGTTAAATTGTTAATTTTGGTTAAAATTAATAATTAAATATTAATAATCAGTCTTTATTAGTAATTTTCTATAATATACACTATATGGCCATTAATGATCGGATACTTTCAATTTTAGACATTTTATCGAATGTTTAAAGATATATTTGTCGGATTTTTCTTTAATTTCAGGATTATGAAGAATATGTTCGACGTCATATTTATCAACGGCGGTTTGATCCAGGGCCCGACTTGGGCTATGGGGCCCCAGGGCAAGAACCATTCTGGGGGACCCCCTTCTATCTATCTATAGATTTTTTTGTGAATAATGTGGAAGTGGCTAATACTAAACTTCCTACATATTGTATTATATGCATAAATTTTGTACCCGGTACTGCTCACATCTCTATACAGAGTGTCACAAAAAGGTGGACAACTTTAAGAAAAAATAACAGTAGGATAATAATAGAAAAAAAAAAGATTGGCTGATACGAGTATTTCTTTGCAAACTTTTACTTTGCTTATCTACGTACGTTATAAGATGTCTAAAAGAAAATGTCACAAATTGGTCATATTAATCGTTTTAACTTGCCACATTACGAGGAAAACGTTAATAAAGAATTTCTTTTGAAAACTAAAGAATACTAAGTTGTCATAATAAAATTTTAATCATTAGTTTTCTAATGATATAGTTTATTTTTTGATGGGGAGAGAGGGGACTGGAAGCAGAGATGGTAACGGGGATCTTACTCCCTTCCTAAATGTTTGGAAATATATGAATTTTGGTAACTTTTGGCTACCCATTTCGGCTTTAACCATTTAGCTCCTAATGAAAATCCTAACTACTCTCATGAGAGGCCCCTTAAAAAGGGGGCCCGGGGCAGCTGCCCCGCATGCCCCTGCATATGTCGGGCCCTGGTTTGATCAGAAGGACAATTAGGGGGCCAACAAAAAATCAAAGAAGAAGAAGAATGTTTGGGATCACCCTGTAAAATAAAATGTACGAAATGATGTATAGCTTACGAATATATGGATATTGTACATAAAATATATTAATAGTTGCATTTAGCGTTAAATTGTTAATTTTGGTTAAAATTAATAATTAAATATTAATAATCAGTCTTTATTAGTAATTTTCTATAATATACACTATATGGTCCTTAATGATCGGACACTTTCAATTTTAGACGTTTTGTCGAATATTTAAAGATATATTTGTCGGATTTTTCTTTAACTTCAGGATTATGAAGAATATGTTCGACTTCATATTTATCAACGGCGGTTTGATCAGAAGGACAATTAGGGGATCAACAAAAAATCAAAGAAAAAGAATAATGTTTGGGATCACCCTGTAAAATAAAATACACGAAATGATCTACCGCTATAGCTTACGAATATATGGATATTGTACAATAGGGTGGGCCGAAAAAAACTTTTTTTTTTATTTTCGATGATGGGTGGTGCGGAAAAGTGGCCACTAGTGGCACCAAGTTCACACAAAAAATTTGAGATTTTTAGGACAATTCCTATATTTGCCGCTTTTGGCTTGAAGTTTTGCTAAAAGGCTGATTTTTTAACTTTTTTAGCAAAAATTTTAAAAATGTTAAATTAAACTTATTTTAATCATATTTACTTGAAAAGGCATATTTAATGTTCCAAATGTATAAATAAGCTCTGATAATGTATTATTTAATTGCTATGTGTATTTTAAATTAGACGATTTTTATAGCCTTTTCGCATTTAAGTGAGCAAAAGTTGCATGTATTGTTTGAATCTTTCAACGGTTTCTCTCTTTTCTCTTGTTTATGTCACTTGGTCTTCCTTATTTTTTCGATGCTTTAAGGGTCATATGTTTGGGTGACGGACAGCAGAATCCCTCAGAAACAGATCTGCAAGGAGAGAAGGGGGTGAGGCGAGAACTTAGCGAATGCAGTGACTCATCACGATATTGGGGGAGTGAAGGAGGAAATACAAGAAGGGAAAAGTGCGATAAGGGATGCTTATTATTTTTCAGTGCTCGGTTTCCCTGTGACATTTGTTCAGTGTAAAAGTAAAACCTTTTTCTCGTGCAATACAATGTTTTTTGGATCGTTTAACCTGCCTTTACTGTGTTTTGTGCGTTATATTACGACGAGTTTAGAAATGGCTAGTGCGAAAGTTCATGATCATGTAAAGGCATGTGATAGCGTGAAAAGTAGCCATTTTGGGGCACCGTGCAAATTGAAAGACTTGCAAATGCCAACTAATGCTGACATCATGCGCCACTACTATTGGTTGCGAAGCGATATAGAAGAAAATCCAGATATTTATCTTCAACCAGTGGATGATATTATTAAAATGGTAGGTGAAAAAGTTTCTGAAATCTGGATAAAATCTTCCATACCAGTGGTTTCCCAACGAACAATTAACGGAAAGATTAAAAACTATTACAATGAGTGTAGATCTTTGGAGAAATCTTGTAATCATACGGGCGTTAAAGGTAAGGCGATCCGCGAAGATTTCGTACAAAATGCAGAAACCTCTCTCTTTGACATTGCAGCTTGTAAGTGTAGAGGCTTGAACAATTGTAGCTGCGACATCAGACGTAAAGTTCCACATCGGGCGGTGAACTTCTTGAAGGATCAAAGAACTGTTCGAAAAATGTTTATCGGAAATATTAATTTAAAAACAAGCAAAACTCTTGCAAAGAAAATATCGTGGAAAATGAAGCAAAACTCTTGCAAAGAAAATATCGTGGAAAGTGAAAAGGGATACAATTTCAATGAGGAATAGTGGTTCTGCGACAAAGCCTTCAACGAGTGGAGTTAGATCCAGATGGAAGACAGTTATATTGTTGGAAGATTCAAGTAGTAGGAGCTTTCGAGCAAGCAGTTCGACTGAATCTGAATTTGAACGAGGCTCTTCAAAGCCAAACACTCCTAAACGCATATTCCTGTCTCACACAGCGTCCGCCATGTCTCAGGGAAACTGAGCACTGAAAATAATAAGCATCCCTTATTGCACGTTCTCCCCTCTTGTATTTCCTCCTTCTCTCCATCGCGATGAGTCACTGCATTCGCTTAAGTTCTTGCCTCACCCCCTTCTCTCCTTCCAGATCTGTTTCTGAGGGATTCTGCTGGCTGTCACCCAAATATATGACCCTTAAAGCATCGAAAAAAATAAAGAAGACCAAGGGACATAAACAAGACAAAAGAGAGAAACCGTTGAAAGATTCAAACAATACATGCAACTTTTGCTCACTTAAACGCGAAAAGGGTATAAAAATCGTCTAATTTAAAATACACATAGCAATTAAATAATACATTATTCAGAGCTTATTTATACATTTGGAACATTAAATATGCCTTTTCAAGTAAATACGATTAAAATAAGTTTAATTTAACATTTTTAAAATTTTTGCTAAAAAAGTTCAAAAATCAGCCTTTTAGCAAAACTTCAAGCCAAAAGCGGCAAATATAGGAATTGTCCTAAAAATCTCAAATTTTTTGTGTGAACTTGGTGCCACTAGTGGCCACTTTTCCGCACTACCCATCATCGAAAATCAAAAAAAAGTTTTTTTCGGCCCACCCTATTGTACAATATATGTATTCATTTGTGGAAGAATAGAACATATATTCATGGAGATATACGTTTTTGTATTAATTATTATTAGTCTTTTTTTTATATTTTATTCATTAATTTAATGTGTTCCCATATTTTAATATATGTGTGAGTTTTCATTTTATTATAATCTATTTTTATTTTTATTTTATTTTCAAGGTTTTTTTTTCTTTCAATTTGCTTCCTTATTTCCCTTCTACTCTGTGTTCTTTTGTTTTTATTATACCCTTCTGTAATTGGCTGTTGTCTTCTGCTTTCCTATCGGCTGTTAATGTCTACTTTCCTGTTGGATGTTTCTTCAGCTTGATTCCTTTCCCTTATCTCTCATTTCAGTCTTGCTGCTGCTTTCATAGTAGAAGCTCGTCTTCTGTGCGCCTAACGAAGAAAGACTCAGTCAGATCTTTCGAAATGCCTAATGCATTCAAAAGTTTTTTTTTATGGTGTTTTAAAAACATCTTTTAGTTCTTAGTTCTCATAGAGTTATATCGGGTTTTTTTTAAGTTCAAAAAATTTTTGCATGTTTTTTGTTTATATCATGCAGGTTTTTTTTTTTTTTTTTTTTTTTTTTTTTTTTTTTACCAAATTTAACGCCAGTTTCAGAAAATTTGACAAAATGTAGTAGAAATAATATAGTGCAATTCGAATTTTTTTTTTTTTTTTTTTTTTTTGATAGGAGCAACTCAAAAATCAAGTCAAATATCGTGAAAATTCAGAAAGATATCTGCAATATAATGAGCGAATTTTGAGTTCCTCTCTAAAAGCTGCTGAATGATAAGGGATTTTCCACAAATTGTCATTTTTTATTATCTGGCTTTCAGCAAAGGAGTTTGTACTTAATGAATGTCAACGAGTAGATTTAGAAGAAACTAGATAGTACACGTCAAGATTTGACGGTAAATAACTTGAATGTTCCATTAGAAAAATTCTTAAATTTTGAATTAGTTGCTTTTAAATTAATTATTGAAATTGTGATAATTTTTTTAATCGCATAAGTGATTCCTATTTCTTGAAGGCGAGCTAGAGGGTGCTGTCAGTCTAACCTATTGAATGAAGTGAAAGAAATTTAAGTTTATAATTTACAACCAATTATGCTTGCCTTTTATCAGAAATTTTATTTTTACTTACTACAATCTCATTTTTTTGTTGTTGTTGAAAAAATAACAATATCTATTTTTATTTATTTATTTATTTACGACACGTTACTTATTGACACGTCTTACACCTGTTTAGAGAAAAAAAAAATCAGTTTAAAAAGCGTTTTCTGTTTATAAGAAGCAAAATTTCGAAAGTCTTCAAATTTTGAGTTTTTAAAATGGGGTCTAAATACCGGCTACCTAAGTTTTTTTTTTTTTTTTTTTTTTTTCCCAAAAGATCACACAAATAGAGCTAATGACAATTATTAAGCAATAAGAACATTATTTTAATAAATTGTATTGATTAATAACATTTCTTATGCACAGAAAAAATATGCAATTTTTAATAAATATGTATTTTTGTCAAATTTCTAAAATTCTTTTCGACTATCTCACATTCTTCTTCCCATTATGTTTCTAATTTTGTTTTTTAACGTGTAAAAAAAAAAAAAAAAAAAAAAAAAAAAAAAAAAAAGCTTGCTGATTGAAATGAGAATTATTTTATATGAAAAAATCAAAAGCATAATATCACTCTCTGCGTCTGTATAGTCCCTATCAAACCACATATCGCACAGAAGACACAAATTTATTATCTTCCTCTGTTGGATACTTTCCTTTTTCACTTTTTAGCCCTCTCGCTGCGTAATTGTTTTATCAAAATAGCTTCAAAAATTGCGTATTTAACCTCTTCATGACGAGCGTCTTTTAAGAATTTTTATTCTTTTGTAACCGGTTTTTCAAAAGAAAAGTTTTTGTCTAATTTAACCGGGAAAATGTTCCGATTAAATAAGGCATAATTTACAATAAAAAAAAAATAACTGGTGAGAATAATCAAGGAGGGTTAATTAGACGGAAAAAATGCATCCCCGAGGAAATCTCGGGTTGCGCAAATTTTGCTACTTTTACGATGCCCAAAGAAATCAAATTTCTGCCTCTTTCTCCTAGTTTACTCCGTCATTTTTTTTCCCTTTCTCTTCACATTTATTACAGGCAATTTTGTAGTGTCCAATAGCTGTTTTTTGGAAAGTTATTGTGTCCAAACTACATGAAATGTATGAAAAAGTATAGTTCGACGCAAATAAACCATTTACATAAATCTTACTCACAATTTTGAATAGCGTGACACAAAAGATAAATCAATTTATTGAAATAAATACATTTCAATGCATAGTATAGATTCAATGAAAGTGATATATTTAACAGTGAATTGGAAAATTAAAAGTATTGTGTAGATGTAAAAAAATATTTTAACCAAGTCAAAAATAATTTAAATTGAATTTTAAAACAAACCTTTTAAAGTCACATCAAGGCGTCACTTAAATTTTATATCATATCTTTTAAAACTCATATTTTGAATTTATGAGAGATGTAAATGATAAAGCAACAGCGAATAAAATTTTATGCAGCTTTTCATGTTGAACATAACTTTTGCACATGCGATTATAAATAAAACAAAAATAAAATGATGAAATAAATACAAATATATTTTTTAAGAAATAGCATAACGTCACTCAAAATTTGATATCAGTATTTTTAAGTTCCATATTTAAAATTCTTAGAGCATAAGATAAAGTGCTGCGTCAGAAACTTTTAACCCGTCAAGGGTTTTTGCATTGTGATACTTACAAGTATATTTATAAAACAAAAAATGAGAAAAACAAATGTAGCGCACTCAGGTATCGAACCCGGGACCGCGGATCAGCCGGCAAACGCCATACCAACTGAGCTACGACCAACCTATCATTGCGGTTGCAAAGTAAGTATTTAAGCTGTGTACTATAATTAGACACACACCCCCCCCCCCCCGGTTTCTCAAGAACTAAGGAGCGTTGGATAAAATCCGTTGAACCTAACACTAAGGGGTCTCTACCCTACAACATATATTAAAATAATCTGTGATTAACAAGGTTAGCCCTCTCCTTGTCAGAATCACCCCTGATTCTACTCAACAGAAGCGATTCAAATAAACGGCGAATATTGTACATGCATCAGTTTTGTGAAAACTGGTCATTTGTTTTGAAAAACGGCAGCTGTCACATTTTTGAGACGCCTTAGGCTAAAAGAGTGATCATTTCCTGCCGAACAGAAACTTTGAGTTTGAGTATTATACACTGGACAACAATTTTTTAAATGCATTTCTGTCTATTTGAAATGATAATGGAAACATCTGGGATTTAAATTCCAGAGAAAAACGTAAAAGACATGCTTTTTCGATTTCTCACGCAGTTTCAAACGTCCTTTTTGCGTTTTTGCTCTCAGTTATCTCTAAGAAGTTGTGTGCATAAAAACTTTGTAAAAGTAAGAAATACAAAAACAGTATTGAAAAGATATTAACATAAAAAGCTGCTTTATTGTGATTTTACAGATTATTGCAATCTGTATGTCTTTTGAACCATTTGTTTCAGGGTTGGAGTACATAAATTTAAAGTTTGTAGTTTATTAGTTGATAATGTAACTTGAAATTTTCCCCAGGAGCTCTTGCTCTCGGGGACATAATGTAGGAAAGAATCACTGATTCCAATTGCATTGAGGTATAGATGCATGACTGTGAGCAGTATTTTCAAAAGACAGACATTAAATGTGAAACCTTTTTTAGAATTAATAAAAATTACTATCTATATCTTACACACAAACTTAATCCATTTATCCAACAAAAAAAGTAAGGTACTAGCAAAACCCGCGGCTTTGCTCGCGTAATAATTGAAATATGCCTAAATAGTGATATTTGTGGGCCTATTTTTATTACACGAAATTATACTGCTGTAATTTAAAATTTACTTAGCCACAGTTTGACTAAACTTCATTATTACACAACATTAGGCGAAAATGTGACTTAATTTAAGGAGAAGAATTAAAACTAATTCTAACTAAATGATAATTTAGAATGTAATTGGAAGCTTTTACGCTCATTTCAGTTTTCATTTGAGGTTTTGAATTTTTTGGAAACCATTCCATCTCAAACCATTTCATTTACATCTTAAAAGTAATAACCATCACATATATTCCAAGTTTCGAATCTAATGGTTTACCACCCCCAACATAAAATATATCTTATATTGGAACAGGAAGTGTCATTATCAATTTGCCAACATTATTTTTGAAATCGGTTTTGTATTTCCTGAGATCCCATAAAAATCGTAATTTAGAAAGATTTTAGAATTCTTTCGCTCATTTTAGCCTTTTAGATGTTGATTATTTTAGAAACTGTTCTTAGAGAGCATTTACATCTTATAAATATCTACCATGCCAATTTTAACTTCCTATCTTTAACAAATCCGTAGAAATCGAAATTCAGGTAGTTTTTCGCTCATTTCACTCTTTAAAATTTCGATTTTCTTAAAAACTATTCTTACAGAGCATTTACATCTTATAAATAACTACCATGCCAAATTTATAGTTTCTAGCCCCTTCAGAATAACAAAAATCACAATTTTAGAGCATTTTTTACCCCTGCAACCCCCTGTGGCAGTGGTACCGACATAAAATATAGCCTATATTCGAGCTGGGACTGTTACCAACAATTTGCAATAATTACGTTTGAAATTGGTTTGGTATTTCCTGAGATTTCACAGAAATCGTAATTTAGACTATTTTTAGAACGCTTTTTGCTCATCTCACCCTTTTAAATTTGGAATTTTAGGAACTGACCGTAACGATCGTTTACATCTTATTCGTACCTACCACGCCATATTTCAAGTTTCTATCTTTAACAATTCCATAGAAATCGTAATTTAGAAAGTTTTTAGAACTCTTTTCGCGCATTTTTTACCCTTTTAAATTTCGATTTTTTTTACAAACAGTTCTTAGAGAGCATTTACATCTTATGAGTAACTACCATGCCAAATTTCAAGTTTTTACGACCTTCAGTAACGCAAATATTCGCATTTTTAGAACGTGATTTGCTTCTGCACCCCCTTGGGGGTAGTGCCATCAGCATAAAACATTGCTTATGTTGAAACAAGGACTGTCACCATCAATTTTCCACCATTACTTTTGAAATTGGTTCGAAATTTCCAGAAATTACTCCCTACAAACACACAAGCTAACAAAAAAACGTTGTTTCTTTATAATAATAGTATAGATAAGATTTCAAGTGAAACCCAGATATTTTTTCAGATCTGTAACGATAATGAAGATATTTTAACGAAATTTTCAATAAATTTACATTGCTTTCCCTTTATGCGAAATCCGATGTCTTTTAAAGCGCTGGTGGAGCACAGTAATTCAGTCAACTATACCGTGCTTAATATATTAACTACATTCCAAAATATAGAATACCTAATTCAGCACTGTTTGGACGTGGATAATTATAAATTCCACCAATTCTCGCGATATTACTACATTGACACAAAGCAAGGTAAGTCTATTGTAAATTTTACTGAATTTGCTTTATTATTAACCCTTTCAGAGACAAAGCATTTTCATTCCTAAAATGTGGAAATAAATGAATGACAATTTTTGGCTGAAAAATTGGATTGCAATCACTAGATATTTTCCGATGAACCACCCGATGATTTTCGATACAAACAATGTTTGTTGTACTGTGTTATTCCATCTTTTTAAATTTGTGTATGATTTTTTTTTAAACACTTCTAAATCTAACATAGTTTTGTGTTATTTCATTGATGCATTTTAAGTTTTGTAACTCTAATATTGTAAACGCTGTTTAAATGAATCATAACCAGCGTATTTGCTGATTCTAATAACCCAGCGTTATGATTTCCTTCATTAGACTGATTCGATTAGCCAATGATTCAATTAACCGGCGACCAACGTTATCAACAACTCAACCCCCCCCCCCCCCCCGAGCCGAATTCTGGCTGCGCCACTGTATATGATGCTTAGATTTTGATACTTCTTTTTTAGGGTTTCGTTCATCTGACAAAACCCTATTCGTCTCACTCCTTTGTCTGTCTGTCCGTCACAGAGCCCGTTCTCAGAAACTATACATGTTAGAGATTTGAAATTTTGGGTACTTATAGCTGAACACCTCACATTAAACAACAAATCATAAAATTTTGAAAAAGTTGGTAATTAACTGAATTACGGGCTAATTAACTTCTAAAATTAACCAATCCTCCTTTTTAACGCAGATTCAAATGAACTTTCTCCAAATCATCCGTGTTTCCTAAGGGTTGCCAGTAAAATCAGCCGATGCATGGTTACCACGGAGGAAATTAAGCCGAAAAATGAAGTGGGCATTATAAATCGAAATCGCATATCAGAAAATATTGGTCCCAGAAATTTGTAAATGGAATAGACAGACGCAGAAAAAAATCTACTTTCATTTGGTATAAAGTTCATATTTCTGCGATGTGTATAAGTTAAAATATCCACTAAAAATCGATCGATAAAAATTTATTTTCTTTAATTGGAAAGACAAAGAAAAAAGATTTCAATTCAAAAGATTTCAAAGCAGGTAGACATGACGACGCTGCGGTTTTTCTTAATAGCATATTTTAATACGGAATTTTAATTTTTTAAATATTAAATTTTTTGATTAAATTTTATGGCATCCCGATGTCAAATTTCTCGCTGATTTTATTGATACCTATTTCTAAGTCCTATCTTAATTACAAGCTGAAATATTAATTATTATTTAATTAATCGGTTTAACTCGCAGAAGAATAAATGCCGGTAACTCCCACATGTGTATTTTAAACAATTCTTTCTAAGTGAGCCCCTAATTATGTTGGAGACATGAAATTTCGGGTACTTATAGCTGGACACCTCACATCAAACAACAAGTGATAAAATTTTGGAAAAAGTCGTACATTTAACCCTTTGGGCTCCCACATGTGTATTTTAAACAATTCTTTCTAAGTGAGCCCCTAATTATGTTGGAGACAGGAAATTTTGCATAATTATAGCTGAACACCTCACATCAAACAACAAGTGATAAAATTTCGAAAAAGTCGTACATTTAACCCTTTGGGGTCCCGCATGTGTATTTTAAACAATTCTTTCTAAGGTGAGCTCCTAATTAGTTTGGAGGCGTGAAATTCTGCATACTTATAGCTGAACACCACACATCATACGACAAATGATAAAATTTTGAAAAAGTCGTACATTTAACCCTTTGGGCTCCTGCATGTGTATTTTAAACAATTATTTCTAAGTCAGCCTCTAATTAAGTTGGAAGCGTGAAATTTTGCATTCTTATAGCTGAACACCTCACATCAAGCGACAAATCATAAAATCTTGAAAATGTCTTACGTTTAACCCTTTGAGCTACCACATATGTATTTGAAGCAATTCTTTCTAAGAGAGCCCCTAATTAAGTTGGAGACATGAAATTTTGCATACCTCAGACCAATTTTGCATACCTGAATACCTCAGACCACACGACAAATCATAAAATCTTGAAAAAGTCTTATATTATTTACCTCTCCGGGCTCTAGCTTGTGTATTTTAAGTAATTTGTCTAACATCCGCCCTTTTAACCAGGGGAGAAATTTTCCAACTTTTGCCGACACCCCTTTGACCCTTCTTTCATGTTGTTCACCATAGCCTTACACATTTTAGTTCCATTTTTTACCGCCAGGTGCGCCTACTGATCTCAGGTGCTATGGGCCCAATCCCCTCCACTAATATATCTGCGGATAGTATGGAAAACGGGATTTCGTTCGGATAGATGTTTGTTTAGAATCGAGTGCGCCCCCAGGTTGCGAAATGTGGAAGTAATAGATTTTTCAAAAAGATAAAGTGTTTTGAAAGGAATATTAAACGAAACCCTCTGTGCGATCTGTGATCACACTTACCCACTTGTTTCTTGGAATAGGCTCGTTCTGGTACTTTTCCAAGAAGAACTAAAGCATCAATAAAAAATGAAAATTAAAAAAAGTAAAAATTAAAAACGACAATTTATGGAAAACCCCGTATCATTTAGCTGTTTTTAGAGAACAACTAAAAATCAGCTAAGTCTATTGCCGATATCTTTCTGAATTTTCACGATATTTGACGGGCTTTTTTTTATGAATTGCTCCATAGAGTTGACTATCAAATCATGAAAAAAAAATATTTTTTATCGCGCGCACATGCGCAAATAAAAAATATTTCATTCAACTGCTCATATTTCATCAAATATTTAATATATTTACATTCCAATTACACCATGTTATTTCTACTACATTTTGTCAAATTTTCTGAAACTGGCATTAAATTTGGTAAAAAACTCTGCATGATATAAACAAAAGACGTGCAAAAATATTTTGAACTTAAAAAAAAAATCGATATATCTCCATGAATATACGTTCTATACTTCTACAAATGAATACATATAATGTACAATATCCGTATAATCGTAAGCTTTAACGATAGATCATTTTGTACATTTTAGTTTACAGGCCCAAATATTATTCTTTTTCCTTGATGTTTTGTTGACCCCCTAATTGTCCTTCGGATCAAATCGCCGTAAATAAATATGAAGTCGAACATATTCTTCATAATTCTGAAGTTCCAGAAAAATCCGACAAATATATCTTTAAATATTCGACAAAATATCTAAAATTGAAAGTGTCCGATCATCAATGGCCATATAGCGTATATCCAAACCTCATCAATTGTAACTACATATTTCCTTTTTCAATCTGACAAATAATTTTCATACAACAATCTGCACATAGTCGTAACGCTGAGAAACATGTTTTCGCTTTAGGCGGTGAACATCATTATTTTTTATTTTAAAAATTGGACGATTGCACCATGAAATATATTAAAAATTATGTATTTAAAATAAAATACACTATTTGCTAAAAGGTACCCACATTAAAACTATACATTAAAACATCAACGTTTCGTTTCGCATCTGCGAACGTCTTCAGGATGATACACAAGTCTATATATCACACACAAGCCTAAAAATTTTCAAGAATGGAGGCAAACATCTCAGAGTCCCTGACGACCTTGTCCAGAGGGCGCACCAAACGTCACAAAGTTGCCAAGGCAACGAAAAGGAGGAAACCAATCCAGCTATGGAAGAGGGGGGGGGGGGATAAATGGAACTGACTCCAAAAACAGTTTATAACATATTGTGCTAAATTTTATGTAGGCTGTAGGATAAATTATCGTTACAGCTGTGCTGCCCAAGCTTAATAATCCTAATGGATTCTAAAATTTTGTTTAGGTATGGATTCTTGCACGGAATTATCTTTGATGAATCAAGAATCATAATTCCGTATCATAACTTATCCTACAGCATACATAAAATTTGGCACAATATGTTATAAACTGTTTTTAGAGTCAGTTCCATTTATCCCCCCCCCCCTCTTCCATAGCTGGATTGGTTTCCTCCTTTTCGTTGCCTTGGCAACTTTGTGACGTTTGGTGCGCCCTCTGGACAAGGTCGTCAGGGACTCTGAGATGTTTGCCTCCATTCTTGAAAAATTTTAGACTTGTGTATCATCCTGAAGATGTTCGCAGGTGCGAAACGAAGCGTTGATGTTTTAATGTATATTTTCAATGTGGGTACCTTTTAGCAAATAGTGTATTTTATTTTAAATACATAATTCTTAATCATTATTTTTGTCTTCACTAGCTCTAAATCAGATTTTATAATGTTGTTTACAGTTACTATAGAGATGATTAAAGATTTTGCGATAGTTCTTTGGGGAGCTATATTTTCTTTTAAAACATGAGTTGCGACTTTGGATATAAACAAGTTGGAAATTGCACGTCAAACGTGGCAAATGAGGTACGTTCGTACTATAATTAGTTTTAGAAACATTTTTTGCACCGCATATTGTACTAAATGTATATTTTAGTGCACTTCATCAGCGCATTTCAATTTCATTCTATTCGAAAGGCTGTAACAGCATTAAAATGCACTTGCAATAATTTTTTCCCATTGGACATAATGTAACGGAAAACTTTTGACTGTCCCTGTCATTAAACTATACATTTAATGACATGAAAATCGGATGTATAATCCGATTTTCATAAAATTTGAAATGACTCGACAAAATTGTACAATTATATATTTAAAATTTCAAACCATTCGGTTGGGTAGTTTTTGCTCTGTTATATGCGGACAGACAGACGGACTGAACGACGACTATTGGTGCTACGTATTTATATAATTACGAACGCACCTAAAAACGATGAACGTACCTTTTTTGGCTATGCATTTTTTACCTTTTTCCCATTCAAATGTAAACTTTGACGTTTCTTTCCTTTTTTTATTAATTATGTCACATATTTTACGCGTAGAAATATTAAAAGCGTGTTTTTTCACACCTATTTAAATAATCGAATAATAATATTGATGTAAATAAAGCGCAAATATAATAACCTTCGATCCATTGTTTATTTTCCAGCGGCATTTTTAAAGCAAAGAATATTTTTAACGATACAGACGATAATTAAACTCTTTTCCGAATTGATGCCATACAGGTTTTTTTTTTTTATTATTATTATTTAAATCATAGAGAAAGTCAAAATCGTTACAAAAATGTGTGAATACCCTCTGTATTTTCCTTTATAACTCTTTGAAGATTTAAGAAGCTATTTACTTTTTCGTGCTGATTTGATCTAAAGAAATTTAATGTTAATATAAGCTGGTAAGATACAATAAGATCAAAAGAACTTCTTAAAAACACTATGAAAATAAAAGAAATGCGTAAGGCCTTTCGAAAGAATTTTGTCTTTCTTCATCAGGCGCAAAGAACACGTGCTACTACTTTGAAAGGGGGAGATAAAGAAGGGAAAGGGTCAAGTTGAAGAGACAGTCAATAGGAAAGCAGAAGGCATCAGGCAATCACACAAAAGCATTGCCCAATCAGAAGAGCACAGAATAGAAGGAGAATCATGAAGCAAATTAATTAAAACAAAGTCAATAATGAAAGGCAATCACGCGAATATATAAGCTATATATATGAGGGAAACAGAAGAAAGGGGGGAAGAATTAAAAGAAAAAATTACAGATTTAAAAACAGATATAATAATAATAATAATAAAAGTAAAAATATAAAATAAATGCAATTACAATAAAAAATGATAAAAATTAATAATACGTGCAAAAATAAAAATTGTATATATCCTTCTATATATATAAAAAAAAGTAACTATTTGGAAATGGACCCATAAAAATCTGCGTAGATGTTCCCGATACATTTCTAGATCGGCATCCATATTTCTTGTGACCGGGGGGTCTTTCTTCGTTGATATTAAGAAAACTGTTTCATACAAAAATATGAAAATTGGTACTATTATAGAGAAATATTTTATATACACGCTGATGCAGACAGTTTTTAAATCGAATAATTATTTTAAGAGATATTTAATGTTAAAGTTGGTCAAAATCATTTCATTAAAAAAATTTATATGAGCAAAAACTATACATAGGAATTTAAACATTTTTACATAATTCAATACATTAGGAATTCCCTGTGTGCAGACTGCATTTATTTTTTTTAATTTGACTCATTTTTTTAGGATTTAGCTCAATTTTTAATTCAAATTTTTTGCAATTCGAGAGATATTTTTTACATATTTTAGAAAAAGATATTATTTTAAACTGTTGCCAATTTTAAGAACAGCGCAAAGAATAATATTTCCTTCAAATTAAAAATGTATTTACACGTGGCTATTATAATCAGAAAAAAAACTTTTAAATGAGAATTGTGATTACGTGTTAAAAATCAGGAAAATATCGAAAATTAGGTCACAAAAACTATAGCTACACATGAATTTTAAAAGAGAAATAAATTTTTTAAATAATAAATTCATTATTATACGTTAAAAATCGCAAATAGAGGAAATTTACGTCATATTTAAAAAAACCAAATAATTGACAGTTGGCAAAACAGTTTAAATTTAAAAATATATTTGCGCCAGGCATTTATTTCATATTTTGAGATAATCTTTTCAACTATTATCGTGAATTCTAAGACAGCGCAAATAATATTTCCTTTCTAACAACGAAAGTATTTTCATGTGAATGTTAAAATGTGAAAGAAAACTTTGGTGAAAATTACGTCAGATATAAAACGATACATTTCAAATGTGTTATTTAAAATAACTTTCTTATGGAGCTTTTAAAAAACTGAGAGACAAAGACTCTGTTTACTTAATTCATTTTACATTAGCTTATTTTCAAATTTTTATCTAATTTTTTTTTAATCAAAGGCGAAAACAGCCATTGTATCCCTTAACAAACGCTAATTTCGCTTTAAAAATCTCCAATCAAAGGAATATGAATGAAAACCCGTTTACAGGGAGATCGCCACTGATTTTTAAAATTATAATTCAATCTTTTTAAAGCCGACAGAATTAGCCTGCTTTTAGAATCTGGAGTGTCGGAACGGGGGTTGGCGAGCGTAGCTCGTAGAGGGCAGAGCCCCCTAGTATAATATATATATATATATATATATATATATATATATATATATATATATATATATATACAATTATATACAATATATATATATATATACCAAAAACTAATATTAATAAATACAAAATGTAAATATACAGGGTATCCGGTCTCAACGATGTCCAATGACTAATTCCTAAACCGTTGGTCATAGACATATAGTTCCAATTACAAAAATGTTTAAAATCAGGTAAAGAAATATTTTAAAAGCGATTTGGGTCAATAAAAACATTTCTTAAAAAATTACGAAATTAAAATTTTTATACGGTCCCCCCGGTCCTATAAGATATATTTAGTAAAATTTTCCTTTTACACTGACAAGTAATACACAGAAAGTCCCGTTATTCTACGATTAAAATTTACCGAGTAATAGCTGTTTAAAGTTGGAGCCTATTTTTTGCTGCAAATTGGGGGTCATTCACAAATTTAGTCGAAATATAATTTCGTTAGATATATTAAAAAATGGTTGGGAGTAAAATTAACATTGCAATATAAATTTGAAGTCTTTAATCATTCTGACATATTAATGAAAATATGCAATTTGTAATAAACATTTAAGAAGTAAGAAAAAACAGAATTGTTAAATAAAATGATGCTAAATTAACAGCCTCAATTCTTTACAAAATGATACGTATTTTAAAATATTATTAGATTACACTAGCCTGCAAAAGTTGGGTTATGTCATGTTTTTTAGCTTTTGATAATTTATTATTGTGTATTCTGTACCGCTGGATCTGAAATTGACCTTCATTTTTAACCATCATTTTTAACATCAGAATTATTCGCAAATTTCAAAGTTAAAAAGTTCAAAGTTAAAATTGAATCTCCTCCCTCATCTCATTGGATCACTCAGCTATTTAGCTGTAAGAATCCCAGGATAAGCAAAAATATGGAATAAATTATTGAATAAAATAAAATAAAATAAAACAAAAAAAGTTTTACATATGTTTTATAGTATGAGATTTTTGCTATATTTTAACTTACACATTTACGATTTGCAAAAAAAATTCTAACATGATGGTTAAAAATGAAGGTCATTTTCAGATTCAGTGCTAAAAAGTACGTGAAAATCAATTATCAAAAGTTGAAAAACACAACTGTCTCCTCTACTTTATAGTATCCGATTTTTGTTAATCTTTAATTTGACAAATTTATAATTTGCGAATTATCCTGACATGATGGTTAAAAATTAATGTAATTTTCGGATTCAGTGCTAAAAAATACATAAAAGTTAAAAAAAAAAAAAAAAAACAATAATTGCAGTCTTGTATTATCTAATCTAAAACATTTTCTTATACTTCTTGGCGGTAATCTATCCGAAATTTTTTGTGTTATCCAGTAAAATAAGTATAAATGGTAACCACTGAAAATCATAATAATATTAGATGTTATTGGATTTGCGCCAGTATGTAAAATGTAATCTCGATCGGATATTTAAAAGTGAGTTAAAGTTCGAGTACAAATTTTGAACTGGAAAAACATATATACGATCGTTGAAATAATATAAAAACTTATAAAAATAACATAATTTTTATTAAAAGAAATCATAAAAGAAACAGTTTCAAATCCTGACAAAATAAAAATGTCATTTTAGCCAATCTGAAACTTAATAAATGTTAACTTAATCGCAATACTTGTACAATTTTTTTTCAAAGCGCAGATACACATGAAATAAGATCTTCGAATACTTTAAGCACTTGATATGTGACCCCTCAAAGCCAAGTCGAACTCATTTGCTTTCAGAGCAGAAATGTGGCATAAGTCATGCATTTTTAAAACTTCATAACTCGCTCAATTTTAGTGTTATATGAATAAAACTTTTTTTTTCTGTTTTACTTGTCAGTGTAATAGGAAAATTTTACTAAATATAACTTATAGGACCGGGGGACCGTATAAAAATTTAAATTTCGTAATTTTTTAAGAAATGTTTTTATTGACCCAAATCGCTTTTAAAATATTTCTTTACCTGATTTAAAACATTTTTGTAATTGGAACTATATGTCTGTGACTAACGGTTTAGGAATTAGCCTTTGAACACCATTGAGACCGGACACCCTGTATATACTATATATATTATATGGTAGGACTGAACAAGTTTTTCCAAGCTGCAGATCGCATGGTATAATCAGATTTTTCATTAACAATAACTTCAGATTAAGATAAATAGCTCAATTTTGGAGAAAGTCCAATTCTAAAGTGCTATTGGTATTACAGATAATTTTGGTATTTTGAAAAGTAAAATTACGGCCCAGAATCCCAAGAATGCTTGGCAATAGAATATTTAGAAATTTCTTGGTTATTTACATAACGAGAGTGTTCTTTTAAGCGGATTTCGAGATTTATTTTAGCTTGACCAATATAAGATAAGTGACAACCATTACAAGGATCGTCCTTCTAAGGGTGTCATATATAGGATAATGTATGATAAAAGAATGTGTAAATTGTTACGTCCCCCCCACCTTTTTTTTTATAAAATGTTTTAAACTTTTTTTAGCAATCCCAGGATTAACCTTCCTTAATATAAATTAGATTTTATAAGTTTTATATGTATATGTAGGATTTGAATTTAAACATACTTTATTTTCTTTATAACGTGCATGATCAGCAAATTAACTGACGCTCTGGTATTTTTATTATCCATGATTTGAAAGCATGAATTATGAAAATTCACGATCACGAGATCAAGGTTCGGAGATATTCAAAATTAGAAAAGAGTCAGTCTAAAAAATTACATTGTTCATGAAGCATGAAGCTTATGAAATGCCAAGGAAGACGCTGTTAGGCCTAATCAGATTGTTCGAAAGAAAGTATATTATAGGTTTTAAGTGAGAAATGTAAGGTATTTGAAGAAGCTATCAACGAAGAGGTGTAAAATTATCTTTATAGAATTGTATTAAAGTGTATGTGTTGTTATTCCAGCGTCTAGTTATTCAAGTCATCAATAAATCAACATTTTACCTATAACTATCCTACGAATTTATATTTGTTTGTTTGTTTGATAGATTTTTATACGTTTTTATATTTTTTTTTCAGCAGTCCGCGCCCACCCTCCATAATATTTTGTCTGTTTTTATAATTTATATATGGTTTTTCTAAAAAATTCATGTATTCTTTGATATGCAATTAGTACATAAATGACCTTACAACACAACTAACACATTGTTTAAAAATAAATTAAGTTTAAAAAACATAAAATAACAATAAAAAATTCAAAATTCAAAATAAAAAATATATATATATATAATAGGACGGGTGGGTGGGTAGAAGTTAGAGTACGGAGGAGGGCGGCGTTGTCTGGATAATACGCAATGGTTAATTTTAAAAAAAGAGAGAGGGCATTTGATTACTAATTACGATGCGATAATACATATTTTATTATGGATGTTGATTTGGCACACTTCAATGTCTAAATGTATAGTTGTATTTATATATTTATTAATTTAAATTAGATCTGTATGTATTTTCTTTATTAATTCAGTACAAGTATTCAGTAGTAATTATGTACAAGGGTGTGTTTCTGATGACAATGCAACATTTTAATATTTTTACAACTTAATTATTAATTAATACATTAATTTTAAAGCATTTTCCAATTAGCCCGCCACAAGTGATAAATCGCCAAATATTCTCTGTAAAACGTGCAATGGGAGTAAAAAACAATGGATTTTATAATGTGCCAATAAATGCTCACCAAAATAGGTCAGAGCGCCTTGAAACTGCATCAATGAAACATTTTAAAGACTTAAAAGTAGAAAAAAAAATTATAAATAAAAAATGAAGTAAATAATATTAAAAAACAATACGCTTTTATCAATTAGTTGTTTATTATTAATTAATTTACTATTATACGTTGAGAAATCAATCTAAAAACCCTAAAAAGATACCTTAAAATAATGTTTCATTTTTTCTTTCTTGTTCGCTTTCTTAAAAAATAAACAGAGCAAAAATTATATATTTTTTAATAAATTCATGCTTGAGCAGCTTTCTACCAAGTGTATTAGACCATCTGGTTAACCTCCTCCCCCCCCCCCCCTCACATTGATTGGGTCAAGCCTCCTCACATAGCCACTTTTTAAAATATAGCACATGGTTATGTTTAGCCTAATTTACTGAATAATCTTTATGCCTGGAATGAAAGCTCAATATTTCTGCATTTTCTAAAACCTACTTACTTAAATTTCTATGATATATTTTATCTGAGAAAATTTTACAAAATGTTTCTAAAAGATACACTTCTTAAGCTGAAAACGCTTCACAATCAATTTTTCCACACCTGTTTCAGTTATCTGCATGAAACAAAGACTATTGTTTGAGCATTTCAGTAGCTTTGGTTGCGACCTGTTTGCAAAACTCTGAAATTCTTTTAAATATGAAAACTGAGGGGTGAGTCAAGCCTCCCCTATGGTCAACCCTCCCCAGTCTACCCTAAGCCTGAAAAATATCAGGCTGATTGGAAAAAGGCAGATGATTCTCCAATTTTCCCGGCTCTTTGCATCATCCGGATTTCTCAATTAGCCTACGACATATGCAACTTGTATAGTAGCGGAAACACGGGGATTTTTTTCATCCCCCCCCCCTCTCTCTCTCTCTCTCTCTCTGCGCTACTGAATCATATCAAAGAAACCTTTTAAAACAGACATATATTAAAAGTGTGAATTATTTCATATAAGTAATATTAAGCTTTTTCCCCTTTCTTTCAGAGTCAACTTAATGGCTACTTGTCACCGTTAGCAAATGTCTACCAGGATGGGTTTAACAGAAGTGGAAGCTGCTGGATGTAGAGAAATTTTGAACTACCTAAATGAACACAAAGTTCTCCGAATTTTCGCTTGGAAATTCGGCCTGGAAGATCCCGCTAGCATCATAGCTTGTCTGGAACGCCAACGAATCCTGAAGGGTTATGGTGATAGCAGTCACATGTCTACAAGACAAAAAGCCATAGACTACATTGTTCGCGATGCCAACAATCCTTTGGAAATTCTGAGTAGACAAGATGTTCGAAAAGAACATATGAAGAAATATCTTGAATCTCGAATGATGGGCAAAGAAGCTAAAGGAAACAAAGCTGCTCGTTTAAAAAACATTATTCTAAGTACATGGTTGTCTGCGTATAGAGTGCCAGATGAAGCATTAGACAATGGTAAAGCTGTTTTACTTCATTTTTTATCGACTTTGAATGGCGAATCTGGCAATGAACCACTTCCGTTACGTGAAACGTGCGAATTCTCGTCCTTAGATTTCATTTCCAAGAGACAGTCTGCGTTTTCCGGTAGATCAGGATTCTATCATGGAATATCAGAGATTGCAAAAAAGGGGAATAAATTCAAAAATGATATTCGATTTTTCCATTTCAATGACACTGAAATGCACATTAAAGTGCGAGGTGCTGGACAGATTGTGGACAATGGTCTTTACTTCTATGTCGTACTCATCATTATAAGAGATCAATCCAGAAATTTGAACCTCGAAAAAGCACAAATTGTAACTAGCATAGACAGTGAAAGTTTATTGATAAATTTGTTACACAGCCCTCAATTTTAAAACAGTTTATAATCCCCATAGTTACTGAAATAGTTATGCTTTACTGGAATCTCGCAAATTAAGAGTAGAGCATCGTTTTTATGTTTCTCATTTATACGACTTGTACACCTACTTGTTTCATCGTGATCCTTCACTCCTATTATTTTAATAACCAAGTGTTTCGTTTTTTAGCCACGTAGTTTCATTTATACGTCATTTTTTATTCAGACTTAGAAAATTAGATGCTTTAACGACATTTTCTTTTTCTCGTTTCAAATATCAATGGAACAACTTAATGGTAACAATTTGGTCATTGAATGTCTAAACGAACTAAACTCTGTGGTTATACAATCCATGAAGGCCTATATATAGCATACAGCCTATGCACCGCTCAGGTGGTCAGTTTAACGGTTTACATGTTAAATTGATTAAATTCCTACAGGAGTGAAATCTTCCAAAAAGTCAATGTTTCATTACAAAAAGCCTAAAATGTACTAAGATTATTTGAGGATCATGATAATGATTTTCAATGCTCCATTCTCTTAATTGACTAGATAATGGAGCAACACTGTGATAAAAGATAAGTGTAAATGTATTTTTTTTTTAACGAGCTTTCATTAAAATTCACAAAAATGTAGATTTTTTTTTTTAATGCACTAAAAAGTAGAACTGGGAATTTGGTCAAATTAGACAGCTATCGCCAATTTGACTTCATATATGGCAACTTAATTTTGCTTTTGCCAAATTTTCAACAAATACTCATTGTTGAAGCTGATACTGATTTCTCATAGAAAATCAACCGTTGCCCTCCTTAGGGATCGAATTAAAAAAAAAAAAAAATCATTGTCCAAGTCCTGTATTGCCCTTAGGGATGCGTATATATTCCAAATTTCAAAGCTCTGTGTAAACTAGAAGTGGGTGAAAAATGAGGATTTGACTGCCTCACAAACAGAATTGTAAGTTAACCCTTCACTGCACAAACTTTTCTATTTTTATAATTTTTTTTTTTTTTTTTTTTTTTTTTTTTTTTTTTTTTTAAATCTAGATATTGGTCTAATAATGGGGAAAATAGTAATAAAATTTTAATTTCAAAATTTCAGCTAAAATTTGATATTTTATTGGTGTCTGCCGTATGTACAATTTAGTGTTTTAAAATATTGTATTGCTAATATTTTTGCAACTAAATGAGTTTAAATTAATTAATTTTATCTGCTTAACACTCTGCAACTATTATTATATTAATATTTTTAAGTATTCAGTAAAAATAATTAAGTAAATCTTACCTTAATAGCTTGATTTATTTATTTTTTATTTTATTTTTTTTTTTTTTTTTTCCCGAAGAACAAATTCTAATTTTTTATATAATACAGCCGTCTGACATGGATGAAATAAGTGTTATTACATGCTTTGGATTGTTCTTGATCAGTTACAGGATCATATTAGCCAAATTCATGGCACATAATGAAAATTATAAGGTTTTAAGGTATGTGCCAGATATGGCACGTCGTGCAGTGAAGGGTTTTAAAAGCAGTCATGTAATAAATGTTTCTGAATCTATGAAAATGCAATACTATAACCACGAACTAATATACAGTAACCTCTTCCCAAGTTATCCTTGATTCCGAAAAGTTCTTTATCTTGGTTTCGGGAAGACACTTCTGAACCAATACCGACAGGGTAAGTCAAAATAAATATAGCGATTACAAACGGCTATAACTATTTAATGGAAAAGAATTTATCAATAAGATTAACACAGAATGTAGACGGAACTTCCAAAAATTTCTTTACTAAGGCTAAGTGCAGTGAAGCGGAAACCCGCCTACGCATGCAGCGATTTGCAACGACAAGAAACCTGCTCATTGCGGCCGTCTCATTAGTAAAAATGGCCAATTATGACGGTAAAAATGGCCGATTATTTTTCTGTGCTGTTATGTGAAAGACAGGGTGCCTCCCATACACATTTGTAATGCGCTTGCATCGGTGACTGAACAAATGCTTCAGAATGTATGGCGTGAAATGGACTACCGCCTAGATGTCTTTCGTGTGACCAAGGGAAGTCACATAGAACATCTATGAAGTCTGTATACAAAAGTTTGAAGCTCCGTCTACATTCTGTGTTAATCTTATCGATAAATTCTTTTCCATTAAATAGTTATAGCCGTTAGTAATCGCTATATTCATTTTGGGTTACCCTGTATTTTCGAGATTTAAAGAGGCATAAAGAGAGGGGTTTTTGTTGCCACTGATTTTTGGAAACGTTTCCGAATAGTTTTATAGTATATTAATTAGTTTTTTCAACTCACAATGTAGGTTTTACGGCTGCTTTCCATTTTCAAGTAAACATTTTCATGTTCAATAATCATGTCTTACATACAAACATGATAAATTAAAATTAACATTATTTAGTTACTCCTGCATGCATAAATTCAGCAGCTAAAAATGTTTAAGTAAGAATGGATAGCATCTGAAAAACCAATATTCCGGTTTTAAAAAGGGTATTAGGATTAATTCACTATAATAATAATAATAATAATAATAATAATAATAATAATAATAATAATAATAATAAACTGCTCGGAAACGTTTTGGATAATCAGTGACAGAAAAAAAAAAAAAACTTTGTTTTTGTAAATGCTTCTTTAAACTAAAATATATTGGTTTTTTGGGTTCTTTAAAGATAAAGAACACTTTTTGGAATAATCGTAACTCGGAAGAAGTAGTAGTATATTTTCGTTCGTCCTTATATTATATTTACGTAGATGAACCCTCAAATACACGAGCGGCTTATGCTGCGCATTCGCCAGAGAAGCTCTTTGGTACACTGTTAAAAAAAAAAAAAATCTGTGAAATTATAAAAGAATCTACTGGTAATCCATTATCTTAAGTATTATGTAAAATTGCAGATTAGAAAAACAGAGATTCTGTTAAATAACAGAGAAAGTATTCGGTAAATTTAGTGTAGACTCTGTAAATTTACATCGATAAAAATATACGACTCTAAAAATTTATTTTTAATGATAATAATTTAATTTAATTTTAAAGACTAATCAATTCTTGAACTTCGAAGCATTATTATTTTTTGAGTGATTTTGAACTGTTGGACAATTAAATTTTTATAATATTTAATGCTTTTATTTTTAATTTACCAAACTTCGTGCACATGATAAATGAAACAACTGCAAACTTATTGTTGATAAAAACTCCCGCTAACTCCGTAGAGACGAATTTTCCCTTTCTAAAACATTCTAATTTTTTATAAAACAATTTTTAAACTAAATGTCTTTTTTAATATTTCTAATAAAATTATAATAGAATTTTAAAAGTGTGTATTTTAAATTACAGGTTTTAACAAAAATAAAAATATCTTTAAATAAAGACATGGAAATCACTACAGGGAATTTGATATAAGAAAAGGGAAATGTTTGTAAAATGATAACTGAGAAACTCAGTCGAATGCATTTAACCGAGAACTAGTATAAATTGACAGGGAGTATCGTTTTTTTTGTTTGTTTTTCTGTGTTTTTACACTGTATGAAAGTTTTAACACTGTATGTACGGTTTGTACTTTACCACCGATAAATTCAAATAAAAATCGTCATATAATTTAATTGCAGACATTTGTTACAAATTCTTCGATAATATAATTTGAAGGTTACCTTTCAAAAAATAGTGGTGACAAATGTAAATACTGTAACGTACTCTGGATATGTCATACCTTGCGCGTGTATTCCAGAGGGTATATTCCATTTGTCCTTTTTTACGAGTATTGGAGAACTGCAACTGAATTATCTGTGCTTGTATATAAATTACAGTCTACATTCCGCCCCTTATAAAGGACTTTTACCTGCCATTTCAAGGAGAACGGTAAATGTTTCGCATATATCAGATGGATCAGCACAATATTATATATCAGCACAATATGTGGCTAGTCATAATATGCTAGTTAATGTGCTTAATAATTAAAAAAGCATTTGTAAACTTAACCTTTAACTGGTGTGACAGAAATTGTCACTACTACTGTAAAGTAGTCTGTGGAAACCGCTTCATCAAAAGATGAATAAAAAGCGCGATTAACTCATAGGAGGGTGTTTTTGTGCTAAACTTTTTGTACAGGACTGTTATAATTAAAATACACCTATTCAAAAGTCTTCGATGATACTACTAAAGTTCCAAACGAAACAAAATTTCGGTAGTGTTTGTAGCTAAACTAAAAGTTACAAGTTAGACTATAAAAACTGAAAAAAGCAGTGGTCTGTGAAACCGGTAACATCAATTAAAGGTTAAGAAAGTCAAACATCATTTTCCTTGATATTGGTGCATATTATACATTTTCTATTGTGTTTGATCAACAACTATCGTTAGTATTAGTACAGTGTATTTCCGGCTCAAGAAAGCCAAAAGATGAAACTATTTTAGCCTTTCTCCGAAAACTACTGAATGCTGATTCTAAAACCTCATATAAGTTCCTAAAATTGAAAAATAAAGCCTGATATTATGTGCAAAATGAAAATTTTAGAAGTGGATAAAAATTTAAATGATTAGCAAAACGATGAATGTACGCTAAAGTTCAATGTTATATTTTTCATTTCTCTCATACACACTTATGGTAGATGCTGAAATATTTGGTAGATTTCGTAAGAAATACTACCTATTGCAGTCGTTACCATGGTGCGACTTTTGAAAAATTCCTTCATAACTTTTCATTATAGGACCCCAGGAACCCAAAACCACCCCCACCTAAAAAGTTTATATATATATATATATATATATATATATATATATATATGTATGTACTAAATTTTGTCCGCACGATAAAAGTCGCAATTATGCACGAATCATCTTCAAACTCGCCAACAACTTTGAGATGGCTAATATCTCGGCGGGGATTGAAAATGGGCGAAATCGGCCCAAGAGGGTGGAAATGGGGAGGGTTCAAAATTTTGAATACTGTCTTAACATGATTCTGATAAAACCAGCTCTTACACAACAATGGCAGGAAAAAAATAAAAGTTTTTCGTTATAGCAGTTGCCAACAATTAAAAAAAAATAATAATAATAAAATTCTCACCACAACAATTGCTTTTCTTTTGCAAAAATTTCACGTGTAAAATTAAATAGTTTGACAAATTGAAAACAAATTGAATATTACGTCATAAGTTTCCTAGAGCAAGATTTCAGCATGAAAACTCAAAATAAATAGTTTGACGAATTAAAAAAATATGTATATTGCGTCATATTGGAAATATAATGGACCTCAGCAGGTGAATATGTAACGCCATGTAAGTTTGAAGAAACGTATTAAAACATGATAAAAACCCGACTATGGAAATATTAACATATTTTAACACTTTAAAGTTCTCTGAATTTTTTGCAACCATTTTTTAAACCTATTCCATATATATGTGTGTGTGTATTCGTGTATATTACAATTTTCACAAAAAGTTTAGCTCCCTACAGCTCGCTCTTTGTGAAGAAACTGGGTTTTATCTCTAATCTTGATTTAAGTTTTGTTGGAGAATTTAGTACTTAACATCGAAATCTACCTCCGCCTGTAGGCCCGAGCCGGCAGGGATTTTTTTTTTTTTAATTTTAAAAATATGTAATAAGTTTTATATTTTTATAACTGTCTTATAATGAAATACAGTAGAGTCCCGATTAACCGAGAAACAACAACGATAAAAAATGGCATTATCTTTCCACTGTCACCAGAAAATCAGAGTTCTAAATTTTTTAGACTTCTCCTACATCTTCACATGGTACTTCAAACTTCATTGACGATGACAACTTCTTAATTCTAGATTCGGAGATTTCAACTTCAGTAGTATTGTAAGCCTTTTTGCCGAAGAAGATCTTGCTGGGTGGATGAACAGCAGGCAAGTGGGTAAGTGTGATCTAAGATCGCACAGAGAGTTTCGTTTAATATTCTTTTCAAAACACTTTACTCTTTAATTAATACATCCAAATCTTTAATTTATAATTGTTAAATCCTTAAACTTTTTTAATAATAACATAGATAGCAGCACCATTAAATTAATTGTTTTAATTATTACAATTGGAAGATATTTTTTTAATCAAATTAAAAATATTCCAGAACTGCTTTTCAGACAATTGTAACAGTTTATGATTGTATATCTGAAAAGCATATTTAATTGCATGATTTAATTTTAGCTAAAAAAACGAAACCCTTAAAATGTCAAAAAATGCGAAAGTTCTTTTAATTAAATCTATCGGACAATGAAATGTAATCAATTTAAAATTTCGCAATTTCTCAAAAAAAAAATTAATAAAAAAAAATTATTGATAAAATATTTTATAACTACTACTTTTGGCTTTAAAATGGCAAAAAAAAAAAAAAATACAAAATTGCGTAAAATTGAATCTATTAAATAATGAAATTCCGGGAAAAAATTTCAAACTCTGACGCCGAGTTTCGAACCGGGAACCTTTAGATTAACAGGTAAATATGCTACCACGCAACGATCTGGCATGTGCAAAAGTGACGCAAATTAAGGTTATTTTTTATAATCAAAATTGCGAAAATGGTCGGATGCATTAAATTAATTTATTTAATTAAAATAATATAAGACTTTATTTTTTTTTTTACGATTTGTCGTCTAATCGGAGGTATTCAGCTATAAGTATACAAAATTTCAAGTCACTAACTTATACAGGGTGACACATAAATACTGTGACGTGATGAAAATGTCAATATATTTTAATGTTTTTACCCATTTTTGAGATGTATTATTGTTTTATTCCTGTTCCTGTTATTGTGTAATTGTATTATTTCCTGTTATTGTGTAATTGCTATTTCAGCCGATATTATCTCACTGTTTTGAAGGAAAGTATATTGTGCAAAGAAGACCGGCCAGCCATCGTCCCCCACCACAAGAGGGGAATACCAATTCCTGTGATCGCCAAATTGCACCGGGAACAAGTCCATCGCGCCGGCAAACGTTTTAAAGAGACCGGAGGGATCAAAGGCCGTCAACGAAGTGGAACACCGCGAACAACAAGGACCTCAGCACCCTTAACATGGCCAAGAAGAAGATCCAGTGAAATCCACAAAGAAACACCCAAAAATTGGCCAAGGAGCACAATCTCGACCGCGAATTCATGCGAAGACATGTCAAATAAGATCTGCAACTCATCTCGTACAAACTGGCGAATCGTCGCCATCTCACGCACCAAATGAAGGCGTCAAGGCTCGAAAAGGGCAAGAAGATGAAGGCCCTGTGCCGCGGCGATGCTCTGAATTGGATTTTCTTCACCGATGACAAGAGTTTTATGGGCCAACCTTTCCAGAACTAGCAGATACAACGCGAGTTGCTACTCAAAGATGCTCTGCGCTTCGTAAATGTGGAAAAGGTTATTTTCCCGAAGTCTGTGATAGTGTGGGTGAGGATTTCCGGATTGGAAAAGACAAAACTCGTCTTCGTCTCTAAAGGTGTCAAGATGAACGCAGAGACTTAACAGGAGCTAACTTCGGAAGGTGCCGTGATCCCCTGGGCCGAAAAGCAAGCGAAGAACATCGACTGGAGGTTTCAAGAGGACTGGCCGACTACCCACGGATCGAAGAAGACGCTGGAGGGGTGCGAGGCTAATCTCTCGTGATTTTGGATGAAGGGTGTTTGGCCCTTAACTGACTTGAACACTACGGACTTCACTGTTTGGGTGATCCTGGAGCAAAAAGCCTCCGCAATCAAGAAGTCCCTGGATTCCTTAAAAAGCCTAGGCCGAAATCACGCTGGAAATAGACTCGGCCATCTTGAAGAATTTACTGAAGCGTCCAGTAGTGGGCTTAGTAAATTTCAGATGCATGAATCTTTAAGTTTTCTGCTTATCCAACAAATTATTTACAATGTAATAGAGTACATCAACAATAGTTTAATTTTAAATAAAACATAATATCAAAGGAACAGTGATTTAAATAAAAACTTATCTCTTAATGAAATCTCTAAGAATTTACCAAAATATCTGTTTTGAAGACATTCTAGAAAATAAACAAATATACCAGCAGAAAAAAAAAAAGTATTCCAAACAGTTTGTGAAAAGTTGAGATTTAAGGGTGTTAGTCAATCAGATTTCTTTCAATCATTAACAAAAAATGCATTTCGGGCTTGTTTTTAACGTGGCCCACTGTAGGTGCGTTTACCTTATGTAAGTCCAGTTTTTCCGGTGTTTTTGCTTATCCGAGGTGAGCTTGGCCCATATTAATTCGAATAATCGGGACTCTGCTGTTTGTTAATACATTTTAACCTATCGAACAAATGTGTAATATTTTTGTAATGGAAGGGTATTACTCTTTAAAGCTGAAATTTCAGTTATAGTTATTTCCATTTATACATCGTCTCTTAATTATCCCTTGACAGGCATATAAACGATGCTTTACTGCATAAAATATAATCCATTTTTATGAGATAAGTTTTCTAAGCTTCTGCAATAAATTAAAAAAATAATTCAAAGCAAAACATGATGCAATTTCTTTGCTTCTTTTGTAAATTTTTCTAGCCAACATCTGAAAAAAAAATGTTTTTTAATGCATAACTGTAATTAAAAATTTTAAATATTGTAAAATATTTAATGAAATGTTACAAATGTTTTATAAAACAAGAATTATTCGTTGAGTTTTAAATGTGTCTTATGTAATATATTGTTTATATATATATATATATATACAGTAACCGCCGCTTAATAAAATCATATTCGTTCTGAGCCAAATTGATTTTAATAAGCGGCTGATTTTTATATCCGGGGAACATTTCCGAACCCGAAAACAAAGGTGGTACTCCTCAAACTTGGAAAGAAATTGCAAAATGTGTCATCTAATGACACTAACAAACAGGATTAATTATTTTTGTTTAAAATTAGTTAATTATTCATTGAAGATTAATAGTTAACAAACATATAGAATTAGTAACATATAAAATTAATTTAATTACGCATTATTACTTACATTATTGGGCTTTATGAAAAACTGATTATTGGTGCTTTGTTTGGTCAGAACAATCAAACGTTGAATGTTTTTAGCAAGAGAGTAGAACTTGATGTACAGTTCCTGTTCTGCACCACGATTCTCTAGTATCCTTCTGAGTGTATGAAGAGTTTTGCGCACGTCAGCAGAAGTGGGTGGAGGATCAGGCTCTTCGCATACGTCGGAAACGTAACCTTCACTTGCTGGTCGTCTTGAAACTTGCGAAGACAAGAACTGCTCCACTATTTTTGTGTCAGATATTTCACTTCGGAGTTTCGGAGATTTTTGTCAATTTCAACATATTGAAGGAAATCATTGTCAAATTCTTCCTTATCTTCAGAGGCTGCGGCAGTCTCTTGTGACTCTTTGAATTTAACTCCTCCAGCCAAGAAGCACTTTTTTATCATGTCTTTTGTCACGCTGTCCCAAGACATTTTAATGTAATCCATTGCATCAAACAGACTAACAGATTTTGCTACGGAGCTTACAGAAGAAAACACAGATGAATCACATACTTCGATTTCTGTTCTGCTAAAAAGCTAATTCCTTCCTATAATAACATTTGAAAGCTTTGATAATTCCCTGATCAAGTAGCTGTATAAAACTGGTGGTGTTAGGTTGGAGAAACACTATTTTTATGTGCTTCAATGTTAAATCTGGAGAATGTGCAGCGCAATTATTCATAACCAGGGCAATATTTTCCGTAAGTTTTTTGTCCCATTGTACAAGAAAATCGGTGAAAATTGGAGATGTCATCCGCGATTTCTTATTGTAGCGGCAGTCCACAAGAAAACTCTTCACTCCTTTAAAACAGCGCGGTTTCTTACTTCTTCCAATCACTAAAGGTGTTTTCTTGATGGTCCCCGTCATGTTGCACGTCAGAAGAAAAGTTACACATTGATTAATTCTCTAACATCCTTCACTGAACTCTGTTTTGAACATATGAGTGTGTTCTAGTAAAGCCCGATATAACAGTCCTGTTTCATCAGTGTTAAAGATTTGAGAAGGATCGGGATCACAGTCTTTCAACAAATCGGGCAAAATGTTTGCTTTCCAGTAATCTGCAGCGTCCAAATCCGCATCCTGCTTTTCGCCGTAAAATTTGCGATAAACGATTTGTTCCGTTCTTTCCATCGCGGCAACCAGCTATCAGTGGATCGAAGTTTTCAACACTCATCATTTGCGCGAACTGTTCGGCATTCTCGCACAAATTGAGAATATTTCTTTTAACCTGGCATTTTTACACCATTCTAAAAGTGCTACCTGGACGTCTTCTGCTTTTCCTTCTGGCTTCCGTTTGCGGCTCAAATTTCAGTTTGCTACAATTTCAGACTTAATATTGTTTCTGTCCTTAAGCAAATTGCATAAAGCAGATTGGGAAATCCCAAGCTTTGACGCCGCTTCCCTTTGGCTACATTTCGGTAAATTATCATACTTCTCTAAAATTTCACTATTTTTTTTTTCAAGCTTAAATCCTTTCGCTTAGATATCTTACTCGTTAGGGGTTTCGAATAAAACAAAACTGTACTAAATTCTCCTTTAAACATTCCTCCTTTAACATAAACAATTCTCCTTTCTACACAAAGAAAAAAATAATAAACCACGTGGTCACTGCAATAACAATTTTTGAAACTTACCACTGCACTAATTATCTTTGAAAGAATGCATCGGTTTATCCTCTCCCCAATACATCTACACCTTAACCCATTCCTCTTTAATTCCCCTTTTATTTCAACACTAATCTTCAACGAAATCCGTGGAAAAAAATTGGTTGTTATGACACGTGATGGACGTAATTGTTGCTTAGAGAATGTGACTCTCTGAGATAGTGACTGTAATTTTTTTTGTTTAGTTTTGTGTGCGTTTAATCGTTTAATCTGAAAAAAGAACGCAAAAATGAAATTTTGCAGTGCAGCTTAAACTGGTTGTTTTGCTTGCACATATCTACTGCGCTTTGCTGCTGAAGAAATTTTTTGAGTTTATTAACTGTCGATGCTGATTTTATTAAGCTGGAGTGCTAACAGAAGTTTGTATTAATGATTCCGGTCCTCAAAATATCATCGTATTAAGCGGCTGATTTTATTAAGCGGCGGGTACTGTGTACCTAAAAAAGTAATGAGTGTGTGTGGGGGGGGGGAGGGGGAAGGGAAACTGGATACTGTAAAACCTAGAAAAATCTTGTGGTTGGGTAAAAATGTGATGGATTATAGAAAATTCCAAATATGGAATTTATAAAAATCGAATAAAAAATTAATATTTTAATTTTCCATTCCATGGCTTGGGTAAATTTACTTAAGAACTTTTCGCATTCTACGCGCGGAACCAGTTTAAATAAATACATTTTCTTTATAATTCCTCTTTTGTAAAATATGCAATACATAGGGTGTTCGCATATTTTTTTAATTCTTTTCATGGTACTTACAGAACTATTGGGTTGTCCGGAAAGTTCGTGCCGATCTTGAAGGAAAATTGAAACGCAGAAGAATTAAATTTTAGTATACACTTGCGGACTTCGCCCGCTTCACTGGTCGGTTTATCTAAAAGAACCTTGAATCAAATTAAATATATCTAGCAAAGATGAAATGTGTTTACCTATTTTTTTAGCATGTTTGTTAACTTGAATTTCACGCTTCTACCTAAAATGGCTGCTGAGATATGCCAAATGTTCTAAAATTTTCGACGCCCCCTCCCCCCCCCCTCTTTTAATCCCTTATGGTGGGGAATTTGTAAAATCGCTGAAACATGTTTTCAGTTTTTTTTTAGTAGATTTATTTTCTGGAATTTCACGCTTGTACCTAAAACGGCTGCTAAGATATGGTCAAATGTCTTAAAAGTTCCAACACCCCCTTTTAACCCCCTTAAGAGTGAATTTCTAAAAACGCTGAAACATATGTTTAATTATTTTTTTAGTAGATTTATTTTCTGGCATTTCAAGCTCTTACCTCAAACGGCTGGTGAGATATGGCCAAATGTTCTAAATTTTTCGACCCCCCCTTTTAACCCCTTTTTGGAGGGGATTTCTAAAATCGCTGAAATGAGTTACTTAAATATGTTTTTAGTAGATTTATTTTCTGGAATTTCACGCTTCTAGCTAAAACGGCTGCTGAGATATGGCCAAAAGTTCAAAAAGTTTCGACCCCCTCCCCTTTAACCCCCTTAAGGGGGAAATTTCTAAAATCGCTGAAACATGTGTTTAATTTTTTTTATGAGATTTATTTTCTGGAATTTCACGTTCCTAACTAAAAGGGATGCTGAGATATGGCCACATGCTCTAAAATTTTCGACCCCCCCCCCTTTTAACCCCTTTAGAGGGGAATTTTCAAAAATCCGTCCTTAGTGCTCTTTTACCCCCAATTTTGATACTTCTAGGTTCAGTTAGTTTGGGCTGAGCCTTTTATATATGGAGATAAAGATTAAAAACTATCTCAAACGATTTTCCCCATAGGCCGTAATATAATGGAATTCTTTTGAGTGTCCCCTGTAATACCTCACTGCCACCCATCGCGACCAAACTGCCTTACTAAGAGCAGGAGACCAAGGGCTATCTAACCACTACAACCGCGTGTGGGTGACAGTAGGTGCTCATGGAGAAAAGTCTGTCTTTACCCACAGACAATTGACTATTATATATATAGATTTATCTAACATATAAAAATGAAAATTTGTTTGTCTGTCTGTAGTTCTATGCAAATCCACAGTTTGGAAGCCAGACTTGTGAAATTTTACGTACATGTGTGCACGGCCGAGGCAACTAAAGTAATCTGGAATAGAAATAATTTATAGTTAATTTTTAATTAATGAAAAATCAACAATTTAACAGCAATTTCCTATCAAATTTAAACATTTTTCGTTATAGCAGTTGCCAACAATTAAAAATCCACAATAAAATTCTTACCACAGCAATTACTTTTCTATTGCAAGATTTCCACGTGAAAAATGAAAATAAAATACATAGTTTGACGAATTAAAAAAAAAAAAGTGAATATTACGTCATAACTTTCCTATTGCAAGATTTCCACGTGAAAAATGAAAATGAAATAAATAGTTTGACGAATTTTTTAAAAAAGTGAATATTGCGTCATATTGGAAATATAATGGACGTGAGCAGGTGAATATGTAATATCATATGAGTTTGAAAAAAAGCATTGAAACATGATAAAAACCCGATTATGGAAATATTGACATATTTTAACATTTTGAGGTTCTCTGAATTCGTTTTCGCCAATTTTAATCTATTCCATATATATATACGTGTGTGTATGCGTGTATATTAGAATTTCCACATAGGTTTAGGTCCCTAGAGCTCATTCTTATGGAAGAACTGAAATAAAGATTTCAGATTTTTTTAAAATAAAGTTCATTGAATTTTTGTACATGCCACATTGTACTTTAATCATGAAAAAAATATTTAAATAGCAAAATACTCGGAAACAACTGCTCATCAAAAAGTTTTAATCTCGGTCTCAATCAAGATCACAGATTATATTTACTAAGTAAGTAGGTAATCTGCCGTCCGGATTAAATGAAAAAAAAAAGTGAAAATTACGTAAATTTACACTCAATCGTTGATTTTTCAAAACAAACATTCTTAAAATTCCGGGCAACGCCGGGTACTTTAGCTAGTTAAATGCTAGTTAATGTTAGTGTCATTCTGTTCTATAATTATCTTCCGCCTGTCCAGAAGTCTCATAATACCTTCTTTCCAAAACATTTGTGACTTGATGGCAAAATACTTATCGAGATACTTTTTATGTCATTCAAAGATTTAAATTTTTTTGGCTAAGAGAATTTTTCAAAAAAAAAAAAAAAAAAAAAAAAGAAAGAAAGAATATTTGGGCGGAGAAATGTCCGGAAAGTAGAGAGGGAGGATCAGAATGTCTCAAACGAATGTAAGGAGTTTGTTTCTTAACTCACGTGATTTTTAAAATTCATCTCGCACCAATTTTTAAAAATGAAAATATTTCACATATATTTTGACAACATCTGCAAAGGACACATTCTATAAAACGTATTTTTTTTAAAATACTGGTACGAATAGAATATAAAAATAGTTACCAGTGAGTACGAACTTTCCGGACAACCTAATATTTTGCAAAAATATTTGTGTTTTAAATGTTCAGTTCGATAACCCTTATTCTGAACGACCTTTTTACACTGTAATTTCCATGACAATAATTAAATACCTTTTGTAGTTTTGAAAGAGGTATTTTGACCCATTCCTCTTGAACAGCTTTCCATAATCCATCAAGGATTCTAGGTCGACGTTTGGATATAACGCGCTTTTCAAAAATTCAAAAGCACAAAAATCCATGGCTGATACGTCAGGAAATTTACTAGGTATATCAGTGAACATAGAATTCTTTGTCAATGAAGGGTTCTCGTTCCATTTTTTCCAGGAAATTAACTGTGGATTGTGATGTTCATGAATATTAGTAAAACTGTTGTTCGGATTTCTGTTAGAATTATCTTATACAGTGGTAGAACGACAAATATACAAAACCTTTTTAATGTATATCCCGAGACGTTTGGGGAAATACCTTCCCGAAGCAGCAGAAAAGCTCAATCTTTAGACGGCCAACTACTTTCTCTTCAGTATGCTCACAGACACAATTTTAAGCTTTGATGCTGCGCCAGATTTCAGAATTATGTAAGAAAATATAACTTGGCATAAGATTGCTTCTTTCTTTATATCAAAGGTCAGTTGTAATTCAATAAAGAACTTGTTGAAATTTGTTAAAGAAACAAATATTCAGCAGCTATGAGAAATTGGCTCAAAGAAGCCTTTAAAAATATATATATTAAAACAGGCTTAGGTATGTCGGTTAGAGATCTAAATGGGTGGAAACTTCCAGGCCTGGACTCGGACCGACCACTATAAAAAAATTATTGCCCCGCTCCGGTGAAAAAAGCTAAAAGTTCGGTTCAATCTCTGCACATACAAAAACGTAATTGTCACAGCCCCTCCCGACTGAATTTCTTCAAAACATGCGAGTATTTTTGAACCAACATTATCCTACAGTTAAAATTACTCATAAAGCATGCGGGGAAGCTGCCCCGGGTCCCTCTTTTTAGGGGTCTCCCATGAGAGTAATCAGAATTTTCATTAAAAGGTGCCAAATGATTAAAATTAGCAAAAAGTGACCAAAGTTCATACATTTTAAAACATTTAGGAAGGTAGTGTGGTCCCCCTTCCCCTCTCTGCTTCCCGTACTCCCCTCCACCCATGCAAAAAACAAACTATATCGTTAGAAAACTAATGATTAAAATTTTATTATAATAACTTAGTATTATATTGTTTCAAAAACAATTCTTTATTAACCTTTTCCTCGTAACGTGGCAAGTTAAAACCCTCAATTATGACCAATTTGGGGCCTTTTCTTTTAGACATCTGATAACGCACGTAGATAAGCAAAATAAAAGGTTGCAAAGAAATACTCCTGTCAACCAATCTATCATTCTTTCTGCAATTATCCTACTACATTTTCTTAAAGTTGTGACCTTCTTTTTGTGATACCCTGTATACAGATGTAAGCAGTAACGGGTACAAAATGTATGCATACATACAATATTATGAAGTTTAGTACTAGTCAGTGTTCCACATTATTCACAAAAAAATTCTATAGACAGATAGAAGTCCCCCCCCCCCCCCCGCCAAAATGATGCTTGGCCCGGGCCCTCCATAGCCAAAGTCCGGCCCTGGGTGGAGGGCGAACGTTCCCTCTTCAGATCTGTCATTGGTTTAGTGTGCTTGGATATGAAAGTGGCGACCTATGATGCTCAAATTATGAGTAGACAGATGCGTTTGTCCAAACTAGGGCAATCGTAGGCATTTTCTATTCCAGATCTAAGCGATACTCGACTGGACGAATCCAATTACACGAGTGGGAGAAGTTGACAAGCATTAACTTGGCAATAATAGCAGCAGACTCGCCAAGATGCTTAGCGATTCACTTTTAGCCAGAATCGTTTTAACTAACCAAATGTTATACCCCGTATGCTGCCCCTCTTATATCTTAGGCTCCCTACACTGTTAAAAATATCGTGAAAAATTACCTCTGTTTTTCAAGGCTATCTATTTTCTGATCAATGAGAACGCTTCATAGGTGCTGATCTAGCGTTCTCATTGGTCAGAAAATAGAGAGCCTTTAAAAACAGAGGTAATTTTTTACGATATTTTTAACAGTGTAGTTGAATTAAGGTTCATTTACATTGTGGCATTGTCGCCATAGCCATTGGTTTTCCAGAAATTAAATCATAAGACCTAACCAATCAGCGGCGTGACTAGCAAACCTCGTGACTTAAAACCATAATGCTACGTTTACATTATGCCACAATCGTCTTCACAAGACTACAGTTAAAAATCTGCAGCTTTTGCTGCATAGTAGCTCCACCGCCTTTATAGAATATCTCTATTCTGACCAATGAGAATGCTCCATAATATAGTCAAATAATCGTTTTCTATAAAAGCGGTGGAGTGACTATACAGCAAAACCTACAGATTTTTAACAGTAGACTTGGGAAGACGATTGTGACATAATATAATTGTAGCAATTATGCCTCCGTTCTTTTATAGAGCTCAGTCAGTGATCCTAACTGGAAGAACTCGTTCAAGAGAGTATAAGTACAGCGCCTAGAAGATACAGTGTGGAAAACGGCTACAAAATAGTACTAAAAATTGAATCCCATAAATGTACAACGATGCTGAATAACAAGATGTCGGTCGTAGCGCCATCGTAGTGATTTAAAAACGATAGTCATTCTAAAAGAGACTCTTTAACCTATTTCACGTCATTCCTTAACTAAATTAGCTTATAACAGACCAAAATATCTTATATTTATAGTTTTCGATATTTAACATTCTATAATTTTTGAAAACACAGTGTTTATATTGAAAAGAGTTACGAGATGGCGTTCGTATCAGCATATTGCCGCTGAGCATTGTTGGAGATTTATGGGATACAAGTTTTTAGCACTTTTTAAAACATTATAGGAATAGCCGTTTTCCACACTGTATCTTCTAGGCGCTGTAGTATAAGTACGGCATCTAGAATACCTAGTGTAGAAATATGCTATCCAAACAACGCTAAAAATTTGTATCCCTTAAATGTGCGACGATACTGCTAAAATCCAAGTGTCGATCGCAGCGACATCTGTGAGATTTTCGTATTACATTGCTATTCGTATTACATTGCATTCGTATTACATTTCGTATTACGCGCTATAGTATAAGTACAGCGCCTAGAAGATACAGTGTGGAAAACGGCTATTCCTATAATGCTTTAAAAAGTGCTAAAAACTTGTATCCCATAAATCTCCAACAATGCTCAGCAGCAATATGCTGATACGAGCGCCATCTCGTAACTCTTTTCAATATAAACACTGTGTTTTCAAAAATTATAGAATGTTAAATATCGGAAACTATAAATTTAAGATATTTTGGTCTGTTATAAGCTAATTTAGTTAAGGAATGACGTGACATAGGTTAAATAGTCTCTTTTAGAATGACTATCGTTTTTAAATCACTACGATGGCGCTACGATCGACATCTTGTTATTCAGCATCGTTGTACATTTATGGGTTTCAATTTTTTTGCACTATTTTGTAGCCGTTTTCCACACTGTATCTTCTAGGCGCTGTAGTATAAGTATAGCGCCTAGAATATACAGTCTGGAAATTGGCTATCCCTGTATTGCTTAAAAAAGTGCTAAAATATTGTATCCCTTAAATGTGCAACGATGCTGCTGAAATATACAGATCGCTACAACATCTGTAGAATTTTTTCTACAACTGCAAGATATTGCTAGTCTATACAATATAATACGAAAATCCCACAGATGTCGCTGCGATCGATACTTGGGATTTTAGCAGTATCGTCGCACATTTAAGGGATACAAATTTTAGCGTTGTTTAGATAGCATATTTCCACACTAGGCATTCTAGACGCTGTAGTATAAGTACAGCGCCTAGAAGATACACTGTGGAAAACGGCTATTCCTATAATGCTTTAAAAAGTGCTAAAAACTTGTATCCCATAAATCTCCAACAATGCTCAGCGGCAATATGCTGATACGAGAGCCATCTCGTAACTCTTTTCAATATAAACACTGTGTTTTCAAAAATTACAGAATGTTAAATATCGTAAACTATAAATATAAGATATTTTGGTCAGTTATAAGCTAATTTAGTTAAGGAATGACGTGAAATAGGTGAAAGAGTCTCTTTTAGAATGACTATCGTTTTTAAATCACTACGATGGCGCTACGATCGAAATCTTGTTATTCAGCATCGTTGTACATTTATGGGATTCAATTTTTTAGCACTATTTTGTTGCCGTTTTCCACACTGTATCTTCTAGGCGCTGTAGTATAAGGAAAAGGCAGCTGACGTCACTGTTGGTGATCAAGTAAAACCTGTTCATTCATTATGACTCCTACTATGCACATGAACTCTGGGAATTTGATTGGTCTTTAACAGATTGATTCAACAGATCTATTATATGATTGGCCTACGTCGCCAAGTTGATTTCCTGCGATGATCGCTATGATAAAAATGTTGTGATAAATTGGTTGACGGACGTGTTTGTTTGTAAACATGCCCTTTCCTTATATCGTCAATCCTGGAATGTAGGTTTACGATGGAGCACGGGCACGATTACAAGTAAACTATCATTTTAGAGATATAGCTAGATTTTTCACTATTAGCGAGACAAGATTGACCATTCCGAAGCCTGCGTTTTTGTGAACTTTTCGCTGTTTGAAGTAAACAGCGAAAATGCAGGCTTCTTAGTGGACAATCTCATTTCGCTAACAGCGAGAAATATATCTGAATCCCGGTTATTTGTCTTGTCTGACTATATTAAGTCTTTATCTAACGCTTCCTTCCCCATTTTGCCCCTCCCCCAGAATGCAAAAGATTTTGAAATGTTTATTGTTAATATCTATAGTACAAAAATTCTCCCCTTTTTGTGGCTTTCTAGTGATAATAAATGCGGCAAATTAAGCTCCTCCTGTCAAAATTTACACTCCCCTCTATCACATACAGTTTCAGATCTTTGAAACATTTTATTGAGATAAAATTTGTCCTATTTGCTTCTTACTAAACAAATAATAATCCAGCTTACTACTACCCTCAACTGTCTAAGTACACGCTTCCACCCTTAGACTCTCTCCCCTTCAGCATACAAATAAGTTAAAAATATTTTAAAATCTTTGTTTTTATGTCAAAAAATTTTCTGTACTGTTTGTTTCTCTATAAAGTGACAAAATGTTGACACAATCAAAGTTTTGACAAAAACGTCTGTTTAAGCACAGTAAGCGCATGCGCTTTGTGTATATCTTGCCACTCTTTTATGGAATCATCTTAAATAAAACATCAACTTGGCGAACTTGGCTTAAATAAAACATCAACAAAGCTGACTCGCCAAGGTGCTTGGCGATTCGTTTCTGTCCAAAATCGTCTCAACCAATCAAATCTCGTATGTCTCCCTTCTCATAAAGCGTTATGGAGCTTTTTATCAAATCCCATACAAGTTGGTATTTAATATGACATATTAATGTCACTTGAAATATCTACAGAAATTTATAAAATTCTACTTTAGATATAAATTTGATTCTTACACGAATTTGAATTTCAAGAACTTGATTATTATCCGACACAACCAGCGCTCTCTGTTGAGCATCCGAATCTTGAATCCGCATACTTGTTAAGCAACCCATAAAATGTTTTTCTACTAAAATCTTAGCGTGCCATTTGGCAACACTATCGCCTTCTAAATATGACTTTTGTTATGTTGGAATGAGATTAATTTCTTATTTATTTATTTAGTGGTTAATTTTCATAAACGATATTTGAAGTGCCTGTGTCAAGCAAGTAAAAACTTTTGCGATCTGTGTTAAAAATATTTAAAAAAATGAAGTTCCAATTGTTTTATTTACATGCTCTAATAGAGTCCTATTGGCGTCAGTTTATAGTGTGAAAAATCAAATGAATATTGACACTTCATATTTACATTAATACGACTGCTATTATTGTTGCTTTGAACATGAATATTTTATTTCTTCTTTTCATGTGATTGTGATTGTTTATATGTGCAGCCATACCGTTGTATCAGTGAAGGATTTTGTTTTAATTCTAGAATAGTGGTACTCTTTTAAACGTTACAATGACATTATACATTCATCAAGCGTATGCACCTCAAGCTGTTGATGTTACTTATCAAGATCTTGGTAATAGAACTTTACAGCAACATCATCAAATGTATACTGAACCAGTAATTCAACAACATCAAATATATAGAGATGCTGGAGTGCAACAACAAATTTATGCTGAGCATATAATACCCCAACATACACAGGTATACAGAGAAGAGGACTTGCAACAACATGCTCAACTCTATCGAGCAGAAGATATTCAGCAACATACACAAATATATCGTGAGATACAACAAGCACAGCCTCAGCAGAGCCTCTTACAAACATCTGCGACTCACATATGTGACATTTGTAATAAACAGTGCAAATCAAAAAGTGAATTACAATCACATTATGCAGGTCATACAGGTGAAAAGGCGCACATTTGTGATGTATGTCATAAAGGATTTACGCAAAAAAGTAGCCTACAAACTCACTATTTAATTCACACCGGAGACAAGCCTCATGTGTGTCATGTTTGCAATAGAGGTTTTACTGATAAAAGTACTTTGAGAAAACATAGTTTAATCCATACTGGACAAAAACCTCATGTGTGCGATATTTGTCAGAGAGGATTTGTTCAAAAGATTACTCTTAGAAAACATTATCTTACACATACTGGAGAGAAAAATCATATATGTGAGATATGTAACAAAGGCTTTGCCCAAAAGAGTACTTTACGCACTCACTATCTTGTTCATTCAGCAGATAGAGAAGGTAAAAGACGTCGTGGCAAGGGAAAAGGAAAGAAAGCTGGTGAAGAAGATAAAACAATCACTGATCAGAGTACAACAGAAGTCGTTCAACAAGAAGTGCAAACTACAGAAACTCCGCAAATAGAACATATTGTTGTTGAACAAACTACACCAGAGCAAGAGACTGAGCAACATATTGAAGAAGAGCAGCATTGTGACATAACATTTGCAGATAACAGTGGTTCTCATGATCAAGCCTTAATTCATGCTGAACCTCAAGTATTTTTAGAAAATGGTCAAGCTTTTTCTACATTAGATCAACCATTGACTCATATGGTTCATCAAGCCTTAAACATTTCTCCTCAAGGTCTACATCCGCTTATGGCAGTAGACCAACAAACTTTAGCGCAGTTAGGACCCCAAGCTTTAGCACAGATAGGACACCAAGCTCTTGCTCAGATTGGCCAACAAACCTTTGCAATTATAAACCAACAGCCTTATACCACAGTTGAGCAACAGCCTTTGACCCATATAGTGCATCAGACAATTTCTCCTATCACTACTTCTGCACCTGAAGATCAAAATGTGCCACCAGATATCCCGCAACTATTCGGTTGTGATCAGTGTCCTAAACAGTTCAAACGGAAGTGTGATTTACAGAAGCATTATTGCATTCATACCGGAGAAAAGTCGTTTTTCTGCGATATATGTAATAAAGGCTTTGTAACCAAGGTGTCATTACAGAAGCATTATACGTCCCACACTGGTGAAAAGCCTCATGCTTGTAATATATGTGAAAAGAAGTTCACTAAAAAGAGCAGCCTTTCTACACATCTTCTGATACATACTGGAGAGAAACCCCATACTTGTACTTTTTGTGATCGTCGATTTAAAGATAAAAGTACCCTTCGCAAACATTTCCAAATTCATACTGGCACTAAAAATCACGAATGTCAAATCTGTCATAAAAGGTTTGTCCAAAAAAGTACCCTTCGCAAACATCAAGTTACTCATACTAAAGAAAAATTGTACCAATGTGAAATATGTCTGAAACGATTCACCCAAAAATACACCCTTCATGTGCATTATCAAATTCATAAGCGACCAAGACCATTTGTTTGTGATCAGTGTGAGGAATCATTTACTACCCAGATAGAATTGGATAAGCATTATAGAATTCATACAGGTGAAAAACCACATACTTGTGAAATTTGTAAAGAAGGTTTTGAAGAGAAAGCAAGACTCAATCGACATATGCTTGGCCATACAGGAGAAAAGCCATTTGTCTGTAGTGTGTGTAAACGAGGTTTTAAGGATAAGTGTAACATGCAACGGCATTTTCTTACACACACTGGAGAAAAGCCATTTGCCTGTGACCAATGTGAAAGGAGATTTAGAGAAAAAGCTAAACTTGTAAAACATAAAGCTAGAAAGCACGTCGACAAACCCAAGCCTGTTACTGCTCCCCCTACAATCCGTAAAGTAATTATAATTAAAACATTAAACACAGACTACTATTATAATAGGAAATATTATTAGTAACAAAACTAATTTTAATATATGGGGGCTCAATATTTTATACTGGAACTAATTTGTAATGTTTGTGAACTGTCCAACTGTATGTACCTAAGCAAATAAGTTATTTTGAAATATATGTTTAATTACAGCTATTTGTTTTTGCTGACTTCTCAAATGACATATAAAACTTCTAGTTTATATTATCAAAATTTCGTTATGAATGAAGGTCATGTTATTATGGTCTTCTTAAAAATATGTTAGGTAAATTGTTTATATTTAAATACTACTACATAAATCAACTTACAGCCAAATCATGCTGCTGTATTTATAACGTTGAAGTTATATGCAACTTACTAAATGCTTTTATATATAATATATGTATATTTATTTTTGATCTCATTTGATTTTTTTTTCTTTTTTTTACTCATTTTAATATGCAGTGAATTAATTTTATTTTGAATTATGTCATACTTATATAAGCTGCTTCTAGGTCAAGTATATCATACCTACTAAAAAAATCTTCTATTAGAAAAAAATTCAGTTTAGATGTCTTATTATCCCGGGGTCCACCATCTTGGATTTTTTTCTTACATGAAAACTCCTTTTTCGCCAAGTAGTAAATGTTGCCAATGGTTAAATATTGTTGATAGTTTAATATAATATTTGAAAAAACTGGAATATAATAATTATAACCATTACTTAGAAAACAATTTTAATTCACGCCAAGAAAAAAAATCCAAGATGGCGGACCCTGGGATAATTAGACATCTGTTCCAAAAATTCTATTAGATTATTAAACTAAATCCATTCTTAGAAAGCCTAACTTCTATTTTTATTAAGCACAGCTTTTAAATAAAGCAAACAAATAATCCTGCAATTCCTTCTGTTATTCATTCAGTTTTCATATAAAATGCTTGTTACTAAAAATAATCTTACAGGTTATGAAAAAGAAAATTTGTGTAGTTAAATATGAGTCCTTATTTGTTTCTTTTAAGTTACTAAATGATATTTGTAAAATATTTTTAATATTGAATCATGTAAATCAGTCTGTGGTGTATTCATTTTTTATTCTGATTTAATTAACAACAGGGTTCATACTCATCAGGAGATTATGGGATTCAGGGGGAAAATCAGGAGATAAATTTTGTGTTGTAAAAATCAGGGGATAATACAAAAAAATTCCCAAACATGGGAAAACCTGCCTTAACGATTGATTACTCTGGGAAATTAAGGGCAATTGCTGCTGTTCGCATGCTTTATGATATCGCATCTGTCAACATCTATTCAATCAGTAGACACGCCTTCTAACATCGTAAGGTTTGACAACAGTTCAAGAGGAACTTTAAAAAAAAAAGGACATTTTAAAATTGATATTGGCAATTGTAGCCTTCATATTATTCATAATGCTTTTCAAAGAGGTAACAAAATGATAAAGTAGAAATTAAATTCTTGCAGCAAGTTACCAAGTTTTTAAGGTCTATGTACCCCGCAAGGCATACAGACTTCATCTCTGTTTTACACAAAATAATTTTTTCCTTTTAAAGTTCTGTTCATATTGTTTATGCATAAACTTTATTTTTGAGAAATTACCCTGTTTTTATTTTTTTTTTTATTATGAAGAGGTAGGAGTGTCAATGATACTGCTTTAAAAAATGTTGTTAATTGTTGACATGGAAAATTGTACATCTTGAAAATACATCAGGGAATTTTTTCTTGGAAAATGAGTATGAACCCTGAACTAGTTAAAAGTTTGTTTTTTCAAAATCTTTTTTATGCTAATTTGCAATCTGCAATTTATCGTTTATTATTCTGCGTATGTATATTTTTGAGGCTAGTATCATTTAGAGCATACATTTTTAAAAAGTATCATATTTTTATTACCAGTGAGGTCATATTTTGAAGAAAAACAAACACACACATTCAGAATTAAGGTAGCACTCAGAATCTGCTCTGAGACATTCTCAATAAATCTTATTTGCGAAGTACGAAAATCATCCAGCTAAATCCAATTGCCGAAAGTTAGGCTGTGAGTATGATCAAAACATGTATATAGGTAAGAATTGATATGCTAGTTGTATATTAAAAGTAAAAAATGGCTTTGTAAAGATTTTTTTAAATGAAGACTTGTTATATGAATAAAGTGCTCTTTTTTTAATATTGATTTTATCTTTTACTGTTCTAAATTTAAATATTTGTTCAGATTACAACTATGTCGCAAGATATTTTAAGGCTAACGGCTTGTTGATTTAAAGTCTCATTCTTTTTATAAAAGGATAGGAAAGGACATGCCAATAGATTACTGAGCAGTGGCAATAAATCTTTCTTGTATCCTATGTAATAGGTGTAGCTCCTTATTTACATAACACATGCTGGGAAACAAGAAAAACAAGCAATATATCCAACTGCTTGATATAACTGAGGGCATTATAAAATTAAATAACCTTAACTAAATGTTTTAATTTCTCTGCAAAATATTTAGATGCATATTGCAATCAATATACATAAAATTATGTCAAAAGTGTGGTTAAGCTCGATTTAAAGTGACATAGGAAAAAAAAAAGATTTCCAAGTGAGAAATATAAAAGGAGGTGAGGGGGGGAGGGGACAAGAAGCTGCTGCATAACATGAGAGAATAACTGCCCAGGCTTTTGCCTGGTATTTGGCATGATAATTCGCACCGTGTGTTACAAACCCACTTAAGGCCTATTTGATGAGCTCATTGAGATTTAGTATTCTCACTACTGAGATGCATTTAAAGTGTTTAATTTGGCAAGTGACTTCTCATTAATTTTTCAAAAATTGTACCTGATTTTGAAAGTCTAGATGTTTCAATGATAAATATTACATGTATTTTGCCAATTGAAAAGCTGTAGTTCAACTTCTGCAGTAGGTATGAAACCCGCACTAAGATGATGATTATCAGTATATTGGAGAAAGCGACAGTTGCTTCTCAAAATAAGTCCAGTGAATGAAAACAGAATACCCAAAATACAGGAATTTATCCAGATAAAATAAATAAATTTGTTATTGTAACAAATATTGAATAGGGAAGTAAAATAGGCACATGAACTAACATACTACATTACTACATAAATTATTTTGAACTTCACACATACATTTTTAATTATGCTGTTCTGCTTTAAACTAAAAAAATAAAAAAGCTAACACGCACATGAATCAGGGGTGATCCTGTTCTGAAAATTCGGACATAAAAAAATATAGCAAATTTCGACAAATGGTCACTGAAAAATATCAATTTCATTTAAGGGCCGTGGAAAAAAATGCAAATTTTGCCAAATAAAGAGGGAAAAAACGCGAATTTTGTTTAAGAAAAAAACACTAATTTTGTTAAAGGATTGTGGAAAATACTAATTTTGCTAAAAAATCGTAGAAAAAACACACATCTCATTAAAAGAGGCTGAAAAAACACATAATTAGCACCGGGAGTGGATTCCTTCCTACCCTCCCTCGCTCTGTTGTAACCTTTCAGAAAATTTGCTCTGATTTTCAGAAATTTTTTTTAAAATTCAAAACTATATCTGACATGAATTTAAAGAAAAAAAAAAGTTTAATAAGTTATGAGAAGTAACCATGTCTTTACAAAAAAAAAAAAAAAAAAAAAAAATCAGTTTTGTATCAATATGCAATTTACTTATATCAGGGACGGCGAACCCATAGCACGCGTGCCATAAGTGGCACGCTACAGATTATTTTTGGCACGGCATAGATTCAAGTTCTACTTCAAAATATTGTAAAATTTCACAAAAAGTATTAATTACTTTAGATGTTGTCTCTGTTTATCTGAATTCTATTAGTTCGGTTGTTTGTCATTGCCATACAGATTAAAAAAAACTGAAATATAACTTAATGTATCCCAATCTAGCTCAATATTGGCTCACAAAAATTTAAGGATATGACGGAATTAGAAGATTATCGCAAAAGAAATAGTACAAAGCATTACAAACAAATGGTAAAATTATAATAACTTGGAATTCAATTCCAGGCACTAAAAGCTGTATATTTTGGCACTTGTTATTTTGCCAATTTTGGAGATTATTTTGCCAATTTTTGAGATCATTTTCGGAAATAAATTATATGAAAAATTCAAGTAAAACCATCTTGTCAAATGAGTCTAATTCAACTTGTATTCTATTAAAAATTTAGAAGCTGATATAAATTATTTGGCATCTAAGATGAGACAACAGAAATAATATTTTTTTAACTCAATTTCTAAAGTATAACATCAAATATTACCTATATTTTTTAAATGCTAAAAACAAAATTTTAGGTAATTTTGATTCATTAAAATTTTTATTGTTGACACGTCATGATGACATAAAATATATTTTTGGAACGATTTGGCACATGGATGTGAAAAGGTTTGCCGTTCCTGACTTATATTATTCATGAAGCAAGTATAAGAAAAACTTAAATACATATTTCTTTCTGAAAAGATAAACTAAAAAAAAATCATATTTTGTTATGCTGTTAACTAAAAAGTTAATAAATTGACAAAATTCTATAGCTTATCAATAATAAAAAATTTGACAATATAAATATGCCTGGATTTTGCAACTTATTGCTAAGTTTTGGTATCTTATCAATACCTGCTGCAGAAGTAGGACAAATCATTTGTTATATTTCTGAAAAAAGAAAAAATCTGATGCTTTTTATTTTATTTTTAAGTGTATATATTTATATATACCTTTTACTATTACATCATGATGCATAATCACAAAATTTATTTAGAGATTTTGGAACAGATATGTTATAGGTTCGCATATTGAACTTGGCAATTTTTCCCCAAAAAAGGCCGAAAAAAACATTTTTGTAAGTGATCGCCAGTCTGATGCTCTGATATAAACAAACCAATGTTACTTTCAAAACCATGATTTTATCGGCATTTTGAAAAAAACAAAACAAAGCAATATTAAAAATTACAAAAATAAGCTTTGATTTTAATAAATTTAGCATCTAAATATAGAAAATCAGATCATATAATTCAGTTAATAATCATGGCAATTTTGCTTTCAATAGGAAAAAATAGCAATGGCTGCCATGAATCTGAGTTGACACAAAAAAAGGGTTCATTGCCAACAATTTTGCCTCTTTATTTTGCCAAGTTCAATCTGCGGACCTCTAACACATCTGTTCCAAGATTTTTATTGTTTTATATTTTATGTCTATATGCTTAAAGTGTTTTTGTAAGCAAAAAGAAAACAAGTAAAATATTATTCATTTGTAGAAAATTTCATTATTACCTGATGTATTAAATTGAGCAGTAACAAAAAATATTTTATAGGCATAAAACTGCAAAGTGCAAAACAAAAAATTATTTATTCAACGAATTATGCTATACAAAGCATAAATGTCATAGAACAGTAGTCATTCATTTTTTAAATTTATTTTAAAAAGAACTTTTTTGTTTAAATTATAGTTTGAAAGTCAATGGCTTATGTTGTAGTATTTCTGCTGAAATATGGTAATCATTTAGTACCTCATTTATGTTCATGTGAAAGTATTTTTATATGTATGTGATGTGTTTAAAATTTGTTCTGACTTATGCTTCATAATTTGTATTTAAAACATGTTATCAAAATTAACCTTTTGTTGTTTATTTTTATGATATTTAGTATTTTTGTCGACATATTTACAAATCTATGCAAGTTTCTCCTGTGTAATTTTTTTTCTTGACTCATTAAATTTTATGACATATTTTATGGTAATTTTTATTCATATTAATAGCTGACTTGACCAGCGTTACCCAGTTTATGAAATAATAATCTTAAATATAACCTAAAATATGTGTTGAATTCAGTAATTTTTCTCCGAAAAAAATTTAGTGTTGATGACACAACTGCTTTCCGCAGTATAGACCCTCGAACTTCTATGATTTTATATTTTAAATCTATCCAAACAAATCTAGAGTTGGAGCCCCGCTGCCTTTGGCAGCATACACACATGTGTGCTAAGCATGCTTTGGTCTGATTTTTTCAAATAAACCTAGAGTTGTAAGCAGGGTTCTCGCTGACTTTTTACGAACGTTAGAAATTTGGCTAGTAAGAAATAAAAAGCATTCGCCAAATGAAAAAAAAAAAAAAATAGCAAAATAAATTCGTTGGGAAACACAGGGTTGCAAAAAACCCAACCTTTATCTGTTTATAAGTGATTATTATACATGTGTTTATAAACCCAACCTGGTCGGGTTTTTTAGGGTTTTATTGTTTTTTTAAGAAGTGAGGGCAGGGGGAGTCCCTTATTTTTTTTAAAGTATATGTATTAAATTAAGAAATATTATTATATTTTTATTGATTAACTTAATATACAAGCAATTTGAATTGAAATAAATCAGTGTAAAAGTCTGTAAAAAAGCTTTTACTTCTGACATCATATAATATTATATAATAACCACATATCACATATTTAAAAGTTACTTTAATAGATTACTTTTTATATATCTTCCCCACTAAGAACACATTTTTGAAACAAATCTTGTATTATTTATTAATCAAATAATGCTTGATAATATTTTCAAGATATCTATGGTTCACTGTATAGAACAGTTTATTCTTTGAACATAATACATAGCTGTTACTAAAAATATTTAAATTATAAAGGATTTCAGTTATCTACATAACTGGTAGTAATTATTTAATTTGAATATTTTGAAATGAAGTTATAATACTTATATAATATCAGGGACGTAGCTACAGGGGGTTGTGGGGGGTTAGACCCCCCCACACCACTTCGGTAAACTCATATACATTCGGTAATTTCACTTTCGTTCAAAAACTGCATCATTTGGCTCTGATTTTTTTTTTTAAGAATTTTTAAAAATTTATTACAAAACAGAAAACAATGTCAAAACACATTTAAAATTATTAAATATTTTCTAATTAGAAACTTCCTTTCTCTTTGCATTGTGTAATTTTTTTTTTTTTTTCGCTCGGAGTCGATTTTAATTTCACTTTTTAGCTATTCCATGGGTGTAAGAAGAAGAGGGGGGGGGGGTGTCCATGGTACAGTATCCCTTAGATTAAATATACCTTCTTCCTATTTCTATGCAGTATCCCTGTAGAGAATATCTTCACTTCATTCAAGAAAGGAATCTGGAGTAAAAGGGTTTGATGGTAAATGCGTACACTCCTTGACCAATGCAAATGAAATTAAAAGGCCACACTTCTTGTTTGTTAAAATTCGTTTTGCTGAACTGTGAAAGCTATGGGGGTTTGGATATTTCGCGGTTTTTTCGGGGGACATGATGTCGCCAGATGTTTACTGTTGTATTGTCTGTTTTTCAAAGCAAAAAAATAAGAGAGAACCGGGAATTTTTTCTTACCAAAGAAAATTAAAACGGTGTAATAAAATTACATCAGCTACTAAGGATGTACCGAATAGTGATTTTGACCGAATACCGAATATTCGGCATAAAGGCGAACCGGATACCGAATATTCGGCTAGCTGAGTAGTAACTATTCGGCCAAATACCAAATAATCGGCTAGTCAAGTATTTTAAAATTTTATTAATTAAAAAAGTTTCATATTTCATGGTTTCTTCTGGTGAATTAAACCAAGTGAATATATATTTTTTTAAATTCTGAAACAAACAACTTAGCAAAAATAACTTTTCTACCGAATATTCGGCTTACAGGCGAACCGTATACCGAATATTCGGCTAGCCGAATTAACTGTTAGACCGAATACCGAATATTCGGCCAGCCGTGTAGTAACTATTCGGCCAAATACCAAGTACTCGGCTGGTTGAATACTTTCATATTTCAAAGATTAAAAGCATTAAAATGTTAAATTTAAAAATAATTTTACATAATATTTAATGCAGAAACTTATATATTGATAAACAAGAACTTTTTACAAGTAAACTTTATGCATGAAAAAAATCTGCTTTGAGGTATTTAAGAAGAGAATTTTAAAAGTTTATTAATTAAAAAATTTTGATATTTCATAGCTTCTTTTGATGAATTAAACGAAGTGAATAATTTTTTTTTTTGAAATTCTAAAACAAACAACTCAGCAAAAATAACTTTTCTACTGTCTTTTAGTTTGAAATTCTTTCTAAATCTTTGATTTAGTTATAATTACTGAAAGTTTTTAAATGCATCTTAGATCAGTGTTTCGAATGGGCATTTATTTTCAGAGATTGTAAACATACACATTGTTCCTAAAAAAAATTGTAACAAACTTTCAACAGAGATAATGTGGTCAAGACAAAAAAATTTTGAACAAGAAACAACACCTCACTCCATTTATTCCATCAAAATTACAATATATTCAGTCAAAAATTCTGGGTGTGCAACTACAAGCCGAAACTGAATTTTCGTTCACAGCTTTATCAGTAAATGGAGATATTGTAGCAAGATTTGTTTCATATTAATTTAGTTTGTATTAAATGTGATAATATCATTGAAAATGACTGAATTTTCGCCAGTGACACAGTATAAATACTATAAATTGCATTCTGAATAAAGGAATGTCTACCTCATAGTTGTTTAAATATGAAAAGTGGCAATTTCCAGCACTTCTCATCATGGTATTATATTTCACAGAAATCAAAGCAAGTTTGTTAAAAATATAGCTATGATATCTTCGTTAGGGTTAACAAATGAAAATCCAAGTTTGACCTCGAATGAGATGAGGTACACTTTATTTATAACTGAATAAGTGGATTGCGATTATGGTTTTCTGAGCAAAAAATGTCTTTCTTGATGTGTATTATCAATCCTGAAAATTTTTGTGTTTTGATTAGAAGCGCCCTTTTTTATGAAAAGCAAGAAACAGATTATTTACTAGAAAAGGTTCAGGAACTTTCATTTTTACATTGTTAATTCCTATGACAATCCCCATTAATGGTTAATTTTCTTAAGTAATACTTTACAAAAAGCAAATAACGTAAAAACATTCTCTTTTACTTAAATATGATGATTTTGTTTCTAATTATTATGAATATCTTTATAAGTTGACAGTTAAAAGTAGAAATTGTGTTAGATTTTAAAAAATGTTTTAAAAGTTTTTTTTAAGTATTCAGTTTGGCCGAACATCTTGATATTCGGTTTCACCGAATATTCGGTAACATGGGCGAAAAGCAGGGTTCGCAAAAACCCGGGTTTTTTTTTTAAAAACCCAACCCACATGGGTTTTTTTCATGAAAAACCCAATTTTCCTCGGGGAAAATCGGGTTTTTTCAAAAGTGTAATTTATGCATAATTACATTATTGTATACTATATTATTTATATATTATATACACTGTACATAAAAAATGTACACTGTTCCTTTATATACAATATAATTGTAATTCTTTTTTACAAGTTATAAATTGTATAAATTATATGAATTTAAATTAATTAAATGTCAGTGTTTCGCACAAATTAGTTTTAATTATAATAGAAGAGGGCCAACTTTGCGAATACAAAAGGCCGAATACAGAATAGATACCGAATATTCGGAAAATCTCTGTTAGCTACTATATATACAGTGAAACCTCCTACAACGGTCACTCCGAACAACGGTAACCTCCGAATACCGGCCATGTTTTAGTATTACCGGATCTCTTCCATGGAAATAACATTACACTAAACCTCCGAACAACGAATTCCCAATAACGGCCACCCACAGCTTTTTTTTTTTTTTAAATTATGTTTTAACTATAATTGACATTGAAAAGAATGTGGATTTTTTAATTTGACGTCCTTACAATTTCCTTACTAATCTCTAGTGGTTGCTTAGGAAAATCTCGTTTGTAAATAGATGTGGCAAGAAGGGGTGGGAATGACGAAATTTAAGTTTGTGTGAGGAAGCAGTAGTCAATTGTACTCTTTTTGAATCGTGTGATGATATTTCTTGTCTATGTGTAGCACGTGTTTTTCTCTAAAAGAATGAGTTCAAAGTAAAAAAAAAAAAAAAATTAACTTTAAGTGATAAGTTGAAAGTTATCCAGGACAGCAAAAAAGGTGCAAGTGCTCGAAAATTAGCTGAAATGACATTTGTGGAAGAACCCAAACAGATGACATTTTGAAAAAAAAGTGAATTTTTTTTAGAAAAATATTTCAAGGTGTAAATTTGGAATCTAAAACTAAGCGTCAAAAGAACTAGTTATGATGAGATTGATAAGTTGCTTCCGAACTCTCGAAAGAAAAATCTCCAGATTTCTGGACTATTGTTGCATGAAAGTGCCCGAGACATTGCAGAGAAACTGAGAAATTAAAAATTTTGCACTCACTCAAAATGATAACGAATTCTACAACAAATCTGTGGAAATGATTATGCATTTAGAGAAAGAGATACGTTAAAAAAAAAAAAAAAAAAAAAAAAAGAAAGTGCGAATAACTAGAATAAAACCTCCCTAAAGCGACCACGTTCCGTTCCAATAAAAATTGGTCGCTCCGAGAGGTGGTCTCTTAATGGAGGTCATGTTTAAATCTAGATTTTAATTCTTGAAAAAGGCTAACAATTAATGTTACTAAAATTTATTTTCCACATTAGGAAAAAATATGAAAATTTAAGTATCAGAACAAAATTACATAAGTTAATTATTGCAGAATTTAAAAAACTGGCATTTGCTTTGATTTTACGCTTTTATATCCTTTAACTTTTATTTCCAAGTCCTTTCGAAGTTCAGTAAATAAATGCTTTTTTTTTTTTTTTTTTTTTTTTTGGACGGGAATAAATAATGACGATTTCATTAATTTATCTATTTCTTTGAAAGTTTCCTACCGGAATAAAACAGGGAGTTTATTGACCGCCATCCTTACTTTGTCATCAGAGTTAAATTCATTGCATAAAAAGGCACAAAGGGGTTTAAAAACTTTAAAGTTACCGGAATAAATAAAAATTTTAAACTTAGTTTAGAAGTTTAATGAATAATGTGCTCTCCGGAATTATTATTCTAATAAAACCTTCTTCAAACGACCAGGAAAATATGGAATTTGTTTCATTTTCTTCAAAGAAATGGGTCGCTCATGGAGGGAGTTCAATCGGGTGGTCTCTGAATAGAGATAAAATTAGTGTTGAGCTTATGGGAATAAATTTCGTTCCTTGAAAAAATGGTCATTCAGGGAAGTGGTCGCACAGGGAGGTTTCACTGTAATTTTTTTAGTGTAAAATAATAGTATGTATTTTTTAACTGTAAAAATAAAATAATTTTGGTCAGTTATTGTTATTTTAATGTAATGTAAATTTGAGGTTTTAAAATGTGGAACCTCTGAATAACGGCAACCTCCGAAGTACGGTCACTTTACCGTGCTCCCAGTGGTGACCGCTATTCAGAGGTTTGACTGTAATAGTATTTTATATCTTCGAAAAATTAAAAGTTTCTTGAAAAAATTATTTAAAAAAAAATGCGGGAAAAAAATCCTTTAGGGTGTTTTCAAATCAAAAGAGGTACTTTCTGAGACATTTCTGAATTCATTTTTGTTCGAAAATTGGTAGGTGTTGTTATTCAGAAACTATGTAGTCGAAAGACGTTTTCCATTTTTTGGTAAACTCAAAAGATTTTTCAGAAAATACTGTCAAAGTTGGCGTTTTTAACCGAATTCTAGACACGGCAGCTAGAGAAAGGCAAAATACTTGTTGCCATGTGACCACAATCGCTTATAACGCGATAAGTAATTTTATCAAAAAATGAAAAACTAGTTTCCATTGTATTCCGCTTCAACAGTCAGGCCTGCCAATATGCTTAAAAATGAGACACAAAATGTGTCAGAAAATTTTGCGTTGTTCAGTAGGAAGCTCGAGAACCGCTTTAAAGAAAAATAATAATAATAAGATAGAGAACTATAAAATATTGGATTTTTTCATTGTAACCTAATATAAACCGACGATATGTTTTAAGATCTGGATCTGTTCTTGTCACGGGGTAGTGGAGGGTATACTGAGATATACGCCGTATACCCTCTCTGGATTTTTTTAAAGAAGCTCCGCATACCCTCTGCGTCTCAAATAAAGCATTAGCGTATACTGTAACCATGAATGTTCATGATTTTAGCGTATACCCTTTGTTTTTTTACGACTGCAACACTGGTTCTTGTTATTCAGTTCGAAAAGATATTTTTTATTTATGTTTTTGAACTTGTGTTTTAAAATCATCAGTTGTATTGATATATAAAGACAAGTGCATTGATGATGATATAAAAAACTGTTGGAACCAGATTGAAAAGTAAAGCTCAATCTAAAAAAAAATTACAGTAAAAAATTGGCAGTTTCAGTCTAAAAAAGTAAGTAGTGCGTAGAAAAGTAATGGAACCAGATTATCTGTAAAGCTGATGAAATTACCCAAATTTTTGTTGATAGCTGAAAATGTGGACTGAGCTTTACTGGTGCCTTAAAATCAATCAGGGTAATAAAGGCATTTTTAACACATTCTAAATTCCAATCATTGATAACCAGTTTAAAAATGTGGGTTCATAAGAATAGGTTAGAGGCTGATTTGGTAATGAGCGACAAACTGAAAGATCCGTTCAGTACGAAGTATGGACCAAATTCTATTCCAGGGGTCACTGATAAGCCTGGAAGATCAAAGTCCAAGTAAACCCAAAACCCTAAGCATGTACGATTCAACCATATGCTAACTATTTGTCTGGCGTAAGTCCATTGGCATAAGGTTCCCTTTTCACAGTAATTACATGAAAGAAAAATTATTACGTTAGTGTGTTACAGGGTCGGACTGGGTCAGTGTAAAGGGCGCAGACCTTGGATTTTCAGAGGGCGCAAAAATTTTAGCGAATCAACTCAATTTTACTTGCTTGTGTTGTATCTGGTTTGACGAGGTTTAACACACTCGCAAACCACCAAGTAAATGATAATGGCTTAAATTATATCTCCAACTCTGGATAGGAGACTCCGCTATATTCTTCGTGCATGTTTAAAGCTCCATCCATCCTACGCAAGCAATTCCTACTAAGCAATTTTGTAAAACAAATCATATAACATATAAAACTCCAGCAAGTTGAACACAGATTACTTTGTAGTATATTACTGATATCAAGACTAGAGCTTTCTCATTTTCTTCTTCTATCTGTAGACACCTTGCAGAAAAAAAATGTGATCACCCCCTACCATTTTTCCTGAAAATGACTGTATAAAAAAGTCATAGGAAACCAATTGATTAGGAATAATATTTACTATTAAATGCTTTTCATAAATTTTGCTTTGGAGGCTGTCTACATATAAAAAAATACACGAACGTTGATTTTTCAAATGGTAACATCTACTTTTGACACCCTATTTCAGTTCCTTTCTAGCCAGGAAAGAGATATAGCTTATATGCTTTTCTTAAAACTTAATACAGTTACAAAACAAAATGTGTTAGGGGTTTATCCCTAAATTTCGGAAAATAAATTGAAGATCTTACAAGAAAAAGTACTAAAATCTTTCAATTAGTCACCAGTAAAATTTTACAAGTATTGTATATTTATTAAATACTTACTTTACATCAAAGAAAATCCTACAAAATATTTCTGGTAAGTGTTTACGATTTTTTTCAATGGTACCTTTGATAGCGGAATACGACCCCCTTAAATTATGGAAAGGAAAATTTTCTCCATATCTCGAAAACTAATTATTCAAATGAGCTGTACACATCGATGTTTTAACAATTGTAGTTTGTTCATTATATATATTTTTACTTTCTTCTATCTTTACAAGAAGAAAGTATTGGTTTCATGAAAATTTTCGAATTCCAGTTTTCGACGGATTTACACGTTTTATGGGTCAGAGATTCCAAAAAACATGTTTTTACAAAATGTCTGTCTGTATGTGACACTAATTTTGTGGGCCCTCTCTCTCTAGAACTAATGCACGGAATTTAATAAAAATTTATATTCAGGTAGTCCCTGATATAGATTGGTGCTAATTAGTTTTTGGTGTAAATCGCCCTGGAGGTGGCGCTGCTATGTAGAATTTTGCAGGATTTCCGCAAAAGCTCTATCTCAAGAACTAATGCATGGATTTTTATAAAACTTCAGATTCCGTTATTCCTTGACATGAATGGATGCTGTTTACGTTTTGGTGTAAATCGTCCAACAGGTGGCGCTGCTATGCTCCATTTTGCAGGATTTACACTATTTTCGCAGTAGCTCTATCTCAAAAACTAATGTACTCATTTTCATCAAACTTCGGATTTAGTTAGTCCTTCATATGAAATGATGCTGCCTACGTGTTGGTGTAAATCGCCTAATAGGTGGCGCTGCTGTTTTGAACTATTTCCTCAATAGCTCTATCTCAAGAACTAATGCACGAATTTTCATCAAACTTCAGATTTAAGTATAACTTGATTAATGTTGCTGCTGATTATGTGTTGTTGCAAATCGCTCAACAGGTGGCGCTTCTATGCTGCATTTGTCATGATTTGTGCAATACCTCTATCTCAAGAACTAATGCACGAATTTTCCTCAAACTTCATATTCAGTTAGACGTTGACATAAGTTGGTGATAATTAGGTTCTGGTGTAAATAACCCAATAGGTGGCGCTGCTATGCTGCATTTTGCTGGATTTACACGATTTCAGTGACAGTCATACCTCGAGAACTAATGCACGGAATTTCATATTTTTAGAATTCTCATGATGAACACATATTGCCATTTAATTTGGTACTGAGATAGTCATAGTGAATTTTGAAGTATTGACATGTATGAGATAGAAGAAAGTTTTGTGATGGCCACAACATACTAGTTTAATATGACTTTATTAATAGCTTTCTAACTAAGAAAAGTGTTTGAATAGAAAAAAAAGTCTGGAATAAGTTTGTGTCTATTCTGTATGTCTTTAAATAATTAATGAAAAATCAATCAGATAATTTTTATGAAGATAAAAATTAAGTTTCTCAAATGGATTTAGCTTTACCATCCTCAAATTTAAACTCTTCTAACCCCATCAAGATTTAAGATAATGCGTATAAAATATGCCTTTTTCCGGGCTGTCTCGACCCAAGAAAATCAAATAAGGTGTCAAAAAAGAGTGTTATTGTTTGAAATTTCAAAGTTAGTACAATTCTTAATAAGTATAGATGACATCGGAAACATATTTTATACATAACAATATAACTAGTAGATATTATTTCCAGTCGATTGATACCTACATATTTTTTTACGATTATTTTAGCAGAATTAGTTAGGAGTAACCACATTTTTTTTCTAATCACCATTGATGCACTGCGGTTCTTTAGAAAAGCTAACAAGGTTTTTTTGCAACAGGCGCCAAATAGAGTTGCCGCGGTGCTGCTAAGGGCTTAATGTAATATGAATTAGTTGTCAAGTCAGTTAAAAATATCATAAATTTAATTTCTGTTACAATCTGAGAACATCTACTTTTTATTTACAACTGTTTTATTATTATTAATATTATTAACCAAGTAGCATTTTTAAATGTGGTATCTGCAGGTATCTCCTTCAACACACACAAGAAACATTCAGTATGTAAACTTCGTTTATAAAACGTTTATGTTTAAAACAAAAATATACTTTTCATATGGAAATAGAAATTTTGAAAACTAAATCTCATGCTTCTTTTGTTCCTTTATAAAAGTACCACATATTACAGGGTATTGGAATGCTGAAATATAGGGCTATTTGAATGTGAAAATAATACTTGCTTATGAAAACAATTGGTATTTTTTATCCTTAAAAAATGACTTTATGCATCCATAAAGAGCTGAATCACTTTATAAAAAAGTTTCTACAGAAAAAGTACACCCTAAAACAGTCGCTTTGCTAGTCTAAAATCGCTTAAACAATTTAGTAAATTTGTTATTCTCATCACACTTTTCCCATGATTTGCAAAACTTTTACCATTGTTAGAGATCAAGGGAAATATTTAAGTTTCCATATTTAAGTGTTTTGAGAAGGTTCTCATTTCGACGTATATGTATTTTTTTTATGTATTTCCACTGATTACTCCTAAACTATGCACGAAATTACTATCCGAAATGATGGTATATTTTGTGAATGAGAAAACGCTGCCCGCGAGATCCCACAGCTAGCAGGATTGTAATCCAAAAGTATCATCAACTTTGTATTCCCCAAAAAGAAAAATATTGTGTTTTCCAGTCAACAACAAAATCCATCCAAAAAGCTTTTTGACTTCTGATATACTTTTTTTTTTTTACTCAAGTCGCTTTTAAAAAGCACGATTATAGGTGCATTCAGGGCGGCTATAAAGGAGGCGAGCGCAAAGTACTAAAACCAAAAGGACTGAAAATATGCAAAATATTTGGTTAAAATCTAAAAGATATCATTCAAAGAAGCGATGAAAGAAATTAAGTCCAGGGCGCCATGGCTACCACAGGTCTCGTTGGGTGCATGTTTTCTCTCTCAATCGCATGCAAAGATGTACTTTTTGGTTTCCGATTTTGAAATTGCTATGATATATCTTGTGATAATAAAAAAATACTTCTCTTGTGCTGTCTATCTAGTGATTGTTGATTACTCCCTAAACGAATTCTCGAAATTTAGTACGTAATCAGAATGTATGTCTACAACAAGTGAAAAAATATTGGAGCGGTTTAGGCACTTAGGGGCGCGAAGTTTTCCCTGGACGAGGGCGCACCGGCCCTCGGGCCGATGGGCCGGCGGGCCAGTCCGAGCCTGGTGTGTTATGTCAGAAATGTTAATAACAACAATTCCTCAACAACCTGACTATATTAATGTTACACTTAAAATATTACTTTATGGTTTACATTCTTTTAGCTTTGTGTAGTTTAGCTTGACATGATGCAATTATGTCCACAATTCTGGGCCTGGCAGATTTTTTTTAGTACATAACTACACATTTTGTTTACTATACCTGGTACTCATTTTGAGTGGATAATATGATTCTGAATATAAGGCACCAGTAAAGCTCAGTCCACATTTTTAGCTATCAACAAAAATTTGGGTAATTTCATGAGCTTTACAGATAATCTGGTTCCATTACTTTTCTACGCACTACTTACTTTTTTAGACTGAAACTATTTGCCAATTTTTGACTGTAATTTTTTTTAGATTGAGCTTTACTTTTTAATCTGGTTCCAACAGTTTTTTATATCATTTCATACCTTTTTCAGATCCTTTCAGGAACTTAATCAAAAAACCGCCCCAACTAACCAACAAATGACCTCAATCAACCGGCCCAGCCAATTTCCCTAATCAAAAACTAACAGAAACTTTGGTTCAATAGTGTATTTGAAGAGCTCTGATGACCCCATACATATAGCTAACATCCATATTGGGATATTGACCTATACTTTACTCAGGACTAGCCGCCAGTCTAGTTTTATACATACTGTGATTTCTTAAATTTTTCTCCTACGTACCCACGCTCCTCTGTATTAAGGGACTTCGCAGTATCCTATGTCAACCCCTCAAACATACAAAAAGCTAGAGTTGGAAACAGTCATAAGAAATGAATTAAAACTGTGAAAAAACTATAAAAAGGGAAAATTTTTGCTTTGGGTACTTAATGGGAATTTAAAATTTAAAAAAAATCTGAAAACGACTGAATGCAGAAAAATGATTAAAAGTGATTGAAAATATTATACAATACACCTGTAAATAATATAAGAAATATTGCTAATATTGGATATTTATAATAATATTTCGTAGGCCAAACTAAAATACTTTGATAATGATTAACATATTTACATCTAACTGTAACCATTGATAAAAAAAAAATCAGGAAAATTTGAAAGTAGGTGTCCTTTGTAAAGTATGCATTAATTAAGGAGATAAATTACGTAAACGAGTCTATAGACAATTGGCGTATTTGGTACGGATAAATTACATAATTGAATCTACAGACAATTGGCGCATGTTGCCAGGCGTCGTTTAGCACATAATTAACTTAAACGTAAGCACATACACCTATTTTTTTTTTTTAAGTTACCACACGCATGGGGTAACTCATTATTACATTTTGTCTACCATTATATTTTTGGCTAAATGCGTTTTAAAAGCAAGTCTACAACTCTATATTGTAAAATGCATCAGTACTATTTCTTTTTAGGGAAAAATGAAGCGTTTCATACTTATTTTCCGATTTTGTATCAGTTTCTGTAAAAATCGCGTTTTTTTTTTTTTGAAAATATGCAACGATTTGTTTTACCTCTTAAAACAGGAATTATTTTATAAACTTTATATTAATTACATTTAACACACTTTCATCAACATATACAGGTAACTTTTATGTCACTCTTTAAGTAAAATTATTTTAGTGTGTGTTATCCCAAAACGAATGAACATATCGAAATGAAACGTTTGTACACGCGCGGGATTACTTAATTCCAAAAGGCATATTTTTCCCCCTTCTAGCCAACAACAACAACAACAACAAAAAAAGACATTCCTTCACAGAACCTTTCTCAACCTTGACTTTGAAAGGTATAAGGAAGTTCAGAAGCGCCCTCGAAAAATTTATATTTCGAAAAAAAAAAAAAAAAAATGTGAGTGGGATGAGATTTACCCCAGCGCGTATGCTTACGCGTTAAAAAAGGAATAAATTGATTCTGTGTTTTTAAAGCGAGCCTATTCCACATTCTAATTTACAGAGAATTGGCGTAAGTTGGGACAAAGTTTTTTGGAGACCTTCCGCTACTTTTGCGTTGTACCAACTCTATACTAAAATGTATGCTATTGCACCATTTATTTCAATCCTGAACGTGCGAAGATTTTTTAGTACCTTTCCAGTATAGACACCTTAGCGAAATAGAGAAAGTGGCCTTGGCGGAGAAGGAAATTTTGCAACGTATTTTCTGGCATCCTATTCACTGTTTCATTTCATATACACAAGCATTTTTTTTCAATGTTTATAAAATTTATTTAACATAAAGACGCCATTTATCTAATTTTATATCGAAACAGAAGTAATTTGTTTATAAAAAGCATTAATAATAGACATACATTTAAAATACATAACTAAACAAAAAATTTCATCAAGTTTGTTTTCATTACTGTTTATATCATTTGGCAACAAATCGAAAGTTCTGACGCCCGAATTACGCCAAACTTAAAAAAAAAAAGAAAAAAAAAAAAAAAAAAAAAACGCAAGGCTCCTATACCAGGAAAGTACCAATTTTTTTTTTTTTTTTACAAACCGCGCCAAACGTTGTGACTTGCCATTTATTGAACGCGAATCTCTTTTGGATTTAATTATTATTTAATCGTAACCATGCAAAAATTTTTAATTTACTGTTTTTTAATTGAAAATATTTTTTATTATTAAGAAGAAATTAAGTTTTAACTTCATTTTTCGAAGATTCAAAACTGGCCATGTTTAGAGCATTGCTAAGAGATCCTTACAGTTTCATGTATGTAATTTAAAATGCGATTTTGAAAAAAAAAATTTGAACAATATTTATTTGCGCTTTTATTTTTAGTATATTTGTATTGATTTCATAAAATAGTTCTCGAAACTCTGTAATTTTGAAAATTTACGTTCTTTAAATGATTACTTTCGCGTCAACAATGTTAATTTTTTTAAAACTTGCGAAATTGAATTTCATTTGGCGTTATAATGACGTAATTCTAGTAGTGTTTCAGTGTTTAAAATTAAAATGCATGTTTTCTTTGGCGCCTGCAAAAGGAGGCATGTTTTTTTCCCAACTGAAATTTGCCTTCTAAATTGTATCTCGCAATCTGATTGGTCAGAGACTTCGGCATGCATTTGATGTTTCTTGCTGGGAATCGTGCTTGGCGAAAAACACTTCTTTGTTTCTTGTCGTGTAAGATTTTTTTCGTTCAGAAATTCTTTTTAATTACACATTATGTTATATGAAGTTAAACAAAAAGGGACCTTGTCAGGGCCAATTTCTAAGTTAAGTTTATCAATTAAAATTGAAATAATACGGCTGTTCTCAAATACCTTTCTGAATTCATTTTTGTTCAGAAACACATGAAATTGACAGGCGTTCTTATTAATAAACTATGTAATCGAATGATGTTCTCAATTTTTTAGTAAAAGCAGAATATCTTTTTTAAAAATACTGTCAAAGTTGGCTTTTCGAACTGAATTTTTGGATGCGACAGCGCGGGAAAAGAGAAAAACCTGTCGTCCCGTGACAACAATCGCTTACAACTCTCCATTTATTTATGAAAAAAATGGAAAACACTGTTCGATTCTTAAATATGTGACAGAAAATTTCACGACTGTTCTCAAATACCTTTCTGAATTCATTTTTGTTCGGAAACACAGGCACTAAACTAAAGAATAAAAACTCACCATCATTAATTTAATTTAAGTATCCAACAAATATAACAGCTTTAGGCAATAATATAATAGGATCCTCAACTTTTTCAGTAAAAAAAAGGTAGGGGTTTTAGAAGATGCCCATTTTTAAATGCTTAAATATTGTGTTATATTTGAAAAACATATTCGAATTTTGTAAGCATTAGGTTATTTTTCTTTAAATAAAATCATACAGGCAAAATAAAAAACGCAAATAATTTATTTTTTCTTCTTCTACAAAAGAAAATAAGCTAGCGATTTGAGGATCATTTTCAAAAAGGAACATATTAATTTCCTTAACATATTCAGAATAGCCATTCAAATGTTGTGTATAAAGATATGTGCATACAAAAAAGAAAAAAAAAAACTTTAAGAAAACTGAACTTTGTTGTGTGTAAAAGGGGTGGGGGGGGGGGGTAAAAATGTTTTTGCAGAAATTTCAAGGGGAATTTTAGATGACTGATTATTGTTTCAACAAAGATTGAAATTTTTTTTTAATATAAATATTTCAGTATTATATATATGCTGAGAAATGGGCAGGAGAAATTGAAATTTAAAGTGAAATTTAGACGACGTATTATTTATTTGTTATTTCAGCAAAATAACAAACAGAGCAGGTTTTTTTTAGTTTTAAAATTTTTGCATATTGTAGATTTTCACTTTTTCTAAAGATTTCATTTAAATTTACCGCCCTCTGAAATTTCTACTTCACAAAATCACGCAAAGTTTAATATCTATATGTACTTCTTTTTTAAATCATCTCTCCTATTTGTTATTTTATAGTATTTTATTACATCTGCTGCGATTCCCCGACTCCTGACAATTTTATATTCATTAGAGCTTACAGAATTTCATAATTATAAGGATTATTAAATTTAAAATCATTAAAAAAAGGTAACATTTATAATTTATTTGAATAATTACGAATTCAATTAAATACATTTATAATTAAGTAAAATTACAAATTAATAGAAAATTTAAAAAAAAAATAATGTAAAATAGATTGAAAAATATCTTAAATTTAAAAAGTGACAAATTTATTAAAGTTATTTGGAATCTTTTCACTTCTCAGATGACACCCCGCCCTCTTTGTCATTAGGTAATGGAAATTATCTTCTTTCTCTAGAAATCATTTTTGCCATTGACCTGTAATTTCAACAAAAATAAATAAATCAGAAGTCTATTTAAATGCATCCCTTTCCCCGCGACCATCCTATCAAAATTCTCTACTTTCATGGTCGCAAGCACAATTCCTTCCCGCCAAGAAAAGTCACTTTGACACAGGAAGCTCTGACCAATCAGGTTACGAGATGGCAAATCTCCGTTGGAAAAAAGAAATATGCCAATAGGAGTACACGATTTCCTTGACAAAACGCAAGAAAATGCAATAAATACAACCAAATGAACTTGCATTTATCGAAAATTTCTTTCGTATGACTTAAAAATAAATCTTTCAGTTTATGGATTACAATAATAAGGATTAATTTCAGATTATCAGGAGTCTCTCTTCAGAATAAAACGTCATAACAAAGTTATGTCAATTAAACGGAAATTGACGTCATACCTAGCAAACGATTTTTTTATTATTATTATTATCTTTTCCTAAATTGTTTTCTTGAAATTAAAATAGATTTTTTAACATTTAAAGCATTCTAATGAACATACGTCATTCTAACTCGTGTTTAGTTAAAGATTTTACATATATATGGGCAATATTTTCATTTTCTGACTAGAATGACTTCGATATCAAAAATGCAAAAATATAGCGAGAAATCTGAATTTTTATTGGCTCGTAAAAGCAAAATACGCGTGTTATCACTTTTTTTAAATTATTGTGCCGGTTTTTAGAGAGTGGCAACACAAAAGAAACAATTTAATTAGAAAATTAAAAAGGAGATATTTCTATGTATATTGTTAAATTACGGAAGGTACAGTGCTATGTAAAGTTTAAATGGGCGCCATTCCCTTAATATTGGATATTTTTTAATCCGACCTGCGAAAGGCACATCGCTAAATTAAGACCTTTCCAAAAAGCCATTATTCATCACTGAATGTTTTCTGGTTTGGATTGTAATTCAGTTGTTGTCTTTTCATCATGTTTCAAAACGTAAAAGATGCGGCTGAGCTCTACAGCACGACCGTGCTGTATGATAAGCATTAATCGTTCTTCTAATTGGCGTTTTTAGATATACATTTACTTTCTGCTGCAAAAACTGAAAGCCTTTTTTTTTTTTCTGAAATGAAGGGATCTCAAAGTTAATTTAAATTAATTAAAAAAATCCTTTGACTTGAATCAGGCTAATTCATGTAACAGAATCAATAATGCTACAGCTCACAAAAAATGCAAGCAAAGTAATTTTGCAGAAAATAAAATAATTTTCCACACTGTCTACCCTCTCTCCCCTTCCCCTTCTCCATTGAAAAAAAAATCTTTTTGTGTTCAACACTCTTTTTTTTTTATTATTGCAAATTAAAATAACAATATTTAATTTTTGTATACTTATGCTCAATTGCTCAACATGATATTTGACTATTTCAATTCTGATAACTTTCCATGTTACGAGTTCCAGCTTAAAAATTCAACAGAAAAGATATCCTACAAATAAAGTGCAGCTTTGATTAGCCACATTTTTTGGTTTTAAAAACTATTTAAAGCTGGTCTGAAATCGTAACTTGAATCTTTTTTCACACTTTCGTGAAGAAATTTTCATTTTTAAATGCACGAAATTTGCAGATATTCTTTCTTCTTCGTAAACGAACAGCGTTTCTCTTTTTTCCTATAAAGGTAACTGGTCTTTCAGAAAATGGTGCCAAAGTTGACGTTTGGAACAGATTTTTTTAAAACGTGACAATCGGCAAAAGATCATTTTGAGGCAGCAATTGATTATAACTTAATATGTAATACATTTATCTGAAAATTTAAAAGTGCTATTTGATTTCAAAGCACTTCATGCCTCATGTCTGCTGATTACATGCTTCTGGATTTAAAAAAAAGCCTACTTAAATGAGTCAGTAATAAATAATTTTGGCAAAACATAAAATGTTTTCTGTACCGAGCCGGGACTGGTTTTATTCTTCCAAGTCCTCACGGGCCAAAATTTTCAGTCCCGGTTCTGACCCAACCCGTATGAAAATCATCGTCTCAGCGTGGCCTGGTAGAAAAATACAGCTAAATTAAAATATAGTAATATGTGTGAAAAAGAACCTGCCTATGACGGAATTATGTTTTAAACTGAAAAATGTGTTGATCCATGCAAAATTAATATAATATGTGAGAAAAGAATATATAACACATTTACACCTATTAATAACATATTAAATTTAAAAAATAAAAAAACCCGACTGCGTAAAAAGCAAACTAATTAATTATTTCTCATGAATGTGAAACTATTTTTTATATTACTTAACTATTTTTTTTTATTATTATTTACTTGTATTGATGACTTTTAAGTTGTGTTTAACTGTTAGTTCCTACCCATAAAAACGGTTTTGATGAGTCCTATAGATGTCTATGAAGGTTAGAGTTGCAGTAAAACTAGAGATCCTAACTTCCAGCTTGTGCAATATTTAAACGGGGCTTTTGACGGTAAAATAGTCAATGAAACATCGTTTTCATTTTGAAAGACCTATCCAATGATATGTCACTCAATAGTGCATAAAAAAAATTTCGTCTGTACCGCCATTTTGTATTTTACGGCCGCCATTTTGAATTATAAAAACAAAACCTAGCCTATAACCATCGGACGGTTAAGTCAAATCGATAGAGACCTAATTTATTAAAATCCATCCAGCCGTTGGGATGTTTCGAGGGTATAAAGAAATCCACATACCCAGATACGCGTGAAACACATAACCCTTCTTCGCAGTCGGGTGAAAATGGAACTTGTCTATAATGCATTTTTTTTTTTACTTTAACTGTGCGATTCCATCTTAGAAGATTTTACTGTATAGCATTTTTTAGATTTTTAAGTCTCCAATACATGGAATATGGATTAACAAAATTAATGATAATCGAAACATTGACATACAACAAATAGAGATTTATTAAATAAATAAATAAATATCGCAGCCTACGGCATTTCTTACAAAAATAAAGATTACAAAAAAAAAAAAAAAAAAAAAAAAAAAAAAAAGAAAGAAAGAAAAAAGCTAAGATTAAGTATTTTTGATCAGAAAATTCCTCGTACAGACAAATTTTTAACCAAATCGACGTAAAAATCAATGTTTTGTAAAATTTTCACTCGATCCGTGCCAGGCTCGGGCCGAGATTTTCATTTTTTTCCGGGCCAGGATGGTCTCAGGCTGAACTTTTAGCTGCTATAACGCCAGACCAGGCCAATAATTTTTTTCGACAGGCCTGGCCGAGTTCAGGCCTACCTTTTATAATGGGCCGTGTCGAATTTTTTCCTATGGGTCGGCCTGGCTCGGGCCTGAAAATTTCTACCCGTACAAACTTCTAACTTAAAATTCAAAAAGTATTGCAAATTTCAAACTTTGAGTTATAAATAAAAGAAAAAAAGAATTACTTTTTAAATATTTTCTATTGAATTAATTTTTATTGTAATAATTAATAATCAATCTAAATCTGTCTTTTTACACCTCATCCCAAATTACTGCTTTTACTAAAAAAAGCACTAAACTTAGTACCTTTACTACCTTTGTTTCCTCTCAACTCACTGGGGTCGTGAAAACCCAAGGTGCACGCTCCCTCCCTTCAAAGGGTAAGATGGGTAGTGTCGGGCTGTCAAGTGAAGGAACAGGGAGTTTTCCTCTTTGGATTAACGCATTCTATTAATCTGCAGGGATATATGGGGGCATCCATTTTGTAGCCTGGTGAAGTCCAGAATTTTAAAAAAGGTTTTTTTTTTCTCTTTTTTGTTGAGAACTTTTATCAAATACTACATTTCTTTAAAAAGACTACATTATAATGGAATACAATAATTTTAAAAATTTCTTAAGTAAAAAAACTGTGTCTGTGTTGTTTCGCTCTTTTTTAAACATATATTTTAGCCTTTTATTCCGTTTCATTTAAACTCTGCCACAATGTTTTTACAGAAATTACGAAAAGAAGCTCCCATAGGTTTAACATTAGCGACCAGTCTTACTGTAGTGTTTCTTTTTTTTTTTTTAAAACAAATATTTTAGCTTTTTGTTCCGTTTTATTTAAACTCTGCCACAAAGTTTTTGCAAAAATTACGATCCGCGAAGTTTTTTTTTTTTTTTTTGAGAACTTTTATCAAGTACATTTCTTTAAAAAGTCTTCGTTATAATGGAATATAAAAATTATATAATACAATTTTAATTAAAATGTTGTTCTAAACAATCTGTGTTGATGTACATTTTCTTGGATGAAAAGGCATTTTTTCTTTTGGAAATTTATGTCATTTTCACCAACAGTCTATACGTTTGAGATTAGTGCATCATTTCCATCAATTATTTTTAAATGTTTCAGATTTTGGGAACTTTAAGTAACTTTAAGTGCAAGCTAAAGTTTATTGAATATGACATTATACTGACACAATCACACTAACTTGTTCCATATATGAAAATGATCTTTTCTTTTGAAAATGATGTCAGTTTCATCATCCGAACTAATCTGAAATCTAAGATTAGATCATCTTTTAAGGACTTTATCAAAGAAATATGTCCCGACAACACGTAGCTTTTAAATATTTACGGACACATTTTTAAATGCAAAAGCATGACGTTTGCAGGCATGACTACTGAAGCGATTTGACATCGAATAGTGTTTACCAATCATTGATCAATGAGTTACTTATATATTTATAAGCGATTTTTTCCACGTGACGACAGATTTTCCTTTGACAGCATTTTATGAATGATCTTTTGCTTTTATTAACACTAGAACGGCGGCGAGGGGTCGTTTTGACCCTTTCTGAATGAATACATGTCGATTCGAACCAGAAATATTTTTGTAATATAAGATTAATATATGCTGCACAAAAATAACTTAAATAAATAACTTAAATAGTTTTAAGTAAAAATTCTGATGTGAAATATTTTTTTTTTAAACTGGAGTAAAAATTCCCGCCGTTCTAGTGTTAAAAAATGGAAAACACTCGATCGCATAGTACCTGCATGAAAACATCTGCCAATTTCACGTGTTACACTATTCCTTTAAACATGACTACATTTTCATTTGTGGAATATCATTCAATCTACTATAATCAGATTTTATTTTTTGAAACAACTCAAATTACCATGTTTAACAATCCGGAGAGGTTTGGACAGGGTTTTGAGGGCTTAGCTCGTAACGGGCACAGCCTCTGGTACATTAAAAAAAAAAAAAAATACTTTGAATTATTATTTAAGAGAAAAACTTTCTTAAAACTTGTTCAATTAATAAAACTTTAAATTTGGTATTTTTCTCGGTGAATTAAAATAAATGAAGAAAATTTTCTTTTATTCTAATATATATATATATATATATATATATTAATCTAAGGGAGCTTTTATTTTTCTAAAACCATCATTGATTTTTAAGAATTAATTCCTTTTCAGCTTTTCAAGGAGCTTATTATAATTGGCTGGAAGGAATTACAGTTAACATTTGACAATTGAAGAGCTCAGTGGATGAACATGTTATACTACATTAAAATATATATATATATCTTTTGGTTGAAAGCAGTGGCGTGGCGTCCGGTCATCGCTGGATGCGGCGATGACCAAGCAATATTTTAAAACTCTTAATAAGTTTTTAAAACTCTACGATCCAGTTTTAGCAGAACATTTGGAGTTCATGTATAAGTGAAGGTAAGATTTAAAGTTTCTTTTTTGAACATTCAACCATTGAATTTTAGAGTTAATAATTTTTCACCACAAACTTAAATAATTGCGATGACCACCGAAAATTTTCACGCCACGCCACTGGTTGAAAGCGTTATGAGGTATCCTATCACATGCTGAAGCTAAAATACTAAGATTCTATTTAGTCTTGAAGATTTAGGACATTATTCATTAATATTTAATATTTTAATATTTAATATTATCAATAATATTAATAATTTTTAATATTTTAAAATTAAATATGAATAAGTTTTTCTGAGAGAGTTTATTACCATACCTGTTAATATTTTAAACACATGGTATCAAATCCCCCTAGCTCTCAATTATTTAGTTATTTATTAGGAAGGGACCGAACCGATAGATACACACATGTTCAAATAATAACAATTGAACAAGATATATATTTTTTCACACTTTACTCCTGTCGGTTTTAGAGGTCTACACGGGCCGGAATTTCCAGGCGCGGCCCGGTGTAAAAATTGGAAGTTCGGCCCGACTCAGTTTCAACAAAAAAAAAAGTCCGTTTTTTCTCGACATACAATTAAGATTCTTTTAATGAATACTACATACATATTTATGGGAACATTTTACAGTATATTTTAGATTATTATGTGTTCGCAAAACAGAAAACACATAACAGTAAACATTAACGATTACTTACAGAGTTTTAGTCATCGTCTCTACTGACATTTCAAAATTCAAATAAGAATTCGCTAAAAGATTAATGTAGTTCAGAATAAAGGATTAAAAACATGATAATTTTTGAAGCTGTATAATAAAAAATAGATTTCTGAAAATATTTCTCCCATTTTTAAGGCTTTTCTCAAATCCAAAGGAGCTACATTTCGACACATTTATGAATTCATTTCTTTTTGGCAACGCGTAAGATTGGCAGGTATTCTTATTCAGAAACTATGTAAATGTCGTTTTTTATATAAATAAAAGCAATATATCTTTCTGAAAATACTGCCAAAGTTAGCGTTTTGAATCGAATTTCAAGAAGCGATAGCACAGGAAAAGAGAAAAACGTGACAGTCACGTGACAAGTATCTCTGTTATCTCTGTAAGTAATTTATCAAGTATGGAGAAAGCTATTCGTTTCGAAATGCCTTCAATAGTCAGGCTTGTCAATTTTATGCCTTTATTGTTAAAAATGAGTCAGAAAATGTGTCTAAAAGTTTCGCATTGTTGAATAGTGAATATGAGAACCACCTTAAGGTATATTTTCAAAGACACTGTTAACAGAAGTTCATTATCACTATTAATACTTTTACAAAACATAATGCCTATCCTACACATCCTGAGATCGATTAAGACCAGTTTCGTCCTGGCACGAGTCTGCTGAGAAAAATTAAACCCGGAGTCAGACATCTAGTAACTGTACGATGCCGATCCCTACGATGGACATGTTACATTTCTGTATTGATGTTGTTAAACTCGCATCGGCTCGTGAAGCACATTTATACTTCTCGAGAAAATCATATTCATTGAAAATGGCTCATATTTTATCTGCTTCACTTGAATTCTTATATCGGGCCGATAGGCTCGATTAATTTTTTTTATCGACCCGGCCCGGCCCTGCAGGCCTGTTCAATTTTTTTGCCGGCTTTAAGAATCAAGGTGTTTTTAGTCGACTGAAAAGAAGGGTTATGTATTTCACGCGTATATGTGTATGTGGATTTCTTTATACCCTCAAAACATCCCAACGGCTGGATGGATTTTAATGAATGAGGTTTCTATCAATTCGTCTTAACGGCCCGATGGTTATAAAGCAGGTTTTGTTTTTATAAATTCAAAATGGCAGTAGAGACGGGAAAAAAAAATTACGCACCCTATTGAATGGCCTATCATTGGATAGGTCTTTCAAAATGAGACGATGTTTCATTGACTATTTTACAGTCAGAAGCTCCGTTTAAATGTTATACAACCTGGAAGTTGTGTAGGTAGGATCTCTAGATTTACTGTAACTCTAACCATCATAGACATCTATAGATCTCATCAAAACAGTGTTTACAGATAGGAACTAACAATTAAACACATCTTAAAAGTCATCAATACAATAAAAAAAAATTAAGTCAATTCCTACTTAGGTCAATAACAGAAATTTTTTTCTCCCATTCTTCTTTCGTCTTGAGTTGCGCTTAAAATACCTTGATGAAGAAGAGGGCTCTCTCGATTATTGAAAATTAATTAATTAAATTTAATTAATGAATCAATATTTGAAAAAAAAACTGGATTAACATCAAGTGTCATCCACTACAAGTTTAAAAAAAAAATATTTGAGCTTGATTGGATGAATAATAAGTATTTTATTAACGATTGAAAATTTGAACAAGATATATATAGCGAGAGTGTGAGCTAATAGTAGGAATTGAAAAAAAAAAGTTTCACATTGATGAGGAATAATTAATTAATTCGCTTTTTACGCATGTCGGGTTTTTTGATTTTTTAAATTTACTTATTTATTAAACTAATGGTATAAACTTTCACGTGTACTTGTGAAGAGAAATGGGTAACAATTCACTTGTTTAGTAAAAAATGCATTGTGTTTCACTAGACATTTTAGTTCACAAACTTAACACTAATGAAGAAATTTACCGAGACTTTGATCATATTAACTTTGCTTTGTATAAATATGATGACATCATTGGTAGTGCTCTGAATTTTGGTTAGTGAAACGCTGCACAACATCATCTACATTCCGTTTAAATATAGTTTTCTAAATATTTTTCAGTGACAAACTACGCGACATTTTTCGGCACCTTCAGTCTTTCTTTTAGCGTGAAACTGGGCAGGAATGCAAGTGATTTGGAATTGAATTTTATTTTTCATTTTTCAAAAAATATACTTAATCGAGTTACAAGTGTTTACTCTCTTATAACAACTTTTATGGGTAAATTCCGTTCAAATCGCCAACTTTGATACCCTTTTCTGCCACTTTGTTTGCCTTTATAAGAAAAGGAAAAACGCTATTAGATTTCGTAATTTTTTTTTATAAAAACGCGCTTGCCAGTTTTGTGCTGTTAATAATAAAAACGTATTTATGATTGTCTAAACAAGTGTCCAGTTTGAATTTTATACATATTAGTTGAAATTAAGGATTGACCGAAACGAGTTTTTAAGACCGAAACAGAAACTGAAACCGAACTTTGGTAATCTTACTATTTTCGGCCGAAAACGAAAATGTCCTATTTTTTTAAAGTAATTAATACATACATAATTATTGATTAATTATATGTGTAATTAAATAAATGGAAGGACTATTATGTCTTGAAATTAACAGCACAAATATAATTAAAAAGATTTACTAAAAGATGTATAATACGCTTAAAAGTTAACACTTTCAAAACATTAAATACAATTCTAAAAGTCTAAATCCTACAAGTTTCAAAAGTAAACTTTTGAATTTTACGAACTAATAAGTATTTTTCTTTCTTGAACTGAAGTAAGACCCTGATGAGGGCCATAAGGTGGCTGAAACTTGTAAGTTTTGGACTTTTAGAATTTTATTTAATGTTTTGAAAGTGTTAACTTTTAAGTGTATTATACGTGTAATTATTATATGTGTGGCCCTAGTTGGCTCTCTGTGGCTCAGGCCAAAACTTTTTATTTTCATACAAAATAAAATATAATTAAGTCAGTGTCTAATTATATGAATTTCATCTAATTAAAAAATGTTTTAGGTATACACACCTCGATTTACCTTTTATAAAGATTTTTGTAAATGACAATCTGTTATACTATAATATATTGCAATATTATTCCGTTATACTTTATTCAACAGGTATTCGATACACTTCTGCGGTTTCAAATCTATTACTGTTAAGTCTGCAGCTTTTGATGAGCTTGTGAAAAGCGTCTTCAAAGTTTAGTCATGCATGTATTACTTGCTTTATAATGTATTTCACATGTTGAGTTAGTCAGGACTGATAATTATAAACAGTGATGTACACAGCAATAAATAAAGAGTGTCTCATTTGAGCAATCAATGAGTTATATTGAAAAATTCCAAAGGAAGAAACGAGATATTTGGAATAAAAATAATTTCGGACAAGTTTCGGTGAGGCCGAATTTTTGTCAACATTTTCGCCGAAAACAAAACTCCGATTTTGAGCCAAAAACGAGGACGAAAACGAATTTTCGGTCGATCTCTAGTTGAAATGTTTGGTTTACACACTGAATTGTCTATTTGATCTATGCGTTTTTTCTTTTCAAAATTTTAAGTTCAAAATTGAGTTGAAAAAAAATGCTTCGTTTTCACTTTTATCAGTTTTCGCGTGTGCTCTTAATTATTTTCATAATAATTATTTAGCATATAATGCTAAGCACTGTATTATTATGAAAATAATAAAACTTTAGCGTTATAGTTTATGTTATATTTGTATATGATACAGAATATTTTAGCATTACAGTTTATGATGTATTTATATGATACAGAATATTCAATTAAACTATAACCGACTAAAACGGGCTTAATCAATGTATATGTTTTATTATCGCATGCTTAACAGAAGATTGCATCTGCATTGCAAAAAGAAAAAAAAAAAAAAAAAAAAAAAAGACTTACTTACGGGGAATAAAAAATACGTGACAAATGAATGTTGTTAATGTAGAAGAATACATGATTTATACAGATTTGCACGTGTGTAAATTTATGTACAGATAACTGAATCAAAAATCAACTGAATCATTTTTTTTAATTAAAAAAAATATATCATGTATATATAGAGAAAATTAACTTCGTTTCACACTTCTGTGAGTCATTCATAGTTTCTTATTTTACATGCTGGTTTCCTATGTTCATTTCTAAATCATCTTTAGAACTTTACCAATTTCTTCATATATTTGTGATTTAAAATTTATTATATATGTATATATATAGACACACACACATATATATATATAGAGAGAGAGACAGTGTGTGTGATTCATAATGTTCGAAACAATAGCTTATTTCCTTAAATATTGCCCCTGGACACAAACTTAAAATTGCAAAGTTTCATAAAAATAAGTTGTAAAATTTAATTACATAAGTTGCAAATCTATGAGGGATCTATTTCAGAAGGTACAAAAATTAAATTTTTATACGGCCGCAGTAGAGTAAAATTTCCAATTAGGAAATTTTCTCCTATCCGTTCATAAATTAAACCCAAACAAATTCCTCTCGGTATCTTCAAAACTCGCAGAGATATTAAAATCCAAAATTCGTGACTTACACTATTTACCCATGTTACTGAGCGACGAGTTATTGATTCATTTAGAATGCAAGATAGGTATTATCTACAAACTGTACGCTATTAAAAACCGATTTTAGACAGTGGATCTCTTTTGGACATAAAATAGCAGTGTATAGATTTTATATTAAACTTGCTTTCAAAATATTCTGGAGGTCTGTATGATCGAAAAATACAGGTCCGGGTCCGGACCGACCCATTGAAAAAAAATTCGACCCGGCCTGGAAAAAGTTAAAATCTTATCATCATATTTCACTTTTTTTTTTCTTTTTTTTTTTGTAGATTTTACCTAAGAATATCAAGTGGAAAGTCATTCGGTTTAGTAATTTAGAAAATATGAAGGTTTTCATTTTTTCAATTCATTCATTTGTATTCATCACAAAAGAGATTGCATTGCTGGTAATTTGTTTTACGCATAACTCAAGAATTACTTGGTGCAATGATCCGTAATTATTATATAAGCATAACTCTTGTGCTTTATATTAGCAAGCTTATAGAAAGCTATTTCCGTTAAAAAAAATCCATAGATTGCAATTCATATATAACCATATAATTCATATTCATAACCTTTTGTTCCACAAATTTCCATTTTTCATATCTTTACTGTGATTTCAAATCCATGCTGCACTTGTTATGGGGATCTGTTTCACACATTTACTCGTATATGATGGTTTATACATAATTTTTAATTTGAATAAATTCTTTTATTATTTATACATTCACAATTGAAGAGCTGAGTGGAAGAACATGCTACATTTTCTTAAAAATTATTTTATCTTTTTTACGAAGGTGTTATCAGGTACTCTATAACACGGTGAAGCTAAAATACCAAAGTTCTATTCAGCCTTGAAGATTTAAGACATTATTCATTAATATTTAATATTTAATAATGCAAATAATATTAATATTTTTTAATATTTAAATATTAAATATTAATACGTTTTTTTGATAGAGTTTAGTACCACACCTGTTAATATTTTAAACAGAAAGTAAATCACTAAAATTGACAACAAAAACTTCCACATCAAATTTCTTCAAATGTAATTTTTGTTACTTAACATGTTCTTCCACTTAGCTCTTCAATTTCTTTTTGATAATTTGTAATGGTTTAGAATGTTTTTGCTTTTTTTTAAATGTATATATACTTCGTTTAAAATCCCTGTATCCTTACGGGTTGAATACAAAGTTAAATTATCGTACGGAAAATTCTACATGTATTTATAGTATTTTTTCGTCTGATTTATACCGTCATTCCAATATAAAAGAGGTAAACGTGGAAAGCATACAGATAAATTATTACAAAGAAAGTATTTTGATGACATAAATCCATCAATTATTTTACAGGGTCTTTGTAATTTGTTTTGTAATAGCTACAATATTGGACAGATTAAAATAATTCTATTTGGTTTAAAGTTTAAGATACTGAGAAGATTGCAACAGAAAATAGGAAATTTTAATTGTACAAACCTGCAGTTTAAAGATTTAGTTAATGATATTTTGTTATATAAAATTGGCAAATGTATAGGCCTCCTGATATAGAAAAAGTTTATTTTGTATGCAATTTTCAACAAAAAAGTTTTGATCATTTACAGTTAAGCTCAATAATTTCACGTTACCATAGCTTATTTCCAGTTAAGGATATTGCAGTTATATCGACTTACAAATATACAAAAACACTGGGCAGTATTCTATTTAATTACAGAGAAGTTTCTCAAGAACTTGAATCATACCTGGATTTGGAATGTAAATGCGAAGATTATAAAAATTCAACGTTTTTAAACGATACCGGACAACATATCGTAACAGGAGATCTGAACATTATCAAAAATGATAATCTACGTTATCTATTGAATTTCGGAACCAAATTCCGTATTAACAAAAAATTGAATCCAGTTAAAAGTTTTAATACTTTTAAAGCTGATTTGAATGCTTTTATTTCGGTGGGGGAGCATGTGATAATAGCCATCGAATGTTTAACATTTGATTTTGCTATCACTGTTCTGGCCGAAACCCACTGCCACTAATGTATATTTTATCGAATGCTCGGCTGCTTTTGAAACATAACCCACTGCCGATGAGGCCGCAGCCTATCTTTTCCTAGTTTTTGTTAAAGTTTTAATGTTTACATAGTTATTTTTCTTGTTCTGTGAGGACTTTGTCCTTTTTGATCTATGTGAAAATGTTATGATTAGCGATAAATATTAGTTTTTTTTTATATAATAATTTTTTTTTCACAATATTAACAGGCTTTTAAAAGACTTAAGCACATTATTTCATTTTGACTTTGTCACATTTGGATTTGGCAGTACACCCACAATATGTTTTAATAGGATAGTATAACTCTTTAAACGCAAATGTTTAACAATTAATAGTATAAGAGTTACTGAATATTAAATAATAATATCATAAATTGTAAAAAACCCAATAAAACCCGCTTTGATGCGAGTTTTCTTGGGTTTTTTCCCCCAAAAAACCACCCTTTTTGGGGGGGTAAGTGGGTTTTTCGCAACCCTGGCGAAACACTGAGAATTTGATCTGTAAGCTCTTAATATAGCCCCCTTTTTTTCAATATGTTCTAAAATAACCTGAGTTTTTGTAACTCCTTATTAGGGTGTAAAAAAAATCATGATTTTTTTTTAAATAAAAAAAATCGGATTTTTTTTTTTAAAATCTGATTTTTTTTATTTAAATCAGATTTTTTTAATTTAAATCGGATTTTTATAATTTTTTTTTTTTCAAGCATTCAAATACTGAATAGCTACCATGAGTTTTAGGTTTCCAAAACAATTAAACCACTAATTGCTAACATAATCTATGTTTTTACACTTTAATTAATAAAATTATGATTATTAGTTAGTAATTACAGAAATTATAAAAACTGCAAATTAGTAGTTTCATTAGGTAGTATCATACAAAAATGTTATATACATTAATATTGTAATAATTATGTAAAACTTTATTAAATACTAGTGATATTTAACATTTATTAAAATTATTAACTGCATTTAATATTAAATAGGTAACACTACTTCAAATTAATAATTATTAAACAATTAACTCTCTAATTAGGAACATATTATACATTTTTAAGCTTTAATTATTAAAATAATAATGTAGTATTCATTTTAGAAAGAAAAAGGGGCAGGATGCTAGTTCCAAAAAAGGGCACTATTTCATGACGAAATATATTAGTAATGTGCAGGGTTGTTTGATTTAAATCAACTTGATTTAAGTCGCGATTTAAATCAAATTATTATATTTTTCTTAAATCTTTGATTTAAATCAGTTTTTTTTTTAACATTGATGTTTACAGGTTAAATAAGAATCAAATTAATTATTTGTTATAAGAAAAGTAATCATTCATTTCAGATTAAAAATTACCTTTTAATAACAATAAATAAAACTTTTATAAGTTCAAAATATTATTATTTTATGAAAGTAAATGTATAAAAGTAAGTGTTAAAAAGATTATCAATCCATAGTGCATTCCTCAAAAATATTGATAAATGCTGTCTCTTTTTTAATTGATCAGTTCATTTTTGCAAGCTAAATGCTTAAGCTCTAGTTAAATCTATTTAAAATAATGTATATAATATAATAGACTTTCAGTGCAGAGTTATTTTCTCTGAAGCAGATTACACACAATTCAGGAGTTTGTTTTATGCTTAGTTGCTTAGACCTGCAAATTACTGTATCACATATGTTAGTAATTCAAATATTGATCAAATAATATGATCAATACTTGGACTGTAACATAATAAATATTTCGACTATTTGTCTAACACTGAATTATAGAATTCCAATTTCATCTTTCTTCTATAACTGAAAATACTTTAATAGCTGTGACTAATCCCTTTTTCGTTTCTTTTCCTAGAATTCATTGCTTATACTTCAATTGAAACTATGAGGAATATTACTGTACCTTATTCAGGGGTCTGTCCAGGATTTATGTCCTCTTTTTGGGAAGTTTTTTTTTTATTGAAAAATCTAATCACGATTTTGTGAATTTGAAAAAATCATTATATATGAGAACTTGTTTATGTTTTTAACAAGATCGTTTATTTATATAAAAAAAGAGTATGTAATAGGTACTTTGTTGACTTCAACTGTTTTGTGGCAGGTTAAGTTAAATTTTATTTTTAAAATAATTTGTTAAAGTTTAAGTCTGGCGACAGAAAAGTTTAGGGAAAGGTCTATTTTAAAGACAAAAAATTTTGTGAAGGGTCCTGTTTTAAGATAAAAATTTATGTGAAGGGTCCTGTCTAAATATTAAAAAAATTGTGAAAGGCCCTTTAAAGGACCCAAATTTTTCCTAAACAAATCTCTGTTATTTCTAAGCTAAGCAGTCATTCTTACTGTCCAGCAAACATAATTGATTGTTGAAATTGTCAACAGCTGGGGAGATAACACTGACAATTGATAGTTTAAGGCTTTCAGTTAGATGATTATTTTTCATCTGATAACTATTTTGTCAACCATTAGATTAGTATAGTATAGTGGGAATCAAAAGTTGAAAAAATAATGTTATTTACTAATACTAGATATGGTTACAGAGAGCTTTTGGATTTGTTGATACACAAGAAAAATGGTTCGCAGAAAAAAAAAGATCCAATGTGGCTTTATTTTACAACAAAAAATACTGTTTTTGGAAAAGGTGTAACTGCAAAATGCAAATAGTGTAGTCATAAAATGATGGAGATTATGACAAGAATGTAAAACACAAAGAAACTTGCAGTCTATGTGATAAAGATAACATTCGTGAATCTGAATTAGCATGGAATACACATATACATTTAAAATTCTTTGTTGGATTTATTATGTGTTTATATATTATTGGAGTAATATGTTAATGAAAAATAAATAACTTTAAATAACCAGAAATGTATACACAGAACATGCATAGATATATGCATAACAATTTAAATTTAAGAGTCATTTATTTGCACGAGCATATCAGGCAGGGGGTTTCCATCACCATCTCAGAATTTCTTTATTTTTTTTTCTTGTGTTGCCTTGCCCAAAGAAAGAAAAAAATCTCAAACATTTTTGTTATATCTCTTAGTTTTGGAGTTAGGGGGGAGGGGGGTTCAAAGTTCCCTAGATGAGAGGCGTAGAAAAATTTTGTGTCATTTTTGCCACTTTATTTTCTCAACTGTGACTGGTTCTGGTGTGCTTCAGAGATTTTTTGTTCTCCAACTGATACTAACATCTCAAATTGAAAATTCATTTGAAGATGGTCAGAGCCCCCAAATACCCCTAATTTCGTAAAAAATCAGTTTTTAAGAATGCTTTAAATCTTGGCTCTGATGTGATACAGAGAAAATTTTTGCACAATGTAGTTAGACATTTTCATACAAAGTGAATTTAAAGTTAATATTTTTTTAAGGTCCCCAGAGCCATTCGGTATGGGGGCCCAAACACGGACCTGAACGCTAATTTATGTAATTTCAAAGCATTGGTGTAGCTGGCTTTGACCTCCTACATAAAAACTTTTTGCATGGAGTTGTAGCATCAACATAGTAGTTTCATATTATGAAAAAATATATTTTGAAGGTACCACTATTTTCAAGAAAAATCACAGGTTTTGGTGGGGGTAATTATGTGTTTGAAGTTCTTTTTAAAAAATATATATAACTATCAAGTATTAGCTTAGTATTAAAAAAGTACTTTTAAATGCAATTTATTTGAAAACTACAATTTATTTTTGAGATATTTTTTTTTTTTTGCAGTTTTAGTGCCATTTCTGTAATTCTGGCAACCGATAATATAAGCTCAATATCAGCAACTACATACGGTTTTTCACCAGTCTGTAAAGAAAATTATACTTTTAAATGCAATTTGTTTGAAAACTACATCAGTTTATTTTTGAAATATTAATATATATATATATATTTTTTTTTTTTTTTGTAGTTTTTAATGCCATTTCTGTAATGCTGCAACTGAAGTACTCCATTTCTGTAGAAAGTAAAGGGAAAATGGTAGATTACTATATCTTTTTGTTGCCATTTTCTCATAACAACTAAAAAAAAATTTGATTAAAATACATGCTATGCCAAGAGTATCGTCTGCAATAAAAATGTATTTTAAAGAACATTTGTGTGACTTATTTTGTCTGCATTTACTTAATTCCTATTAAAAAGCTGAAAGAATGCATATAATATTTGATATTAGCTGGTATATCTACACATATACCAGCGATTAACAACATCCACAGCGTTGAATACCATGAAAACCATATGACTGTTTGTTTAGGTAATAGGAAAAGGACACGAAGTACAATACAAATATCCGTCTTTTCGATCTGGCCTCGTGATAATATCTGATTTTGAAGAAGGCACTGTTCCCATTACATATATTTTGCATTAATATGTCAGAATGATTAAATATTTCAAATTAATATTGCAATGTTAATTTAACTCTCAACCATTTTTTAATATATCTGACGAAATTATATTTCGACTAAATGTGTGAATGACACCCAATTTGCAGCAAAAAATATGCTCCAACTTTAACCAGTTATTACTCGGTCAATTTTAATCATAGAATAACGGGACTTTTTTTGTATTACTTGTAAGTGTAAACGGAAAATTTTACTAAATGTATAACTTATAGAACTGGGAGGGGGGAAGGGCTGTATAAAAATTTTAATTTCGTAATTTTTTAAGAAATGTTTTTACTGACCCAAATCCTTTTAAAATATTTCTTTACCTGATTTAAAACATTTTTGTAATTGGAACTATATGTCTATGACTAACGGTTTAGGAATTAGCCATTGGACACCGTTGAGACCGGACACCCTGTATATTTACATATTGGGAACTTTTTCCCCAACAAAAGCACGTTCATTTTTGTGTCAAAGTTATTTCAGTGTCCCTTATATACTCTAAACTGAAATACAAATTTATGCATACAGACTTCTTTCTCTTCAAAATTTGTTTTATGTCTTTGACATGACATCGCAGTGCTTAAGGAGTGCCAACGCGACGTGAAACGCTGCCGCGCGTAACCACCAACTAAATATGAGAAAGGGAACTAAGGATGATTTTCGAAACAATGCACGGCCTAAAAGTATAATGTGGAAGCTCTGGTGATGTCTCGAGGGTCATTCCACAGTTGGAAGCACGAGGTTAAATATAACCTCCAGAATAGGGGCGCAAAGGCATCCAAATTAGGTCTTTGTCTTACAAGGAGAGGGCCAACCCTGTTAATCACAGATTTTGATTATTTTAATATATGGTGTAGGGTAGATACCCCTTAGTCTCAGGTTGAACGGATTTTATCCAATGCTCCCTAGTTCTTGAGAAACCGGGGGGGGGGGGGGTGTCTAATAGTAGTACAGAACTTAAATACTTACTTTGTAACTAAAAGGATAGGTTGGTCGTAGCTGTGTTGGCATGGCGTTTGCCGGCTGATCCGCGGGCCCGGGCTCGATACCGTGTCTGATACATTCGTTTTTCTCATTTTTTTGTTTTATAAATATATTTGTAAGTATAACTTAATAATCTCATTGTCAATTAAAATTTATAATATTGTATATCAATTATAATTTTAACCTATTTAATTTTTTACTTTTAACTAAATAGTTGTATAAAACATCATAAAACTGTTAATTTTTTTTAAATAACTTTTAAAATGTATTTCATGTATTCTTTATCTATGCAATGATATTGAGCAATTGTGTCAATTCGTGATTTTAAAGAAACATCATTTTCGCATTGCTTTAACAAAGGAAGTCAATGCGATAATACTATTATTCTGTTTTTAAAGTAACAAGCATAATTATATTAAAAATTGGCATCAGAATTAAATTACAACCGATTTTTTGCATATTAAAGATTTTTAAATTTGTAATACGTATGCTTGAACTTTCAATTATTTTGCTTTCCCCGTTATCTCCTTTCTGCTTTTATTTTATTTGAATATTCTTTTATTTTATCATAACTAGATGGCACCACAACATGTTTTGTCACGATTTTGGAATTTTCATCTTTCAATAATAGATCCAATTTCTTTTTAAACCTCTTTAAAGGATGAGAAATAATAGTTTAAAAATAAAAAAGGATAAATTTAAGTTTGTTAACATTATAATTAATGTATGATATTGAAATTTTTAATTTAAATTATTAAATTATAATTACAAGTATATTTATAAAACAAAAAATGAGGAAAACAAATGTAGCGCATTGGGGAACCGAACCCGGGTCCGCTGATCAGCCAGCAGACGCCGTACCAACTGAGCTACGGCCAACCTATCCCTTTCGTTACAAAGTAAGTATTTAAGTTGTGCACTACTATTAGACCCCCCGGTTTCTCAAGAACTAAGGAGTGTTGGATAAAATCCGTTGAACCTGAGACTAAGGGGTCTCTACCCTACAACATATATTAAAATAATCAAAATCTGTGATTAGCAAGGTTGGCCCTCTCCTTGTTAGTGTCTTTCGTTAACATTCTCTTTTCTGAGTCGCTAATTTTTCGGCGTTTGTGACAAAAACATATACTATCGAAATAGCATGTGGTTTCCTCCTAGGAATACAAAAGGGTTATAAATTGTTATACTGTACTGTTAGATGCATTTTTTCTCCATTTCCCAGATTCCCTTTGCCAAAATATACGTGGAATTTTCTCTTATCTTATTTAGTTGTTTGGAGCTTCTGGATTAAAATTAAACATAAAGTTCCAAAATAAACGCGAAATATGTATTCCATAGAATTTATTAAAACTTTGCCTCGGGCGTAGTTTTTTTCTCTTCGCACGGTGCTGCTTCAAGCGAAAGCAAAATTTCCAGTAGGCAAGAGCATACTGCTCATTGCGTTATCTACCTCCATCGTTACCGTAGGCGACGCGATACTGAAAGTATCTGAACTTTCATCTTTCATGGCTGCCGCTGACGTAAAAAAAATAATTACCACGTTTCAATTACACACTAAGCTACAACGGAACATAAAATTAAATTTCTGTGCAATAAATTATGCTAATAAAAAAATTATAATTCTTTATTGAACAATCCTCGTATAAAATGCTTTTGAATAAATTCGCCAAAACAACGTCATTTTTGTATAAGTTCACCCGAGGCTAACGAGAAAGACAGGCTACCACGGTGCATTCCACGTCCCTTTTTTTACGGACCGCTGGAGTCACGTAATGCTTGAATGCACCAATTAACCGTGCAAAAATTGCATCACGTCACTCTAGCAGTCTGTAAAAAAAGACACGTCGGAAGCACCGCGGTAGCCTGTCTTTTTCATTAGCCTCGTAGTTCACCCAAATGACGTCATTTCTACCAGTTTCGAAATTAAAAGCCAAATCTTGGAAGAAAGAAAAGCTTTTGACAAATAAAGTTATAGAATATGTGTATTTTTATTGCGAAAGCTCTCGACTTAAATTGTAATTATGATTTGTTATTTGAAATACTGTATTTAATAAAATTAATATTATAATTGCTTTCTAAATTTACAATAAAGTTAAATTTAACTTTTCCCCAAAATAATCGAATGACCTCATGTAATTCAAAAGCAACACATCGGGCTGCCACGCAACTTGTTTTTTAAATGGAGAAATATGATTTAGCAGTTTTCAATCCTTTTGCTTCATTCTTCCTTTTCAGTTCCGAATGATGCAACTCTTTCCAAGGATAGTCTAGCAATTGGGTCGTGTGTAGGCACGGCAGAACTGCTGCAACTGCTATTTTCATTTGATATCACCGATAGCATTCATAATGAGTCTTTTATACTTGAATTATCTCTTTATACTCGTTCATTACATAATTCTTAAGCTTAATATCAGTATCTATCCCATAGTTTATATAAAACTGGAAAAATCTTGATATGAAACCCAGGAGTGTGCGAAGAGAAAACTGCGCTCGGTGTAATGTTTCAATTTGGCGCCCCGCTCACTTTTTTTGTGACAGGTGCCACAAAATTGATAAAGTGCAGAAACAGAAAAAAATTCTATTGAATAAATATTTTGCGGTTTTTTTTTCAATTCCTACTATTAGTTCACACTCTCCCTATATTTATTTATTTATATATCTTGTTCAAATTTTCAATCGTTAATAAAATACTTAATATTCATCCTATCAAGTTGAAATAATTTTTTTTAAACTTATACTGGAGCACTTGATATTAATACAGATTTTTCAAATATTAATTCATTAATTAAGTTTTAATTAATTAATATTAGTTTTATATGGGAGATAAAATGGCGGCCATTCGTTATTGAACAGCATTTAATGCATCTTCATATCTATAAAGGGGTTACCATAGGGGGGGAACCCTGTTCTGTCGCCAAATACCGCCAAGTTTGTCGCTAACTTGGCGATATCTCTAATATTTCGTTAAATTCCCATAGACTTCCATTGTAAACCTACTTGCTTATAGAAAATCAACAAATTGAGATATTTTAATGCAACAAAAACTAATATTAGCTTAAGGGATTAAATTTTTCTATGATGACCTAAGTAGGAATTGACTTTAAAAATAAAATTGTTTTATTACTTGTTTTAACTTTAAAATGTGTAATTTTATAATAATTCAGAAATTCCAAACAATTAAATAACATAACAGAAAATTGCAGTTAGTTGTTAGAGATATTGCGATATTTTGGAAATTTTTTTCTAAACCTTTCTCTCTTTTTTTCAAGCCATTTTCACAGGCTCTTATTATCGCATGGGCAAATCGGGACTTTGCCAGGTACCCCGGGCCCCCAAATCCATGTATTAATGTACAAACTATTTACTTTTTGTTCCCCAATCCCAACTCTCAAAATTTTCAAATACAAATTTCATCTTTTAAAGCTTTTACTAAACTTTCTGAAAACAAATTTCATTTTGAATTCCCAGAGCTCAATACTTTCGCAAAGCTAACCTCAACCACTATTAAATAACAAATAATATTTTGATTTTAATACATTGTATTAACAATGAACTTAAATCATATCTAAACTCTAGTGGTTGAAAATAATCAGTTATAATTGTCATGAGATAAATTTTCTTCCGTATTCAAAGTTTTTTCTTTTAATTGTGAGAAAACGAACCCAGAATTGCCATCTTTTTAGATTTATTGAAAAAACACTTTCTACTTGAGAAATAGAACGTATTTGATTTCCTATTATGTGTAGTACAAAAAAAGGGACTGAATGGAGCCTTACAATTCGGAAGCCGAAAATTTATGTTTTTTCGGATAGCTTTTTTTGCTACAGCTATGGAGAAAGCTATGAATTAAGGTTGTTCTCAAATCTAACGGAGCTACTTTCTGACACATTTACGAATTTATTTTTGTTCGTAAATGCATGAAATTGGCAGGTGTTCTTATTCAGAAACTATGTAATCGAGGGGAGTTTTCCATTTTTTTTTATATAAAGGCAGAAGATCGTTCAGAAAATGCTGTCAAAGTGGGTTTGAACCGAATTTCGGACGCGGTAGCTCGAAGAAGGGGGAAAACTTGTCATGTGACAAGAATGGCTTATAAATCGATAATTTATATAGATATAAAATTAAACGCTATTCGATTCCAAATCGCTTCTATAATCAGGCCTGCAAATTTTTTGCGTTTACGTTTTAAAATATGTGAAAAAGTTTCCCGTTGTTTAGGAGAGAATCTGAGAACCGCATAAGAAAATTTTCAAAGCGTAGCTCCGTATTTATGTTATTTAGGATAGATTAGTAACATACTGAATAATGCTTTATGAGACTAAGTTTTAATAAATTCTTTAATAATTTAAACTATTAGTATTAAAACTTTGCTTATAGGGGAGACTGGGGATGAAAGGGACACTCAAAATTTGAGGACGAAAATAAAATGCAGAAATTTTCAACTTTGGTTCAATCGATGGCGATACTTGTTCTGTTGTAATAATCCTTAAAACTGACGTCAGCAATTGTAGCGTTGTAGGTGGTGAAAGCAAAACTTGTTTTTGATATAAAAAAGTAAATTTTGATGTTGCTTTTCTTTTTTTCTCTAAAAAATTAATATTGTGTTTAGAATTATGATATTTGTTATTTAGCACTATAAAGTATACACTTTATATGAATACCGGTATATTTTGTTAGCTAAAATATACTGTCATGCATTAATACATTTTTTATTTAGCTAGGTGTGTAATGGGCTTGAAAGGGACATGTCCCTTTCAACCCCTCATGTTTTATTATTATTTAAACAAAATATTATTCATGTTTTGTAAAATTTAAGTTATGGTTTTAATTTTTTTTATGTAGAAAGAAGGAATGCATTACTATGTAGAACAAAAATATGCAAATATTACAATAACATATACCTACAATTTTGGTAAATTTTCCTTTTCCAAAAATCATCAAAAAGTCAGCATGCTTCGAAAATATAAAAGGAAATTCTAGAAAAATCGAATTACTGAAGAAGAAAAGATGTGTGCTGTATCTGAAGAAGAGGACAAAGGAGTGTCTGTTAGATCAGCAGCTAAAGCCTACGGCATTGAAAGTCCTGTTTAGAAAGAATTGTCCTAAAATTTAAAAATGCACGCACAAGCAGATGAATTTCAATACACCCATTTTGTAATAAAAAAGTTTTTAGTGAAGGTCAATAAAAAGAGTTAGCTTCAAATTTTCTCTAAGCATCTAATATGAACTATGGTTTAACAATTGTGCATAATGAGTATTCAATTTCTTTGAATTCTCGAAATATCTTCCTGTCTTGGGAAACAAACAAGCAAGCTGGAAATGATTGGTTCCAAGATTTTAATCAACAAAATTCATTACGTTCGCTTAAGAAAACCAATAGCCATTAGTCTAACAAGAAGTACAAGTTTCAACAAAGCTAATGTTGATATTTTTTAAACACCCTTAGTCAGTTATGAATCGCTAAAAATTCACACGGAATATAACTGTGATGAAACACGTTTAATGACAGAGCAAAAGCCACAAAATATAGTAGCAAAACGTGGTGAAAGCAATTTTCTGACGTAACATCAGTTGAACGTGGTAAATTTGTCACACTTTTGTTTCTGCATCAGGTAACTCTGTTCAACAGTATTCGTTTTCCCAAGGAAGAATTACAAAGAGTTCATGCTTGGAGCTGCCCCATCCCAAAGGCTTGGACTTGCTCATCAAAGTTGGTGGATGACAGCAGAATTTTTTTAAAGCAATTGTGCATTAGCTTAATATTCTAGTTGTTCAAAAACTGATCCTCTTATCTGATAATCATGAAAGCAATACAAATAATAAGGCAATAAAATTTGCGAAAGGTAATGGAATAATTATACTGATATTCCTGTGGCACTTTATCCACAAACTCCTGAAAAACACTCGGAATGAATTCGAAGTACATTTTTTCAGAAAAAAAAAGGGGGGTATTAAAAACACTTTATATTTACTGATACTATTGACATGAATGACGCGAATATTCATGATATTGTGATGAAGTTTCGTAAATACGTAACTGGTGGTGAGACAGGTAGAGCTAAATCTTTCATAAAATTTTTGATTTAAAGTTGTTTTTTGTCAAATAGACCTAAACAAGTTATTTTTCTTGCTTTTGTTTTATCATATGTTGCAACATATTTTATTTTTATTTGTGTATTATTATCTTTTATTTTTGAATAATGTAATCGCAAATAAAAAGAAAAAAAATGTTCATAAGATTGTTTTATTTGTGTCCCTTTCATCTCCCACAATGGTGATAAAAGGGACATTTCTTCCAATTTATAAAAATGCGTACAAATTTTAAATTACTGTATTTGAGGATAAGAGGTTTTACTAGTATTAAAGCAAAGGTTTTAAACGAGAATTAGGAGCAATCATGATAATGGTATCTTTTAATGTCATTATTTTTTAAGCTTATAAAGACAAAATGTCCCTTTCATCACCACTCTCCCCTATAATGCTATTTTTTTTTTGGTTTTTTTCCAATTAATTTATTTTTAAAGATCAGCGTAGAGCAAAGACAAATTAAAGTAGAAGCATAAATATTTATAAGTGTGTTAATATTATATTTATTGTAAGTCTTTAAGGGGACTTTTCAGCCACATGAAGACAATTGCAAGCTAACGCTAAACCTATGGGAGCGTTCTTTCAAAATTTCTAATTTCAATATATTATTATTATTATTATTTTTTTTTTTTTTGCTTAGGATAGCTGAATTTGATCTCTAAACCAGACTTTTTTCATTTTTGGTTGCAGATTTTTTTTAAAAATAAAGATAGTTTCACTTTCAAAACTGGTTTCGATCTCGGTTATCCTATGAATTTTTTTTTGCCCCCCGGTACGGCATGCTATTTTTTTCTCGCAGCTTATTTTTTGTCGGCCTCCAAAAAATAACGTTACCTTATAGAAGTCAGCCGTAAAACAAAGCAGTACGATTAAATACTCTATAGTAATTTTTTTAACTTCTAAGCACCGCACATTTTCAATTTTTATACTGTCGTATTGGAAAAAAAAAGTACTTTTAAATGCAATTTGTTTGAAAACTGCATCTTCATTCATTTTTGAAATATTAATTAATTTTTTTTTTTTTTGTAGTTTTTGGAGCCATTTGCTTAATATTGGCAACGGAAGTACTTCATTTCTGTAGAAGGAAAAATAGTTGTAATATATTAATTATATATTTTTGTTGCCATTTTCTCATAACAACCGAAAGAAAATATAATTAAAATACGTGTTATTTTGAAAAAATATAAATGAATGTTTTCTGATAAAACAGGGAGCTATTAGAAACAAAATTTAATTTTAAGTATGTATATTAATGTTGCAAACACATGAAGGCATATGAATCATTAGATGGCTGTTTTCTTTTTTTGTTGTTGTTGATTTTTTTTGGCGAATTTATTGAATGAAGATCTCTCTTTCTGTGGACTTGTGTATTATTCAGCGATAGTGACGTCCTGTGCGTACTTAACTATAGATGTTTTTTAATACTGAATCGTAAATGAGGAATTCTTCAGCGGATGCGGATGACGTCGTTTTATATAAAATGAAATTGGGTGTTTTAAGTCTTAAAACTGAACTACAATAGAGTCTCGATTATCCGAGTTTCCGCTTTAACCGAGCTATTTTCTTCTGATGGGCTGAAAAAAAATATGGCCATTTTTTTCCCATTCTGACCAGAAGAAAATCAGAGTTCTAACTTTTTACGGCTGCTCTTTCATAATAATAGAAGCCATCAGTCCATCAGAAGAAAATGATCCATTCCAAAGGTATAAGTTCGGGGCTCTACTGTATCTATATTTATAGATACAGTAACCGCCGCTTAATCTGATCAAATTGTGAGGAACGGAATCAAATCAATGCAAACTTATGTTAAAACTGGCGCTTAATAAAATCAGCCTCGCCGGTTAATAAACTCAAAAAATTTCTTCAGAAGCAAAGCGTAGAAGATATGTGTAAGCAAAACAATCAGATTTATCTTCGCTGAAAAAAATTATTTTTGCTTCCTTTTACAGATAAAACAAACAACAACAACAAAAAAAAAATACAGAAAATTAAAAAATAATTATTAAATTTTAGAATGTCCCAGAGAGTCGCACCTGCTTAGCAACAAACGACCATGACCATCACGTCTCGTGGAAAGTAAGTGTAGAAAGAAAAGGGAAATTAAACAGGAATGGTGCAAGTTGTAGATGTATGACGGCGATGATAACCCAATGCATTCTTTCATACATTATTAGTGCAGTGGCAAGTTTAAAAAATTGTTGCTACAGTGACCACGTGGTTTATTTTTTTTTTCTTACTGTAATTTTTAAAAGTGAATTTAGTTCAGTTTCTTTTGAAACCTTTAACAAGTAAGGTGTCTAAGCGAAAGGATTTAAGCTTGAAAAAAAAAAAGAGTAAAATTTTAGAGAATTATGATAATTTACCGAAATGTAGCCAGAGAGAAGCGGTGTCAAAGCTTGAGATTTCCAAATCTGCTTTATGCAGTTTGCTTAAGAACACAGACAATATTAAGTCTGAAAATGCAGCAAATGGAAGTGAGAAAAAAAGCAGAAGACGCCGAGGCAGCACTTTTAGAATGGTTTAAAAACGTCAGGTTAAAACAGTTCTTATTTTGTGCGAGAAAGTCAACAGTTCGCGCAAACAATGAGTGTTGAAAACTTCAGACCCGCTGATGGCTGGTTGTCATGATGGAAACAATATCGTTTATCACAAACTGTACGTCGAAAAGCAGGCTGCGGACAGAGATGCAGTGGCGGGTATACGAGGGTATACCTTCTGGATTTTTTTAAGGAACACCGTATACCCTCTGTTTCTCAAGAAAGCTATAGTATATACAGTCTAGGGTATACGCTCTGCCTTGAGCGTTTACCCTCTGCTTAGAGCGTATACCCTCTGTTTTTTTTACGACTACACCACTGGCTGCGGATTTGGACAACGCAGATTACTGGAAAGCAAACATTTTGCCCGATTTGTTGAAAGACTATAATCCATCACAAATCTGTAACACTGATGAAACAGGACTGTTTTATCAGGCTTTACCAGAACACACTCATATGTTCAAAACAGAGTCCAGTGAAGGATGCCAGAGAATTAAATGATATCTAACTGTTCTTCTGACGTGCAAAATGACGGGGACCATCAAGAAAACACCTTTAGTGATTGGAGGGAGTAGGAAACAACGATGTTTTAAAGGAGTGAAGAGTTCTCCTGTGGACTATCGCAACAATAGTAAATGGTGGATGACATTTCCAATTTTCACCGATTTTCTTGTGCAATGGGATAAAAAACTTACGGAAAATATTGCCCTGGTTATGGACAATTGCACTGCGCATCCTCCAGATTTAACATGGAAACACATAAAAATAGTGTTTCTTCCACCTAACAAGACCAGTGTTATTTCCTACTTGATCAGGGAATTATCAAAGCTTTTAAATGTTATTATAGTAAGGAAATGGCTAAAACCGCACTAACAGAAATCGAAGTATGTGATTCATCTGCCTCTTTTTCTGTAAGCTCCATAGCAAAATCTATCAGTCTGTTGGATGCAGTAAAATATCTTGGGAGAGTGTGATAAAAGACACAATAAAAATTGCTTCTTGATTTAAATCCGAACAGTCAGTCACAAAAAATTGTCGCCACCTCTCAAGATACGGAAGAATTTGACAAGGATTTCCTTCAATATGTCGAAATTTACGAAAATCTCCCGGCCCCAAGTGGAAATATCTAACACAAAAAATATGGATCAATTGCCTTCGCAAGTTTCAAGCAAACCAGCTAGTGAAGATGAGGATTCCGACGTAGTCGAAGAGCCAGATCCTCCACCCACTGCTGCTGATACACGCAAAACTCTTCATAACTCAGAAGGATACTAGAGAATCGGGGTGCAGAACTTCCTAAAAACATTGCTGGTTTGATTGTTCCGACTAAACAAAGCACCACTGGTCAGTTTTTCATAGAGCCTAATTTAATATAAGTAATAATGAGTAATTAAATTAATTTTATATATATGGTAGTTATTAATTTTGAATGAATAATCAACTAATTTTAAACAAAAGATTATCAATCCTGTTTGTTAATGTCATATTTTGCAATTTCTTTCCAAGTTTGCGGAATACCATCTTCGTTTTTGGGTTCGCGAACGTTCACCGGATATAAAAATCAGCCGCTTATTATAATCAATTTGGCTCAGAAGGAATATGATTTTATTAAGCGGCGGTTACTGTATATATTTTTTTTCATCGGGGCGACACTAAATTCTGAAAAAACAGAATTCCTGTTCTCTAGTTCAATTCCTACTAATAGTTCACACTCTCCCTATATTTATATATCTTGTTCAAATTTTTAATCGTTAATAAAATACTTATTATTCATCCTATCAAGTTGAAATAAATTATTTTAAACTTGTACTAGATGACAATTGATGCTAAAACAGTTTTTTCAAATATTAATTCATTAATTTTAGTTTTATATGGGAGACAAAATGGCGGCCATTGTTTATTGTACAGCATTTAATGCATCTTCATATCTATAAGGGGGACCCTGTTCTGTCGCTAAATACCGCCAAATTTGGCGATATCTCTAATATTTCGCCAAATTCCCATAGACTTCCATTGAAAACCAATAGGGTTTAATAGAAAATCAACAAATTGATATATTTTAATGCAACAAAAACTAATATTAGCTTAAGGGATTACTTTTCTTTGATGACCTAAGTAGGAATTGACTTTAAAAACAAAAGTTTTATATTACTTGTTTTAAATATTCTAATGAGAAATTTGAAAAGACTAACATTTAACATTGGCTTACGGTGTCCTTGCATGACTGAAGGGTCTTCTTAAAACTGGTTACAAAACTTATTTCATTTATTTTACGTTAAAGTCTGGTTTTAAATTCAAACTGGCTACTTTCTGTTACACTTCTTAGCTCATTAAGGACTAGCGTCATCATATGGTCACAGTAAACAATGATTTACATTTCTCTGTACCCAAATAATCTAAAATCAATAAATGTTCTATCTAGCGATGGGCGATTCTGGAAAATTTGGGAATCGATTAAAATCGACATCGTATAAAACAGAATAGATTCCCAAATTCTAGAATCGATATTCACAGATAAGCTCTTGAAATATTAACTTCAAAACTTAGCGAATCAACAGAGCTGTAGCGACCGCCTCCCATTTAATAGGGGGGGGGGAGGGGAGCTAAGACAAAGTCAAGGACCCAGTCGTAAGCTATTACAGACCTTTGATTCGAATAATAAAGTTTATCACTTTTTAAAATTATTCGTTTTAAGATGTAATTTCAACAATACTGTAATTTATATTTTATTTAAATTTATTTTTTAAGGAAGATCTCGGTCAGATTAAAAGCAAGTTGGAAATTGCACGTCAAATGTATTGCGTATGTACTGTAACCAATTTTATAAATATTTTTGCACCGCATGTTGTACTGAATGTATATTTTAGTGCACTTCTTAAGTGCATATCAATTTCAGTCTGTTCGAAAGGTTGTAACATAATTAAAATGCACTTGCAATAATTTTTTCTCTAGCTGGGGGAAGGGGCTCAGCCCACCTCGTTACGGGCCTGCAACTTGCAGTTGAAACTTTGCTTAACTCAATTTAAAAAACATTTTAAAGCAATTTACGCTCATTCTCAGTAATGCTTACTAATTTTTTTTGTGTAGCTCTGTAAGAATTTATGCACATCACGTAGAATGCAAAAATTTTGTAAAACTTAAAAACGCATGTGATAACTGAAATCGCACTTTCAGTAATGATCCACAATAGACAATACTTCGGATAGAGTATTGTCTCCAGAACTTTTATGTGCTGTGTTGAATTCAGATACGTTTCTCCGGGAGGGACTTCTGTGGCTCCGGGGGGGATAATTGCACTTTTCGATCATAGAAAACACAAAATCTCAAATCTTCCGGAGGGAACATCTCATTGATACAGGGGGAATGCCCCCCTCCCACCCCGTGAATCAAACACTGTTTATGTGGTATTCCTGTAAATGAACGATAAATGCAAAAATTCCTATAAGTAATCTACTAATGATCCACAATAGACAATACTTCGAACAGAGTATTGTCTCCAGAACTTTTATGTGCTGTCCCTGTAAATGAACAATAAATGCAAAAATTCTGTTAAGTAATCTATAACTGAGGACTAAAATTAACGTGAAATCCAACTCAAGAAATTTTTCAGGAGCGAAAAAGAAAAAGGTCCTACTTCTGGTACTAACAGCATTTTCCACTTCACTTCTTTTGGAATCTTAGTTCAAGACTTATGTAAACAATAACAACCTGATCAAGTTGTATAATGACCACCACCACCAGTCGCTGTGCATCTCAGCACTGGCACTTTCAGCGTCCTCCATTTCACTTCCGTGTGGCACATTCAACCAGCGACATTTTTCTACTCTTTTTTGAACTATTTCTACTAGGGGTAGCTTCAAGGGTTCTCCTGTTTGTTAAGCTTGGCATTTAAGATATTTTTTCTTAAGAAAAAAAATTTCCCATTCTAAATCCTCAATTATATCTCCAATACAAATTTTATATAGAAAAATGGACAGATCTATATTCTTTAATATTCAAATATAGTAACGCCTCTGAATAGCTAACACAGGGCGAGTTCAATCTAGAATAGTTCTTGCAGGTCAGATTTAGGTTTTTGCAAGTCGGGTTTTGGGATTTTCACAAACAGTTTAGGGCAGAACTATGTTTCAGATGAAAATTAATATGGTTTTGAATATGAAAGAGTGTACATTCAATTTACTTCAGAGAAATAAAATGTAAACGCGATCACAGATTATTCTTTCTTTACGGAACAGTTAGGAGCTATTTTTTTCTTTCCTCGTAAGTACAAAAAATATTAGCAATATTTCATTTTTGATACACACATGTATCATATTTGTAATAGTTTATGCATACATATAAAAGTTAAGCGTGTGAAGATTAGGAAGTACCCTCTATTCAGAGGTATAAGAGTAGAAATAATATATATGTCAGAGTGTTTATTCCCGATCAGCATCACATTTCCAGGTATCGAGATTTTGTGATGTTACACACAAAAACTCTTAAAAGTTGTGAATTTGAGAGTGGAACTTTCACAACTGATTCTGAAGTAACAACTACTGAATTGTTAAACAAATTCTTGCAAAATGTACAAATTGTTGAACATTTTGGCCAATCGGGATGAAATTCTTTACCACATCAGTCACAGTTAAATACAGACTGATTCGATATATTTAAAAATACAAATAATAAATATTCAACAAATTAAGCTAATAAATATTCAGTTCCAAAACAAAGATAAGTAAGCAGACAAACATCTGATCAATCCTACAAAATCCAGTAGAAAGTTTCAGTGAAGTTAAAAATCTCAGAGTTACAAGGAATTATTGAAAAGGGGTAGACAAAATTATTTGAATAACAGGTTGAAACAGAGTAGAGCCCCGATTATCCGTGAGCGGATGATCCGCGGTGCGGTTTATCCACGAAACATTTTTTTTCTTTTTAGGTAGATTTCGTATGAAATGCTACCTATTGGGATGGTCCCTATGTTAGAATTTCTGAAAAATTTTTGCAGATCTACACCGATCATGACCCCTAGAACCCAAAACCACCCTCAGTAAAAAACTTTATCTATCTATCTATCTATATACATATCACTTTCTTCTGGACACGATAACTTTCGTAATTCTGCACCTATCTGTTCCAAAGAAAACCCCCCATAACTTCTTAATTTTTCTACATATCAAATCAGTTTAAAGTTTTTATTACTTCTAAAAATAGGGCCAAAAATTTATGTATCACAGATTTTTGATAAAGTTAAAAATGGGCTCAAGGGGCGCAAAAAATAGGGTTTTTGGGAGAAATTTTTTTTTTAACTTCGTCAATTCTTAAGATATCAAATCCAATTAATTTTATTAAAAATCTCCTTAACATTATCTACAACTTTTATATTCCCAAGTTTTTGATAGGACCAATTCGTACCGCAAAAAAAAAAATAAAAATAAATAAAAACGAAAACAAAAAGGGGGTTTGAAGAAGTAAAAAATCCATAACTCTGTCAATTCAAAAGATATAAAATCCCCATGAATTTATCATATATTTTCTTAATATTGTCTACAACATCTATATAGACAAGTTTTGGATAGGACCAATTCTTACAGCAAAAACAAATTAAAAATACATAGCGGTTGAAGAAAAAAAATCATCTTAGTAAGGGTGTATTCAAATCCAAACTGCTTATTTTCTGACTCAATTTACAATTCATTTTTGCTCTCAAAGGCTTCCAATTGGTACGTTTTCGTACTCAGAAACTATATAATGTACCGTAATGCTCGATTTTTTGATAGAGGCAGAATATATTTTAAAAAATGCTGTTAAAAAGGGCATTTTGAACCGAATTTACCGGAGCGGATTGTGTTGGAAAAATCATTGTATTAAGGATGCACTCAAATCCAAACTGCTTATTTTCTGACTCATTTTTGCTCTCAAACGCATTTAATTGGTATATTCGCTTATTCAGAAACTGTATAATGTACCGTAATGATCGATTTTTCGATAGAGGCAGAATATATTTCAAAAAATGATGTCAAAGTGGGAATTTTGAACGGAATTTCCCGAAGCGATTGTGTTAGAAACGAAAAATATTGTCCTTCTGAGAAAACAATTTATACATCAAGTTTTAACTAATTGAGCAAAAAATAAAAACACAGGTCGCTTATAAATCTCTTCAAAAATCACGTCAGCAAGTTTCATATATTTTTTTTATTATTATTAAAAATGAATCTGGAATTATGCCAGAAAATTTCGAGTTGTTGAGCATGGAAAAGTATTTTTTTTTTAATACCGCCCTAACATTATTCTGATAAAACGAGCTGTTATATAAAAATGAAATAAAAACTCGTCAAAAGCGGCCAGATAAAATCGTTAAAGTGGATTTATCTCTAATCATGATTTAGTTTTTGTTTGTGAAATTAAGTATATTTGGCTTCGAAATCTACCTCTGCCTGTAGGCCGGGCCGGCAGGGGTTTTATTTTTAATTCAAGCCAACAGCAAGGAAAATACAATAAGCCTTACTAATAAATGTAAACAGAAAAATTCATGTATTCGAATGTAATAGAAGAATATTTCTATATTCGGTTGCCATGTTTAAAATATCAGATATAAAGTCTTGATGTCTTTTCTTGATTTTATTAACAAAACGTAAACACAACAATTAAAATATTTAACAATTAAATAAGATTATTATGATAAATTCCAGGGGATATAATCAAGAAAGCTACATATTTGAGATAGGAAAAGTGTTACCAAAGCAAGAAGCAAAAACAAGTGACTGATTTTTTTAAAAAGGTGTAACTCGACACTTTTTGTAGAGTATGTATGGCATTGTTTTTGTTTACTGTTCTTTATTTTAGTAATTTAGACGTAAAACAAAAGTTTCTGCTGTACTGTGCATATGTATTTTAAACGTTTTTTGTATACTAAAACAAAGTTCTTATGTTGAATTTTCTTTTTATTGTGCTTGCACCCCTTTTTCTGGTTATCCGCGGTGCCCTTGCCACCCAATTCCGCGGATAATCGGGGCTGTACAGTACTTATAAAGAGCAAAATTTGATTTTTCTGACGCTGTAATTTCAAAGTTTTATAATAAGAAATTTTTTAATTGAAGTTTCAAATTTTTGTAACTCGTTCTCAGAGTTTTCAAATTTCCCTGACTTTTCCAGGTGGCTAGACACAGAGGCAGATTAACCACTACGCGGCCCCTAGGCTTGACTTTTTTGCGGGTCCCCTCCTCTCCTTCAAAGCGATATAGACTAGATGATTCAAAATACAAGTCTGCTCAATTGTCTCATAAACCACTGATTAAGGAAACGTACTTCCAATTATAAAAAGTCCTTCCGGCCAGTGCCGGGAGGAAGAGGTAGCTTTCATTTTCCTTATTTTAAAAAAGCCAACTTATATTATTCAAACACACGAAGCTCAATTTAGTGGAAACCGAATATAGGAGATTCAATACTAATTTTTATCAATACTAAATCATTATGAATGAGAATTTCGCGAAATTAGTCAGCTTTATCCAAGCTGCTTTTATTTAAACTAACTTAAATTTGGCTGCCAAATTCGGCGATTTCTTAAAGTTCCTGCCATTTTAAGACAACATGGTGGATGAGGCTAATCAGTGAACTTGGTCGAGACCTTAGTAATGGCTGTGCACATGCTCACTCACATCGGAATCGGTTGATATATACGAGTGCTGTCGCAGGCAAAAAATAAGTTTTTCAAAATGTCACCCACATTAGAAATTGAAACTGCTATATCTGAGCCATTTTTTAAGATAAAGACAAACAAAAAATGCTCGTGAATGCTTATATCAAGGTCAAATACTTATGAAAGAAACCTTTTTCAATTTCTATTTTTTTTTTTTTTTTTTTTTTTTTTTTTTGCACCTCACTTTAAATATAATTTTTTTTAATTTAATGGCCGCCATTTTGAAACAAGATAGCTGATGAAGCTGGCCAGCGAACTTGGTTGAGATATTGCTGTATACTATCCACATGCCTTCTTCCATCGAAATAGGCGAATACGTGTGTTATCGCGTGACAAATACAAGATCGTTTCAAAGTGTTAGCCATGCTAGAAATTTAAAGTGCTATAATTCCACTATTTTTTAAGATATAAACAAAAGAACAAATTTTCAGAAACAAAAACTGCTCCAGAATCTTTGTATCAAGGCCAAACACACAAAAAATTTTTTTTTTTTCATTTTCCAAATTTTTAATACTATTTTAAATTTTAAATTACTTTTTTTTAAATGGCAACCCTTTTGAAACAAGATGGCGAATGAAGCTGGCCAACGAACTCGGTCGAGACATTGGTATGTACTATGTACAGACCAAGTTACATCCAAATCGATTCATAAATACGCCTGTTATCGCGTGACAAAAATCAGGTCGTTTTAAAATGTCACCCACAATAGAAATTCAAAATGCTATAACTCAGCCATTTTTTTAGATATAGACGAAACAAAACCTGTTCCGAAATCTCTGTATTAAGGTCAAACACATACGAAGAAAATCTTTTTCATTTTCCATTTTTTTGGTATCTTATTTAAAATTTAAAATTTTTTTAAATGGCCGCCATTTTGAAACAAGATGGCGGATGAAGCTGGCCAACGAACTCGGTCGAGACATTGGTGTGTACTATGTACACACCGAATTACATCCAAATCGGTTCATAAATATATCTGTTATCACGTGACAAAAATCAGGACACTTCAAAATGTCAGCCATGCTAGAAATTCAAAATGCTATAACTCAGCCATTTTTTAAGATATAGACGAAACAAAAACTGCTCCCGAATCTTTTTATCAAGGTCAAACACATAAGAAAAAAATATTTTTTCAATTTTCAATTTTTTGGCACCACATTTCAAATTTAAATTTTTCTTAAAAATTTAAATGGCCGCCATTTTTAAACAAGATGGCGGATGAAGCTGGCCAACGAACTCGGTCGAGACATTGGTGTGTACTATGTACACACCGAATTACATCCAAATCGGTTCATAAATATATCTGTTATCACGTGACAAAAATCAGGACACTTCAAAATGTCAGCCATGCTAGAAATTCAAAATGCTATAACTCAGCCATTTTTTAAGATATAGACGAAACAAAAACTGCTCCCGAATCTTTTTATCAAGGTCAAACACATAAGAAAAAAATATTTTTTCAATTTTCAATTTTTTGGCACCACATTTCAAATTTAAATTTTTCTTAAAAATTTAAATGGCCGCCATTTTTAAACAAGATGGCGGATGATGCTGGCCAACGAACTCGGTCGAGACATTGGCATGTACTATGTATAAACGAAGTTACATCCAAATCGGTTCATAAATACGCCTTTTATCGCGAGACAAAATTCAGGACGTTTCAAAATGTCAGCCACGCTAGAAATTCAAAATGCTATAACTCAGCCATTTTTTAAGATATAGACGAAACAAAAACTGCTCCCGAATCTTTTTATCAAGGTCAAACACATAAGAAAAAAATATTTTTTCAATTTTCAATTTTTTGGTACCACATTTCAAATTTAAATTTTTCTTAAAAATTTAAATGGCCGCCATTTTTAAACAAGATGGCGGATGATACTGGCCAACGAACTCGGTCGAGACATTGGTATGTACTATGTATAAACGAAGTTACATCCAAATCGGTTCATAAATACGCCTTTTATCGCGTGACAAAATTCAGGACGTTTCAAAATGTCAGCCACGCTAGAAATTCAAAATGCTATAACTCAGCCATTTTTTAAGATATAGACGAAACAAAAACTGCTCCGGAGTCTCTGTATAAAGGTCAAATACATAAGGAAAAAATATTTTTCCATTTTCAATTTTTTGGTACCACATTTCAAATTTTAAATTTTAAAAAAAATTTTAAATGGCCGCCATTTTGAAACAAAATGGCGATGAAGCTGGCCAACGAACTCGGTCGAGACATTGGTGTGTACTATGTACACACCGAATTACATCCAAATCGGTTCATAAATACGAGAGTTACAGTGTGACATAGGTCAGATATATATATATATATATATATATATATATATATATATGGATATATATATATGTGGATATATATATATATATATATATGTAAGAAAATTATAAAGATTGGACCTATTGATTAGTTTTTGTAATGAATCGTCCCTCAATTTGGATACGGGCCCAATGACTGATAATCACGGGTTTGGCGGGGTAGCCAACTAATCCATTTTATCGTTAAATTAATAGAAACACATGGCCCTTTTTAACTGGTAACCCTAGGAGATGAGCAATTTCAGAGATATACCTCTACGCCACTTGGTATCTGAAGTCTAAACTGTAAGCAGCTATGGAAATTGATTGCCACCTTTTTGATTATTTAAATAAAACTTAATAAAGTTAATTTCAGTGAATACTGTCATTTCGTTAAAATGTGACAGTATTATGAGTCGTCTGGATTATACTACCTGCTCAGCGGGAAAACATGAGAAGTAAAGAAAAGAAAAAAAAAAAAGAATTCTTGGTGCTACACGATACGGAATAAGCTCCGATTGAACATTCAAAGAGGCCCCAATTGGGTGCTGGGAAAGTGTTCACTATGCCCCTTCAAGTAGTGTAAATACAAGAAGTTCGCCTCATCAAAGAATCTGTCAGCAGTGATATGCTTTTAACTCTTCAATTCCATTATAGAAAGTGTCTTCCCATTTCTTCTACTATATTTTGAAGAATATCATCTTAATTAAAATCGATCAAAATGTAGATCATTTTCAACGTATTCTGCGTTTTAAAAGTCAAGTATTGCAGTAGTGATATCCGCATTTTGTTTCAACGGTGCAGTGAAAGTTTCACAACATGAAAACTGCAATCTCTAAGTGGAATTCATCTTCTTCAGTTGTGTTGATGATTTTATAGTGATTTTCTTCAGAGCATCTCTTAAAGTAAATTTCATGCAGTGAAAGATAGCATCGTTGCTGTCATTGCTTTTTATTTCATGATAAGTGCGCACTACAGTTCTTTAATACAGAGATATATTTTTTTTTCCTTCTCCGTTTTTGCGGAATGTTTTTTCCGTTTATTTTGTGTGTGTCTGTATGAGCTCATGGGGTACCCTAGTGTTATTTATTTTTATATAATATTATTATCCATATTATTTTTTATTTTTATTCTGATTACATAATTTAAGGTAAGTGATTTAATAAGTAGTATATCTCCAGTGATGTTTTCATTTTTGGTATTTATGAAAACCATGGTTTTAAAGCATTGCAATCTTTTGAAATGAAAAAAAAAATGATTCATGTTTTCTATATTTATTTCTTTAATTATTTTTAACTATTTTATTCTTTTTATCAATTTTATGCACATGCTTATATTATGTTGAGAATGTTTAAACATTTTGACGGATATTAAGAGTGTTATAATATTTAGATTATTAAAAAGTTATCTTAAAATTAATTCAAAATGGAAAATATTAAGAAACAAAAAACTGTTCTCAAAGCAAAAATTACCCGTATAAAAAATATCATAAATCCCAAAATTGATGATCAGACGATAACTCTAGAAGAGTTAGATTTGTATCATGGTCAGGTGCAAGATATTAGTACAGAATTAAGTAAAAATCAGGAAAACGCCGTTCTTGAGAGCGATACAACAGAAACGGAAGCTATAATTGAGGAATACAATGAAATTGCCCTTAAATTGGATGCATTAACTATCGCAATAAATACATCACGTAATAAATTAACTAAGAGTTTGAGCATTAACGAGGGTGGTTCAGAGAATAACAATAAAAATACAAGTAATGTTTTTGAAAAAGCAGTCAATCTTCCCAAATTTGAATTAAAACCCTTTTACGGAGAAGCTGATCAGTGGCTCTCTTTTAAGGAGATTTTTACCACAACTATAGATCGAAATCCAGATTTGGGAGCCGTTTCTAAATTGCAATATCTCTTAGCTAGTGTAAAGGGTCCTGCCCATAAATTGATTTCCGGATTTCCTCTTTTGGAGGTCAATTATAAAAATGCATGGGACACCCTTTGCGCTCGCTACGATAAGATTAGGGGATTTGGCCATAGCACAAATAGGCAAGTTATACAATTTAAAAAATATGAAAAATTGTTCCACTTCCTCTAAAGCTATTTTCGATATAATAGATACCTGCAATGAATCACTTCGAATTCTAGATTCTTTAAAACTTACTCAAAATGCTTTAGTGGATAACATGATAATTTATACCATAGTTCAAAAATTAAGCGATAATCTCAAAGAGCGGTGGGAACTATCCCTTACCCATAATAATATGCCTAATCTCACGGAATTTCTAAAATTTTTAGAGATTCAAGCTAAAAGCTTGTTAACTTTAGAGAACCCAACTAAAACAGATGTAAGAAATATAACTTATGTCAGAGATTCTTCCGATAGATCGAAAGGCCACAAAAATTTAGAAAATAGTAAATGCGGTGTTTGCTTTGATTCGCATGCCACCCACACTTGCAGAAAATTAATAACTATGCCTGTAGATAGCAGATGGAGAACCATCCAATTGAATAAGTTATGTGTAAATTGTTTGCGTAGTGGCCATTTTGCAAGTAAATGTGCATCCAAGATGAGTTGTAAAAATTGCCACCGAAAGCATCATACTTTACTACATAAATATGATGTTCAGGGAAATGCAGGAGCAACAATTTCCTCCAACTTAGCAACCCACAGTAATGAGACTCAACCCCAAAACGCCCATGGGTATTCCCCTGATCAAGGAATACACATGAATTCTTTATGACGGTTTATTGTGCCCGGGTACCTCAAATGCAAAAATTACGAAAACCGTAGAAACCCAAACACTTGCCATAATGAGGTTCAAATACCCTTTTTATTGGATAGCGGAAGTACTCTGTCCCTCATTCCAGAAAATCTAGCTACAGCTTTGGATATGACGTCTATTCAAAGTTGCCATCCTCTTAATGTTAACCAAACCCAGGGACAGGTCCAGATTTCCGAAAAAGTTCAAGTACCCCTCCAAATAGGGAATATCAGGCAAAATAGCACCTTATATCTAGTAAGGTCATACTTGCCATATGCGATACTGGGAACCCCAGAATTACAAAAATTCCATATCTCGATGGATTTTTTCTCAAATACTCTGACTCAAGATGGAGTCATCATTATGAATGACCAAAACGTTTCCGGTCAAATTTCTCATGAAAGTTCATTCAACCACACCTTAACGTTAACAGGTGATATGAATTGCCAGAAGCCGCTTAGTTTTCCTTCCAAATCAAATCAAGCAAGTTTGTCTCAAGAGGGACATTGTTGCCTTGATACTCAAACTCTCTCGGATTATGATGATATAACTTTTAATCATTATACTACTGAAGAGAACCTACAATTGGAAGGGCTTCTGAGCGACTTCAAAGATATTTTTGCACGCAATCGGTACGACGTAGGTAGAGTCAGATGGGAACCCCAGCGAGTAACTCTCACCTCGGAACTTCCTATCTCGCTTAGGCCTTACCGTACATCACCTAAAGATAATGCAGAAATTCAAAAACAAGTACAGGAGTTGCTGGATGCTAAACTCATTAAGGAATCCTGTAGCCCCTATTCCTCTCCCGTGACAATGGCACATAAAAAAGGAGAAGGTAAAACGCGTCTCTGTATTGATTACAGGAAAATCAATGCCATTACGAAGACAGATTCAGAGCCTTTGCCGCGAATAGACTGGCTTTTAGACAGACTTGTCAATGCCAAATATTTTTCCACGCTAGATTTAGCCTCTGGCTACTGGCACGTCCCCCTCCATCCTTCAGACACAGAAAAACTTGCCTTTGTAACCAATCAGGGACTTTACGAGTGGTTGGTCCTCCCATTCGGATACAAAAATGCTCCGGCTCAATTCGCAAGAGCTCTCAGAAGGATCCTAAATAAACATAAGGTCAACTTCGTTACCAATTATTTCGATGACTTTATAGTTTATTCGGACTCCTATGCCGAGCATTTGGTTCACCTTAAAACTATATTCAATATTTGCCGTCAAGAAAATCTAAAACTAAAACTTTCCAAATGTAATTTTGCCAAATCTCAAATTGACTTCCTTGGCTATGAAATTAGTAATGGCCAAATAAAACCAGACAATGCTAATACCGAAACCATTAAAAATTTAATTCCTCCAAAAAATGTTAAAGAATTACAAAGATTCCTCGGATCCATAAACGTATACCATAAATTCATTGACAAGTATGCTAAAATTAGAGCCCCTCTAAATAAATTATTAAAGAAAGACACTCCGTGGGAATGGTCAAAAATCTGTCAGCAATCATTTGAACTACTTAAAAATGCATTAATTTCTAGACCTATTTTGAGATTATTTAATCCTAATCTCCCATGCCATGTTTTTACTGATGCCTCGAAGGAAGCTTTAGGTGCTGTATTGAAACAAATGGATGAAAATGGAGATTTACATCCCATTGCATTCCACTCAAGGCAACTAAGGCCCTACGAGCGAAATTACGCTATCACAGAATTGGAGTGTCTAGCCATAATCGATGCTCTTGACAAATTCCATTATTATCTTCATGGAAAACCTTTCACAATACATACCGATCATGCTGCTTTAGTATGGCTTAAAAAGATAAAACATTTAACCGGTAGATTATTCAGATGGTCACTAAAATTAAGCATGTACGATTATACCGTAAAATACAATAAAGGGTCTACAAATTTTGAAGCCGACATGCTCTCAAGAAATCCCATTTTATCAAACGTAAATCCCCACATTCATTTATTAACCTTAGATGAAATTAAAGAACACCAAGAGTTAGATAATGTAACAGGACCTAAATTTCAAAAATTTAATGACATTTTGGTAATTCACAAAAAGGGTTTTCAAAAAATTGTCGTACCTTTCTCCTTAAGAGAAAAATTATTAATAACAACCCATAATCAATTTGGCCATCCAGGAATTCAAAAAATGCTAAATTTAATTTCACCACAGTACTACTGGAGCAGCATGACACAAGATATTACGCAATTTGTCAAACATTGTGAAGTCTGCCAACTAAACAAGAAATCCCACCAACCTAAATTTGGCCTTCTTGAAGCCTTACCTCCTGCAGAACAACCCTTTGATATAATATCATTAGACACAGTAGGGGGCTTCAATTATTACAATTCAACAAAAAAATACATGCACTTAGCTATTGATCACGCTACTCGTTATGTTTGGGGTTTTACCTCTAAAAATGTTACAACAGAAGTTTATATTAATATTCTAAAACAGATTTTTAGCATTCAACTTCCCAAGAAAATTTTAACAGACAGAAACCCTGCTTTTACAGCGTCTAAACTGCGTAAATGGGTACATAAACATAATGTAAAAAAATTACTTACTTCATCTCACAGGCCCCAGTGTAATGGGAAAAATGAACGCGTAAATCAGTCCATTTGCACTCGACTAAGACTTAAAATCAATGCTACACCTTCAAACATTCCATGGCCCAAAATTCTGGAGGAGGTGATTAACGAGTACAATAATACACCGCATTCAGTAACCAAATACCCCCCGGCATACTTAATGTTTGGCCAATTTCCTTATCCATCAGTATTAGGCAATGAAAACTATTACCCTACGGTTGAGGAAGCCAGGAAAGAGGCTTTCCAAAGAACTGGTGAGCACCATTTAAAAAACAAAGTCAGATATGACCTAAAATTTGAGGAAGCACCTTTCAAACCTGGTGATCTCGTAATTGCAGAAGAATTTCATTATCCGAACACCAGGAAGTTAAGCCCGCCTTTTTCTGGTCCATATCAAATTATTGAAAAGTTGTCTAATGTAAGTTTTAAAATAAATAAACCTAACTGGTTGACAAAGAAGGACTATGAAGTAATACATGCCTCCAAACTAAGGTACTTTTTGCCCAACGATCAATTTAAGTTAACACCCTCTATGTAAAGTATCAGATATCATATGAACTGTTATTGGATGATATTTGATAGTTGAATTTACATCTTTATGAGTATAGTATAATTGTATTTTGAGAGTCTACACTCTACTGAATGAAGTCAAGACATTTTCATTCAAGTTTGTATTTTATATGTAATGTTGGACTTAGCAATTCTAGAATATATTTCCTATTTTGATTATTTTATTTGGCATATAATATTACCAGTGTCTTGCATTTATTAATATAACTAGTTTTTATCATGTTCAATTGTTTATGGTATTGAAAATTTTAGTGGTATTATTCTTATTATTTGTATTATTTTTACTATTTTTAATATTTTTATTATTGTTGTGATATCACATGTTAACTATACGAAAGAAATAACTCATCTCCAGGCAGCTCGATTAAAAGTAATTCACTTCCAAATTTTTAACATCCCTTTAATAAAGAATGCTTTATACTTTCCAGGCGACCCTCGTGTATGGAAGCCGGCCCATCCCCGGGGACTTGTCTGGAAAGGGGGGAAATTGTAAGAAAATTATAAAGATTGGACCTATTGATTAGTTTTTGTAATGAATCGTCCCTCAATTTGGATACGGGCCCAATGACTGATAATCACGGGTTTGGCGGGGTAGCCAACTAATCCATTTTATCGTTAAATTAATAGAAACACATGGCCCTTTTTAACTGGTAACCCTAGGAGATGAGCAATTTCAGAGATATACCTCTACGCCACTTGGTATCTGAAGTCTAAACTGTAAGCAGCTATGGAAATTGATTGCCACCTTTTTGATTATTTAAATAAAACTTAATAAAGTTAATTTCAGTGAATACTGTCATTTCGTTAAAATGTGACATATATATACAATTTATCCTTATGGGCTTAATAGTGAAGTATTTAACAGACCTGTCAAAGTCTTCACATCTATAAATAACAATATTGATTATTCTCCAATTTATCCTACTCTTAATCATAATTTAAATGCTAAAACAACACGTAAAAGTCCTTCCGGCCAGTGCCGGGAGGAAGAGGTAGCTTTCATAATCCTTATTTAAAAAAAGCCAACTTATATCATGCAAACACACGAAGCTCAATTTAGTGGAAACCGAATATAGGAGATTCAATACTAATTTTTATCAATATAATGAATGAGAATTTCGCGAAATTAGTCAGCTTTATTCAAGCTGCTTTTCTTTAAAGTAACTTATATTTGGCTGCCAAATTCGGCAATTTCTAAAAGTGCCTGTCATTTTAAGACAACATGCTGGATGAGGCTAAGCAGTGAACTTGGTCGAGACCTTAGTAATTGCTGTGCACATGCTCACTCACATCGGAATCGGTTAATATATAGGAGTGCTGTCGCATGCAAACAATCAGATTTTTCAAAATGTCACCCACAATAGAAATTGAAACTGCTATATCTGAGCCATTTTTTAAGGTAAAGACAAACAAAAAATGCTCCTGAATCCTTATATCAAGATAAAATACTTAAGAAAGAAACCTTTTTCAATTTCTAATTTTTTTGCACCTCACTTTAAATATATATATATTTTTTAATTTAATGGCCGCCATTTTGAAACAAGATGGCTGATGAATCTGGCCAGCGAACTTGGTCGAGGTGTTGATGTATACTATCCACATGAATTCTTACATCGAAATAGGCGAATAAGTGTGTTATCGCGTGACAAATACAAGATCGTTTCAAAATGTTAGCCATGCTAGAAATTCAAAGTGCTATAAATCAACCATTTTTTAAGATATCAACAAAAGAACAAATTTTCAGAAACAAAAACTGCTCCGGAATCTTTGTATCAAGGCCAAACACATAAAAAAAATCTTTTTCATTTTACAATTTTTTAATACCTCATTTTGAATTTTAAATTTAATTTTTTTTAAATGGCAACCCTTTTGAAACAAGATGGCGAATGAAGCTGGCCAGCGAACTCGGTCGAGACATTGGTATGTACTATGTACAGACCAAGTTACATCCAAATAGGTTCATAAATACGCCTGTTATCGCGTGACAAATATCAGGTCGTTTTAATATGTCAGCCACAAGAGAAATTCAAAATGCTATTACTCAGCCATTTTTTTTTAGATATAGACGAAAGAAAAACTGTTCCGGAATCTTTGTTTTAAGGTCAAACACATACAAAAAAAAATCTTTTTCATTTTCCAATTTTTTGGTATCTCATTTAAATTTTTTTATTTTTTTAAATGGCCGCCATTTTGAAACAAGATGGCGGATGAAGCTGGCCAACGAACTCGGTCGAGATATTTGTATGTACTATGTACACACTAAGGTACATCCAAGTCGGTTCATAAATACGCCTGTTATTACGTGAGAAAAATCAGGACGTTTCAAAATGTCAGCCACGCTAGAAATTCAAAATGCTATAACTCAGCCATTTCTTAAGATATAGACGAAACAAAAACTGCTCCCGAATCTTTTTATCAAGGTCAAACACATAAGAAGAAAATATTTTTTCAATTTTCAATTTTTGGTACCACATTTCAAATTAAAATTTTTCTTAAAAATTTAAATGGCCGCCATTTTTAAACAAGATGGCGGGTGAAGCTGGCCAACGAACCCGGTCGAGACATTGGTATGTACTATGAATAAACGAAGTTACATCCAAATCGGTTCATAAATACGTCTTTTAACGCGTGACAAAATTTCGGACGTTTCAAAATGTCAGCCACGCTAGAAATTCAAAATGCTATAACTCAGCCATTTTTTAAGATATAGACGAAACAAAAACTGCTCCGAAATCTTTGTATAAAGATCAAATACATAAGAAAAAAATATTTTTCCATTTTCAATTTTTTGGTACCACATTTCAAATTTTAAATTAAAAAAAAAAATTTAAATGGCCGCCATTTTGAAACAAAATGGCGGATGAAGCTGGCCAACGAACTCGGTCGAGAGATTGGTATGTACTATGTACACACCGAATTACATCCAAATCGGTTCATAAATACGCCTTTTATCGCGTGACAAAATTCAGGACGTTTCAAAATGTCAGCCACGCTAGAAATTCAAAATGCTATAACTCAGCCATTTTTTAAGATATAGACGAAACAAAAACTGCTCCGGAATCTTTGTATAAAGGTCAAATACATAAGAAAAAAATATTTTTCCATTTTTAATTTTTTGGTACCACATTTCGAGTTTTAAATTTTTTTAAAAATTTTAAATGGCCGCCATTTTGAAACAAAACGGCGGATGAAGCTGGCCATCGAACTCGGTCGAGACATTGGTATGTACTATATACACACCGAATTACATCGAAATCGGTTCATAATTACGGGAGTTACAGTGTGACATAGGTCAGATATATATATATATATATATATATATATATATATATATATATCAATTTTGAACGGAGGGTGGTTTCGGGGTCTGGGGGTCATGATCGGTGAAAATATACCAAAATTTTTTGAAATCGCTTTCCTCCGAACGGCTGCAATAGGTAGCTTTTTTGTAAAGAAAGCTACCTAATAAACGCGGAAAGGGTTCATCATCAGTTGTAGTTTCCAAAAAATCTATCACAAAACAAATTAATGATCTTCAACGAAATTACTTAGAGAATTATAACTGGTTGTTAATTCGAAAAAACATCTTTGCTATTAAAAAGAAACAGCTTGTACAACATTTAAATGTCTTTCTAAGTAAATCTTTCTCTAAACATTTCTCTGATATTTACTTTGACCTTATTATGAGTAGGGTTAATCTTTTAAATATTAATTTACAAAAAAAAAAACCACAAAATTCAGAACATGAATACTCAAATGATAATTACTTTTTCAAATCACATATTTAATAAAATTAATATCAATTCTATAATTAATGATAAAAATTGTTTTTTTCCTATCAATAATCTTCATATATCAAAAACCTTTAAATATCCGAATACAATTGGGAGAAAGATTTTTAACTACAATACATTTTCAAAAAATACATCTGCTGCAAGTAATTTTCCATGTAACTGCAAAGACCCCACTCTAAAAAAATACATAAACAATGATCATGGACATATAATCACTGGAAATCTTGATATTGTTCATGATTTTAAATTGAAACAACTAATGGGTTATGGTACTAAATATAGACTTCCATCTAAATTTAATGTTAAATCTATTATCAAACAGTTTACATATGATATTGATATTTTTATTTATAAAATTTCTATCTCTTATAATAAGCCTATTGAATATTTTAATCAATGGAAGATATTAGTAATTGAAAAATTAACTATGGCTTTAAATAATAATATTGCTGATTTGGTTTCTATTAATACAAAGCATTATTTCCAACAAATTACTAAATTACAAAAAAACTACGTTATTACATATGTAGACAAATCTCCTAACAATTATGCTATTATATGTAAATCATATTATCACCAACTTCTTACAAATTCTATTTCTTCTAATAAGTCATTTTAAAAAACTAATGAAACTGTAATTGTAAATAATCGTAAAATTCGAAGTTATTATAAACTATTAAATATTTTATCTACTAATTTTAATTATCCATATTTAGTTCTTATTCCCAAATTTCATAAAACTCCTATTAAATTTAGGACTGTTACTATTGGTTGTAATACATATAATAATAAAGCCAATACACTTCTCTTAAAAATTCTTAATCAATTATATGTACTTACTACAAATAATGATAATACACATTGTATAAAAAATAGCTATCAACTTGTTAATATTTTAAAAAATCTTCATTGTGTTTATAATATAACGACATATGACTTCAAAGATCTTTTTAATAATATAGACCTATTAGATTTACATAAAATTATAAATGCATTATTTAAAAAATATTATAAAATACTGGAATTACCATCTAATATAGATATTGCATATTTTAAATCTTTAACTAACTTCATTATCTATAATAATTATATATTGCAAGATAATACTTTATATTTACAGCATGTCGGTATACCACAAGGAGGTTGTACTTCCAGTTTACTCTCTGACTTATACTTATATCATTATGAACGTAATTTTACTAATAATAATCTACATTTATATCGTTATATTGATGACATCATTTTAATTGATACTGATCAATCTGCAATTACTGGATTTCCAGTTGATTATCCCACTAATTTGGAATTAACGGAAAACCTTTTATCTAACAATACAATTAACTTCTTAGATCTTAAAATTACAATCAAAGACAATAAAACAATCACAGATTTATATGACAAACGTAAAGAATTTAAATTCAAAGTTAATACATTTACAAATTTTAAATCTTGTCTACATCATTCTGTATTTCGGAATATAATACTTAATCATTTATATAGAATAAAATGTTTAAGTTCTTCTCCTCTAATTAACAATAATATTAAAAAACTAATTTATGATGCATTAAAACATGGTTTTCCAAAAAAATTCATATATTCATTAATATACAATTAGTACTTTTCTTACATGATCTATTAAAACAAATTAACACATGCGTAAACAAAATTACAAAAAAATTATAAAATAAAAAAATATCTATAAAAAATCAAAAATTGTAAAATAATATAAAAAAATATTATAGGATGGTTGGGTGGGTAGATGTTAGAGTACGGAGGAGGGTGGTGTTGTCTGGATAATACGCAATGGTTAATTATATATATATATAAAAAAAAATGTGGGCTCTTGTATTATTACTATATTTTTGTTACGTATTTTATATGGATGTTGATTTGATATTTTATATGTAATTGGAGAATTTCATTAATATTATAATTAGCCTAATTATTGATTAATCTAATTTACAATTATTTGATATTAAATTTTAAATTTACTAAGGACAATATCATATTAATTACTAATAGTACGCCATTCTTATAGTGAATAATATACATATAAGTATGTATAATATAAATATAGTTATACTGTATGCATTAAAATTGGGTAATTATTTTTATTATTATTACTCTATTTTTTTTAATATTTATTATCGGATTAATGTTTTTGAATGTCCCACATTCATACTTTATGGTTTTTTATGGATGTCTGAAGATAATCCACACTCTATATTTGTGCTTTTTAAGTAATGGGTATTTAAGTATCATTTAACCTTCTATTTACTTCCACATGTTTTTTATTTCCTGTTCATTTTATAAATATCTGATATATAATTCATAAAAAATAATTTTTATATTTAATAATTATTTATATTAATTATTACTGAATTTTATTTTGTTTTATAGCATATAGCTATATGCTATATATTATCAATGTTCTAGAATTATTTATTTCTTAGTTTAGTTTAAATAAGTTAGCTAATAGAATATATTGTATGCTTTTAAATTTTATTTACAGTAGTTTTTAAATACATTGTGTGGTTTATATTCGGTTTATAATTCTCTATATATAAGGATATGTTTGGTTTTGCTGTTTATACAGTTATTCATATTCAAATGCTTACAATTATTTACATTCAATTGCTTACAAATATTTATCTTGCGTTAGTTGTTTAATAGAAGTAATACTAGATGGCAGCACTAAATTTGTCTCTTTAAGATAGCTCTAATTGTTAATTTTTCTAGCTCCATTTCAGTTATAATTTAATACACCAGGGGGTATTTTTAGCTAAATTTTGACGATATTGTTAAACTGTTATTAATTAATTTAATAGTGCATTTTAAATAATGTAATTAATATCTATTTATTTTATATTAGATTAAATGTGTTTAACAAGGTATTTCAAATTTTATTTCAAAATGTATTAACTGCATCCTTTGGTATAATTTACTGTGATTTCTTAACTGTTTTATTCACCTTATTCTTTTTGATATACTGAAAGCCATGTGCGCGTGGATTTTTGTAAAATACTGAAATATTAATCGGTATGGTGTTTTATTTATATTTTATATCCTATAAATATTTAAATACGTTTTATTGATTCTTCCATTTCATATTATTTGTTTCTATTCTGCTTTCATTTTTAATCAATTCACTTGATTTTATGGTTGTTTGGGCACAGGGGAAAATAACTTTTAGCTTTAGCTTATTTTTCCCACAGAAAACAACCATTTTGCTTATATCATTGAATTCTGTGCCCTTGATAACGTAATTCAATGTATAAGCTTTTCAATTTTTGTCGGTGTCCACTTTTTTCTTTTTCTTCCATAATAATTCTTATATTATTTATTTTTTATTTATTTATTTTTTTTAAATACTTACAGCTTTAATTCATAATATTTGACTGTGGAAGGTTATGTTTAGTTAATGGTTATATATATATATATATATATATATATATCAATTTTGAACGGAGGGTGGTTTCGGGGTCTGGGGGTCATGATCGATGAAAATATACCAAAATTTTTTGAAATCGCTTTCCTCCGAACGGCTGCAATAGGTAGCTTTTTGTAATGAAAGCTACCTAAAAGCATAGAAATTATAGTCGTTGAGCCAGGGGCTCGTGTGGTTTCATGTCAGCGGACTTGGTAAACTATATATTTTTGGAATCACCACAACAACAGCACCTCATTTATCCATGATACTTTCGAAACCAGGGTAGCTTATGGGCGCCATATTGGAAAATGGCCGCCGTTGTTGAGCCAGGGGCTCGTGTGGTTTCACGTCAGCGGACTTGGTAAACCACACATTTTTGAATTCACCACAACATCAGAATGACATTTATCCGTGATACATTCAAAAACAGAGTAGCTAATGGACACCATATTGGAAAATGGCCGCCGATAAACAGGGTGATTAAAAGATTTTCTTGGTTTTGCATGCTATTAAATTAATTGGACGATTGAAGAGACAATAAGTAAAGAAATGCAGGGGTCAAAAGTCACAGTCAAAGATCTGCCACAGTCGAGAGATACTTTTGATATCAGCGCAGCATTTCTTCACATGATTCGTGAAAGAACCAAAATTAGTTCTACATCCGGATCTGTCTTTGAGCAGGATCCAGAAAGACGAACGTGATATCTCATATTTACAGAACATGATTACCAATGAATGGATAAATCTAGACACGGTAATAGAATCAACTGGAGCAATGACAAATCTAGAAATTGTCGAAGACATGGTCAAAGCTCATGAGATGGGTGAAGAAGCTTACCAAACTTTCAAAAGAGAATATCTGTCTGAAGACTCAAAGCCAGACGGGTTTTCCAAACCTCTAAAAATAAAGAAGCTAAAGACATTTTCCGACTTTAAGGAGAAACAGAGTGCAAAATTTAATAAATCAGAGTTTGTTGCCTAGGCAGAAAGAAATATGTTTGCTCAGATGACGATCATTGCAGAGCGAAGAAATTTCGATATGAGAACTGTCTTTTTCTACCACATAGGGCCTCTTCCATAGTCTTTAGCAACACTTGATGGTTTAATGCGAAAAACGGAAAAATCAAACTGATGGATGTTATGACAAAATTGCGACTGCTGAAAGAATGCAAATGATAATAATGTTAATATCATTGATGGAATGTGTTTTGTTCAAAGCTACCGCAGGAGCTACAATCATTTGGACAACTAGCAAAGAATCTGTTTTCTAAAATAATAAAAGATTCTACATCCTATCAAAGAATAGATGTTGTATTTGATACCTGCAGGCAGGTCTCAATAAAACGAAATGAACGAAAAATATGAACTGTTTGTAATGTGATAAAAGTTATATACTCCTGAACACCCAGTACGAAAATGGAAGCAGTTTCTATCTGATGAGGAGAACAAGAAAGAACTTATACATTTCATTTCTCAAGAATGGGAAAATGAACATTATCTGAAATAGTTGAATATACGAATGATGTACGTTATTTACTGAGAAAAATGCTATAAATTCACGATATAACGATATAATGAAAAATACACTAAATTGACCTGCTTCTAAGAAGAGGTTATACGCGACTTATATTTCGCTCACACCATGCTTTAGCGTCTGGATTTAGAAATATTATTATAATCTCTATAGATACTGATGTAGCAGATATCACACTGTTTTTTTTTTTTTTTTTTAACGATTTGAAAAACTAGAAAGGGTTTTACTAGAAAGGGTTAATATTTGCAAAATGTGGATCCAATGATAGGGTAAAGTAAAGTGCTACAACTTGAGTGAGATGCATGGACTTCTAGGTAAAGCGGTATATAATGCATTCCCTGTCGGGTGCGATACAGTAAGTGCTTTTGCAAGGGAAAATGATGATTCAGAACACCGAATTTCGAAATGCGCTTAAGGCGCTTGATACTGACGCTGATATAGCAGAGGAAACAAATAAACAGCTTGAGCCGTAAGTTTGCCATCTCTATTCTGGAAAGCACAAATACTCAGACATCAATGAATTGCGCTATATTCTATATATTTATTTTTGTAAAAAATGAGTTTGTGCAGTCGCATCGCCTTCTGTCATGTAGTAATACACTCTAGCTATAGGTAATGCGAGCTAATTACCACGGTCTTGTTTGGATGAAGTGCCTACAGGCTGATCCTGATCTTCTATCCCCAGATAAATATGGTTGGATTTTTGGAACAGATAGTGAAGGAAAAGGCTATCTAAAGGTCCAGTGGAATGGCAGTCCTACTGCTTCTGAAGCTATTTTGGAACTGATGGCATGTTCTTGTTCAAGAACACGTGTATCACCATCATATGCGTGTCTTTTTAATAACCTCAGATATAGAAGCATATGCAGAATGTAGAGCTGTTCTATGACGAAGGAAGTTATTTGGACACAGGAATTTCAACCGATGATGATGCTTTTACATGAATTTTATTCGGTTAACACCACTTTTTGTCAAACAATTAAATTTAGCTTAGCCATCAAGAAAATTCTTAATTAAATAAGGAAATTTTTACTTTTCTTTTTTTAGTGGTATCAAAAGCAAGCGATGGAAACACGTTTCCGAAAGTGCATATATGCACCCGTGGTCCCGAAGGGGTTAATTCTTAACAGACTAAGTACAAAAGTTTCACCAGTATTAATTTTTTTCTTGAATTGTTGTGTCTTACCACATGAAAATAATACGCATTAAAATGAAAAACAGGATGTTTATCCCATCGAAAATGTCAATAAACATAAAGTTAAATGTAAAGATAAGCATCATATTAAAATAAAATTGTAATAAATATAAAATTTGTATAACGTTTTATGCTTAACAATATTTGTTCTTTCCATTTTTTCATTAAAATCCATTTAATTATGTGATACTGGCAAAAAAATCATATGTATCTATATGCGATAGATGGCACTCATTTTTCCAATATGGCGTCTATAAGCTACCACAAATTTCATAGTATCATCATAAAATAAACTCCTTGGACCATTGTGAATCCAAAAAAGTATATATCATCAAGTCCTCAGAGATGAAACCAAAATCACTAATTTTGGCTTCTGGCTCAACGACTATTAAGTAAAGTTCTTAGATTTTTTTTAACCTAATAAAAGTCTAAATTTAATTTTAAATCAGTCCCTGGGTCTTGTAGGTTAGATTTAGAAAAAATGTTTTTTGTCTAAGAGGAACAAAACAAAAAAATAAACTATTTTTTGCAACCGAATGAACTTTACGTAATTTCAGTGTTTTCTAGCACTAGAAATGGAAAGAAGTATTATTTAGTATAGGTAAACGGCAAACAATGAAATTGAATAAAATTCAAAATATTATAATTTGGTAAGTTTTAGCCGTAAAAGAATGAGACTTTTTTTAAAATGCTCTTCTTAGATGGAGATCAACATTCTTTTAGAACACAGGGACCCAGTGGCTGTACTTGTCTTAAAATTCCTGAAAAAAAAGTCCTAACATGTCATAAATTATGGTAACCATGTCCTGAAATTTCGCAAGTTTGTACTATAACAGTTAACAGTCATAATTTTTCCGAAAATATATATACATATAGATGCAGTCCCGCGAATCATTTATTTTTGCAAAATTCCACAAAATCAGTATTTTGGAATTAATAAGTGCATAGGAGAGAGAAAAATATATGGGCCAGAAAATAGTGAAACAATTTGTCATCTGATGATAAAAAAAAATATGATAAATTTCATCGAGTGGTCACAAGAAAAAAATCGGGAAATTGTTAGACGGGCAGAAAGGAAAATCATCGCTAATTTTGTTAGTCCGTTTTTCAGCGATTTCCGCAGAGTCGAAAAAAATCGCGGCCCTTTGACGAAATTTGCGGTTTTTTCGCGATCTTTTTGACGAAATTTGTCGTTTTTTGCGATATTTTGACGAAATTTGTCATTTTTTCGCGATCTTCTGACGAAATTTGTCGTTTTTTTCGCGATCTTTTGGCGAAATTTGTCGTTTTTTCGCGATCTTTTGGCGAAATTTGTCGTTTTTTCGCGATCTTTTGGGGAAATTTGTCGTTTTTCCGCGATCTTTTGGGGAAATTTGTCTTTTTTCCGCGATCTTTTGGGGAAATTTGCCGTTTTTTCCGCGATCTTTTGGGGAAATTTGCCGTTTTTTCGCGATCTTTGTCGAAATTTGTCGTTTTTCCGCGATCTTTTAAGGAAATTTGCCGTTTTTTCGCGATCTTTTGTGGAAATTTGCCGTTTTTTCGCGATTCTCTGACGAAATTGGCGTTTTTCCCGCGATATTTTGACGAAATTGGTTTTTTTCGGTGAACGTTTGTCGAAATTCGCGATATAGTTTATGTCCGAATTTTCGGATTTATGACCGATTTTTTTATTTTCGGAAATGACTGCCTTAATTTTTCGGAAAATTCGGAACAGAATCACCCCTGATCCGCGATTCTTTAATAAAATTTGCACTTTTCCGCGATACTTCGCAAAATTTGCGTTTTGTGCGATCCTTTGACAAAATTCGCGTTTTTTTAGCGATGTTTTGGCGAAATTGGAGTTTTTTTGCGATCCTTTAACAAAATTTGCGTTCCCCCCCCCCCCCCCCCCGATTCTTTGACAATATTTGCATTTTTTCCGTGATCCTTTCGCGAAATTGACGTTTTTTTCCTGCAAACAATTAACGAAGATTTTTTTTTCGGTGATCATTTGTCGAAATTCGAGGTACTTTTTTTTAGTCTGCAGGTGCCCTGAAAAGTCTGCGACGCCCGTCGCAACGTCGCGCACATTCTGCCACAGGGGGGTAATTTAGCCTTCGGTTTTTCGGAAGCATTATTGCATTGGGCTCCGGAGCCCTGTATTTATGAGCTCCGGTAAATTCCTATTATTTAAAAATTTGCTAAAAACAGAGAAGTACCGGAGCTGAGCTCCGGTGCAAATTAAGCCCTGAGTGTACATGATTTTTTTTTTTTGCGTTAAATCTTAGCTCAATGTAAAAAAAAAAAAAAAAAAAAAAAAAAAAAAAAAAAAAAAAATATCTTAGCACAAGGGCCTCTTTCCTTCTGGGCCCCTAGGCTTCAGCCTACTCAGCCTAATGGGTAATCCGCCTCTTGTTAGACACCCTGTATACGTGTTTGCTAAACAGATGTGTCTGCTTTTCGGGAGTGTCCATTATGGTAGTGTTATTGTACAGGGTTCCCAGCAAATTATGTCTGGCAATTTCCCTGACAAAATCTCAAAAATTCCATGGCCAAACGGGGATACACAAAATCTGCTTTGATATAGTAATTTAACAGGGCTCATACTCTTTCCCCAGGAGAATAATTAAGCACCTTTCAAGAAAATTGGAAAATGAAAATCTATAAAATACTGTATTGTTTGAACAATGCTAAATTACGAAATGCAAAAAAAATTTCCCCTTTGTCAGTTTTCAAATGAATGCAATACAGTAATAGTCTTAAATGTGAAATGTTATGAGAAAGTCTGAAAAATATAGAAAACTTTTGTCCACACTGTGGTTTTTCTCCATTGGCTTTTCGGTCTTGCAACTGAGAAGAGTCAACTCAACTTAATCTAACTTATTTTTCCGACTGTTTAGAAAATATTTGTAAATTCCTTGACTTTTCTTACATATTTTTTTAAATTTCCAGATTTTCTGTCGCTGGTAACCTGTTGTATATAGAATTTAACCTAAGAAAATACTTCTCATTTGGACATTGTCCTGAAAACTCAGCTCTCCCCGTCCCGCAATGAAAAAATACAGTGCCAATCCAACCCGATGCAGCTCGACTCTAGAGCTGATATTCTAGAATTTATATATATATATATTCAGTGATGGGATTCAGCCGGTTCGGTAGAACCGGTTGTTAATTTGTGTTGAGTTCGGCGAACCGGTTGTTAAAATGATACTTCAAATGCGAAAATAGCATTTACATTAATTTGCTTTCTTTAAATGTTTATCTGCACAACATTGTTTTGTAGGCATAACTCTGTGATAAGTCTGATTAATGTCATTTAATAAAATATTTCATTTGGAACAATAATATATTTTCTTCATCAGTCCTATAAAAGAAAATTCAACTTAAAAAACCGAAATTTCGAAGAATTTTGGCAACTAAATTGACAGTCTTAGGATTATCCCAGCTACATGGTAAGGTTATTAAAAATTACACTAACTACTTATCTATACTAATAAAAGACAGTTTTGCTCTGTCTGTGTGCGATGGCTAGCAAAATCTACGGCACGTACGAGACTGAAAATTTATGTAAGGCTTGCTCAAAATGTCTCTTGATGCACCTGAGACACACAATTTTAAAATTCTAATAATTAGTTGAGTTATTAATAAAAAGTCGCAACTCACTCTCATTAAAAACTCAACTGAAAGAAAAAACTCTGGCGTATGCACAGAAGCCTTATTTACGCATCAGTTGAAAATGAAGAACTAAAAGAAGAAATTTCGGGGATATTTTGTCATTATTTATTAACTTACATCGGCCAAACTGCTTAGTAAAGTTAAAAATGAAAGACATATGCTGAAAGATCTACGTCTCAAATGCCGCAATCAATTAAAAAATATACCGCAGTTAACTGCTTGACTAACAATTAGCAGTAAACAATTTTCAAAAAGGGTCGTTCTTCCGAAAAACATTTCTCCCTTATTGCAATGCCCTTCCAGGGCGCAATTTTGGAGGTACCGACAAACCAAAAATATGTTCTTAAAGTGAAACCCTCTTCTAATCGGTGGTGCAATTGGTTTAAAACAAATATGAATTTTAACCCTTTCAAATACACCGGTAAACGCAGGTCACTTCGCGCTTCGTGAAGACGATATTTTTTTCTACGCTAAAAATAACACAACGACCGTATTCTTTTTAGGACATCTCAATAAATTGACCAGATTTACATCACCTACAAACATTTTGAAACGTTCGAACGGGTAGAAATATTTCTAACAAAATAAAACGTGTGAAAATTTCAACGAAATCATCAAAATCTGAGTGTTTCGTTGGGATTTCGCTCCTTCAGGTTGAAATTTTAGAGGCACTGACAAACCAATATGTTTGTAAACCTGAAACCACCTTCTTATCGAAGGGACAATCGGTTTTAAAAAATAGGAATTTTAACCCTTACAAATACACCGGTGTAATGCAGGTGATCTCGCGCCTCAAGGAGACGATATTTTTCTGCGCTAAAAGTAATTGAACGACCGCTTTTTGAACACAATCTTATAAGAGTATCTCAAATTCAGATGGTATTGAGATTCTCAATAGATCAGATTTACAGGGTGGTTATTAATTAGCGTGAGGTGTTCAGAGCCCTCTAGAGAGTAAAGTATTGGATGAAACATAACCAAATTTCATGAGCATGCATAGTAGACCATGGTATTTCGAATTCTAAGAAAAAAAGTCGCCACTAGGGGCAATTTTGGCGCTGTTTACCGACTAAAATGCATTAATTTGCATAAAATCCGTTCTCTGTAGCGATCATGAGTATAAAAGGAAAGGGTGGGAGATTTCTCATCATTCTGAGACCAACTGCTTTGCGATGGCTCTTACCTAACGAGACCGTGCTTTGCTAGTCAAGCTGTATTATCAACTGAACGAGAACTGCAATACTGCTCTTCGTGAATTTCGCCATTAAAGAAGTTGCGAAAAGGACCGATGAGCATAACAAATTTTCGAAAGATGATTCAACGATTTGAAACTACAGGGACTCTAGCACGGCAACCAGGCCAAGGACGCAAAGTTACTAGTCAGCAACAAGTTGACGAAGTTGCAACTGCTATTGTCGAAGAGGAGATGGAAAATGTGCAGGGTACCAGCACAGGGTTGTAATGGGTAGCTGCCCGGGCTGGGTTTTTTTTAAATAAAAAACCCGTTTAAAAAGCCCGGGTTTTTTTAAATATATTTCTGGAAAGGAACAAATGATGTATTTGTTGTTTATGGTTATTTTGTTTTATTTATTCACTTCTTTGAATCTTAGAAAATATATTTGTACTAATTTACTTGCACTTTTAGATTGGGAACCCTATAATTTAAAAATGTTTTAGCTTTTAATTTAAAACGTAAATTTAAGCTTTTCAGTTAGCTTCAAGAGTATTATATTTACTAAACTTATTATATTTATTAAATTATTTTATGTACTTTTTACTGCTGAATCTGAAAATGACCTCCATTTTTAACCATCACATAAGGAAAATTAAATAAAAAAAAGTTTTACATCTGTTTAATAGTATCATTTTTTGCCGCTGAAGCCGAAAATGACCATTTTTAACAATCACGTCAGGAAAATTAAATAAAAAAAGTTTTACATCTGTTTTATAGTATCAGATTTTTGCTATATTTTAACTTTAACATTTACGATTTGCAAAAAAATTATAGCATGATGGTTAAAAATGAAGGTCATTTTCAGATTCAGTGCTAAAAAGTACATAAAAATCAATTATCAAAAGTTAAAAAACTTAGCCGTCTCCTCTATTTTATAGTATTTGATTTTTGTCATTTTTTAACTTTGACAATTTATGATTTGAAAAACATCCTGAGATGATGGTTAAAAATTAAGGTACTAATTCCTGGATTAGGTGCTAAAAAATACAGAAAAGTTAAAAAACACAACCATCGCAGTCTTGTGTTATTTAATTTAAAACTTTTTCTTAAACTTCTTGGCAGTAATCTATCCGAAATTTGTGTTATCCTGTAAAATAAGTATGAATGGTAACCATCGAAAATCATAATATTAGATTGTCATCGAATTTACGTCAGTATACATGTAAAATTTAATCTCAATCGGATATTTGAAAGCGAGTTAAATTTCGAGTACAAATTTTGGACTGGGAAAACATACATATGATCGTTGAAGTTAAATAAATAACTTAATATTTGTTAAAAGAAATAGTCTCAAATCCTTACAAAATAAAACATATGTTAAAATACAATAATTTTAGCCAATCTGAAACTTAATAAAAGTTAACTCAATTGTAACACTTGTACTGTTTTTTTCAAAGCGCAGATACACATGAAAAGTTCTTTGAATACTTTAAGCGCTTAGGATGTGACACCTCAAAGCATGGCCAAACTCATTTGTGTTCAGTGAGTCATGCATTTTTAAAGTTTCACAACTCAGTCAAATTTAGTGTTATATGAACGGGACTTTTTTTTGTCTGTCTTGGTAGTGTAATAAGAAAATTTTATTAAATATAACTTATAGGACTGGGGTCCGTATAAAAACTTAAATTTCGTAATTTTTTAAGAAATGTTTTTATTGACCCAAATCGCTTTTAAAGGAACTATATGTCTATGACTAACAGTTTAGGAATTAGCCATTGAACACCATTGAGAGTGGACACCCTGTTATACATATAAGAAAAAATTTTGTTGCAAGATATTTTTTATCAACATTTGCTAATCTTATGATAATTTCAAAGGAGCAAGTTTTTTTTTATGTTATATTTTATTATTAAATAACACACAATTGATAACTTTTCAATTTAAAATTTGTTTGTTATTTAAATTAAAGGGATCATATATATATATATATATATGTATGTATTTTAAGAACAGAGAAAAATATTGAGATCTTTATTAAAACTATGAAGTCATTCCCATATATTAGACTACGAAGTGTTCACAAAGATTGTATTTGAGATCAGGATTGCCACTTATTTCGGCAATCAAATTCCTTGTGCTTTCCTAAGCAAAAAATTAAATTTTCCCTGAGTAATTCCTCTGCGAATTTTCAAAACTTCAACTGATAAATTTTGCAAAGTACCAAAATTTAGTAACATTTTTTGCTTTTAATATTCATTTTTAAATTCCCTCACTCTTTCCAGTTTTCCCTATACGGTGGCAACCTTGAAGATTATTATTTGGGAGGAAGGTGGAATCATATTCCACATTTTGGCATTTTAACCCAATTTACCCGTGGAAAAGTGCCCATTTAACCCGGGATTTTTACAACCCTGTATACCAGCAGCGCTCGGGCAGTATCTCGGCACATGCAGATCCCATACTCAACGGTGAGGAAGATCCTGCATCAGATGTTGCAGTTTTATCCGTACAAAATCTCTTTTGTTCAAGAATTGCTCCCAGGCGATGCGGTCACCTGATTGGATTTTTCATTGATATTTTTAGCACACATGCAAGTTGATGCTACATGGCCGTGGCAGATTTTATGGAGTGATGCAGCACACTTTCATTTGAACGGTGGCATTAACACCCGCAACTGCCGCATTTGGGCTGCGAATAATCCGCACGCTTGTGTGCGAAAACCTTTCCATTCGCCAAAAGTCACAGTGTGGTGTGGCTTTACAACATCCTTTATCATCTGTCCTTACTTTTATGAAGAAAATGTAACAAGTGGACCAGTGACCTGTACCGTTACTGCTGCCAGGTATGCAGATATGCTACCGAACCTCACGATTCCACAACTACAGCAGCGAGGATGTCTCGATTCAACCATATTTGTGCAGGATGGTGCACCATCCCACATTGGACTTAGGGTATAGCGTGTGTTGTGGCAACATTTTCCAGACAGCAGAATCATTAGTCGTGCATTTCCTAAGGCATGGGCCACCGAGGTCACCCGATCTCAATCCTTGTGATTTTTGGTTGTAGGGATTTCTTAAAGGTGGTGTTTATCAGGGACATGTCTCCGATATAGCAACGTTAAAAGATCGAATACCGTTACAAGTAAGGCAAATCAACTCTGATATGATGCGAGCGGCAGTAGAAAATGTCGTGCATCGTATGCTGTTCTTGGAATATACCAATGGTGCTCATATTGAACCTAATTTGTAAGTAAAAGATATTTGTTGTAAATAAAATTGATGTGTACTGTATTGATTGACATTTAATCATCCAATAGTTACACTAATACACTTTTTCAGCGCCAAAAGTGCACCTAGTGGCGAATTTTTGAACTTTTTTTTTTTTTTAGAATTTGAAATCCCATGGGCTGCTATGCATGGTCATGAAATTTGGTTATGTTTCGTCCAATACTTTACTCGCTGGAGGGCTCTGAACACCTCACGCTAATTAATAACCACCCTGTACATCATCTACAAAAATTTTGAAACATTCGGACGGGCAGAAATATTTTTTACAAAATAAAATGAATGAAATTTCGACGAAATCAATGAAAACCTGATTGTTTCTTCGTGATTTCAGTGCGCATTGACTCCACAAATCAAATTGCGCAGAAAGTAAAGTACCAAAAAGCATATACTTTCAATTCAATATTTTTTCTTTTAAAAATATAAATTCAGATAAAATAGATTCAAAGAAAAATCATACAAATTTTAGATTAATTTAAGGGTCATTCATCACGGCCCAGGTAATATTCGAATAAACGGTACTTTGCTTTGGCACGGAATGTTCCCTGTTATCGCTGATCTATAGTTAATACTTAAATCGTCAGATTTAGATATATACTTCCAACTGCACATTTTTTTATATTGTTCTTCATATCTTAGAAGTTTTTTAAATGAAAGCTGTTATTTTCATAAATGTAACAAATCCAAAATTTTGATAAATTCCTCTAGTCTTATAATTTATATTTAGAAAATTATTTTTACAGCTCTAGCAAATGAAAAGACATCTTTAGGTCATGCTCAACATGCTCATGGGTTAACTCTTAAACTTACATTTCTGCTATTTTTATATTATATTGTTTATCGTTTTGATGCATTTTCTGATAGAAATTATGATCAGGGTTTCATGATTGACGAATATTTATTAACGCCCTTTTATAGGATAACATGTTTCAGGATTTTTTTCACTGTACCAAAAAGGGTCAAAGTTTTTTTTAACAATGTTCTTATAATATTGAAAAGTGTTTCATAATCTATGGGTGATGCTTCATTTTTCTTTCATTTTTGTACATCAAAAATCATTTGAGCAGCGAACCGGTTGTTAAATTATTTGAATACCACCACTGTATATATTTTAAGGTGAAAACTGTTCTCGCTGTGTCATTTTTACTTTCTTCTATCTTCAATAGAAGAAAGTATTGTAATCGAAATTTTTCCCGATGGATTTGCACATTTTAGGGGTCAGAGATCAAAAAAAAAAAAAAAAAAAAAAAAAAAAAAACATGTTTATAGAATTATGTCTGTCTGTCCGCCCGTCCATGTGTCTGTCGCCATTGTACCATCAAAAAGTGTATGAAGTTATGCATAGAATTAAACCAAATTTTTAGTTATGGCAAGCAGGTCCTCCCTGAATTCGGAAAAAAATTGCCGGTAGGGGCGCTGTAATAGCAATTTTGAATATTGTATCATCGAAAAGTGTATGAAGTTATGTATAGAATTGAACCAAATTTTTTTAAAAAGTTCTTGGCTAAAGCAAACATGTCCTTCCTTAATTTGAAAAAAAAAATCGCCGATAGGGGGCGCTGTAATAGCGATTTTGAATATTGTACCACCGAAAAGTGTATGAAGTTATGCATAGAATTCAACCAAAAATTTTTTTAAGTTCTTGTCAAGCAGATCCTTCCTTAATTTGAAAAAAAAAATCGCCGATAGGGGGCGCTGTAATAGCGATTTTGAATATTGTACCACCGAAAAGTGTATGAAGTTATGCATAGAATTCAACCAAAAATTTTTTTAAGTTCTTGTCAAGCAGATCCTTCCTTAATTTGGAAAAAATTCACCGGTAGGGGGCGTTGTAATAGCGATTTTGAATATTGTACCATCGAAAAGTGTATGAAGTTATACATAGAATTGAACCAAATTTTTTGTGTTTGTTTTTGGTCATGGAACGAAGGACCTCTCTGAATTTGGAAAAATTCCGCCGGAAGGGGTGCTATAATTGCGATGTCTGTACCATTTTCATTATTGTACCACCGAAAAGTGTATCAAGTTATGCATATAATTGAACCAAATTTTTTGTGTATGTTTCTGGCTATGGCAAGCAAGTCGTCCGTGAACTTGAAAATATTCCACCAGAAGGGGGCGCTATAATTGCGTTCTCTGAGCCATTTTCATTACTGTACCATTGAAAAGTGTAGGAAGTTATGCATATAATTGAACCAAATTTTTTGTGTATGTTTCTGGCTATGGCAAGCAAGGCCTCCCTGAATCCGGTAGGGGGTGCTGTAATAGCAACGTTTGTGCCATTTTCTTTATAGTACCATCGAAAAAGGTATAAAATTATGCATACAATTGAACCAAATTTTTTGTGCATGTTTTTGGCTTTGGTCATCAGGTCCTCCTCTAATTTGGAAATATTGCACGGTAAAGGGGCTCTGTGACAGCGATTTTTGTATACTTTTCTTGATTTTACTTAGTTCTATTGTCCATCGGCGGGAACTCCCTTCCTGTTAAGCCGGCTATTCACAAACAACTGATAACAACAGCATAAGGAAAAACTATTAATTTTAACAAATATCATGATACAGATTAACTCGTTTTTAGTCCGTTTAATTGACTGAAGCAGAAATTTAAGGTGAAAATCAAAGTTGGTATAGTATTGAACTAATAATATTGAGTTATTAACATGTGTAACTAGTTTTTGAAATATTAAGATGTATAAGATAGAAGAAAGTTTTGGGATTGGCACATCCAACAAGTTAGTACATATGTTAAGTGTAATATTGATTTTGTGATAATCACAAAATGATTAGTTTCTTTTACTAATTATTCTCGTATATATTTTAATTACTGATAATCCAAACTGTTCAATTTACTTTAAATGACTACTTGAGCACCTTCCAGTTTTCAAATTTCAACACCACCCGAAAGAGAAAGGTAAGAGTACAGATCTGCATGTCAGCCATACACCTTAATAAAGCGTTTATCTCAATATTGTGCATTTTTATAAAACAAAATGAAAAGTGACCAAAACATGGTCGCCTCAGGGCAACAGTAGGACATCTAGTAATAATAAAAAATGAGATGTCTGACTTACTGCTATGAATAACTGTGTTTGCATTAGAGATCTGCATGGGCCTATTTTCATTCACGGCACTTGGGCTGGGCCTAACTTTTTGTTCTGCACAGAGTCGGAACTAGTTTCATTCCTAATCTTCCCGACCCAAAAGTTTCATTCCTAGATTTGACCCAGCCCGTATGAAAATAATTGCCTCGGCGTGGACTGGTCCATTCAAAGTTTAGTAAAATTAGGCTTGGCACAATTTTTTTTTTTTTTTTTCAAAAACATACATTTTTAAATTGCCATTATTCTACAATTAAACATTCAAATTCATTCTTTTTACAGAATAGTAGATTTCTACGCTTATTAAAATATAGCACAGTTGCCAAGTATCCGGCTTTTTGCAGACCACTATTATCTTAGTGAAAATCTGGTTCTTTTAAATCGCCCAAATGTTCCAATTAAATAAAACAAAATTTTCTGTATTAAAATACTGGTATCCAAGAAGCCGGAGACTTGGCAGCTCTGATATAGTAAAACATGTGAAAAAGTACCTGCATATGACGGAATCTTGTTTTAAACTGAAAAATATGTTGATCCATGCATAATTAATATACTATTACATAAGAAAAGAATATATAATACATTTACTCTTGCTGAGAAGGGAACTTGTCTATAACGTATTTTTTTCCCCTTTTCTATGCAATTTCGTCTTAGATTTTACTGTATAGCATTTTTCAGATTTTTAACACTTCAATACATGGAATATGGATTAACAATATTAATGATAACAGAAACATTTACATACAAGAAATAGAGATTCATTAAAAAATAAATATCGCAGCCTGCGGCACTTCTATAAAAATGAAGATTATAAACGTGAAAAGAAAATTTAAGATAAATATTTTTAGCCCGAACTCCTCGTACGAGACAAATTTTTAACCAAATCGACATAAAAATCAATGCTTTGTAGAAATTCACTCGGGCCGGGTCGAACTTATTTTTTTATCGGGCCGGGCCAGGCCAAGCCAATGGATATAGGGTGACCAGAAAGTTACCTCATTTTCTGAAAAATATTCAATTCTAAGACTTATCTGAATCTGACGGCATAACTAATTGGATTAAGCTGGGCACGTGGTCAGGTTATGCTAATGTATCATTTAAAATTATTAAAAATGTGTAAATTGCCTTCAATATAAGTGCTATGTACAGAAAACCAGGACATCTGATCACCTTAATTTACGTTAAATATCAAAAACTCATACCATGCCCATCTTTAAAAAAATATCGGGAAAGATTAATCAGCATGTGAAAAAATATGGTAAATAAAATAGACGAATAAGTCTCGTTAGCAAGATGAAAATGCAAATATTTTCGCAAGAGACAAATTTCCCTGATTTTCCAGTATTTTTACAAAGTTCCTTGACATTTCCAGAGTGATAAACCTCCCTGATTTCCAGATTCTGTAGACACCCTGTATATCTCAGATGTGTTTTATAAAAATTCCTTACTGTTCCACTAGATGCAGACACAGTTTTTCATAGCAGTAAGTCAGATCTCATTTTCGATTATTATTAATGTCCTACTGTTGCTATGAGACAACAATATGAACCTTCCCACTTTTCTCTGAAATTGTGCCTCAAGCGGTCAATTTGAAATTCTAGATATAAAAGAAAAATTTCTTGACATGAGTGTTTTTCAAGTCCCGGCTACCCTGAAAACGAGAGTACCTCTTGAGTATGTCATGTGTAACGAAACTCACCACTTTTCCATATCTAAAAAGTTTAGGGGTTTTGAGGAAATGAAAAGTAGACAAAATTCATTATTTTTCATATTTATTGATGGTAGCTGCAATTACAGCACCCATTAATATGAGTGCACTGTTCTAATATACAAATATTTTTCCACGAGTTTTTTAAAAACAGATTGACTAGCATTTTCTTCCCGACTCAAAATTTAAGTGAAACAGAAAGAGATTTTATGAGTTGGTAATGATGGATATATTTTAATAAATTAGAAAAATCATTAATAACTTGACATTTTAATTGTTTTTTTAAATGAAAATCTTGGGGAGGTGGGGCTACTATAATTTGGAACATTGCAAACAGAAATTTTTTCTTAACTAAGTTTAATTTTCCAACTTGACATGTTATCTTTTTCCAACTCTATTACCGAAGAAAATTTAAGTGGAAATGCGAAACATTACAAAACACAGAAGTATTAAATAAATATTGGTTACAGATAGACATTATTTACCTGAATTCCCTTAGGGATGTAGGTCAATCAGAAACAGATTCACATTTTATTGTTTAAAGAATACAGTAGAACCTTGATTAACCGAGCTTTGATTAATCGAGGTTCCGTTAACGAAGTCTGATTTTTGTGTGTGAATGAGCCTTATAAAAAGACCACACTTTTTAGTTCACTGTCCGTGCTATACAGGCTCTTCTACCCCCAAAAGCACTCAACTCCCAAGAGACATTGGACCCTGAGAAGTCAACAGCAAACAATACTTTGTTTCCAGTGGCCGTGTGAACTTTAGTAAATTTTTCCATTTGTTTTTTAAAATTTACTACTAGTAGTTGATTTCCGATATTTTTATTATTTAAAAAATGTTCTATTGTTTTTTATTTTAAGAGATAGTAAATTCGAAAACACGGTGAATTTTTACACGCAGTTTCTATTAACTGAGATTTCCGATATACTCCCAATTAGCTCGGATAATCGAGGTTGCACTGTAATACCAACTACCTGCCACTAGCGAGTAAATAACTGCATAAGGCAAATGAAACTTTAGGAAATTTTTATCAGTGTTGCTACTGCCATCAAAAATAGTTGCTTTAGTAGTCTTATGATGGAAAAAAGAAAATAGTAGCCAAAATAGTTGGATGCTTACAAAAACTTTGCATTGCTTTTAAAAACTTCAAATTATTATCCAAGATAGATGACCAAAATGCAGCTCATTTTTTAAAAATTAAATTGAATTGCTTGTGTTGTATTTGGGCATTACTGTCAGGTAACTAAAAACAATAAAACTTACTGCATGTTATTAGTTACAAAAGTGATAATCTTTTGGTAAAGAATAAGGAGAGACTACACTCGCGCGAAAACAGATTTCTTCCCCCCCCCCCCCCCCATTAATCCTATGGGAGAAATTTTTTTTTAAAAATATTTCGTTTGCATTTTATTATTATATATATTTTTTTTTCATGGAATAGCTGAGATTGATTTCTACTGGGGGCGATTCAGAGTTTTCGGGCTGATGACAGATTTTTTAAAATTTTCGGAATCACCCTTGATCTGTACAAAAGTCACTTTTTATTTTTTGTTTACAGGTTTCAGGGTACCATATTAAAAAAAAAAAAAAAAAACTCCCCTAGAATTATTGAGCTAGTGTTTTCATGTGAGTTAATTAGTGCCTTAACTTGTTGATCAGCTTAATGTAAAATTTTTTTTTAGAAATGCATGTTAATGATATTTCATGCTATGGTTATTTTTAAGTCTGCTGTTTCACATGCCAATTTCAGACCTGCCAACTGTTACGAAAAAATCTTAGTTGCTACAATTCGGACCTATAAACTACGATGCTACGAAAATAGATCTTAAACTATGATTTTTTTTTGCAAAAATCACAAACGCACTTCTTGTTTCTAGTTGAGACTTTTAGTCCGCACAGCATATTTTTCAGGAGTGATTCTGTTCCGAAATTTCCAAAATTTCAACATATTCGTTTCCGAAAGTTTTAAAAAATTGGTCATTAGTCCGAAAATTCGGACATTAAAAAATGCTCATGGAAAAAAAAATCTGGGACTGCAAAACAAACTTCTTAACATGAAACCCTCTTTATGTATATTAAGCACGAATGAATTAGTTTCTGTAAATATTTATATAGGAATTCCCTTCCTTAAAAACAGGGGTGCCATTTTAAGAGTTTCTTGAAGGGGGGGGGGGGGTCGTCTTTCAGGGGCATGGTTTGACATAGTGTGAGGAATCGCGCGAGCGCACGGAAAAGGAAAGTCCTGCATAATGAAAAATGCTGTGCAGTATTTCCCCCTACGAATTCTTCAACAGACTTATGATTCTTCTGCGAGTATATTTTGAAATTTCTTAAATTCGTGAATCCACCGCGGAAAAAATTGAGAATTTCTTCAAACGATCGTGTAAAAAGTAATGGGTATTTCGTCAAAGATCTCACAGGGTGTCTACAGAAATTCTAAAAAAAAGTTCCCTGATTTTTCCATGATTTCCCTGACTATCTTTATCAGACTTCCCTGATTTCCAATATTAACAACACACGTACGGTATTTTTTCATGTATGCAGATTCCTCGTATAACCACTTATCCAGCTTGCTAATAGTATCTCATTTGGTAGAAAAAACAAGAGAAAAACATAAAAATTGCCTAATATTCATTAAGTATTGGTTGACAGTTTTATAAATTCAAACTCAAAATTTAGTCCAACAACTTCATATAATGGCCAATGGATAGGGTGACCAGAAAATTTTCCTCATTTTCTGAAAAATATTCAATTCTGAGACTTATCGACGGGATAGCTAATTGGATTAAGCTAGACACCTGGTCAGGTTACGCTTCATCATTTATAATTTTTAAAAATGGGTAAATTGCATTCAATAAAACAACTATCTACAGAAAATGAGGACACCTAATCACCTTAATTTGCGTTAATCAAAAACTCATACCATGCACATCTTTTAAAAAATATTGGGAAAGACTAATCAGCATGTGAAAAAATATGGTATATAAAATGGACGAATCAGTCTCATTGGCAAGGTGAAATGCAAATATTTTTGCATGTAGACAAATTTCCCTGTTTTTCGAGTATTTTTACAAAGTTCCCTGACATTTCCCTGATTTTTCCAGATTGAAAAACCCCCCTGATTTTTCAATGATTCCCTGATTTCCAGATTCTGTAGATACCCTGTCTCAGAAACAAATAGTGATTATCTTCAATTGGCCGCTGAATAAAATCGTTATTTTTGTTAAGAGTTCAAAAAGAAATTGCGAATTTCGTCCAAAGTTTTTGCAAAAAATCCTGAATTTTGATAAACTAACAAGGGGAAAATATTGCAAATTTCGTCAAAAGGATGCGGAAACGAGCAGTGACTTTTGTTAATTGGTCGCGAAAAGATATCGAATTTTTTGCCGATCGGTTGTGATAAACTATCGCGAATTTCGACAAATGACCGTGTAAAAAAAAAAAAATCAATTTCACCAATTTGTCACAGAAGAAAATAAATCTCGAAGGATGGTAAAAACAGGAATTTTGTCAAAATAGCGTAAAAAAAAAAAAAAAACTAATTTCGTCAAAAGGTCAGTAAGAAAATGCAAATTTCATCGAAAGGTCCGTAAGAAAACGAAATATTGGCTTCGAAACACGAAAAACCAACCAACCTCCAGATTAATTAAAATTTTTTTGTGCTACGATTTCTCATTTTCAAAGGTTGGCAGGTCTGCAATTTTAATTAGAAAGTTGAATTAATAAAACGCATTTTATTTTTAAGTAGCCTTTTCTTCAGATTGTTTATTAATTTAAAATTGATATGAAACGTTTATGCTATAAGAGGTTAAAAATAAATACAATTCACACACCACAGCGACATCTACAATGAATTGTATAGGATTCATAGTGGTTAAAGGCTTAAATACCTTTAAGAACAAAAAAGGGCAGAAATAAGCATGTAAATGGGATCTAAACTAAAAATCAGTAATTTTCCTCCAAAATTTGCACAACTGGTGGCATTGCACTAAATTAAGTGAAAATTATTCTTTAAATTTTTATTTCAAGTGGAAGTTATAGATTTAAAAAATTAAATAAAAGTCACTAAAATAAAATATCAGTTAACCCCACCTCCCTTCCAAAAAATGGCAGCCCCGGGGTTGAAAAAAAAAAAATCTGTTTTGAACCTGAAAATATCTTTTATTAAAAAATATGGTTCATGCATTGTTTATTTAAGTACTGCGCGGCAGCGCAATACTTATTTATTTCCAGTCTCACTTCTCAATGTTAATTTAACATAGAAAAGCCTATGGAGATGGTAACTTTTTCATTTTTTCTTCCCACCTTTTTGTCCCTGATGCCACTCATTTTTTATTCTTTACTAATTCTAATAATATTATAAATTTAAAGTTTAAAAACGCTTGCCTGACGTCAGGGTCGAAACGAATGGCAAAATACCTTTGCATATGGGTGAATTATAACCCAGAGAGAAACAAGGGCCAATTTTTTTGTATATTATTCAAATATTTTTCTTAATAATTCCAATTTTCGCTTTTTTCATTGAAAATCAATGGACATTTTTCATAGAAAATGTAACATTTTTACTTCATTGTTGCAAAAATTTCAAAAGCCGTAATAATAATTTCTTTTTAGTTGAAAGATTTTCACGTGAAATATTAAATTGAGCTAGTTTTTTTTTCTTCAAAAATTAAAAAGGTGAATATGGCGTCATAGTGGAAATAAAAAGGATATTTTCAGAATAAGTTTTTGCTTTGGTCAAGTTTATATTTTAGTAAAAAGTTTCTAATGGATAGCTATTTTTACGCAGGTAGCGAACTTAGTGGGGAATTACATAACTTAAATTTTAAAATGTATTTTTTTCCCCCCGAGATGAGAACTATTTATACCCCAAGTTAAACTTAGGTAATAATTTTCTGTTGTGTTTGCATCACCCCTTGGTAGAGAATAAGGTTTAAAAATTTAAGTAAAACTTTTATTTTTTACTGTATCACAGCTATAATATTGTTAAATATTAGCAGTAAGGATTCAACCCAATTTACATTTACATTCATAGCGTTCCTGTGCGGGAAATAGGGTATCTAAATTTAAGTTAAGTTAATTTTTTATGTTTTGATTATAGGTTTTTTACATTCAGATTGGAAGTTTTTGTCCAAACTACCGCAACCTGCATTACTACAGTGGTGAAATATTTTGAATTACACATTGATAAACTGCATCTCACATTGTGATGCAATACTGCATACATCAAAGCCTGATGATGATACTCTCTATTAATTTTGAAATGCGTTCGTCTGAGTGCTGTAGTTATTAAAAAACTTGACATATTAAACAAAAACATAATTTGAAGAACAAATTAAAAAAACAAAATTTATTTCCTACATTGTTTAAGCCCGAGAAGGGACAGATATTAAATTATTTCATTCAATTAGTTCTACATTTAATGTTAAATTTTTGTAACAAATTAGTTAAGCCAATTGAAGATTAAAAAATAAAAATAAAATTCATACAATATGATACTTAAAACACCCTAAAAAATTAGATTCCGTTCAAATGAAATCGAAATAAATCTTAGACTTCTTCCATTTTTAATTGAAAATATTTGTATTGCAGATTTTGTATTATATTTATGACAATTGTGCATAAAATGATAAGGTGCATGCAAAATACAAAACTTAAAAAAAAAGTCTAAGATTTATTTCGATTTCATTTGAACAGAATCTATTTTTTTAGGGTGTTTTAAGTATATTGTATGAATTTTATTTTTATTTTTTATTCTTCAATTGGCTTAACTAATTTGTTACAAAAATTTAATATTAAATGTAGAACTAATTGAATGAAATAACTTAATATCTGTCCCTTCTCGGGCTTAAACAATGTAGGAAATAAATTTTGTTTTTTTAATTTGTTCTTCAAATTATGTTTTTGTTTAATGATTAAATACTTAATAGATGACACAACATTTTTATTAAGGTGCCATATATCGGACTATGTCACAGGAAATATTATTTCTCTAATAGACTGGAGAGAGGCTATTTAGAAATGCTTCATCAGCAAGTAAAATATAATTGCATAACAGGCTCAAAGTTTATTGCAATGAATGACAAAACTAACATATTTACCTTGTTTCTAATGGATTGGTCTATAATTCACGATTTGATTACTAGTGATTCATGTTTTGGTAACTATCATACAGGTACATTAAGTTATTTATACAAAATTTAAGTGATTCTGAATTTTTTTTTTTATAGACTCAATTAAACATTTCTACCAATCTACCAATGTCAAGTTATACCTTTAAAGAGATTTCGATTTATGCTCAATTTTTAAGTTAAAACAATCACAAATCATTTTCAATACACAGAAGTTTTTTGTTAAGAGAATTCAAAATCATACATAACTTTTAATACAAACTATAACTGAAAGACAATTATGGAATCTGGAGAAAGAATGGAGGGCAAACACCTCTGAAAAATATTATAATGCTTTGTATTTGAAATAAAATTTGCGATATTGAATTGCTAAAAGATAAAGTGAAATCAACTGTTCATCCTTGTTGCATGTTGTACAATTTAAGTCAGCATAACTTAATATCAAACAAAATAAAGAGATCAGCTTATGAATGACCAAACAAGATATTGATAAGATAATTTTATTTCAGTTCAATTATTCCTGAAAGAGAAAGATAAAAGAAAATTAATCATACAAATAGCAAAAATTGAACTCAAATCATTATGATTATATATTCTAAAACTAAACTATTTTTTTTTAATCACCCCAGGTCAAATGGCACTCAAACACATTCTATTCATATATAATAAGCAAAAATAAAAACCCTATTTTTAGTTACATTATCAGGGGTCGATCCAGACAAAATTTGGGGCCTATTTAGGGCCCCTTCACAAAAATAAATTTAATAAAATGGGCCCCTCCACAAAAATAAATTTAATAAAACAGGCCCCATTCACAAGATTCCTTTTAATAAAATAGGCTTACGTATCATTCTTTTTCATAAAAATCGTTTTAAAATGTGTAATCTGTAAATAAAACCAAGTCACGAAAAACAAAAACTTTAGCAAGGGGATTTAAAGAATATTTTTGTTCATAAATTCTTGGTTCGAATGAGTAATCGTATTTCAACTTTCATTACAAAATGTTATTTTTCACAAAAATGTAATAAAATTCACAAAAATAACTTGTACTTTTCAAAAAATGGGCCCCAAGAATAAAAACCTGCATCGACCCCTGATTATCTAAATGCATACTTTTACTCCAATAAAAATACAACTTACAAATAAATGCAAAGTTACCTAAATTTAAGGAGCACTGTGCATCTTTGGAAGCAAAGAAAAGTTTTGAACAAAGAAAACAGTCTTGTTTTTGGTAGTTTAATTTTTATATAATATTTCCAGTTTAAATACCTGTTTATTTGACCAAGGTTAGGTTGACAATGCTCCAGATACTTTTGGTAACTTGGCAATCTTGCAAATCTATAATTTGGGAGACATTTACAGGCAACACGATAACGAACTAAGAGATGAGGTTATGAATTATGGCACATCACAAAATTAATCACAGCTGGTTAAAAAAAGGGAGGGGAAAAAAAAGTATCTTTTAGAATGGCAAAATTGGTCAAAAGCCACAACATATTCATTTATTGCGAGTGAAAATAAATTTTATAGGTTTGCCAGAAGTAACATAATTAAAATAATTGCATGTATTTCTGAGTTGAATTATATGCTTAAAATTTCATAGGTCCATAAGTAGACGATATGACCAAAGAACTAAATTATTGATGCCCCACCCCCAAAAATGCACATCATTGATATAATTGGCCATATGCATGCAATCTGAAGTTGAGGCTAAAACTTGTCTGCTGCCTTTATTTGCTTCTGCATATACTGGCTAGATTAATGGATCAAGATGTGTGACGGCACGTATATAAGATCCATAACTAATACTACTGTTACAGAAATAAGGACTCAGCCCCATGGCTTAATAATACTAAACTTTTCTCTTTGAATGCCGAGACCCTAGCATAATTGTAGCTTTTTAGATTTGTGCTGCAGTGTCAAATCACAAAATTTTAAACAAATTGGTAAACTAATAAAATATTACTGTAAAGTAGCAAAAGTAAGCCCACCCCCATTAGCAGACAGGAAATTCTAATGATTTTAAGGGGGCTTATAATTAGAACTTTTGTGAAAACGATAGGAAAATTGGGGGGGGGGGATATATTTTGAATTTATAAAATTTTACTGCATTTATACAATTTGCAAAAAAAAAAAAAAAAAAAAATCAGATCAACATTTTTTTGGTTTGTAAATTCCTTTCTTATAGATGCTAAATAGTTTCCATTAATAAAAATTATAAAACTTAAAACTCTATATAAATATCTATTAAATCTTAGTGCATAAAAATAAAGGAAAACATATATGAGGGGTAATATTCGGTACCTTACAGTAATAAAAGAAAGTTTCACTCTGTCAGCAATGGCTAGTGAAATCTACTATACCCAGAAGCAGAGTCAGATAATATAGACGAACGCCGTTCGCAGAAATTTTTCAAAGTATGCGAACAAGGTTTGTTTTTTTGCAGACAGTTTTGATGGGGTTTTTTTTTTTACAAGTTTCTTTATTTAAAAAAAGAAATTAACAAGACTCCAGGCGGAGAATCGGTGTAACGCGTGTTGCAGACTATTGACAAAGTCTGTAGACTATTTTTCAACTGTAGGAAAAAAAAAAAAAATTTGCTAGAAAATATTTGCTATTTACCATAGTACAGTATTTTTTGGAAGAAACGCTGCGGCTCATACGAGTTAAAAACTTTAAAATATTGTAAGTGCGGTGCTTATGCTGGAATGGCAGGTACAATTCTTTTTTTTTTTTCCCCCTCCTGCCAGTGCCGGTAGCAGAAACAGTGCAACACCGACGCGGGTGCTGCAGATTATGTTAGGCTTTGCAGATTAATTTAACAGATTAAAAATAAATGTTAAATGTTGATCTCTTTTTAAATAAAGTTTATTTGGTTGGAAATTTTAGCGAATGTTTATGTGCTTGTATATAACTTTTCATTTTTGCTGTTGGCCACAATATAGGACTCGGGAGGAGCGCAGCGTTTTTTTGCAGAAAATTTTAAAGAAATTATTTGAGTTCGCAGACAATTTTACATTTTATCTAAGTCTGCCCAGAAGTCAAAATTTGGGTGAGGGTAGTTCAAGACAGGTCCTGTGCATCTGAGGCAAGATTTTCTCAGGTACACTAAAGTTAGTAAATAAGTTCTATCAAGCATTATTCTATTGACAATAAAAAGCTTAAAAACTTTGAAGAGAGCTTTGAATGATCAATAATTTAACCCTGCTCTTCTCCTTGGGTCTATATGAAACAAAAAGGAACTTAATTGACCATAACCTCCCCCCTCCTCCCCCCCCCAAGAAAATTGTTTTTGCTCAAAATGTTAGGTATATAACAATAAACTCGCTAAATTTTGAGTAAAAAAGTTATGAGCAATTAAATTTCATTTTGGGGTCCTACAGACTCAAAGAGAACACTAGGGTTAAAATCAAATGAAGTGATTTGCATGGCGATTTACCCCAGAGCATTAAGTGCCATAATTTTTTATTTATCAAATAAGAGCTTTTTTTTCAAATGTCACCATTTTCTTCTGTTTTTACATTTAAATAAGGTAAACACTTTTTATTGTATTTTTGAAAAGCAGAATGTTCAGTTTCAGAGGACAAAACAGTAAAAGAGCCATGTCTGAAATTTCTATAAGCGTTGCACATACTAAATATTTTTTAAAATCTTGTGTTAAATACTTACTTCTGGCACTTCTAACTCGCCACTGTCAATCTGTTTAATCAAATCTTGAGGATGGCTACCATCAATGGTACAACCAACAGACTGTGCTGTGCCAAGAATTTCTTTAACTGTTCCAGATAACATTCTTGCCATGGAGCGAGGCCTCATCGTCCTTGCAATTGTAATAATGTCATCAAACTGAAGATTTCCATTGTGTTTCACTGAAAATATTAAATAAGCAAACAAACATTAATTTATTTATTGAGCAAACCACTAAAGTGGAAATAAAAGAGTGTGCTTCTGGATGAAAATATCACACAAATAATGCAATACCTTTCCATCAGAATAAAATTTATTTAGCTATTTTTACTACATCACATATCAAAATAGATAGCAACGTGAAAAAAATAGCATTAAAAGTGGAATGAAAAAATTTAAACCAAATAATTAAATCTTACTACTAAGCAAGAAAGGATACGAAATTAAACATAAAACTGAATTTTTACAAAATCATTATCTTATGTCACCCAATATAGCATTATACCGGGTCATGGATGTGCTCCGGTCTGTTTTTTGTTGTGTGATTTTATTTATACATTTTAAATGAAAATCTTACAATAAACTAAAGGTTCTCCCTTTGAAGTGACTGCCAATTTAATTTATGACATTTAGATATATTAAAAGTATTAATTTTGATCAAACTTTCTGTGAAAACTAAAATAATATAATACACCCATTTTTAAAATGCAAATCTAATAAAGTTGCAACATGCATTTCTGACACAATACAAAATGATAAAGATACTGAGGGATTAACAAGAAAAAGTTTTGATTTAGAAAGTGAATCTAGAATTTTAAATACACAGAAAAAAATAAAAACAAGAAATAGACATTCCAAAAATATTTTTTTGAAATGGTAAATATTTCTAAACACTGTCAGAACTGAAAAAGTACCATGAAAAAGTTTTTTTTTCCCCTTCTTTTATTGGCATTTCATTAGGAAAGCAGATGAGACAGTTTCAAAATGCAGGAAAAAACATGGTTCACACACTCAAGAACAAATAAAATTCAAGCACTATTCCAGTACTGTTTAGATACATGCATAAAAATGGCACAGAATAACACATAAGGAAAATAGCCACCCCATTGATTATCTATTTCAAAGAAATCTTATTGGATCTTTTAATTTTTATAAAAGCATTTTCAAGACATTATATTATTAGAGAATTTTTAAAGAATAATGTGTTTAAACTTAGTGAGGTACAATGGAAAGAAATTTCACATATAATAAAAAGATAAGAAAACAGAGCTTGATTTTTTTTAAAATTTAAGTGCAAAATAAATAAAAGGTATGGTATCACTATAAGAGAAGAACGCAGGAGTAAACTACTTAAATTTTAGGAATTCTGAAAACTCATCAGGGGTCAAAATACTAGCATTTCTGAAGTTGTGCATAATTTTTTACAAGTTATACTTTAATATTTTTAATAAATATTACTCTCAGGGTTCGATTTAAGCGGTATCGCATCGCAATTTGTGATTCAAATTTAACTAAAATGCGATCCAAGAAATGCATTAAATCGCAATCATTGCGATGCATATTTCCCACACCCTTTGTTATGTCATGTACACTTAAAGCAGGGATGCCGCGGACTCGCTATAGCGCGTAAATTACGCGAAAAATCGGATACAGGACGGAAAAAAAAAATAGCTTTTACGCGTCCCGTGGAATGCGTAATTTTGTGAAAAAATCACGGAAAACAGACGATTTTCGTCAAAGAATCGCGAAAAATGCGTAAATCTCATCAAAATATCGCGCAAAAGCAGCGATTTTCGTAAAAGGGCCGCGAAAAAATAGCGTATTTCGTCAAAGCATCGCGAAATAAAAAGCGAATTTCGTCAAAAAATCGCGGAAATAAGCGCAAATTTCATCAAAATATTGCAAAAAATGCGATTTTCGTAAAAGGCCTGCGACAAATTAGCGTATTTCGTTAAAAGATTCCGAAAAAATAGCGAATTTCGTCAAAAAATCACGGAAAAAAGCCGAATTTTGTCAAAGGATCGCGAAAAAAAAAGCGCAAATTTCATCAAAAAATCACGGAAAAAAGCCGATTTTCGTCAAAGGATCGCGAAAAAATAGTTGTGTTTTTCATCAAAGGATCCCCCAAAATAGCAAATGTCGTCAAAAAATAACGTAAAAATGCAGATTTTCGTCAAAGGATCGCGAAAAAAGCACAAATTTCGTGAAAATATAGCGGAAAAAACGCTATTTTCGTAAAAGGACTGAGACAAAATAGTGTATTTCGACAAAACATTGCGAAAAATAGCAAATTTCGTCAAAAAATCACGGAATAAAGCCGGATTTTGTCAAAGTATCACGGAAAAAACACGATTTTCGTGACAGACTCGCGAAAAAAATAGCGAATTTCAACAAAAGGATCGCGGAAAAACGTGAATTTCATCAAAGTAACGCGGAAAAAACGTGAATTTAGTCAAAGCACCAAAAAAAGATGTGCAAACTAAACTTATAGGTAGAAAATTCATAAAATGGGATTTAATTTCTTTTTTATGAGATTCTTAAAAATACAGCATGATTTCAGTGTACTTTGATAATATTTATATTCATTAGGTGGACCAGTAAAAATCACCCCCCCCCCCCTCGTTCTTACTGCATTGAAATGTCCCCCGCCTTCAGAACATTTAAGATTTGATGCTTATTAGTGATTTAGATATAAATTTCCCTTCCAAGGAAAATGTCTGATTCCAACACAGATCTATGCTGACAAATAATTCAATGGGAAGTATAATAATGAAAGCACCCATTCATCCAATGAAAAGTACACCTTTACTTAACATAAGTGTTCTTTTTTTCAGCAAAAATATCTTTTTCAATAAACCCGCCTTGCCTCTTTTTAAAAGAATGCGAACATTAGTGATACTTGGTATCTTCTACTCTCAAATAAACATTATTTTACAATTAAAATTGTATCTTGCATTTTTACTTTTAAAAAAGTAAAGAAAATTTCTCTTAATATTTTTTAAAAATATCTTATTTGAATGCAAATAATGCTGGTTTTAATTCATTATTTAATTATTGTTAAAACAATAATTAATGCATTTCATTTATCTTAATAAACAACTTTCATTTATTCCTTTAAAATATAAATTATTATTGATGGGGACCCGCTTTTGTAAAAAAGGGACCCAGATTTTTGGAAATCCTGGGTCCCGGGGACCCAGGTTTTTTCAAGTACAGCGGCATCACTGCTTAAAGTTAAAATTTAAAGGTGTTTTTACACGATATACATTGTGTTTTCACCCTCCCCAAGTGTTTATTTACAATGGAAGTACAGCGAGGAAGTACGCTTTTTTAAAAAAAAAAATTTGTTGTAAATTTTCAAGATTTAAAAGTTACGTTAGCTGTTTTTTACTTGCTATACAAAAGTGTCTAACTGCTATTCAAAACTGACTTTGTATAGCAGTTACTGCTATGCAACTTTCTTTTTCTAAATCGACCCCTGATTACTCTGAATTCTCAAACCTTACAGCATTTGCGCTTATCTATATAAAAATAATTGGAATAAAAGTTAGATAATTTACTTTTACTTTTTAAAAACAAAAGATTTTTTAAAAAAGAGTTTATAAAAAGGAATAAAAATTTTATTATCAGTTACACAGCGAAAAATTTATAATCAATATAATTCTGTGAAGTTTTTCCTGATTGACACCATTTGTGATTTTTATGAATGGCTGATTAACAAATTTTACAATGTTTTTCTGCAACCGATTAACGAATTTAGCAATTTTTTTTTCAATGACCAATTGACTATATTAGGGGGAGGGGGGGGGAGGACTTTAGGTAAAATTGGCATCAAACTGACGAAATTCGCAATTTTTTCGTCAAATTGACGAAATTTGCATTTTTTTTATCGTGACCAGTGAACGAATTTTGTGGTATTTTTTCCCGACGATTTTTCAGGGGGGATTCTGAGTAAAAAAAAAAAAAAAGAAAGAAAGAAAAAATTCTGACATTCACATAAAATTCTTTGAAAAGTTACAGCAGAGGGGGGTGGGGAAAAATCTACTCCTGGCACTAACTATGCAGTTTTTTCGCGGCCCTTTGATGAAATTGGCCGTTTTTTTGCGATCTTGCGACGCAATTTGCCACTTTTTCACAATCTTTCGATGCAATTTGCCACCTTTTCGCGATCTTTCCTCGAAATTTTCTGTTTTATCGTGAATTTATGACGAAATTTGTGGGTTTTTCGCGTTTCTTGGACGAAATTTTCATTTTTCCGCGATTCTTTAACAAAATTTTCCATTTTTTCTGCGATCCTTTGATAAAACATGCGTATTTACGCGATCTTTTAATGCAATTTGAGTTTTGTCTGTGATCCTCTGATGAAATTTGCTCTTTATTTGGGATCTTTTGCCGAAATTTGCTTTATTTCTCTATTCTTTGACGGAATACGCATTTTCCCCCACGACCTTTTGACAAAATTTGCATTTTTCAGCGATTCTTTAGCGAAATTACAGATTTTTTTTAAATGCGAATGATCGTTCAAATTGATATTTTTCGGTGACCATTTGTCGAAGTTCGCAATATTTTCCAGCACTTTTCCTATTTTTTCCAAAGCGTACAAACCATGAAAAAGGAATGCTTTTCTACAAATAGCTTCTTCATGCCTGATGAACCTCGGACATGTTTTGGTACAGACAATTGTGACAGTATGGCATTTTGGGATGTTCATTATAGTTTTAATTAATATTGCGGCTAATTATCAAAAAAAAAAAAAAAAAAAAAAAAAAAAAAGGAAAAATTGACCATGTGCATATGGTCAATCCGGTAAATCAACAAGGTAAAATCCGGTAAAAACCGTCATGCGTCAAAAACTTGCCAACCCTGCTAAATTCCATGAATACCAACTTTACTAACCATTTTCTACTTATGAGGTTCATACAGACTTGAAATGGTGCTTGGATTGGTATTTTTTTCTCTATTGCTTAAGGACTTACGCAAGCAAAAGTTTCTATCAGTTCTGATCAGTTTCTTTGTCAGTTCCCAAGTGATCCCTATGTTTTAATTGCATAAAACAAAAGCAGGAAATATTTACTCTATAGAAAATCCCTTGAAGGGCAGTGATGCATCACTTAATTTTAATGTCCAAATGACACATTGGCAACAGAATTTTTGAATGAAAATTTTCTTTTATTAAGTATGTGAATAAAAAATCTTACTTATTCCTTAATACATTTGTTTATAAATTCTGGTGTCATTCAATCATATTAAAAATACTGGAATTCCAGTAGCGAAAGTGAAATAAATACCTGAATTCAGGTACATTAACCGAACACAATCAATCACACATGATAAAAGCTGATGAAACTACTGCAATAAATAAGCAGTCATTTTCAATATTTACTTAGTACATATCTTCCACCAGTCTACTGGCTAATGTCTGTCACATATTTTGCACAAAAACATCCAGATTTTGCTAGAGAATCTTCTGCTGAGCAATATACTCAAGAATGCCGCGGACGCGCTATAATGCGGAAACTATGCGAAAAATCATAGACGGGATGCAAAAATAGCCCTTACGCGTCCCATGGGGTGCGTAATTTCGTCAAAAAATTGCAGGGAAAAAGTCTATTTTCGTCAAAGAAACGCAAAAAAAGGCGCAAATCTCATCAAAATATCGTGCAAAAAACAGCTATTTTCGTAAAAGGGCCGCAAAATTTCGTCAAAAAATCACAGAAATAAGCGCAAATTTCATCAAAATATCGTGGAAATAAGCGCAAATTTCATCAAAATATTGCGGAAAAAAAGAGAAGAGATTTTCGTAAAAGGGCTGCGACAAATTAGCGTATTTCGTTAAAAGATCACGAAAAAAAAAGCACAAATTTCACCAAAAAATCACGGAAAAAATGCTATTTTTGTAAAAGGCCTGAGACAAAATAGTGTATTTCGCCAAAAGATTGCGAAAAATAGCAAATTTCGCCAAAAAATCGCAGAATAAAGCAGAATTTTGGTCAAAGTATCGCTGGAAAAAAAAAAAACACGATTTTCGTGACAGGCTCGCGAAAAAATAGCGAATCTCGACGGAAAAAACATGAATTTCGTCAAAGTAATGTGGAAAAAACGTGAATTTAGTCAAAGCACTAAAAAAGATGTGCAAACTAAACTTATAGGTAGAAAATTAAAAAAAATGGGATTTTTTTTTTTTTTTTTAAATGAGATTCTTAAAAATACAGCATGATTTCAGTGTACTTTGATCATGTATTCAGTAGGTTGACCAGTGACCCCCCCCCCCCCTCTTACTGCATTGAAATGTCTCCCACCTTCAGAACATTTAGGATTTGATGCTTATTAATGATTTAATTGTAAATTTACCTTCCAAGGAAACTGATTCCAACACAGATCTATGCTGACAAATAATTCAATGGGAAGTATAATGAAAGCACCCATTCATTCAATAAAAAGTACACCTTTACTTAACATAAATATTCTTTTTTTCAGCAAAAATACCCTTTTCAATAAACCCGTCTTGCCCCTTTTTAAAAGAAATGCGAACATTAGTGATACTTGTGGAACTTGGTACCTTCTACTCTCAAATAAACATTATTTTACAATTAAAATTGTATCTTGCATTTTTACTTTTAAAAAAGTAAAGAAAATTTCTCTTAATATTTTTTTTTAAATATCTTATTGGAGTGCAAATAATACTGGTTTTAATTCATTATTTAATTATTATTAAAACAATAATTAATACATTTCATTTATCTTTTCCAAATAAACAAGTTTCATTTATTCCTTTAAAATATAAATTATTATTGATGGGGACCCACTTTTGTAAAAAAAGGGACCCAGGTTTTTTTCAAGTACAGCGGCATCAGTGATACTTTATAAATCACATTTAAATTTATCGTTAGTTTATTTTCCAAATATTTCCTTAAATAAACTGCATTGGAAATCAAACAATTTGTTATTTGCATATGAACAAAGGACCTTATAATTTTTCGAAAGTTTTCCCTTATCCTCACAGAAAGTTTCTTTGTTTTTGTATTAATTTAAAAATTAACAAAAAATTTAGACATTTTCTAATAGAGAAAAGCAAATATTAATCTTTTAACAAGTCAAAAAAATATAACAGAGGAGGTAAAGATGAAAATAAGCACTCGCCAGTCGCCACTTGGCGACTAAACGTGAAAAACTGGCGACTAAAAATATGGAAAGTACCGGCCAAATGTAGGATTTTCCTAAAGGGATTTCGTCACAGAATCGGGAAAAAAACTCCGCGAATTTCGTCGAAAGATCACGAAAAAACACACATTTCGTCAAAAGATTGCGAAAAAAAGCGTAAATTTTGTCGAAGGATCGCGAAAAAAACCCAAACATCGTCAACATATCGCGAAAAAAAAAACGCGTATTTCGTCAAAAAATTTCGAAAAAAAAAAAAAAAAAAAAAAAAAAAAAAAAAAAAAAAAAACGACTTGTCAAAAGATCGCGAAAAAAAAACCCATACATTTCGTCAAAGGATCACTAAAAAACCCGAATTCCGTCAATAAATCGCGAATTCAGTCAAAGAATCACCGAAAAAACGAGGTTTTGTCAAAAGATCGCGAAAAAACCCGCACATTTCGTCAAAGGATCGCGAAAAAACCCGAATTTCGTCAAAGGATCGCTAAGAAGCCCAAATGTCGTCAAACAATCGCAGAAAAAACGCAAATATCGTCAATGGATCGCGAAAAAACGAGAAATTTCGTCGCAAGTTCGCGAAAACACGAGAAATTTCGTCATAAGATCGCGAAAAAAAAAGGAGACAAATTTCGCCAAAAGATCGCGAAAAAACGGCAAATTTCGTCAAAGTGGCGTGAAACAAAACATAGTTCGTGCAGGGAGTGGATTTCCCCCTCTCTCTCTCCCCCCACCTCTTTTGTAAACCTTTCAGAAAATTTGCTGTGAATTTCAGAATTTTTTTTTTACTCAGAATCACCCCTGTTTATTAAAACAATATGAATTAAAATATTTTTATTTAGTATATAAGTTACTTATTTACTCAAAACTCACATTTTTAAACTAAATATTCAGTGACATAAATATGTACTTACTGGCTACTAAAGAAATTATTCCTAGTAGCCAGTAACTGGCTACTAAAAAAAATCAACCTGCCGGCCAGTGGCCACTAAGCAAAATTCCTTATTTTCATCTTTAAGAGGAGGATCCAGGCAAAATTTGGAGCCTATATAGGTCTCCTTTGCAAAAGTCCACTTTATAAAACAGGTACAGTCATGGAAAAAAAAAAAAGTAAACACCCCCCCGACTAACTCCTCAACAAATTATCATAGAAGAAAGTTACTGGTACCGAACGATTGGAAATAACGTCTACTTTTAAATGATGTATATAAAATTTGCTTAGGGGGCCATCTACATATTAAAACGAACCATAACTTTGTTTTTTTCAATAGCAGTACCCAATTCTGACAGCATAAATGAACTCTTCACCCTTCAATTAGCCTAAAAACGAATTTTTATGCAATTCGTACCATAAGTTTCCGAGAAATTAATTATTTTAAAACAAGCTTATTTTAAGGGCTGTATGAAGTTCCGTACTGGATTGTTCACCGAGAGAGCCCCTTCCTTGATCAAGGCACCTTAAGCGCCACTCAAGGAGTCAATGAAGCGTGTTAGATTACAGTACAGCAGAATAAATTTCAAAATGTCTACTCACTTCTGTCATAGACGGCACCTTAAACCATCATTTTGCCGTTTTTTAAGCATAATTTGAAAACTACTTGGAATAAAAATGTGAAATTTTTTAATTTACATAAAGCAGGACTTAATAAATCTAAATCCATCAAAAAAATTGTAGGTTGCAATTCATAATTTTTTCGAATATTAATTTCATAATTCATATCATAAAATTATAAAAATTGCAAATTCAGCTTATTTATGTTTGGGTATATTAGTATTATTACTACAAAAAAAAAATTAGCACATTAGGAGCATAATTTCGGGAGATATAAATAAAAATATGAAAATGTAATTTAACATTAGAAGCACTAAATTTTGAATGTTTATAATTCAAAAACTTATCATTCAAATGACTTGAAATTTGGTGTCTAGGCATAGTTTGAACGGAAGATTTGAAATATCTCGTTAAAATTGGGCATTGCCATTGAAAAAAAATGAAGTTTGGATTCGTTTTAATATGTAGATGACCAGCTAAGAAAATTTTATATACATCATTTAAAAGTAGACTTTATTTCCAATCGTTCGGTACCAGTAACTTTCTTCTACGATGATTTGCTGAGGAGTTAGTAGGGGGTGTTTACTTTTTTTTTTTCCACGACTGTACCTTCACAAAATTACATTCCATAAAAACACACTCTTCATTAATTATTTTTATTTTGTTAGGTTTTAACTCCTTGGGGACGAGCGACTGGTAACCGTGCCACTTAAGGTGCTCAGAATCCTTCATCATTCACATCAGTTATTTTTTACTGTAAAGTTTACCTTATTTAATCTGAGCATTTTCGCGATTCAATTACAGAAAATTTTCTGTTTGAAAAACCGATGAAGATCAAAAATTAAGCAAAGAGCCCTCGCTGTGAAGGGGTTAAAATGTGCAATTTGCAAACAAAACAAGTTCAAAGGGAAACTTTATCAGAAATTATTATTAATAAATACTTGGTTTGAATTTCAGTAATTGGATTTAATCTTTCATTACAAAATGGGCCCAAAGAAACAAAATGCTGCATTGACCCCTGGCTAGCAATAAAACATTTTAACAATCAAAGCTTTTTCCAGGCATAGAAACGAGCATGACATATTTTAGGAGCTTAATGATAATTGTACTATTTGTGCTTTGTTATTAAAATAAACTATAAACATGAAATTACACATAAAAAGTAAGAGGAAAATCCTTATAAATTACCATGTTTTACTTTCTTTCTGTCACGTGGAGGTTCTTTAAGTGCTTTAATAAGGAGGGATGCTGCACTGGGAACTACTTCAATCTGAGCTTGTCTATTTTGAATGATTAATTTAACAGTGATCTTGAGACCTTTCCAATCTGATGTTGCTTTGGCAATATCATCACCCACCTTCTTTGGAGACTAAAAATAAAAAAAATCATTAAATTACTTAAGGCAGGAGTAATTGCAATAAGTGAAAAACGCTGAAAATTTTCTTCACACTTAGGGATTAACACAGAGATAAAGTGTTTAATATGTACTAGGGATGCACCAAATATTCGGTTTGGCCGAATATCAACCTATTCGGTATACCGAATAGCAAATTATTTGGCATGCCGAATATTCAGTTTGGCAGAATATCGAAATACTCGGCTGAACCGAATACTAAAAAGAACTTTTTAAGAACAACATTTACAATCTCTTAAAATGATTGCCCACCCCCAAAGCAGAATACTTTGCAATGTTCTGCAACGGAATTTCAGATGATAAAAAATGTTCTGCAAGTGCAATGGGGAAAAAAAGGGGGGGGGGATTGTTTATATACATATGTAAGGATGTAATTTCATCTTTTATGAAAATGCTAAAGATGTGTTTTGTAAAACACTGTCAAACAAAAGAAACATATTCTGGAGGCAAGATTTATTTCTAGAACCATGGCATTGACACAGAAGTTACTGACTTTGGAAGTGAGATATTTAGACATATTACTTTTATGAAGAAAATGTCTTTGGAAATTTGGTCCACACATAGTTATAAGGGCAACTTTTACAAGTTTCCTAACAGATTTATGTCCAGATGGAGGTCCATAAGTAACGTTTGTCTGTTGTACCAATGGGTCGTTTCATTCCCATCAGCTGTATTGGGCCTTTTAGAAATTTTTTTATCGATTGTAGACCCCCATGATTCGTATATAGCTTCAGATACTGAAATAGACAAAATTTTAGTTAGAAAACTGGTTAATTTCGGGATCTCTGATTTTAAAGTATTCACAGCATTTTTTAACATGGTCTTATTTTAAAAATATGTTTCACTCTCCTGGCACTCTTTGACAGTTTCATAAACCCAATCAAGAAATACAGTGTATTCAAAATACATTTCCTTTCCTTCCTCTTTGGAGGGAGGAACACAAGGGAGTACATTCAGAATTTCTAAAAAATTGGAAAGATCCAAGATTTTGTTTGTCACATCTGAACGTGGAAAAATCAGATATTCAAAATTGAATTATTTTGTTGCTTTGATGATCTCATCAAGTTCTGTGCTTTGTCCAAAATAGACACTGTATTGATGCAGTGTATCAATATATTGCACTATATCTTTGATGTCACTGATAAAATACGATATACTAGAATTATCAGTAGTAGACCTCAACATTTTGGTACTTATTGGAAGGTCTGGCATAGGTACTCCTTGGAAAGTACTTTCTTCTGAAAACATGTGCCATGGAAGTATTGTATTTTTGAAAAAAACATTTTGGCAATCATCTGACAATATCAATAAATTGTTGCACAATCTCACAATTATGAAGGCTTGTCAGATGGGATTTGATGTTTAGCAAATAGCAGTTTAGATTTGTAATTAAATCTGTATACTCCCAAGGAAGAAGATCTGTTACCTGAATACATTTTAGCATGGTAGCAAGTACCGGAATATCATAATATATCCGTTATATCAGAAATAACTACAGTGAGACTTCTTTTAAAGGCCACCCCTATTCAAAGGCCACCTCTATTAAGCGTCAATATTTTTAGGAACTAAGTTTTTTCCCATAGACATAATGTTAAATTTACTCCTATTAGGGGCCACACCTACCCCTCATAAAGGCCCTTTTTTTCACATGTGTCTTAAATCCTAAACAGGTATGTATTGAATTCCTGAACCAAAAGATAAGAATTCAGCAAACAATTGCGCTTCCAACAAAGAAGGCAGGGGGAGATGGGGAGGATTTAGTAACACAATGAAGGACCACAAAATTTTTCACAAGTGAGACAAACAGGTGTTCCTCGCACTTTTTTGTCCTTTCAACCTGTAGGAGTTTGGTTGGAGGAGAAACTTGACCCTTTGTTGTGGGAAAACGAAGGATAACAGGTTATCTAGTTGTCTGTACCAAAGTTGTCTGCGAAAAAATTATGAAAAATAAACAAACTTCAATAGAAATTTTTTTCAATCATGTGTAGAGTTTGAAAATGCAAATAAAAAGTTTTTTCACCTATATAGGTTTTGATTTCCTTATTTTAGTTTTTTTTTAATCACCCCTATTCAAGGGCCACCTCTCATAAGGGCCAATTTTCAATGGAACGGCAGGTGGCCCTTACAGAAAGGTTTCACTGTAGTATACTGAAGATATTTCTTTTTGATAAAAGTTTGTCCCTCAGACTTGCATTTTTTGTTTTTTCAGAAGCTGCGACTAATGCCTTGAAGTCATTTAGGAATGTTTGAAAAACATTAAAAGCATGAGTAACAAATTTCAAAGTGTTAAAAATTTTAGGCTTGCAGAGAAACATTTGCAGTTCATCTGCACATTCATTTAGACTTTCAAATGATTTCCCCCACATGAATTCTTTCATGCAAGTATTGAAAAGTGCTAAGGAATCTTCCACAATTTTACTATCTGAATGTACCTGAACCAACTCTAGTCTGTGCATAGGTTCCCAGGATACAGGAATATCTTCTCTAACCAGTATAGGCCAAAATTAACATTTTCACATAATGGCCAGTACTCAGATTTTTTTTCACTGGCCAGGTTTTTTTTACTACTGGCCAGTAACAAAGATATATATGCTCCATACAAAATTGTGTTTTTTCTAACTATCAATATTGTAATTTACTAATATATATTACTTACCATTCGATATGATTACACTCAACTGAAAATTTTTATTTTTACTATTAATTGCAATGAAATAAATTCACAGGAAATTTTCAGAAAGGTTACAGCAGAGGGGGAACCCCCCCCCTCCGCACTAACTAATATGCATTTCTCTGCGCCCATTTAATGAATTTCGCGTTTTTTTCGCGATCTTTTGACAAAATTCACGTTTTTCGTGACCTTTTGCAAAATCTGGGTTTTTTCACGATCTTTTGACAAAATCTGCATTTTTTTCGCGATCTTTTCACAAAATTGCGTTTTTTTTGTAATTTTTTAACGAAATTTGTGGGGTTTTTTTCGCCATTCTTTGAAAATATTTTCATTTTTTTCAAGATTTTATGACGAAATTTGCGTTTTTAGGCAATTTTTTGACGAAATTTGCGTCTTTTCTGCGATCTTTTGATGAAATTTGTGTTTTTTTCCGAAATCTTTTCGCGAAATTTGCGTTTTTTTCACGAAAGTTGCGTTTTTTCCACGATCTTTTGAAGAAAATTGAGTTTTCTCCGCGATTTTTTCACGAAATTTGCGTTTTTTCCGCGATCTTTTTTCTAAATTTGTGTTTTTCCGCGATCTTTTGACGAAATTTGTGTTTTTTCCTCGATTTTGTCACGAAAGTTGAGTTTTTTCCGCGATCTTATCTCGAAATTTGTGTTTTTTCCGCGATCTTTTCATGAATTTTGCGTTTTTTACGCGATCTTTTCACGAATTTTTCGTTTTATCCGCGATCTTTTCACGAAATTTGCGTTTGTCCACGATACTTTGAAGAATTTGGTGATTCTTTGTCGAATTTTGCGTTTTTCCCACGATCTTTTCACGAATTTTGCGTTTTATCCGCGATCTTTTCACGAAATTTGCGTTTGTCCACGATACTTTGAAGAATTTGGTGATTCTTTGTCGAATTTTGCGTTTTTCCCACGATCTTTTCACGAATTTTGCGTTTTTTTCGCGATCTTTTCACGAATTTTGCGTTTTTCCGCGATCTTATGATGGAATTTGCGTTTTTTTGTGATTTTGTCACGAATTTTGCGTTTTTTTCGCGATCTTTTCACGAATTTTGCGTTTTTCCGCGATCTTATGATGAAATTTGCGTTTTTTTGTGATTTTGTCACGAATTTTGCGTGTTCTCCGCGATCTTTTCACGAACTTTGCGTTTTTCCGCGATCTTTTCACGAATTTTGTGTTTTTTCCGCGATCTTTTCACGAAATTTGTGTTTTTCCGCGATACTTTGAAGAATTTTGTAATTCTTTTTCGCGATTCTTTGTCGAAAATTGCGTTTTCCCGCGATCTTTTCACGAATTTTGCGTTTTATCCGCGATCTTTTCTCGGAATTTGCGTTTTCCGCTTTCTTTTCACGAAATTTGCGTTTTTCCGCGATACTTTGAAGAATTTTGTGATTCTTTTTCGCGATTCTTTGTCGAAAGTTGCGTTTTCTCCGCGATCTTTTCACGAAATTTGCGTTTTTTCCGCGATGTTTTGACGTAATTCGCATTTTTTACGTGGTCCTTGGGCGAAATTCACGTTTTTTCGCGATTCCCAGCTTTTAAGCTTTAGTGAGAAACTTTCCCAGCTTCGTTCTTTGACCATGCGCGGACGAAAACTCCCGTTGGGAAAGAAATCGCTAGTTATTCAGAAAGTAGGTGAAATAGGAGAGAGGGAGAAAGACTGATTGCCGCGCGGCATTCTTATTTCTTCCTAAATAGATTGGAACACAACGAAAGTAGTACACCCTCTCACCCCCCCCCCCCCGAATTCTTTTTGCTTTCACATCAATATGCACTTTTTTTTTTTTTTTTTTTTTTTTTTTACAAAAAAAAAAAAAAAAAAAAAAAGTAACATTTGTCTTGAAATGTTCTGCAGCACATCTCATTGTTCTGCGACGGACGTCGCACTTTTAAGCATATTCTGCTTTGGGGTTGCCCACTCCAGACACCGGTCTAGCATGCATTTTAAAAACTTCCTTACTTAATCAAAGAAAGTAGAACAGTTATTCTTGCTAAGTTGTCACCATATAAAATTTGAATCGATTGTATTATTTATTTACTTTTACTTTAGTCTCTTCCTGACAAACAAATAATATATGATAGTGTACAATTTTTCTTCCAATTTCTTCACAATTTCTCTTTGATTTTAAAATGTTTATTTTAGAATTTTAAGAAAATTTTATTCATTTGTTTTAATTCTCAGAAGAAGCCATGGAATTTTTTTATAACTATCCTTTTCTTAAATAACTGAAAGCAGATTTTTTTTTTCAGCATAAAGTTTACTTCAAAAAAGCTCTTGTTTATTAGAATAAAAGCTTCTGTTTTAAATATTATGTAAAATTGTTTTAAAATGTAACATTTTAATGTCTTTAAACTTTGAAATATATTAAAGTATTCGACAAGCTGAATATGCGGTATTCGTTTCGGCTGTTGGCCGAATATTCGGTATTCGGCCAAAATCACTATTCGGTGCATCCCTAATATGTACAGGCCACCCACACTTCCTTTAACACATAAAAATAGAAATAATATTATTGTTAACATGGTTGGAAAAAGAAATGAGAAAATATGATACAACATAAAATTGCTACTGTTAAATGCAGTTTAGCGACTAGAAAAAAAATTGCAGGTGTCATTTGATGCCTAAGAGTTCATAATTTCTAATCCTGAATTAACTGCTATTTATTTGCTTTAAGAAAAAATGATAACTGTGATCCTCCATCTACAAGTTATTTACAAGATTATGCATAAAATAAAAAAGCATGCAGAAAGCAAGCACTATAACAGTCTGCAAACAGATACACAATGGCAATATAATTCCAAAATTAATTTTGATTACTTTTCCCTTAATAGTTTCAAGGGAACAGATGTATTATAATCCCGGGGTCCACCATCTTTGATTTTTTTTTCTTGGCGTGAAAACACCATTTCTGCCAAGTAACGATATATATGCACATGTCAGGCTAAACAACAATAAAAAATGTAAATAATGAAGAAAACATGCGAATGTTAGGCTTAACGAAAACAATGTAAATTTGTCCCAGTTACATTTTTTTTTTCGTTAAGCCTAACATGCGCATGTTTTCTTCATTATTTATATTTTTTTCATTATGCCTAACACGCACATAAATCGATAGAAAACACATTAAAGAAAATTTAACGAATGACTCAAAATTATTAATTTTAAATAAAACAAGTATCGCAAACATTTAAAAGGAGGAGGAGGGAGGGGCCACAACGGAAATATGGCAGATAATTATTTTAAAAGAATACAGAGATACACGTAAATAATTACTCATCAGATAATTATATGTAGGGTAGATATGCCAGTAATGGACACCCCTTGATGTTTTTGGTTCATAAAAAAACCTAATAAATATTTAGCTTTAATTATTATTTTTTTTTATAATTCCCCCTTGCATGTTTTATAAAACTGGGTTATTGTTGACACTTTTAATCAAACAAATCAGGAAGCAGAAAATAATGTTTCAAAGTTTCGCTGTTTTTGTGTGAAAATCTTAATGAAGAAGTTAAGAGCTGGCTTCGTTTAAGTAATTTATATATTATTCATTTTCTTGCGAAATTTGAATGTTTTTGTTTGAGTAGCAATAGAAAACTTAGAATTTTATGGTACTTTTCGGTTAGCCAGGCGTCAGTGTTATGTATACATACATATATTGTATATACAGGGGTGTGTCCAGACTTTTCTCACAGGGTCCTGTTTTTGCAGAACTGTGAAGCAGGGGTGCAGAAAATGTATCTACTCCCAACATTTCCCCAAATCCACATGAAAATTGCCCCAAAATTTTACAATATGTTATATAAATGCTGTATTATGGTAGGTATTGAAAATTTATTTTTTTCCAATATTTCTCAACTTATGCGCTAGTATATATGACAGGGTATGATTAAAAAAAAACTGAAATTCATTGCAAATTTTCCGAAAGGTTAAAGCAGAGTGGGAGAAATCCACTCCCAGCACTGTTTTTTCGCGATCCTTTGACGAAATTTGCATTTTTTAGCAACCTTTTGACGAAATTTGCGTTTTTTCGCGATTTTTGAGGAGTTTCGCGATCTTTTGAAGAAGTTTGCGGTTATTTTGTTATCTTTTGACAAAGTTTGCGTTCATTTCGCGATCTTTTGAAGAAGTTTGCGTTCATTTCGCGATCTTTTGAAGAAGTTTGCGTTCATTTCGCGATCTTTTGAAGAAGTTTGCGTTCATTTCGCGATCTTTTGAAGAAGTTTGCGTTCCTTTCGCGATCTTTTGACGAAATTTTTCGGCTTGCGATCTTTTGACGAAATTTGCAGTTCTTTCGCGATCTTTTGACGAAATTTGCAGTTCTTTCGCGATCTTTTGACGAAATTTGCAGTTCTTTCGTGATCTTTTGACGAAACTTGCGGTTCTTTCGCAATCTTTTGACGAAATATGCGTTCATTTCGCAATCTTTTGACGAAATATGCGTTCATTTCGCAATCTTTTGACGAAATATGCGTTCATTTCGCAATCTTTTGACGAAACTTGCGGTTTTTTCGCAATCTTTTGACAAAATATGCGTTCCTTTCGTGATCTTTTGACGGAGTTTGCGTTCCTTTCGTGATCTTTTGACGAAATTTTTCGGTAATTTCGCAATCTTTTGACGAAACTTGCGGTTCTTTCGCGATCTTTTGACAAAATGTGCATTTATTTAATGATCTTTTGACAAAATTTGCGTTCATTTCGCGATCTTTTGACGAAATTTGCAGTTCTTTCGCGACCTTTTAGCGAAACATGTGGTTCTTTCGCGATCTTTTGATGAAACTTGCGGTTATTTCTCGATCTTTTGTTAAAATGTGCGTTTATTTCATGATCTTTTGACAAAATTTGCGTTCATTTCGTGGTCTTTTGACGAAACTTGCGGTTCTTACGCGATCTTTTGACGAAACTTGAGGTTCTTTCGAGATCTTGTGACGAAATTCACGTTTTTCTGTAATTCTTGGGCAGAATTCGCGGTATTTTTATGCCCGAATTTTCGGATTGAAGACCGATCTTTTTTTTTTTAATTTTTCGGAACCGAATGCCTTAAATTTTCAGAAAATTAGGAACCGAGTCACCCCTGATATATGGTACATATTATTCTGAGATCGATTTTGTGAAGGTAGCCATACGGATCTTTTTATTTGTAGTGAAATTTTTCAATCAGGAAATTATAGAATTTGTTGTTAAATTCGAAACCAGTTGGTATGTTTCTGCAAAATTTCTCCAAGTTGTTAAAATTTCTCCCGATCCTAGATCGCCGGATCGGGCATATTCTGCACCCCTGCTGTGAAGTTTTTCTTATTTTTGTGAAAATTCTAGTCATAATTTTGTGAATTTTAAATTATCGATGTCTTCATGTTCTATCCTTCATGTATAAAAAGCTAAGTAATATGTTCTTGTGTGAGTTCAACTGCTTACTTACAGGCCACATTTTATTTTTAAATGACTAAATTTGTGAAAAGTTCAATTTGCAGGTGAAAAAATTCTGTGAAAGGTCTATTTAAGAGACAAATAATTTTGTGAAGGGTCCTGTTTTGGGATAAAATGTTTTGTGAAGGGTCCTGTTTGGGGATAAAAAATTTTGTGAAGGGTCCTTTAAAGGACCTAAAATTTTTCTAAACATATCCCTGCTATATGCACATATATACATGTATATCCACATATATTATATCTATACTAGAGATGCAACGAATATTCGGCCTGTCTGCTGAATATTCGGCTTCGGCCGAATATCAAGTCCATTATTCGGCCTTGGCCGAATAATACTGTAATAAATGTTTTTATATTTACACAGTATAACTTTTTAATTTGAAATTAACTAACTTTTTTTTCCATTAACTTTCATACTCCGAATGGGTTTTATCTACCCATTTTTATATAAGAGGCAAATTTAGGAATCATGTTAAAAAAAATTTTATGCTGTATCAGTAAGTACAAAAAGTACCTGTAATAAGCTAACATAATCTGTTAAATTTAAAATTAATCTATTCAAAATTGTTTTAATACAGCTGTACAAGCTAATTCAATTTTTTTTTTTATCATAATGGGAAGCTTAACATTTAACCCTTGTTACATAAAAAAATATTTCTTTCAATAATATTTTGAATTATACCTATAAAGAACATAAATATATGATTGATTAGATATAGATGTATTATATGTATAAGATATTTAAGTCGTATATGTTGCAATATTTAAGGGTTTTTTTTTTTTTTTTTTTTTAAAGTAAAATACGCTTAAAAGTTAAATATAATTTAAGTGATTTTTTTAAGTGTGTTGCTATTTCTTATTGAATAATGAAAGAAATGTGAGTACTAAATTCTTTTAATTAGTATGCATTTACGTGTTAGATATTTTTTTCAAGAATAGCATTGTAATGCCTTAAAAAACAGTTAAAATGTTTTCAATAAATGTAGATTTTGATGCAGAAATAATAATAATTCAGCATTCTCAGGTGATAGTCTATTTCTTTTTTTCGTAAATGTTACCTGCTTCTAAAAATAATCTCTCACTATATATGGTACTTCCTGGTGCAGAAAGGTACTTTTTGGCTAATTGTGAAAGGTTTGGAAAGTCTTCCGAATTTTTCGCCCACCACTCCAAAGGACACTGTTGTCTTTCTAGTAGTGGCTGGGAAGGAAAATTACTAATTTCTTTTACTTCTTCATATCGAGGGGCACTTTCTATAGAGGCTTCACAGCTGACAGCAAAGAAAAAAAATAATAATAAAGATAAATAAAAATTTTGTTAATTGTGAGCTTTATAAAGTCTACAATGTGTGATTTCTTTCCACCATTTTAGAGGATATTCCTTTCACTCTTTCTATCAGTGGGTTTTCTTAAGATATTAAGATTTCTTATTTTTTATTTTATTTCATCTGAAAGCTGAAACTTATCTTTCCTAGTACTTTTAAAATTTTGTCAGTATTTTAAAATGTAACTAGACAGTACCTAATGAAGAACTTTTGCTAAGATTTTTTTTTTTTTTTGGGGGGGGGGGGGGGGGGGGTCTGAATTATATTATTGAGGCAATTTTTAGGCCGAACATAGCCGAATATTTTTCAGAGTAAAATAATGCTTTAAAAAATTAAAAATTTGTATATAAATAATTTTTTTAAAGAACACAATACATTTTAATTGTGAAATATACAAGAATTGTGCATATAGTGTATGCTATATTTTGTTTTTAGGTAAAAATAAGTTCATTATTCGGCGGCCGAACAGGCCGAATATTCGCCCAAACCACTATTTGTTGCATCACTAATCTATACATATGTATATAACCATTAATTAAACATAACCTACCACCATCAAAAACCATAATATTGTGAATTAAAGCTGTAAGTATAAAATAAAGTGCCAAATAATTTATTATAAGAATTATTATGGAAGAAAAAAGTGGACACCGACAAATAATGGAAAAGCTTATATATTGAATTACGTATAGACATATACATGTATACATAACACTGGCGCCCGGCTAACCGAAAAGTACCAATTTTATATACTAATGGCCATTTACAAGATTTCATTTATTTTTTAAGGTTTTAAGAGGGGGTGTCCATTACTGGCATGGTTAATTAGTCATTTTCCAGTAATGGACACCCCATGTAGACATTGCTAAAAATGCAATTTCAGTAATGTTTATAGTGTATAAAATATTTTGACTTAACTGGAAACCTAAATAATCAAATTTAATTTTTAAATTATACTTACCAAAATGTAATAACAACAAAACATTTATAAATAGCTGTTTTTAAGTTATTTTATGCGATTAATAAAATTTCAATATTTTATTCTTTTTAAATGTATATATGTACCTTGCATATTTTAAAATCTGACCATCAATCCAGCCAAGCCAGGAAGCAGAAAATATTGTTTAAGAGTACAGTCAAAGAGGGGTTCATAGAGCTTAATCCAGGGTTGCAAAAAAGCCGACTAAAATTAAAAAAAGCCACGCCGGCGGCTTTTATTGGTTTTAACCGGCTTTTTTTGGCCATAATTGGCTTTTATACAACTGAGCACTGTAATTATAAACTACACATTTTAAAATGTTTCGAATTAGTTTTAATGACATTTAATTGATTTAGAGCTTAATAAGTAACCCAATTTCTCAATAATGAAGACATTAATACTGGAATAAAACTTAGATCATGTTGCTAGTGATTTGTAGTCTGAATTGCGAATATGTGTATATAAATGTCAGCTAAAATTTAAAAGGGCCATACCAACTGCTTTATCTGGTTTACACTGACCTTAACCCCCCAACCCCCCCCAAATTTTTAGGACAATGGTTACTTAGTTATATGTTTTATTACTTAATTAATTTTAAGAGCTATTAACATACAAGTCTTATTTTATTTGCAGTAAACATTTAAAATTATAGGTACATAATCATATAATAACACCACCATTTCTCACTACAAAAAACATTATGAATAGCATATGCATGAATATGCTTAGCAGCAAGCTTTTAAAAATTTTATTTAGAGAACTTTTATTTATTTTTCCTTGTTTTTAAATGCTCTATTTTTTATACACTTATGTACCAAACTCTTCTCAAATATTAATATTGTTTCTAATTTCTCTTTTAACATTTATAACTTTATCTCTTCATATGGAGATGGACACATAAGAATGTTTCCATTTTTATGTGCTACATTTTGTCATTGTTTAATTAAATATAATCTTTAAAATGTGTAGTATATGTCGAGTTATGTAATATGTAATTTCAAAACACCAGTTTGGAGTATAACTTATATTTTTTTCAATATTAATAATTTTTTTTTTTTTCAGACATAATTGCCTTCTAGAAGTTATAAAAACTTATTTGACAAAATTTAATAGAAATTTATAATTTTTTTAGTAGAAAATATTTATAAGTGTATTAAAAATTAATTGATCCAAATTTTAAATGAATTGGCTGCAAACCAACTTTAAAAAATAAAAACCGGCTTTTTTTAAGTGGTTAAAACCAAAAAAAGCCGGCCGGCTTTTTTTGGCCTGGCTTAAAGCCGGCAACCCTGGCTTAATCCCTCTCTGTTTAAATAAAAACAAGTTACAGAAGCTATTAAAAATCTATTTTCTGTCTTAAATGTTTCCTTATTCACTTCTGACAAGAAAAGAAAAGGAAAAAAAAAAAAAAATATTAATGAAAGTTATAGGTAATCTTCATGAAACTAGTAAATCTGCAGGGAACAACTTGCGAATACGCCCGGAGTCCGCCATCTTGTTTCTTTGTTGATCATCGCCGATTTTAAATTTCTTTATTTGGATTTATTTAGGATTTTTGTTGTTGTTTATTATGTTATGTTAAATTAAGCATAAAGTGCTTATAAATGACCAACAAAGTAACAAGATGGCGGACACCGTTTCAATAATTTGATAGCTGTAATTGCCTGATATTTAGTATTTTAAACTATCCATCTAAAATAATTAAAACATCGATCTTCTGATAATTATAATAATTGATGCAAACAGTAAATAATGATTATCACAAATATTTTATTAGTTAAATTTATTTGAAAATAACTATTTTGTTTCATTGGTATGTATTCATTAAATTCTGGTTCTAAATCAGTCATAAAAACAATTATATTTACTACTTTTTATGGGATGTCCATTACTGGAACAGAGGGTGTCCATTACTGGGCTTTTGATATATTTCTGTTATTTAAAATTAAATTTCGATTCATATTGAGAAATGAGATTTGGTAAAATATTGTTGATAGGTTAACATAATATTGAAAAAACTGGAATACAATAATTATAACTATTAGTAAAAAAATAATTTTAAAAAGAAATTCCTTAAGGGTGTCCATTACTGGCACATCTATCCTATTATCTTCTCTAGATTAAAAGCAATATTTCCGAAAAAAAAAAAAAAAAAATATTAGATTCTCTAGATAACTTACCTTTTTTTAAATACTTTAAATACACAGAAATTCCGAAAAAGTACACAAATAACAACATTATATTCTTTAGATTAAAAGCAATATTTCCAAAGAAAAAAAAAAGTACACAAATAAGAATATTAGATTTCGGAACAGATGTCATAAGTTCCCACGGCCGCCATCTTGGAATTCTTGGCGTGAAAACCCTTTTTCCGCCAAGTAGTAAATGTCGCCAAGCACAGGTTTATACACGTTTGGCTTAACGAAAATAAAATGTAAATAATAAACAAAACTTGCTAAACTGGCAATCAGTAATTGTTGTATGAGCTAGAGGTCTGCACGGACCCGGCCCGACTCAGAGCAAAAAAAAAAATTCTGCCCGGCCCGTACAAAAAAAAATATTGGCCCGAGCGAATTTCTACAAAATATTGATTTTAAAATAGATTTGGTTAAAAGTTTGTCTTGTACGAGGAGTTCAAGCCAAAAATATTTATCTTAACTTTTCTTTTCATGTTTATGATCTTCATTTTTATAGAAGTGCCTCAGGGTGTGATATATATATATTTTTTAATGAATCTCTATTTCTTGTATGTAAATGTTTCAGTTATTAATATTGTTAATCCATATTCCATGTATTGAAGTGTTAAATATTTGAAAAATTCTACAGTAACAAACTACAGGTTCATATATTTGCTTGTCAGGAAGAGACTAAAGTAAAAATTAATAGAATAATACAATCGATTCAAATTTTATATGGTGATAAGATAACTTAGCAAGAATAACTGTTCTACTCCCTTTGATTAAGCAAGGAAGTTTTTAAATGCATCCTAGATCAGTGTCTGGAATGGGCAATCATTTTCAGAGATTGTAAACGTTGTTCTTAAAATCTTATCAAGAAACAGATTATTTACTGGACATTGGACAATGTTGAGGAACTTGCATTTGTAAATAATTAATTCCTATGAAAATCCTCACGATTGGTTAATTTTCTTAAATAATAATTAACAAACAGCAAATACATAATGTAAAAACATTCCCTCTTATTTAAATATGATTCTGTCTCTAATTAGAGATGCAACGAATATTCGGCCGAAGCCGAATATTCGGCCCATTCGGCCTGTCTGCCGAATATTCGGCTTCGGCCGAATATCAAGTCCATTATTCGGCCTTGGCCGAATAGTAATACTGTAATAAATGTTTTTATATTTACACAGTATAACTTTTTAATTTGACAATTTATATTCATCATGTATAATGAAAATTTTATTTTAAATTAACTAACACTTTTTTTTCCCCATTAACTTTCATACTCCGAGTGCGTTTTATCTACCCATTTTTATATAAGAGGCTAATTTAGGAATCATGTTAAAAAATTTTTATGCTGTATCAGTAAGTACAAAAAGTATCTGTAATATTGTTATTAATAAACTTTATAACATACAAACATACTTATAACTACTTAAAAGGTAACATAAGCATATCTCATAGATCTCAGAGTTGCATTAAATAATATTTTTTATATGTTTATGTCACCTTTTTTGTAGTTTGAACTACACACGTTGAACTAATTTCTTCTTAGGAATTTTTAACTCATTAATTTGTGTTTCAGTTAATCTTGGACAAGCTAATGGCGAATGATTAAAATGTGTAAAAGATTTTTTTTTACCTACAACAATGAAATCATTTGTTGATCTTTGGTATGTTAGAGCATCAGATACTGTTAAATGCAATGAATGTAATTTGCTTTTCCTTACAGATATTTCCTTCCTCTGAATCTGAAAACACTCACTATGTACTTCTTAATAGTGCTATCTGCTGACAGCAAAGAAAAAAAAAAAACAAAACAATGATAATAATAATGATAAAAAATGTTTGTTAATTGTGAACTTTAGAAAGGCTACAATGATCTCTTTCCACCATTTTAGAGGATATTCCTTTCATCCTTTCTATCAGTGGTTTTTCTTAAGATATTAAGATTTCTTGTTTTTTATTTTATTTCATCTGAAAGCTGAAACTTAGGTTTCCTAGTACTTTTAAAATTTTTTCATTATTTTAAAATGTAACAACACACATAATATCTATTAAAATGTAACGACAGTACCTGATGAGGAACTTTTGCTAAGAGTTTCTTTTTTTGGCTGAATTGTATTATTGCAGCAATTTTTAGGCCGAACATAGCCGAATATTTTTTCAGAGTAAAGTAATGCTTTCAAAAATTAAAAATTTGTATATAAATAATTTTTTTAAAGAAAACAATACATTTTAATGGTGAAATATACAAGAATTGTGCATATAGTGCATACTATATTTTGTTTTTAGGCAAAAATAAGTTCATTATTCGGCGGCCGAATATTCGGCTGTAACTTGGCCGAATATTCGGTATTCGGTTATTCGGCCAAACCACTATTCGTTGCATCACTATTTCTAATTATTCTCAATATCTTTATAAGTTGACTGTTAAACATATGAGTGGTATAAAGTTTCTAAAAATAAGTTTTAAAAGTTTTTTTTAAGTATTCGGTCAAACCGAATATTCGGTAACATGGCCGAATACCAAATAGATACCAAATATTCGGTGCATCCCTAATATTCTATTCTAAAAAAGAACCTTATGCAAAGTGGAAACTTCCTTTCAATTTTTAAAACACTTTAAAGAACTTCATTTATCACAATTCAGAAACAAACTTGGATTTGAGTAGACAAATTATTAAATTTTCCAGAACCCCCCGCACCACCAAACCTTATGTTTCCTATATTTTCTTTGCATTTTTGCATCAATCCAGAGAATGTCCAAAATTGCTTTAAAAAAGGTGGAATTCCTCCTTTAGGAGGTACTCTTTCATGCCTGTGTAATACAGTTTCAGAACACAAACCTGGAATCTAATTTAATGCATTATTTTCAATGTGTACGTAATGTCGTAATACAACAATTTTGTAATTGAAATACATCATTAGACTTCAGAAACAGCTTGTAATAAGATTACGTGTATGACAGAACAGTAATCGAAGTCATTTGTATTTGAAAGGGGCTGTAAATCGTCCCAAAATAAAATAAAAATGCTTACAACACAAATTATTATGACAAGAAGCTTTACTTACAAGACCAAGGGGGCCAACTTTGGGAGCAAGAGATGAAGTCGCACCAACTTCTCCACCAACAACACGAAGATAAACTGCAGAAATTAAAACAAAAAATGTACTACATATTTTGCATAGTTATATTTAACAAAATGCCAATTTTTATAATTAGCTTAGGTAAAATGTTATAAAATGACAATCAAACTTTACAGTCATTTAATTACGCTGATAATAACATAATTAACAGTATTTTATAAAATATTTGATAAATTTCAAACATTTGTTAAATTTTCATAATTGATAATTTTTCAAGCATTACAATCATGGTTGATCTACCGTTTAATTAAATACTGCTAACTATTGACAAGAGACTGCATTATGATGCTTAAAAAACAAAATCGTATAACTTATAAAATGAGCTTACCTGTTTTAATTTCTGAAGGATCGAATTTAGGAGGCATTGTTCTTTTTACAATATATTAAAAAAAGTCGCAATTTACACACCTTATTAGGATTATTAAAGATATTAAAATATCTTGAAAATATATAAATAAATGACACAAGCACAAGATATTGCAGTTGCGGTTACAGTGATTACTGCCGAAGAGCACGTGGATAAACCATGGACTTTAAGTAAAAGGCTTCTAATTTGTGAAAGTGATTGATATTATATTAAAAATAAGTAAACAAAACTGAATAAAAGCATATGCGTTTCACCAATATTCGATATGCATTTTAAATAATCACCAGAAATCATCCGATGTTCTCGGATGTTCACAACCTATCACTATCACAGACAATTTTTCAATATTCATTTGGCAACATCACATTGTTATGATTTTTCATTTTTCTGCGCTCTTTTAGAAAAAAAGAACGTCTACAACCTTTTTTTTTGTTGTTATTTCGGAATTTCCTTGTATTCTGAAGTATTTTATATTCGGATTTAAATTAAAACTCAAAATGCTTGATATTAGACCGAATAACAGTATATATATTAATAATTTAAATGAAAAAATAAAGAAGGATGGTAATGTTATGTTTTTGTTTTGTATTTTCTGATTTGTTAATAATAGTAGAATTTCAGACTTGTTATTTGTAAATAATAGTAGAACTTCAATTTCACATTTTAGTAGAGACCGAACAACTGAAATATAAATTTACAATGAAATGGCAGAAAATTTTAGTATAAGATTTAATAGGAAAATTTAATATGCATGTGTTTTAGTAATTTTTGAGAATGTAAATTCGAGTTTCTACAGTAATTTATCATTATTTTGTTTTCTTTAGAATTGCTTCAAACGTTCTTATCGTATTTATTATCGTATGGATATTAGTGAAATGTATAATACGCAATAATTTATAAAAATTAGGGATGCACCGAATAGTGATTTTGGCAGAATACCGAATATTCGGCCTACAGGTGAACCGAATATTCCGCTAGCCGAATAGTAACTGCTAGGCCGAATAATTTTTTATTTCAAAGTTTAAAGGCATTAAAATGTTAATTTTTTAAACAATTTTATACATAAATATTTAATACATAAAATAACATTTGGATAAACAAGAGCTTTTTACAGGTAAACTTTATACTAATACTTGGAAATTTTTCCAGAGAGAAATATTCGCCTTGCATACAATATTTCAAATGAAAATTTGAAATTAATTGCTTAAAAGGCGCAAAGGCCAACCTAGTGAAAAAGATTCCATACCGGGACTCGAACCCGGGCCATCAGTATAACACACTGACATTCTACCAACTAAACCATATGGAACGATACCCAGCCTGGAACTTGTCACTATTACAGGTTGGCAAGGCTACAAACACAGCACAAGATGGAATATTTTCCCATGAGCCACCGACAGGGTTGTTTGGTTTAATCCAAGCTGGTTTAAACCAAATGTTTTTTTTAAAAAAAGCATGCTGTTTTTTTCTCCTTTTCCCTAATGTTTTCATTTATTTTACGCATTATTGAAAAATCCAAGTTAGGCAGAAGCTACAAGCAAAGCTTTAGAAAAATGATGAATTAATAAATTTATAAAGTGGCAAAGATTTTTAATCAATCAAACTTTTCGGTTAGCCGTGCGCCAGTGTTATACAGTACAGGACCTATTATCCGGAATCCTCGGGACCGAAGGCTTTCCGGATTTTGGAATTTTCCGGATTTCGGGTCCTCTCGAATTTCGCATTTTTTCCGCGATCCTTTGACGAAATTAGCGTTTATTTTTCAGATCCTTTGACAAAATTAACGTTTTTTTCGCGATCATTTGACGAAATTCGCGTTTTTTTCCCGCGATTCTTTGAAAACATTTGCGCTTTTTTGCAATCCTTTGAAGAATTTTGTGTTTTTTTCGATCCTTTGACGAAATTCGCATTTTTTTTCACAATTCTTTGAAATAAATTCGCATTTTTTCGCGATTCTTTGACGAAATTGTTTTTTTTCTGCAATTCTTTGTCAAAATTAGCGTTTATTTTTCATGATCCTTTGACAAAATTGCGTTTTTTCACAATCCCTTGAAGAAATTTGCGTTTTTTTGCGATCCTTTAATGAAATTTGCGTTTTTTCACGATTTTTTGAAAAAAATTCACATTTTTTTTTCGTGATTCTTTGACGAAAGTGGCGTTTTTTCGCGATTCTTTGACAAAATTAGCGTTTTTTTTTTTCTGGAATACATTGACAAAATTGACGTTTTTTTTTCACGATCCTTCGACGAAATTAGCATTTTTTTCACGATCTTTTGACGAAATTAGCATTTTTTCTGCGATCTTTTGACGAAATTAGCGTTTTTTCCGAAATCCTTTGGCAAAATTAGTGATTTTTACCGCGAACAATTGACATTTTTTTTTTAACGAATCGTAATGTAAATTAATTGCATACTAAAATTTGAGAGAAAAATTATTTTTTTCCTAATTTTGTTTTTTTTTTTTGGGGGGGGGGGGGGGCTCCGTGTTCTTCCGCCGCTGAAGTAACATATTTTAGTGGTTACACACTGAAACACAACGGACTGAAAAAAAAATTAGATAACTGGGAAGTTCGAAAATTTTTAGAAATTCCTAAATTTTAGTAAAAATTTTCAATTTTTTTTTCCGGATTTCCGGTCCTTCCGGATTTTGGAATTCTGGATAATGGGTCCTGCACTGTATATACATCTATATGTATATATACATATATATATACAATATATGTATATACATATATGTGTATGTTTATATATATGTATGTATATATAACACTGGCGCCCGGCTAACCGAAAAGTACCACTTTTCTTATAAGCTTTAAATCTAGATGGCAGACTAGTAAAAAAATATGTATTTAGTTTTCTTCTTTTTTTGAGGTTTTTATTTTTAAAAATAGCCAAAATGGCAGATTTGAGCTAAAAATACACGTATACTACTTAGATTGCTTGATTAGTTAAGATTTACTAAGGATTACATTATGCCTCAATGATGACACAATCATAAGTAATTCTCTCCATTGGTTACTCTTTGTTCTGTATGCTAATGAATGATTGGCTGTGAAGTTTCTTTGCTGTATGGGTATTGGGTTTTGCATTATGATTTTATTCTGTTACCAGTAGGGTTAGCACGGTTTAAATAAATTGGTTAAACAACTGGTATTTTAGGAAAAATCTAATATAATATTTTCTCATTTTTGTAATCAGAGTCATATAATATAGACGAACACGTGAATGCCGTTCACAGAAAATTTTCAAAGTTTGCAGACAGTTCTAATGGTTTTTTTTTTACAAATTTTTCATAAAAAAAAATTAAGACCCCAGGCGGAGAATCTGTGCAAGGCCCGTCGCAGACTTGTGAGAAGGTCTGCAGATAAAAAAAGCTATCTAGAAATTATTTGCCATGTACCATGGAAGAAGCACTGTGGCATATATATTTTTAAAACTTAAAAATATTGGAAGTGCGGGGCTTATGCCGGAACGGCAGGTACAATGCTTTTTTTTTGCCAGGGCCGGTAGCAGAAACAGTGCAGCACCAAAGCAGGTGCTGCAGATTATTTTAGGCTTTGCAGATTAATTTAACAGATTAAAAATAAATTTTGTGTTGAAAAGTAAATGTTAAATGTTGATCTCTTTTAAATAAAGTTTATTTGGTTGGAAATTTTAGCGAATGTTTATGCGCTTGTTTAGCATTTCTCTGCGATTTGCAATGACTTTTTTACATTTGAAAGGGGAATTCGGTTTTAATATCTTAGTAAACATTATCCTCTTTTCAATAAAGTCTAATTCAGAAAACTGGAGGGGGGGTTGAGAGCATGTAACGTAATGTGAGGGATTGGAAAGAGGACTTTTTCACTTTGGGCCTTTCCATTGTGACGGGTGTGACATCCAGACACAATATTAAGAGGTTATATCTGTGTTTTGGGCAATAAATTACCTAATAAATCCCTGAAGAGTATTTAAAATATGTTTTTCCATGCATTTGCTTGAATAATTGTGCAAACACAAAACTTCAATAGCTTTCAATTTAAAAAAAAAAAATTTAAAATCTTGTGACGGGTGTGATTATCTCCGGACATGAGTTTTCACTAGCATACACACTTGTTAAAATTCCTGTGAATATTTTAATGTTTCATTATTAAAACAATTTTTTTCTAATAAAAGAGATTCAGATTAAACTTAATGCACAATTTTCATAATAAATTGTAATTATTTTAAAGTATAAGAAAATTTTTTCTACTGTGACGGGTGTGACATCATGCAAAGTATACAATTTTAAAGTTATTTACAAAAGAAAACAGCGAACGGTATGGACAGAAAACTTTACAATAGCTAATATACAAACAAAATTTAATAAATCTTTATGCAGTTAGTTTAAAATTTGTAGTGCTCCCTACTTGTTATAAGTGATGGGGTAGCTATTTTTTTTACAATGGCAAAAAAGTTTTCAATTGAGATATCATCTTTCTCTGGCCAAATCCAGTATTTTCCACTGGCTTGCATGTATTTCAAGCTTATTTCTTCCTTATGATAGCTGATATTCAAGACATTACCGCAGTACAAGGAACAAGCTATTGTGCTTTTTGTTACTGGCCAGGGAAACCACAACATAGCCTCAGATATTTAAATCTGATGTTTTCAAAATCTTTCTGGGGAGAGATTCACAATTAGCAGTGACTTACCTCCCTTAGTGTTGATTTCGTAGTTTTTCCAATCAAAAAGTTGGTACTATCAGCACTTACCTTAAAGTGGTGATAAGACTTTGATGCCTTCTCATCCTTCTGTCAGCATTTGTTTATTTTCCAGTATTTTCTCTGCTGACACATACAATGTCTTTATTGCACCAATCTCCTGTGCACATTAAAAAAAAGCCAAAGCAGAATTAACTATTGCTTTTCTGGACAAGCAAAACCCACACTCTTGACTTTATCAATCCCCCAATTCCGTCAACTGCTCCTTTACCATGAGAAGGGGCCAAAAAGTTCCATTCACATGTTAGCTTAAAATCTTTGATAAAGAAGCACAAGTTTGAAATGTTGTTTTTAAACAGGGCTGCACAGCCATCAGAAAAAAATTTCACCGTTTTGAGTTGGGGAAATTCTGTTTTCAGACTTTTAGTAATGGCATTTAAAAATTCCCATACAGAATACTTATTTAAGATGCTGCAATTCGTTATTGATTACTATATTAGCACTGATTACTATATTATTACATAAGAGCAAATCACATGGTAATTTGAGGATGATAAAATGGTGATTTGAGGATGATTCCAGCGAGCACTCTGGATCTCATTTTGAGAGACAACACTATTGTTCTCGGCAAAGACCACTTGCATTATTGCTTCAGTGTCTCCCACATTATTTTTCGCTTCTTCAAAGTAACTGGATTGAGTTGCAGTTATGTAAAGAATATTAATAATAGACTTTCATTTTCTTGAAAATCTATTAGAATTAAAGTAAATTGCCACCAACTCACAATTTGCTAAAATAATTCAAATGTATATATTTTATGATTTATCTTTTTTTTAAGCCACATTTGTCTTAATATGTTTAGAAACAATAATGATTCAACCTTACACTTCATTTAAGAAACATTTAAATATATTTCTAAACAATTTAAGGATTTTGTCACACCCGTCACACTAAAATTCCACACAAAATAAAAATTTAATGAATTTTTAATATTTCATATTTATTCAGACTTGTAATAATTAGACTTTCAGAAAGTTTCATGTATTTTTGAGAAAAAATGAATTTAGTATAATAACTTGAGCATCTTTTTTGTGACGGGTGTGACAGAGAGACAGTATAAATGTATTTGCATTAAAAATCGGTCTTTTAAATTATTTTGAAAAATTAAGTGTTTCAAAAGGTAAACAAAGGTCACAAATAGTAATATATCCAGGGTTCGCAAGGCTGGGCCCAGTTCGAAAAAACCTGGTGGGTTTTTTCAGAATGGGCCCACTTGAAAAGACCCACTAAAAAACCCATAATGTGGGTTTTTTTCAATTTTCAGAAATATTTAAAATTTTAAACATTTAATGAATTTAAGTCATTTCAGTTAATTTTGAAAAAAATTAATATATAAAAGCTATTACATAAACACCCGAAGTAAAATAAAAATGTATTTTAGCACACTGAAATACTTTACTAACAAACATAGAACATAGTAGGCAACATACATACATAGTACATAATTATAGGTAAAGGCAATATCATAAGAATGTCTTTATATGAAAAATTCAAATGAACTATATTCATGAAAATAAAAGATATGTATTTTTAATTTCTTCTATCTTTACAAGAAGTGTTTAATTTGTGAAAAATTTCAACTTCCAGTTTACAACGGATTTATACGTTTTAAAAAGGTCCTGAAGACGATTTGAGGGTTTTTAGAAAATATCTGTGACAAAAATTTTGTGGGTGCTGCTCTATCTCAAGAACTAATGCACAGAATTTCACAAAACTTTAGATTCAGTTAGACCTTGATGTAAACTGATGCTGATTAGCTTTTGGTGTATAATGCCCATTAGGTGGTTCTGCTATGCTGCATTTATCTCAAGAACTAATGCACGGATTTTCATCAAACTTCAGATTCAGTTACAAGTTAAGTTGTTGCTTATCAAGTTTTGGTGTATATCGCCCAACAGGTAGCGCTGTTATGCTGTTTTTTTTCATGATTTCAGCAATAACTCTTATCTCAAGAACTAATGCATGGAATTGAATAAAAATTTAGATTCAGTTAGACCTTTATATAAACTGGTGTTGATTAGTTTTTGATGAATATCACCCAACAATGACTCTGTTGTACTGAATTTTGTATGATTTCCACAATATCTCAAGAATTAATGCATGGATTTTCTTCAAACTTCAGATTCAGTTAGACGTTGACGTAAGCTGTTACCTATTAGGTTTAGGTGTAAATTGCACAGCAGGTAATGTTGATATGCTCAATTTTTCACGATTTTTGCAAAATCTATATCTCAAAAACTAATGCACATAATTTAATCAAACTTAATATTCTGTTTCATTTTCATGTAAATAGATCCTTATTAGACTTGGATGTAAATTGAACAACGGGTGTTGATTTTATACTGTTTGGGTTGGAAATTTTGGTTGTGGACATCTAAGAGGGTGGGTTCCAAAATTCAATGATTTGTTTGAAACAATTGATACTTACATCTCCTTGTTAAATGCATCCAATTCAATGAACCTATATTTTACAATCCTCGTGATAGGCATAGATGAGGCACTGGGATAGCGAATTTTGAATTATTAACATGTATGAGATAGAGGAAAGTTTTGGAATTGGCACATCTGACTAGTTTACCCCTTTTTTCTTCCTACTTATATATTTTAAATATTAATATTCTATTCATTATTTGATTTTAAAGCAAATTAACAATTTTTTATCTTCTATTATATTTAAAACTAATTTGTGAGAAACACTGACACTTAATTTAAATTCATATAATTTATGCAATTTATGGCAATTTAAATTTATGCAATTTATAACTTGTAAAATAGCATTACAATTATATTGTATACAAGGGGACAATGTATAGTAAATATAATATATAAATAATATAGAATACATATTACATATATTGTTCTTTTGAAAAAACCCGATTTTCCCCGGGGAAAATTGGGTTTTTCATGAAAAAACCCATGTGGGTTGGGTTTTTTCAAAAAAACCCGGGTTTTTGCGAACCCTGATATATGCACATAGAGTGAAAATGCTGTTGTTTTAAATATTGCATCTGGTGGAATGAAGATACCTCATTTTACAGTCTAGAAATTTTTCTAACTTTGACCCTAGATAAATCATAAAAGAATAAATTTTACAGCTTAGTTCTCTGTAATTTCATATGTGTCATATTTTTACCTTTAATTTGATATATTACTTGTAATAATAAAAGAAGTTTGAAATTTCAACCTTCATGTCCACTTTTTCATGGAAATGCCCCTTTTTCTGTTAGCGGCGATATAGGACTTAGGAGGGGCGTGGCGTTTTTCTACAGAAAATTTTTAAGAAACTATTTGAGTTTGCAGACAGTTTTACATTTTATCTAAGTCTGTTTGTAATTTAAGTGTTTCAAATTATTCAGATATAAATAATTTCTACTTTTAACATCTTATCCCTCATTGTGTCACTGTGAGACATAGTGAGTCTAGGTTATACAGTAAACTCTCAGTAAGGCGGACTCTGTGTAAGACTGAAATCTGTCTAACTCGGAAAGATTTTCAAGTCCCTGCGAATCCATAGACATAGAGTAAAACTTGTCTAAGGCGGAATATTGTCTACTACGGAAAATTTTCACGGTCCCAATCGATTCTGCTTTAGACAGAGTTTACTGTATTATGCATGTAGAATGCAAATTGCATGTGTTGATGAACATATCTGAAGCTCTAATGAGAATTTAAAACATGTGAATTTAAAAAAGATAAAATAGATTAAAAATATTCAATATTTTGAATAAAATATTTTCCTTTTAGAAAATGCTGATTATTTACAATTAATAACGTAAAATGACCTTTAAGATTTCAGTCAAGCTGTAAAAGAAAGTTTTCTTGATTGGGGAGATTATCTTTTAAGGCTGTTCTCAACAAGCGTAAAATGCTTTGACTCATTTATAAATTCATTTTTTAACGGAAAGATATAAAATTGGAAGGCCTGACTATGGAAGCGATTTGGAATCGAACTGTGTTTTCCATTTTTGATAAATAAATTACCTATTGAATTATAAGCAATTTTGATCATGTGAAAGAGATGTTTTTAACCTTCCTTGAGTGGTTATTCTTCTTTCACATGGAAATTCGGTTCAAAACGCCCACTTTGACACTATTTTTTGAAAGATCTATTGGTTGCAAAAAAGACAGAAAACACAGTTCAATTACATAGTTTCTAAACAACAGCATCTGCTAGTTTCATGCATTTCCAAACAAAAGTAAATTAAGACTTATGTCATAAAGTTGCCCTTTCGGATTTTCCTTAAGAATAAAAAAGAAGCTCAAGATATGAAGTCGAATAAGAGGACATTGAAAAATTGGGTGCTAGTGAAAAATTAGGTGCACCTGTTAACTTTTAACTAAAATATGCAATAAGATATATTTAAATCGTCTATAGCATAATTGAATCCACTATTTAGATCTGACAAAAAAAATGGGGGAAAATCGAGATAAAGCTCGCTTGAGACATAATAGAAACAAGTTTTTAGGAATAGAAAAAATTTTTTAGTTTAGACATTTAAAAGTAATTCATATTATAACATAGCTTAGAAAAAAAGCCTGTGTATTAAGTCTGATGGCTGTTTAAATGTTTTAGTGGATGACAACTTTTATAAATCTGCTTTCCATTTTAAGATCAATGTTTTCAGTAGTCTAAAAAGCTGGTAAATAGGTATTTCTGTTCTGTTTATTATTTTACTGTCTTTCTTTTACCTGGCAGTTTCAGAGAAGTGTCAAATGACAATACACAATACTTCTTGAAACATGTAAAGACTCTACTGCTAAATTCAAATCATTCCAGGAATTCTTTATAAAAAGCATTACTTTCAATAAAAGATAATAATTGTTCATGTTGTGTTCTAACAGAAAAATAAGATATCTCAGATTGCAAATATTTCAAAGAAATTATTTTGAATAGCCATGGGAAAGTATATTATATTTATGAAAGTACACCAATTATTTATTTATAGCAGTTTTGATTGATCAAAAGATTGTTTATTAAGAATTTCAAGGTATCAATGTTTCACTATGTAGAGCATTTTATTAATGGAACATAAGACATAGCATTTACTAAAAATGTTTAAATTTTAAATGATTTCAATTTTCTACATAATTGATTGTAATTATTTAATTTAAATTATTTTTAAATGAAGTTATTTACTTATATATCCAACAATGTTTATTTTATTCAATAAATATGCATGTATATGCAGTAGAAAAATATATCTAAAAAAAAACCAGTTTAAACAAAAAAAAAAAGGTTTTTTGGTTTAAAAAAAAAAAAAAAAAAAAAAAAAAAAAAACTTTTTTTACCAACCCTGGCCACCAACATGGGACAAACACAAAACTTAATTAAATCCAGCATCGATTGAAACTACAGTGAAACTTGGATAATTCGAACTTGTTTAATTCGAAATTCTGGCTAATTCGAATTTTTTGCTTGGTCCCTAGAATTCTGTATTAAAATAATGTTAAAAAAATGTGGATATTTCGAATTTTAGTTTGGATAATTCGAATTTTTCGTAGGATCGCCTTTCGAATTTTGCGGTAAATATTAATCCTGAGACTTTTTTCAGCTAAGGTCCAAAATAGTAAAACAGTTTATTTTAATTGTCTTTTTATTTGGCAAAATTCCAAGACTTAGCCGCACCCTTTCGTCTGGAGAATCTATTTCACTGCGCATTGAAAGGATCGCAGCTTAGGTGTTGCAATCGCAGATTTTCGCCAACCCTTCCCTTCCCCCCTTTTTTTTTCTCCAGAAGCGCAGCTACATTTCTTTCTATCTTATAGTCACTTGCACTTTCACGTGAGTGAATGATTTAACGCGGTTGTAAGTTTTTGTGTGTGTGCTTAAGTATTGTTTTTATGTTCTCTTACTATGGCGTTGTCAAAAGCTAAAACTCCTTATAAGTCATTAACATTAGCTCAAAAGGTAGCGGTGATTAATGAAGTGGAAAAAGGCCTTAAAAAGAAATCGGAAATTGCTAAGGAATTTGGAATTCCACCCAACACATTATCGACATATTTGAAGAACAAAGATAAAATTTTGAATAGCGAAAATGGCACAGGAAAAAATAGGAAAAGAACGAGAGGACCTGATAACCCAGTTGTGGACGGTTGTGTTCTTAAATGGTTTAAACAAGCGCGAGATAAGAACATTCCAATTAGTGGCCCTATTATGAGAGCCAAAGCTGAACAGTTTGCCGCTGCATTAGGCATTCAAGATTTCAAAGCCAGCACAGGTTGGCTGAATGGTTTCAAAGATAAAAACGATATTTCTTTCAAAGCAGTGTGTGGTGAAAGTGGTGCAGTGGATATTCAAGCAGCTGATGAGTGGAAAAAACATTTAAGAGAAATTATTCAGAATAAGGAACCAAAAAATATTTTTAACGTCGACGAGACTGGACTTTTTTATAAGTGTACTCCAAATAAAACTCTTGCTTTCAAAGGAGAAACTTGCAGTGGTGGAAAACTAAGTAAAGAGCGAGTAACGTTGCTTGTTGGAGCAAATATGGACGGGTCCGAAAAGTTGCCACTATTAATGATTGGCAAATCGGCTAATCCACGTTGCTTTAAAAATGTTAACTCTAAGCCTGTCTCCTACGATTCAAATACAAAGGCATGGATGACGTCCGAAATTTTTCAAAAATGGCTTTTAAATATAAACAAGAAATTTGAAAAACAAAAACGACAGATTGTCCTTTTTATTGACAATTGTTCGGCTCACAACAGCATTCCCAAAATGAAAAATGTGGAAGTCATTTTTTCCCGGCCAACATGACATCTGTGGTTCAGCCAATGGACCAAGGAATCATCAAAAACCTTAACCATTTCTACAGGCGTCTGTTGGTTGAAAGCATCCTCATCGGAGATTTTGACATTAAGAATCTCAACGTTCTTCATGCTTCAAGAATGTGTAGGCAGGCATGGGACAAGGTCAGTGAGATAACGATTATGAAATGCTTTCATAAGGCGGGATTTGTAAAGAAAGAAACAGAAGGAGTAAATGTAGTGGAAAACTTTGACGAAATTGATCCTGAACTTACTGTCGATAATTGGGAAGATGTAAAATCGGATCCATCAATCTTGTATGAAGACTACGTCAACGTGGACCAAAATGTGGCTGTGTGTGGCGAGGTAACTGATGCTGACATTGTTGCTCAACTGGCGGAAAACAACCAAGCTGAGGACGGACTATCTGAAGATGAACAGAACAATGAAATACAAGAGAAGCCCTTACCTAGTTGCTTAGAAGCTATTATGCATATACAAGAACTTCGACGCTTTTTTGAAGGTCAATCCAATGTAAAAGACTCTATTTTTGTGTCAATTGATAAGTTGGTATCATATGCTATGACTTAAAGATTGAATTCGAAAAAGCAATAAAAAATATCTGATTTTTTTCTTAAAAGTAATGAATAATTAAGCTAAATGTTTGATTTAATGAAAAAAAAATGTAGCAGTATCCTTAGATAAAGTTTATGCGTTAAATATTTCATTGTGGAGTTAATCTTTTTTTATTTATCTCTTCTTTTTGAGCGAATATATTTAATTCGAATTTTTGGATATTTCAAACTTTTCTTTTGGTCCCTTGAACTTCGAATTATCCAAGTTCGACTGTATATTAATACTTGGAAAATTTTCCAGCAATTAATTAATTTTAAGCAATTAATTTGAAATTTAATTTTCATTTAAAAAAAAAAAAAAAGGTAAACTTTATACTACTGAAAAAAAAAATCTACTTTGAGTTATTAAAAAAGAAGATAGTTATAAAAATTTTTTTAATAAAATTTTTAATTTCATGGCTTTTGTCATTTAAAACAAATGAATATTTTCTTAAATTCTAAAACAAACATTTTAAAATCAAAGGAAAATTTGGAAGAAAAACTTCATAGGGTCATATATAAATACTGTTTTTATGTCAGGAAGAGACTACAGTAAAAGTAAATAAATAAATAATACAATCTATTCAAATGGGGGCAACTCAGCAAGAATAACTTTTCTTCTCCCTTTGATTTAGTAAGGAAGTTTTTAAATACATCCTAGATCAGTGTCTGGAGTTTGTGATCATTTTTAGAGATTGTAAACATACAGGTTGTTCCTAAAGCCTTGCAACAAACTTTTAACGGAGATAATATGGTCCAGAAAAACATTTTTTAAAAATATTATTTACTAGACAACATTCAGAAACTTGCATTTGTATGTCATTAATTTCTATGAAAATCCTCGTTAATGGTTAATTTTCTTATCAGAAACTTTATAAACAGCAAATGAATAATGTAAAAACATTATTTTTTATTTAAACATGATTCTATTTATTTAATTATTCTGAATATCTTTATAAATTGACAGTCAAAAGTAGAAGTTGTATTTAAGGTTTTTAAAAATGTTTTAAAAAGCTTTTTTAAGTATTCGGTCTGGCTAAATATTCAGATATTCGCCCAATATTGAGCAGGCTGAATAGTTTGATATTCGGTATGATGCCCAAATACCGAATACTCGGTGCCTCCCTAATAAAACCTGCCTTAATTAAGACATAAATCATGATTTTTAATGCATGATGTGCTAAAATAAAATTCAAACAATTTTTGGAACGGATGTCGGTTTTTTTCTGTGCGCCGGAGCCCAGCTCCGATACTTCTCTCTTTTTAGTAAATTTTTTAAGTATTGGTCGGATTTTACCGGAGCTCATAAATGCAAGGCTCCTGAACCCAGTGCAATAGCACTTCTGAAAAAACGAAGCCTAAATTACCTTTTCCTTTCCTTCCCATCTCCAATCTTTTGCATTCTTTTTTATCAAAACAATTATATGTGGCTTAATGTGTCACATACGTAGAGGAGGTGGAGATAAAGTGAACTCAATTTTTATATCAGTTTTTGGGCTTGGACTGACACGCTCAATATGTCTTACATTCAAAATTTTATTTATTCATGTGTAGAAATTAAAATTTTCCTTCTTCAAAATTACGTTTTATATTCAAGCATTTTAATGGAACGGTACAGTTGTTAGTACTGGTACTGCAGAATATTTGGGCTCCAGTACTTTTTTTGCTAGAAATTAAGTCCTGCTTTGTACCATTTTGCTGGGAAAATGGAAAAACTTGCTTGCTTCTTCAAAATGCGACATTCATACAATATTATTGTTGTATAGTTTATTATAGATAATATAGATCTATATTTGGAAATGTTCTTAAGCACATATAGAATTTAAATTGATACTGTTCAGAATTACCTTTTTAATAATTCTATATCATAACCCAGGGATTTCTACTTCTACAATTTCAAATTATAATGTGAGCCATGAATAGAATTCTTTTTCATTCCTTAGAGGAATTTACGCTCACAAACTTATTTTATATTTTTCTTTATACAAAACACTTTTATGTCGAAAACAAAAATTCTAATGCAAGGAATAATAAAAGAAAAGTCGATCATTTACAAACAAAATAAAAAGGGACAGAAATATCACTCAAAAAATTGTTTCTTTGTAACAGCAAGCAAAATAGAATTTCTTTTATTTTTATCTCTTCGATGGATATAATACAGTATGGAACCATTTATCCGAAAAACCAGTTATCCGGAATGATATTTCTGATAGACTGATTTCAGAATCTTTGCAGAAGAAGGTGTCATACATTGCCAGTTTGACATAGGCTTTGCTTGAAACAATTGTTTAATTTGATGACAACATCTAGTATTTTTCGTCATCACATTTAGTTGTATTTTAGATGTTTTAATTTTTATGCAGAGGAAACAGAAGAATTTTTGTTCCTAAGGGATTCCCATAAATTGCCTTCTTTTAAACTCTGGCTAATTTTTTATCTTTCTTGCATTGATTTTTAATCCAACTAATCTAATAATTTAAAATGAGAAATAATGCCACAACCACGCATATTCCATAAAATTTATCAAATGGATGCTGCTTTAATGCACAACCAGTTAACCGGAAAAACCAGTTATCCGGAATACATCTGACCCCAAGCATTCCAGATAAATGGTTCTGTACTGTACTTATGAAAAGTGAAGTATCAAGCATTTAAAAAAATATATACATGGTAATTGTTCTTATTGAACAAAAATTGTTTCATTGAATCATGTATGAAAAAATACTAAATCTTCACAATATGAAATTATTTTTATCAAAACAAAAACTAAACTTTTTTTTTTTTTTTTTTTTTTTCTTGATTCCATATATCTTATTAATTTTTTAAAGAATATTAGGGACACCCTTGGTAATTCCAGAAAACTTTGCAAATTGGCAAGGATCCACTGTTTCATTGTTCATATACCACATAAATATCCAGGCTTGCCGGCTTTTAGCCAGGCCAAAAAAAGCCGGTTTTTATTTTAAAAAGTTGGTTTACAGCTAATTCATTTTTTATTTGGATCAAATAAATGATTAATACACTTATAAATATTTTCTACTTAAAAAGTTATAAATTTCTATTAAATTTTGTCAAATAAATAAGTCTTTATAACTGCTAGCAGACAACTGTGAAGGCATTATGTCTGGAAAAAAAAAAAATATATATATATATAAATATAAATATTGAAAAGGATATAAGTTAGACTCCAAACTGGTGTTTTGAAATTCTATATTACATAGCTCCACATATACTACACATTTGAAAGATTATATTTAATTAAACAATAACAAAATGTAGCACATCAAAATGGAAACATTCTTATGTGTCCATTTGGAGAGATTATGTTATAAATGTTAAGAGACATTAGAAAGATATAATATTTGAGGAAAATTTGGTACGTAAGTATAAAAAAAAAAGAGCATTTAAACAGGAAAAAAAAAAAAAAAATTATAATCTCTAAATAAAATTTTGAAAATCTTGTTGCTAAGCATATTCATGCATTGCATATGCTATTCATAGTGTTTTTAATATAATGAGAAATGGTGTTTCTATTACATGACTATTTATAATTTTAAATGTTTACTAGAAATAAAACAAGACATGCATATTAATAGCTCTTAAAATTAATTAAGTAATAAAGCATGTAACTAAGTAACCATTGTCTTCTTCAATTTTGTAAAGCAATAAAAATGAAAAAATTGGGGGGGGGGGGGAGAGAGTTAAAGGTCAGTGTAAACCAGTTGGTATGGCCTTTTTAAAATTTAGCTGACATATTTGCAATTCTGACTACAAATCACTATCACTAGCAAAACCATCTAAGTTTTATTCCAGTATTAATGTCTTCATTATTCAGAAATTGAGTTACAAACTCTAGATTAATTAAATGTCATTAAAACGAATTAAAAACGGTTTAAAATGTGTAGTTTATAATTACAATGCTTCACTTTATAAAAGCCAATTATGGCCAAAATTGGCCTTTTTTGGCCAAAAAAAGCCAGTTAAAACCAATAAAAGCCACCGGTGTGGCTTTTTTTAATTTTAGCTGCCTTTTTTGCAACCCTGTAAACATCTCTTCTATTGTCAAACTGTTATACACCGAAAAAATTAACTGCCTTTTTAAAACAAAACATTAAATGCATCCTGAATGTCAGCACCATTCACAACCATCTAACGACTTCTGACTGAAGCTTGAAAACATCGAAGGAGCAAATCTGACATTGGTGAGAGAAAAGGGTTACCGTACTATGGGAAAACATGCCAAACAGAACACAAATGTAAAGAAACGCACATAGGTGTGTGAAATAAGCCAAAACAGTAAAAAATATAGGAATGCCAACTAAGGCTAAAAGGATGACAATAGTAGGTATAATAAAATTTTAAAGCAAATGGAAAAAGAACTTTAAATCTGATTTATTAAAAAGGAATTTGGATGACATTATACAGAGACAAAATTGAAATGTTATTTGAAGCCAACACAATGGGCTGAATAAAGGATGCAGACATATGAAAAAAAAAAAAATTGCATTGGCAGGAAAACAAAATAAATTGGGTATACAAGAAAAAAAAGGAGAGAGAAGAAAATTAAAAGAATTAAAATGCTTTAAGTAAACAAAAGTAAATAATTATGAATACAGAAAGTAAATTGAATTACAGTGAAATACGTTTAACACGAAATTGAGGGGGCTAAAATTTTTTTTCACGTTAAAAAATTCATATAAAAAATATATATATATATTTTTGATGTTGTTAAATTTTATTTTGATTTCCTGTTAAATTACTAGTAGGTTGCATTCATTAGGATAAAAAGCAAGTGAAAAAAAATAGTTTTTTGGAGGAAAAATCATATCTTTTTTTGAAGTGTCTTTTTCAGCATTCTGAGATCTAGCTTGTTTGAATCAAATAAGCAAAGTTGTCTCTAAATCTCCGTACTTAGCGGTTCTCATGTGTTTTCTCTCTGGCTTAAACATACTACGCTCAAATATTAACATAATTGGATTGGGATCCCTGCTTTTTATTCTCCTTGATAAAGCAGATTTGGCAATGCCAAACTCTTTGCAGATTTCTGTTTTCATCCTTTTTCATCAATTGCATCTTCATTTGAAGCGAAATAGCAGTTTGTTTTGGGACCTATTTTTCAGCCTTTGTGCTCATAAAACATAAGCTAATTTACAAAAAAAACCTGCATAAAATTCACTGATTTTCACCCAAAATTCAGTGTTTTTAACACAAAATTCACCAATTTCAACTCAAACTAACTAGATCGAAAGCGAATCTTTTTTCATGTTAAATGATTTTTGTTTCATGTTAAAAGAAAAGAATGTATTAAATTGCATAGTATACTGTCCGGGCCACTATATCATTTCGTGTTAACCGATTTTTCGTGTTAAACATATTTCATTGTATATCAATCTGAAATTTTCGCTCTGTACCTACTGCTAACAAAATTTTAATTCCTTTTCAGGGGTCAATCCAGGCAAGACTTGGTGACTATTTAGGCCCTTTTCACAAAAATTCCTTTAATATTAAATTATAAGGGGGTTTTGTGAAGGTAGGAATAATATATTAATATATAACTTATGCATTTTTGGTGTTAAATCCCATTGTTTGGTCCTCTTCACAAAATTCTATTCCATAAAAACTTACTTTTCATTATTTTTATTAAAATGTTTAATATTTAAGCAAAATAAGCTCACCAGAAAGGAAAACTTTAGCTGAAGGATTTAAAGAAGTCATTAATAAACGTTTGGTTCGAATTTGAGAAACTGTATTTCATCTTTCGTGACAAAATGTTAATTTTAAAAAAAATGGGCCTCAAGAAAAAAAACCTGTATCAAACCCTGCTTTTTATATATATATATATATATATATTTTTTTTTTTAACTAGAAGTAAATTATGTAACCTTTATTTCAATTATGTTTGAATCCGGATAAGTGCAAATGATGTAAGGTTTGATCATTCAGAGAATATTTATAGTAAAAAATATTAAGAAGTACTTAAAAAAAAATTTGTATACAATTTCTGAAATGCTGACTTCTGAAGGATGTTAGAAATTCCTGAAATTTAATTCTGTTCTTATTGTAATATGTACTGTATCTTTTTTTGCACTTGAATAAAATAGATCAAGCTCTGTTTTTATAACTTTTTATTATATATGACATGTCTTTCCATGGTACCTTATTAAAATACTTTATTCTTTTAAAATTCTGTAATATGTCTTGAAAATGCTTATTATAAAAATTTTTAAATATCTGATAAGATTTCTTGGAAATAGTCAGTCAATGTGACATCTATTTGCCCTTATGTGTTACTCTAGAGCCATTTTAGCTCAAAGTGAGCTTATGTGATGCCAAATTCATAAAAATTAGAATTATTTTATTGTTATTTTGAATGGTATTACAGCTGTTTGACTGCCAGAATAATTGCTGCCAATTTTGATGTTTTTTTTTTTTTTTTTGTCGCATAAGGAGGAATTTTGATGCAAACAGCTTTATCCTGTGAAGAACGGGAGTCATACCTAGTAGAGATGAGTTCGGGCTCACTTTTCGAAGCCCAAGCCCAACGATTTTAAATCCGAGCCCGCCCGAGTCCGAAACATTTTTTTGTCATTAGAGACCGATACCGAAAAAAAAGTTTAATAAAAATTGTCTCATTTTTTTAACAACTTCGTACATCACAATAACTGTTAATCCCTAGCACATAATTAATTTTATGACATTTACATTTAATCTCATCAAAAGATAAGTCCCTAAAACGATTCTCATATTTTTCTCTCGAAACAAGCAAATCTGACGGAAACATTAATGAAGTGCATTTTAGAAATAAATGAATGAATGAAATTTGCAGAAATTATGATTTATATGACGAATAGGGTGTTTCAAAAGTAATGGGTCAAAAAAAAAAATTTCATTTTGATATTGCATACCCTTTTATTTTATGAGGTTTGATGATATAAGCTTATTTGTAAAATTTCTAGAAACTAGGAAAAAGTTAAGTGACCTCTCAAAGCTGTCGAACTTTTAAGAAATTGGCATTTTTTTTTCGAAAATCTCCAAATTGACGTCCATTTTTTCAAAAGCAATAAACAAAAAAATTTTTACAGTAGGTTAAAGTTTGAATTTAATATTCTTGATCTCTTAAGGTAAGTTTTTTTTAAGTGTTTCTTCAATGGCCAAGTAATGAATTGCTGATGATATTCTACTGTGTGATAGAGGAGTTGACCTTGATCCTCATTTTACACGAGTACATTATTGAATTCAGTGTCTAATAACATACGCATACTGGCACAGCACGTTTGGCACAATCATTTACCACTAATAAAGAATATTTTTTTTCTTTGACAATATTATAATCGTTTATCTACAAATGAATCAACATCGTTTTTTAGAAATGAACTGACAAATTTTAGGACTGTAAAAAGATTGATTGCTTGGCTGCAAAATCTCGTAGCATTTAACCAAGTTTCTTCTTAGGTTTTCTAAAACTGAAACAATTGCCTTTTTCTCTTCAATTAATATAGGATCTGAAAAGAGTGATAACCCAATCATGTTCTCACTTAGGTACCAAAGTTTTCTTTTATGTTTTATCAAGAACTTTTTTGCCAGTTCATTGTCTATTTTTTAAAAATAATTCCAGAGATTTAAGAGAATCAAATCATTCTAAGGTGCACTACAGCTTAAAGGTACAGAGAACCACGATTTTATATAAATTGTCACGATAAACAGGTGCGTTTTAATACATATACCTCATATTTCATGAAGTTGAATTGTTCACGAAAGCGAAATTTTTTAATGGAAGAAATTCTTTTTGTTATCCACCGCGTACGATGGTATGCACCAGAAGAGCTGAATGTAACTTTGCTTGTGCCTTTAAGAAATTGTGATGTGATTTCACACAAAGTAGTAAGGGTAAGTTTTATGCCAGGGACTGCACTAAAATTCTAAAGCATTTGCTGGGTTTCCCTGGGTGGCCATACCGGGTTAGTTTTATGAACTTCAGATAATCATCACTAGTTTGAATATTTCTGTGACTGTTTGTAAAGGAAGGCTACAATGACACTTCTGTTTAGTTGTAGCTAGTGTTTTTCATCTTCAGTTAAAACACAACCATCAGTATCCTTATCAATTGCTGCATAGCTGGCAATATTTATCATGGCCAGTAATCTTTAATTCTACCCAAAATAGCGATTTGAGGTCCTGATTCCTGGTGAAGTGAAAATAAGTCAAATACAGCAGAAGCTATGATTATAAGGTTATGATGCTTCTTATGTTCGCGCTGTACAAACATTTTATCCTCATGAAACGTAATCATTTTCTGCACTTCTAGTTGATCATGAAGATGTTTTATTTTGATATTGCATACCCTCTTATTTTATGAGGTTCAATGATATAAGCATATTTGTAAAATTCTAGAAACTAGGAAAAAGTTAAGTAACTTCTCAAACCTGTCAAACTTTTAAAAACTTGGCATTCATTTCGAAAATCTACAAATTGATGTGCATTTTTTCTAAAGCAATAAACAAAATAATTTTTAAAGTATGTTGAAGCTTGAATTTAACATCATGTAGAAACGATGTAATGTTTGACCAGTAGTTGGTAATAATTGGTTATAAAGTTCTTTATGAAAAATGGAAATCAGATGTGAAGACCACATTATTACTTTTGGTTTTTCTACTGGAGATATGTCACTCGTCTTCTTTGACAAAACAAATTGCTTAAATTTGTATTTGATACAACAATTTCATCAATTTTCACAATAATTGTGAGGAAACATGTTATAAAGAAAGTATTAAAAATTGAACTGGAACATCATAATTCAGATTTCAGAACATGTAACCAACCAACATGAAATAAGCTCCTTTCTCTAAAAATACTAGACATTTCTCTTTACTGCGTGTTTGAAAATTTTCTTCTTCTTTTCACTTTAAGTGATTTATAATACTAAAGGTTTTAATAAACTATATATTTCTACTATGTGCAATTACAACATCATTAAAATAACGCTTATTCTAAGGAAATACTAGATACCTCACTTCACTTCCATTTTTGCACTTTTTATTCTTCACTTTACTTTATGCGATTTATAATAAAGATTTTAATAAACTATATTTCCATTACGTACTGTGTGGTGTCATAGATAGAGGAAATTATGAGGAAAATTAATGCGTTATTGCAATTACTTCCATGGTATAATGACAAGCTTAAAAAATACAATTATGAAATCTTTAAGCTTCTTGAGAGGTCAGTTGTTATTAAAGTAAAAACTTCAAATTTTTACAATGTGTTTATCTCATCATTTCTCGCAATTTAAGCCCCTATGCATGTCACTTTTCAAAAAAAATTTTTTTGGAACACCCTAATGACGAAGAATCGAACAATGTTTTTCTATTTCCTATAAAATGTGTACTTCTTTCTTAATTCTCGTGTTCTTGAAAATCAGCTTAAATAAAAAGTTCAACAAGGTTATCTGAAAGATCGACTAATAACAGAAGAGATTACTTTTTTCGACTAGATTGTCAAATAGTAAAATAAAATAAACGATCCAATTTTAAAATATCCTACTATTTATTTGTCTTGGCGCCTTAGCGTGAATGATATAGATCTGCAAATATTGCAGATTTGGGCCAAATCACAGTAAATTGTTTTGTTGCGGAGGGGACATTTAATCATTTATTTCAATTAAATACATCAAAATAATTTTTTTTTCTCAAAGTTTGAATTTTTTTATGAGTACATAAGATATGTTGAAAACATTCCAACATCAAAAATGGAACAAGTATTAAAAGTGAAAGAGAACAAAATTTTTTTCTTATTGTTGCGGAGGGGACAGGAAAATATTGCAATTTTAAAATTTTCAGTTTGCACCAATATTTTTCCTATGTATAATAAAGTACAGCTCTAAAAGTATTTTTTTTTACTAAACTATGCTATTTAGCATTATAGTCATAAAATATTACACCTGAATTACAAAAAATTCATCCTGAATGTTTTTTTTTTTAAATTAGCACTATGTTGCGGAGGGGACTGTTTCGGAGGGGACATTTTGGAATTTAGTTAAAATTAGGAACCTATTCATTATTTTGTATTTTGTAACAATTGTATATACTTCTTAGAAAAGAATTAAGCTTTTAAGGTCAGTTCATGATAGTCATTAAATATATATAATCAATTAATTTTCATCAACCAATGCTATAATCACTAAAACAATTTATTATTCTGTATGAACCATACAATGCTTCAGCAACTGGGCATGTTACAGGAAGTTTCTCTGTACTGCCTTCAATGTTGATCCATTGATGATAACTAACATTATCATCAAAGTCAAATTGATCAAAATGTATTTCAATAACTTCAACACCGCAGTCCATACACTGACGATCAATACAGAGTTCTGCACGTTTATCTCCTTCACATAAAGTTAAATTGCATTACTCTTTTGCTTCTTTAACCTGCATCACACAAGACTTGTTTTGGAAACAATGAAGAATTGAGTCAATATTTTCATGGTAAATGCAATAGCATAGTTCTTGGTGCTTTTGTGAAGCAAGCATCACATGCTTAGGTCTTAACATTCGGAATTTAGTAATTGCAATACTTTGCATAGTATAAGAAGAACAATACAAAAAATATGCTTCATTTAAAGACATTTCTAAAACTCTTTTTTGCTTTCTTTCTTTAAATTTACCATTACATATCAGGATGGAATCTTTGATGCCAGGTAACATTTGACTAATGTCATCACGTTAAAAAAAAGCTGTATGTTGAATGGCATCAGCTCATCGCTTTCTTTCTTGAAGTAAATTGCACCTTTTAACAGAACATTGTGAAATTCGATCTGTTTTTTCTGTGTGGAGTTAAATTTTGAACAATTTTTGCAAGTACCTTATGAGTATACCTTCTTAGGTGATTCCTTTGGTAAACTCTTATTTGCCTTAGAAAGTGCTTTTCCTAAAGCTGGAGAATTCTAATAACCTGGGGATGAATTTTCTGGAGTAATATTGTTACTTCTTTTTGTTCTCCAGTTTGCTTTTCTATTTTTTTCTTGCTTTCTCTTTCCTTTTATTTTTCTTCTGCTGGTGTCCTTACTGCTTTTTACATTTTAGCAGCCCTTACTTTCCATCTGTTTCTTTCTTCTGTGTTTCATGCAAAGCTGAATCTAACTTATCCTCTTTCTTGTATTCTCTTGATCTTTGTGTGGCTGTTTTTGCCATATTTTTTAGAAACTTTGCTAAAATGAAATATATTTTTTAAATTTTCCTACCAATTAAGAAAGATATTTTAGAATGACACTCAATTATGCACTAGACTGAGAATGACAACAAAATGAGAAGCACATGGTCAAAATACTGTGTTGTACAACCTAGTATACAGGAGTTCACAAATGTAAAGAAAAGGAAATCATACACTTCAGTAGTGCCATTTGGTAGTAACATTATCAAATAGAAACTGTAGGAGAATTTTGTTGATGTTTCAGTGTAAACAATGAATACAAATGGAATAAAAATAAAAAAACTGTCCCCTCCATCACAAAAGTGTCCCCTCCAAAACATTTTTCTTTTGCTTTATATATATGTTTAAATTATTGAATTTGATACAAATTTAGAATTTATTTATTGCATTCTGCTAATACTTGATAAGTTTAAAGTTGAATGTTTTTAAAAATGTACTGACACTGAAAAAAACAAAAAATAATATTTAAAAATGTTTTGGAGGGGACAACCAAAATTTTCTATTTGTCTAAATTTATTAATTTTATATTTTTTAATCAATTAAAGCCTTAAAATGTTTCAATATGACACAAAAATGTTGGTTTAAAGCATTATTTAAAAAAAGATATGCATTAAAAATACTTATCCTTTAAATAGCATTATTTAGTTTGTCCCCTCCGCAACACATTTTTCTTCTAAATCCAATTTTAACTATAAATTACTTTTATTGAAAAATGTTATAAGTACCTTTGTTTACATTTTTCAGAAACTTCAATATCTACAGATTTTAAAAATATAAAGTTTTATCAGTTTCAAAATAAAAAAAATTAAGATGGCGTGGGACCAAATACTGTGGTTTGACCCATTTCTTTTAAAATAGCTGTGGTGTAACATTAATCAGTCATCACATATAATTAATTATACCCAATTTAAAACCAAAATTCTCCTTTTACGAATATATTTAACTGAAACTTCCTTCCCATTAAAAACATTCTCACACGTTAATGTCCGTTTTATCTCTTATACAGCTAATAAATATTCCTTTTAATGTTTACCAAATTATCAACTGTTAACAAAAAAAAAAAAAAAGATCAACTTTCTCACCCTTATTAACAAACAGTAAAGTTAAATCCTTTTATTTCTGTTCACCAATAAATAAAAAAAAGCTTTTTAACAGAGATAAAAATAAGGAATACTGAATTTATTTTAGAAACATAAATAAATTTTAGATATTAGCACACCTTAAAAAGCATTAACAGAATAATATAGGGAACACAAGAAATTTTGATGATTATATACTATTAATATATTACAGTTAAACTTGGTTAATTCGAAATTGAAGGGACCAGAGAAAAGTTCGAAATATCCAAAAATTCGGATTACATATGTTCTCTGAAAAAAAAAAGAGATAAATTAAAAAGAACTCCACGATGAAAGATTTAACAAATAAACTTTATATGAGAAATCTGCTACATTTTTTCATCAAATAAAACATTTATTTTACTAGCTTAATTATTCATCACTTTTAAGAAGAAAACTGATACACATTTTTTTATTGCTTCTTTGAATGGAATCTTTGAATCATACTCATAGATTATGATTCCAACTTATCAATTGATACAAAAATTGAATTTTCTACATTACACTGACTATCAAAAAATCGTCGAAGTATATTCACCGTAGCTTCTGACGAACTAGGTAGTATTTCCTTGTTCTCTTTATCCCCAGATAGTCCGTCCTCAGCTTGGTTGTTCTTCGCCAGTTGAGCAATAATGTCAGCATCAGTTGCCATACAGCCACATTTTGGTCCACGTTGACATAGTCCTCATACAAGATCGAATGATCAGATTTTACATCTTGGCGGTAGGGATGTAGTCTTGGGAATTTGTCAAACAGGATTTTGCTTGGTTCAGAAAATTCCTTGGAAATACCCACGTAGCGAGATTTCAAATATCGCCTTTCTTTTCCTTAAAAAAACCGTTTAAATAAACTGTTAAAATTTAACCTTAGCTGGGAAAAGTCTCAAGAACAATTTTTTCGGCAAAATTTTAAGGACAATTGCACGAAAAATTCGAATTATCCAAAATAAAATTCGAATTATCCACGATTTTTTTACATTATTTTAATACAGAATTCCAGGGACCGAGCAAAAAATTCGAATTATCTAGAATTTCGAATTAAACAAGTTCGAATTATTCAAGTCTCACTGTACTTCTTTTATTTTTTAAAAAGTTTTTTTTCCCCATACGGGAATAAATAAAATTTTCAGGTTAAAAAGAATGAGCCCGAGCCCGAAGGCTGGTATAAAAATGGAGTCCGAGCCTGTGTTGGACCCAGGCTGAGCCCGCCTCATCTCTAATACCTAGTACTTTTCGATTTTTCGGAAGGGTGCTGCCAAACTTCTGTAATCAGGAACAGGATACATGTACGAAGCATTTGGCCTAGGTTATTGGTTGAAAATCCTTAATAAATAATGAAAATCAATATATAACTTACGCATTTTTGGTGTTAAATCCCGTTGTTTGGTGACAGCCTATTTTTTTTATAAAAAAAGGTTGATGGGAAAATAGACAAGTATCAAAGTTATTAATGTTGTAAGAAAATTGGTTATAATGAAGCCTATGCATAATGATTAATTTTTATGCTCTCTTCAGCTTGATTAGTGATTTTCACTGTATTGCTTTTTCAGAACTCAAATCATCTCTCTATGCTATATTTTCTCAGTTTGGACAAATATTAGATGTAGTAGCTCTGAAAACCATGAAAATGAGAGGACAAGCATTTGTTGCATTTAAAGATATCAACAGTGCTACCAATGCTCTTCGCTCTATGCAAGGATTTCCTTTTTATGATAAACCCATGGTAAATATTAAAAACTGAATTTTATATATTTATGAATTTTTTTAAAGTGCAATTACTTGATTTTTGTATGTCTTTTGATCAAAATATTGTCATCAGTTTCAAACAAAAATGTCTTTTGTGTTTTAATAAATATTAACAAATTTTATGTTAACATTCAAGTAGGGTGTCAACGATTTTAATCAGTTGATTTAAATCAGCGATTAAATTGTGATTTTAATCAACCAATTTTTTTTTTTTTAAATCATTGATTTAAATCAAAAATTTTCTAAATGTTTAAAATGTCGAAGAACTTATTAAAATCTAAGATGAACATAATTGGAAAGTTTCTACAGGTATTTTGACTTATGAATAAACAAAAAAAGAGCTTTAAATAATTGTTTCTAAGCTTAATTCCTGAGTATTGTAAAAAATTAAAAACAGTTCAATTTGTGAAAAGCATTGTTTTTATCCAACATAAAACAGTTTCGTTTAAAAATGTTATTTAAATCTAATATAATTTGCAATGTCATAATTTCTTTTAGGAAATCAACTTATGCATTATTTTATATAAAATAAACGTAGCAAGTGTAATAAATTTCAGCAAGTAAAAGAATAAATAGTCAGTGTCTTAGTTTCTCATTCTACATTTGTAATAATAAACGTAAATTACGCTAAAAATCGTAGACGGTATGCAAAAAATTAGCTGTTACGCGTCCCGTGGGACGCGTAATTTCGTCAGAAAATCGCGGAAAGAAGCCGATTTTCGTGAAATAATCGTGAAAAAAGCGCAAATCTCATCAAAATAACGCGCAAAAACAGTGATTTTCATAAAAGGGCCGTGAAAAAATAGCGCGAAAAAAGGATCGCGAAAGAAAAGCGAATTTCGTCAAAAAATCTCGGAAATAAGGCCAAATTTCACCAAAATATCACGGAAATAAGCGCAAATTTCATCAAAATACTGCGAAAAAATGCGATTTTCGTAAAAGGGCGGTGACAAATTAGCGTATTTCGTTAAAAGATCGCGAAAAATAGCGAATTTCGTAAAAAAAATCGCGGAAAAAAGCCGAATTTTGTCAGAGGATCACGAAAAAAGCGCAAATTTCATTAAAATATCACGGAAAAAAGCCGATTTTCGTCAAAGGATCGCGAAAAAAAGCACAAATTTCATCAAAATATCGCAGAAAAAACGCTATCTTCGTAAAAGGGCTGAGGCAAAATAGTGTATTTTTTCAAAAGATCGCGAAAAAATAACGAATTTCGTCAAAAAATCGCGGAAAAAACGTGAATTTAGTCAAAGCACCAAAAAAGATGTGCAATTAGATAGAAAATTCATAAAATGGGATTTAATTTTTTTTTATGAGATTCTTAAAAATACAGCATGATTTCAGTATACTTTGATAATGTATTCAGTAGGTGGAACAGTGAAAAATCCCCCCCCCCCTCCCCTCCTTCTTACTGCACTGCAATGTCTCCGGCCTTCAGAACATTTAGGATTTGATGCTTATTGATTTAGATGTAAATTTCCCTTCCAAGGAAAATGTCTGTTGCATTTTTACTTTTTAAAAAGTAAAGAAAATTTCTCTTAATATTTTTTTAAAATATCTTATTTGAGTGCAAATAATACTGGTTTTAATTCATTATTTAATTATTATTAAAACAATAATTAATGCATTTCATTTATCTTTTCCAAATATACAAGTTTCATTTATTCCTTTAAAATATAAATTATTATTGATGGGGACCCGCTTTTGTAAAAATGGGACCCAGATATTTGGAAATCCTGGGTCCCGGGACCCAGGTTTTTTCAAGTACAGCGGCATCACTGGTCGAGTTAAAGAAGAATGACAGAGTGACATCTGCTCAACAACTAAATTGTAAATTGTAAATGAATGCAAAAGTAAAAAGAACTAATTGGTATAAAAATGTTATACACAGCAAGAGCTTCTTTGGTATAGGTTGTACAGTTTATTTTGTAACTCATTTATACATTATATCAATATTTAAAAAAATTAATTAGGTATTGAAAAGGCAGCAAAACTTTTCTTAAAAAGAAAAAAAAAATTAGCCATTGAAAGCTAATAATCCCCACTGAGAGGTAATAATGCTGTTATTTAAATATTTTGAGGATTTCAGATGTAACTGGCTATCCTTATATTTATTCTGTATGTATGTATGAATGGGTTTAACTCATTTTCATATTTTTTTTTGTTTAGGATACACATACATGTGTGTAAGTTTAGATTTTGGTGATTAACAGTAATTTTTTTAAGTACAAATGCAAAATGAGCTGCAAATAATATTTGTTAGTTTTGTTATTTTTGCTACTAACTAATGAAATTACTTATTTGTAGTTTTTATTAATTCTGGGGTTACTGCACAAAATGCACCCTGCCTTAAAAAGTTTGCCAGTAGTTGTAGCCAGCGATTTATCGTAAAAAACTTTCCCATTCTACAGTATTTCTAGATTCATGTGCCCAAGATCTTTCAAAAATAGTAGAACTTTATTTCTTTAGAAAAAACAGGATATTTTTAAAATTAAAACATATTGTTATTTAATTGTATTTTTCAATTTGTGATTCATAAAATTATTAAAAATTAAGGACACTTTATTTATTATACTAAAAATTCTCTTTTTTTTTCTTGTATCATTACTAAACACATGACTAATATATTTCCTCACGAAATAGTGCCTCTTTTTCTTTCTAAAATGAATACTACATTATTAATTATCATTTTAATAATTAAAGCTTAAAAATGTATATGTCCCTAATTAGAGAGTTAATTGTTTAATAATTATTAATTTGAAGTAGTGTTAACTATTTAATATTAAATGCAGTTAATAATTTTAATAAATGTTAAATATAAACTAGTATTTAATAAAGTTTTACATAATTATTACAATATTAATGTATATAACATTATTGTACGATACTACCTAATGAAACTACTAATTTGCAGTTTTTATAATTTCTGTAATTACTAACTAAAAATTATTATTTTATTAATTAAAGTGTAAAAACATAGATTATGTTAACAATTAGTGGTTTAATTGTTTTGGAAACCTAAAACTCTTGGTAGCTATTCAGTATTTGAACGCTGGGAAAAAAATCCTAAAAATCAGATTTAAATAAAAAAAATCTGATTTAAATGAAAAAAAATTCCATTTTTTTTTTTTTAAACCTTACATTCAAGGCATTGAACTGAAACCAGTGACCCGAAGCCGATCAATTTTTGATGCTCCAGCTCCGCTCCTAGATAAAATACTGTGGCTCCAACTCGGCTCCGACTTCGCGCTTTTGAGTTGCAGATTTTAATTTACACATTTAATTTTTTGCTCACAAATTCTTTCTTCCTTTACCTTCATTAAAGATCTAACAAAATGCATTTTTCTCCTCATCAAACTTGAAATGCTTGTTCAGAAAACGACATCTTTTAGCTTTTGCTTTTAAAATAGAAAATTTGGTGGAATTTTAAACACAAAAATCTTAAATTTCTTCTATACTTTTCAAACAACCAAAATTGTACAACTAGACATGTAAACAACAGGCGGTCATATTTGTTTTCAAATAGTGTTGTCACTTAGCTCAAGTAGAAAGTAGAAGTAAAGTAGTGTTACCATGTTTTGAGAAGTTTTCCATCTCTAATAAAAATAAAAAATGATATAATTAAAATACTGAATAATGATGTAATTAAAATATTTTAAACCTGAAAATTTAAAAGACTGAAAAAAAAAAGATTTAAAAGAATATTAAAAACTAAAGGATCACTGGAGCAGGGGGATATTTACAGCCCCGGCTCCAGCTCCAACTCCAGCTCCGGGTCTCTGACTGAAACTGAACCTAAATTGTGTTTTTCAGTTTTTGAATTGAACCTTAAAAATACTTGTAATATTTATTTTTATTTTTAAAAGTTCAAATTGTAAAATTTCAATTATCACAAAGTTAAATAAATACACAAAGGGTGTTGACACATTTTTGTAATGATTTCAATAAAGGATTTTAAAAATGTAAGTATTTTGATAGGAATTTTTCTGGCAGAGTCTTATTATTTGTAATTAAAATTATCCCAAATTGTGTTTTTCAACTCTGGAATTGAACCTTAAAAGTACTTGTAATAGCATTTTTATTTTTAAAAGTTAAATTAGTAGAATTTCAATTACCACAGAGTTAAATAAAAATACAGAGAGTATTAATTTTTGTAACGATTTCGATTAAGGATTTTAAAAATGCAAATATTTTGGGAGAAAAATTTCTGGCAACATCTGATTATTTGTAATTAAAATTATTATCTGATGCTTTCAAACTGACTGACCAGCCCTACGTTGTCTCGAGTCCAGAGGCGCCATTTCGGAACTTTCTTGGGAGGGGGGGGGGGAGTTTTATTTGAGGACAGTGGCATTACCAAGGGTGTGGTTTGGGGGTGGGGGGTATCCTCTTCCGCCCGAACGAGAACTGATTCAAAATTCCATTTTAAGCAGGCTTTCATCTTAGCAGGTATACTTTAAAGATACTGACTAAGGTTTTCCGTTTAAGGCAGTATTCCATTAGAGACAGTTTCCATTTTACAAGTATATCTAAGACTGTTAAAACATCCTTTCTATAGTAAACTTCTGAAGAGCATAGGTACATTTACTGTAAAACTTGTGTAAATGAAGCCTGTCAGAAAAAGAATTATTTTGGAAACGGAAAAAAAAAAAAATCGTGTTTCTTTGAAAAAAACACCATATAATTACACTTGCTAATACGGAAGCCTGTCTAAAATGGAGTTTTTCCCTGACCTTTCGACTTCTTCTTTGCAGGTTTTGCTGCAGGGGTGGGGAGCCATTTCAAGAGGTTCTTTGAGGGGAAGAGCTTGAAACAGCGTACAGGATTTTGCCCTCTTAACGTCTTTTAAAACCATGGGATTCTTCCAGGAACATTTTTTAATTTTCGTGGAAGGCTGCAGCATTTTTTTCTTTTTTTTTTGCAAGATACGCGAAATCAACTCGCCAATCGACCGTGGAAAAAAATCTTAAATTTTTCAAATTGGACTTGGAAAAAATAGTCCATTTGGCAAATTAGTCGTGGAAAAAATATTACTTCCTAAAAGGACCGTGAAAAAATATTGCAAAGATCGTGGAAACAAACAGCGATTATTGCCAGTCAGTTGCGGAAAAAAAATGCAGATTTCAGCATTCGGTCGCAAATCAAATTTGCTCATAAGTCGTGCAAAAAAAATTGTGAATTTCGAATATCTGTTAAGGAAAAAAACTAAAATTTTGTCAAAGGTTTCGGATAAAAATCACGAATTTAGTCAAAGAATCGTGCAAAAAATTCAAAAATTTCGTCAAACAATCAGGCAAAGCAATCACAAATTTTGTCAGTCGGCTGCGAGAGAAAAAAACGAATTTCAACAAATGATCGTAGAAAAGAATCGTGAATTTCGTCAAAATATCTCGGATAGAAATAGCGAATTTCGTTAATCGTCGCAAAAAATATAGTGAATTTTGACAAATGGTCACAGAAAAAAATTGTGAATTTTGTGAATCGATCACGGAAAAAAATCGCGAATTTCGTCAAATCGTCGGGGAAAAAAATCGTGAAATTCAATCGGTCACGAGATAATCAGCCCATAGACATAGTCAACACGTCAAGAAGTTTACAAATTTTGTGATTCATAGGGATATGAAATTTTCACCAATGATTTTCAGTGAGTAAAAAATTTCCTTAATCATTTTGTGCATTCCTTTTCAGACTATGATCTAAATTCCACACAATTCAGAAATTTGCAAAACATTTGGTATCAGGTAGAGTCTGCATTAGAGATGAGTTCAGGCCCCGTCCCAGCTCGACAATTTTAAATCTGAGGCCGCCCGAGCCCGATACCGAAAATATGCAATAGTAAAAATCGCATAATATTTAAAAAATGTTTCAAATGTAATTATCATTTGTAAACTACTTTTTACATAGAAATGACAGTTAAAAGAAAATTTAAATTTAATATTATCAAAAGAAAAGTTTATCAAATAAAAATGTACTTCATACTTAAAAGGATTCTCATACTTTTTCTCTTTTAATAAAATCTTACGGGCATGTTAATGAAGTGTGTTTCATGAATAAATGCATGAAATTTGTAGAAAATACTATTTATCTAGCGAATAATGGAACAACATTTTTTTAATTTTCTAAAAAAAGGTGCACATTTTTAACTATAACCAATTCCTTCCTCATAACAATCTTTCAATATTGGCGTGACCCTGAAAATAATATTAAATTAAAAATTTTAATGTCCCGGTGTTTTTACAGGAAAAGAGAAAACACTGCTCGATTACTTTCTATCGGAATAATATGGTAATTAAATTTACTTACAACTGAAAGTGACTTTGTAAATTGCAGCGTACAGCTTCAGCATCAACAGAGTTCATAATAGATATAATAATCACTAAAGTTACTTCCATATCAAGAGCGATTACAACTTATGTACGTTGTGTACAATAGAAATCTAAATTATTCGCAAACCGCAAACTATAAACAGAAGAAAATATTCTCTTTGTATTAGATCTCTAAATAATAATAATAAAAATAAATCCAATTGCAAAATAACTTCTGTCACAAATGAAAATCGAACTAAAAACAAATTATTCCCGCCTCTTTCGTGGTGCCGTATAGTAGGACCGTCGTCGGCAATGCCAAACATAAATCTGTATATATGGCTAAACATTTTTATTTAAAATAGCATTCTATTCTAATAACTAAAATAGAAAAACACATTTTCTGTTTCCCCTTCATTCTGATCAAAAAAGCAATACAAATGATTTGAAAAAGGATAAGTAATTTTTCAGGGGAAAAAAAGTTTTTTTAATTTTTTCTATTCATGGATAAATAAAATTTTCAGGTTTCAGAAAGAATGAGTCAGAGCCCGCTTGAACCCGTTTCGGACTCGGGCTGAGCCAGTCTCATCTCTACTGCATTGGGTCACGCAACCAGATTTTTTTCAAAACCGACACAACCCAAGGCACATATCGAGGCGGGTTGACGTTTCTTTTTTTCGTTTCGGGTCAGGTTGACAGTCTTGCATCGGGTCGGGTAACCTGATTTTACCCGAACTCGAGTTGCGGATCAAATCATGTTTATGCTTTTTTTTTTTTTTTTTGGCTAGGTGTAAGGTTAACTTTAAGCGTTTCTAGGTATGCTTTGTCTCTCTTTGGATGAACCGATTTTTCAAAAGGAAGATCTGAATATTTTTAAAATGAAAAAGCTATATATCGGAATATTAATGGGTGCATATGCGTTCATTTTTGTATATAAGCTATAAAATTGTAGACTACTTTTCCATAAATGTAATTAAACATAGATTCATTTTCTTCCACTTTGAGTTTGGGTATGAATATTTCAGGTTTTTTTTGCAGTTTGTCAGGCTAGAGTTGTGTTTCGCGTTAATGACTTTTGTCAGGTTCGAATAGGGAGAACTCAATCCTTGCAGAACTGTAGTATCAGGCTGAGGAGATTATTAAGAACATACTATAAAGCAAATGATTTGATAGCATTGTAATGACTGCAGTAAATATAATGTGACACTAATAATGCAAAAAAAAAAAAATTTCAAATAATTAAAAACTTGAATTAACCCCCTTTCTTTAAAAAAAGAAAAATCTTCTCTAAATTTCCGACTAAAGGGGAAATTCACCTCGAAAATTCTAGCTCTGAGGGGGACGAATTTTCTTTGATAATTTTGCACACGGCTGGGAAGCAATTAATAGAATTTTTTTTTCACATATCTTTTGAAAATTAGCCAAAATACTCATCAATGAGAAATATCTCACCTTGAGAGTGTTGGAATAGTGAAGTCTTTAGAAAATATTTTTGATAATTATCAGTTTCTGTGCATAAAGTGTTTATTTATTGCATGCGTTTTTATTGTAATAAAATCTGACAAATTACTTTAGTTTTTGAGGAATTTATGAAAAAAAAATGTTGAGTCTGACCTCTGATGACTCTGATACATCGAATATTCAGTATCTATTCGGTATTCGGACATGCTACTGAATATTCGGTCTGCCGAATACTTAAAAATATCTTTTGAAAAATATTTTTAAAATCCTTACACAACTTCTACTTTTAACTGTCAATTTATAAAGATATTCAGAATAATTGGAAACAGAATCATATTTAAATCAAAGAGAATGCTGTTACATTATTTATTTGCTGTTTGGTAAGTGTCACTTAAAAAATTTAATCATTAATGATGACCTGCATAGAAATAAATGATGCACAAATGGAAGTTTCTGAACAATGTCTTGTAAATAATCTGTCTTTTGCTTTTTCGAAAAAAGAGTGTTTCTAAAGAAAATGGGAAAAACTTTCAGATGTGGTAATAGACATCAAGTCAGAACATTTTTACCCAAGAAACCAGTATCACAATCCGCTTAATCAGTCAAAATCAAAAATACAGTTTATCTCATCTCGTTTCAGGTCAAACTTAGATTTTCATTTGTTACTTTAACAATAATGAAGATATCGTAAGTATATTTTCAAAAGAGTTACTTTGATTTCTGTGACATATGATATCATGAGAAGTACTGGAGATTGGGTGTGTGTATAAAGTTTACTTGTAAAAAGGTCTTGTTTATCAAAAGGGAAGTATCTGTGTTAAGTATTATGAAAAATTGTTTTAAAATTTAATTTTTTTAATATCTTTAAACTTTGAATTCAGCCAGCCGAATATTCGGTTTACCTGTAGGCCAAATGTTCGGTATTCGGCAGGGTTGCCGGCTTTTAGCCACTTAAAAAAAGCCAGCTTTTTTCAATAAAAGCCGACTTTAATTATTAAAGGTTGGTTTACAGTTAATTTGTGTTAAATTTGGATTCATTATTTTTTTATACACTTATAAATATTTTCTACTAAAAGAACTATAATTTTTTATTGAATTTGGTCAAATAAATCTTTAACTGCTAGAAGGCTAGTTCTAGTAAAGGCATTATATCTAATATAAATATATATATACAGTGGAACCTGCTAAAGTGACAACCTTGGTAAAGTGGCCACCTGGCTAAAGTGACCATTTTTGCAAAATTTTACTCGTGCTCATGTAAAATAATATAAGAATTGCTCGGTAATGTGACCACCTGTCTATAGTGTAAAGTGACCAGATAGCAGGGTTGCCGGCTTTTAGCCAGGCCAAAAAAAGCCGGCCGGCTTTTTTTGGTTTTAACCACTTTTAAAAAGCCGACTTTTATTTAGTTTACAGTTAATTCATATTAAATTTAGATTAATTATTTTTTATATACTTAAATATTTTCTGCTAAAAGAATTATTTATTTGACAAAATTTTAATAGAAATTTATAAGTCTTGACCACTAGAATGCAACCAGTGAAGGCATGATATCTAAAAAAAATTATAAATATTGAAAAGAATATAAGTTAAACTTTAAACCGGTGTTTTAAAATTTTATATTACATAGCCCCACATATACTACACATTTTAAAGATTATATTTCATTAAACAATCGCAAAATGTAGAGCATCAAAATGGAAACATTCCTAATTCTTACAGTCCATATGGAGAAATTACGTTATAATCTTAAAAAGAGAAATTAGAAAAGGGTATATTTAAGCAGAGTTTGGTACATAAGTGCATAGTTGCCAACTTGTACGGATTGGCCGTACAATGTACGGATTTTGCTCTAAGTGTACGGTTGTACAGATGAACAGTACGATTGTACGGTTTTGCGCGGGAAAAAATTATCACGAAGGATCGCGAATTTTGTCAAAGATCGCGTAAAAAAACGCTAATTTCTTCAAAAGATCGCGGGAAAAACCCGCTAATCTTGTCAAATGATCGCGAAAAAAGCCGTAATTTTTGTCGGATATCTTTGAAAAAACTCTAATTTTGTCAAAGGATCGCGAATTTCGTTTAAAATCGCGGAGAAAAATACTAATTTCGTCGAAGGATCGTGAAAAAAACGCGAATTTCTTCAAAGATCGAGGGAAAAAACACTAATTTCGTAAACGGATCGTGAAAAGAACGCGAATTTCGTCAAAGTTTGGGGGGGGGGGGACGCGAATTTCGTCAGAAGACGTGTAAAAAACGCTAATTTCGTCAAAGGATCGCGAAAAAAAGCTAATTTCGTCGCAATAATAATGAATCGCGAAAAAAACCGCGATTTTCATCAAAGGATCGCGAAAGAAACCGCGATTTTCATCAAAGGATCGCGAAAGAAACCCTAATTTCGTCAAAAAAATCGCGAGAAAAATGCATATTTCGTCAAAGATCGCAGAAAAAACGCTGATTTTCTCAAAGGATCGCGAAAAAGCCACAAATTTTGTCAAAAGATCGCGGAAAACCGCAAATTTTGTCCGGGTAATCAGATTTCTTTCTTTCTTTTTTTTAATAAGTACATTTTTTATTTTGATCCTCTTAGTTTGAACTTAGAATTATTTTAGAGTTAATTAAAATACTTAAAAGCATAGTCCTGAATCAGGTTGGTAACAGAGTTTTAACCAGGGTCTTTTTTTTTTTTTTTTTTTTTTCTTTGATAAGTACATTTTTGCAATATTGTACAGATGAATTTCTTTACCAAACTTATTTTTAGCATTATGTATGCTATTCTTTTCTTCCTTCAATTGCCTTTTTTTTTTTTTTTTAATTTCATCCATGCTCCTTTCCCGACTCTTTTCTGCTCTTTCATTTTAGAACACTATATGCTTATATATCAAAATGCAATATAAATTTATTTCATGATCTCCTATTTATCTTTAGAAAATCCAATATGCGAAGACTGATTCAAATGCGATTGCCAAAATGAAAGGCACTTATGTCGACCGCACCGGTCAAAGTAAAGTTAATACTGAAGTTACAGATGCCAAGAAGCAGAAAAAGAAGTCTGGCAAAGATGCTAAAGGAGCTCAACATCCACTACAGTCAGGGTTATTACCTGGTATCACTGCTCCTGGTGCTGTGGTTCAAAACATTGTGCCTAATGTCATAAATCCACCGCCTGGTAAAAAATATGCATATATATATATATACTGTTTATGCAATTAATGTTCTTTTCCTTGAATTTTTCCAATAAAAATATAAAAAATCTTAAATTTTTAAAGCAATCATGGAAATTTCTTTGAAATGTATTCTAAAACCTTTTTATTTTGTAAATTTAGTTAATTTATGAGATTTCATTTTGGAACATAGTTTTGATTTTTTTTTTTTTTTTAAGCAGGTCTGTACAGTAAATATTATTTCTGTTATTTTACTATCTTGTTAATTTATTTTGATTTATTTTACTATCTTGTTAATTTATTTTGAGGCGATTCAAAAGCTTCACTTAGTAAATAATAAAATTTTGTTTCTGTAAGTATTGAAAAATTTTTAAATACAGTAGATTTCGGTTGTTTCGAACATGGTTTAATTAGGATAGCTGTTTAATTAGGACATAATGTCAAGAACAAAATGGACAAATATAATTAAATTTATTTCTGATAATTGGGCAGCTGCTTTATTGGGACAAATCGACCAGAACCGATGTGTCCCTTAACTGCTATCTACTGTATTGTATTATAAAATTATGTCCTTAAAAAGGTATTAGGCTAATTCCAGTGTTGGTAAAAAAACTGTTTTTTTTTTTTTTTTTTTGTTTAAACCGGGGTTTTTAAAAATATTTTCCTATTACATATACATGCATATTTATTGATAAAAATAAACATTGTTGGATATATAAGTAATATAACTTCATTTAAAAATAATTAAAATTAAATAATTACAATCAATTATGTAGAAAATTGAAATCATTTGAAATTCAAACATCTTTAGTAAAAGCTATGTCTTATGTTCCATGAATAAAACTGCTCTACATAGTGAAACATTGATACCTTGAAAATCTTATTAAACAATCTTTTTATTACTAGTACTATAAATAAATATATGGTGTAGTTTCATAAATGTAATATATTTTCCCATGGCTATTCAAAATAATTTCTTTGAAATATTTGCAATCTGAGATATCTGATTTTTCTGTTAGAACACTACATGAACAATTATCTTTTATTGAAAGTAGAGCTTTTTATAAAGAATTCCTGGAATGATTTGAATTTAGCAGTAGAGTCTTCACACGTTTCAAGAAGTATTGTGTATTGTCATTTGAGACTTCTCCTCAGAAACTGCCAGGTAAAAAAAAAAAAAAAAAAAAGGACAGTAAAATAAACAGAAATACCTATTTACCAGCTTTTTAGACTACTGAAAACATTGATCTTAAAATGGACAATAGTTTTATAAAAGCTATCATCCACTAAAACATTTAAACAGCCATCAGACTTAATACACAGATTTTTTTTTCTAAGCTATGTTATAATATGTATTACTTTTAAATGTCTAAACTAAAAATTAATGATATATCTTTTTAGGTATTTTTATGAGAGTTTTTTCTATTATGTCTCAAGCAAATCTTATCTTGATTTTCCCCCATTTTTTTGTCGGGTCTAAATAGTGGATTCGATTATGCAATAGATGATTTAAATATATCTTATTGCATATTTTATTTAAAAATAAACAGGTGTTTTGCTAGCACCCAATTTTTCAATGTCCTCTTATTCGACTTCATATCTTGAGTTTCTTTTTTATTCTTAAGGCTGTTCCCAAATCCGAAAGGTCAACTTTATGACATAAGTTTTCATTTATTTTTGTTCGGAAATGCATGAAACTAGCAGATGCTGTTGTTTAGAAACTATGTAATAGAACTGTGCTTTTAGTTTTTTGTAAACGCAATAGATCTTTCTGAAAATATTTTCAAAGTGGGCGTTTTGAATCAAATTTCCTCACAAAAGAAGAATAACTACTCAAGGAACATTAAAAACATCTTTGTCTACATGATCAAAATTGCTTATAACTCAAGAGGTAATTTATTTATCAAAAATGGAAAACACAGTTCAATTCTAATCGCTTCCATAGTCAGGCCTTCCAATTTTATATCTTTCCATTAAAAAATGAATTTGTAAATGTGTCAGTGTTTTGCGCTTGTTGAGTAGAGCAGTTGAGAACAGCCTTAAAAGATAATTTCCCCAATCAAGAAAATTTTCTTTTACAGCTTGACTGAAATCTTAAAAGTCATTTTATGTTATTTAATTGTAAATAATCTGTGTTTTCTCAAAGGAAAATACTTTATTCAAAATATTGAATATTTTTAATCTATTTTATCTTTGCTAAATTCACATGTTTTAAATTCTCATTAGAGCTTCAGATATGTTCATCAACACATGCAATTTGCATTCTACACGCATACAAATATAACCTAGACTCACTATGTCTCACAGTGACCGCTGGGATAAGACTGTTAAAAGTAGAAATTACTTATATCCAATAGTTTGAAACACTTAAATTACAAAAATGAGAAAATATTATACAGGCAAAGTTCTTTAATCCGCACAAGTTGGGACCAAAGGTTGTGCAGATTATGGAATATTGCAGATTATGGAGTATTATGGATTATATGTCATTTGGACACTATTTTAAATATGATATATAATAATTAATTTAATATGCTATCTCAAAATTAGCATTTTTCAAATTCTTGTATTAAAAAATTGATTGTATTCACTTTTATATTTAAATTTTTCAGATATTTCTTTTAAAAAATCATTTTTGGATCAATAATTTGTAAATTTGTTTAATTGTTTACATTCATTAAGCAATGCGAATTATAGGAAATTGCGGATTACGGGAGTGCGGATTATAGATCCTTGACTGTATTAGATTTTTTCTAAAAAACCAGTTGGTGCACCAATTCATTTAAACCGTGCCAAGCCTTTAGAAAAATTTAGAAAAATTAGTTAGTCTGCCACGTAGATTTAAAGCTTATAAGAAATGTTTGATTGACTAAAAATGTTTTGTCACTTTATAAATTTATTAATTCATCATTTTTCTAAAGCTTTGCTTGTAGCTTCTGTATAACTTTGATTTTGCGTGTTTCAATAATGTGTAAAATAAATGAAAACATTGGAGAAAAAGAGAAAAAAAACAGATGAAAAAAACCCAGCATGGTTTAAAAAAAAAAAAAAAAAAAAAAAAAAAAAACATTTGTTTTAAACCATGGTTTAAACCAAACAACCCTGGCTAATTCTGCTGAAAATCATCATATAAAAATGTGACTGGTACCAATAGACTGGTAATAACGTCTGATAATTAATGCTATACTGAAATTTTGTTTAGAAGATTGTCTATATATAATATATAATAATAAAGATGAAATCAAAAATATATGTACAAATGGTAAAATTCTAAAGATGAACAAGATATGAACATAGGAAACCAGTATGCAAAATATATATGTACTCAAATATAGAAATTGTGCCAAACTTTAAAATTTTCAATACTGAAACTCAATTTTGAAATCATATTTAGATTCTTCGGTAAGTTTTACCTTCAGACATTCTCTTAAGTGGTTTAGGAACTACGCAGGCTTAAAGTTTGGAGTGCTTAATGTTAAGTTAATGCTTAATCATTGCAAAACATGCTGCAATGCTGGCAATTTTTTAAGCATAACTTTAAAACTACTTGGTGAGCTGTAATTTTTTGTTCATATATTTAAAGCTTCTTAAAAATTGATTTTTGTTTAAAAAAAAAAATAAAAATATTCCTTGGTTACAGTTCATATACTTTTTTTTAAAAAATTAATATAAAAGAATATATTTAAAAAGTAATTTCAATTACTAGCAAAACTGCCTGGTGTTGCTCAGGGACTACAGAAAGATACTAACTGTTTGTAGGTATTTTTTTTTTCTACATGGTCACGTGAATGACAATTTTAAACTTAAAAAAAAAAAAAAAAAAAAAAAATTCTAATAACCTTTAGAATATAATATTTTTAATACAGTAAATGAATATTCATATTTTTTTTTATGATAGGTACTGTTGAGAGCAAAAAAGTATCTTTTATCTGTTTGTATCTTTCATATTTCATTTGGGCTATGGTAATGGCAATTTAAAACTGCAGAAAAATGGGAAATATGAAAAAAAAATTGAAATAGTAAATATCCATATTTAAAAATTTTTTATATAACTATCTGAATCTCGATGATAATGATTTTGTGTGTTTATAGCATCCCCTGGTGTATAGCACAAAATTAGCACTCGCCAGGCGTCGAGTAACACCTGAAACGTGGCGATTAACTTTATTGTCCTCACTCGCCAAACTCAATGGGCACCGCTCGCCAAACGCGATGGTTGAAAGATCGATGCCAGGGAGGAAAGGGGTGAAATTCGTTGGGAATTTACGGCGTCTAAATCGGCGATTCTCCCGAGCATAAGAAAAGAAAGTAGCAGTGGTGATTCTGTCTCGAATTTTCGGAAAATTCAAGGCATTCGGTTCCGAAAAAAAAAAAAAAAAACCTGTCATCAGTCTGAAAATTCGGACATAAAATTATCGCTAATTTCGATATGGTCGCCGAAAAAAATCACTTTCGTCAATCGTTCGTAGAAAAAAATCACCAATTCCGTCAAAGAATCGCGAGAAAACGTGAATTTCGCCCAAGGACCACGTAAAAAACGCGAATTACGTCAAAACATCGCGGAAAAAACGCAAATTTCGTGAAAAGATCGCGGAGAAAACGCTTATTTCGACAAATAATCGCGAAAAAGAATCACAAAATTATTCAAAGTATTGCGGAAAAACGAAAATTTCGTGAAAAGATCACGGATAAAACGCAAAATTCGTGAAAAGATCGCGGAAAAAACGCAAAATTCGTCAAAAGATCGCGGAGAAAACGCAACTTTCGTGACAAAATCGCGGGAAAAGGGCAAATTTCGCCAAAAGATCACGGAAAAACACAAATTTCGCGAAAAGATCGCGGATAAAACGCAAATTTCGACAGATAATCGCGAAAAAGAATCGCAAAATTCTTCAAAGTATCGCGGAAAAGCTCAAACTTCGTGAAAAGATCGCGGAAAAACGGAAATTTCGTGAAAAGATCGCGGATAAAACGCAAAATTTGTCAAAAGATCGCGGGGAAAAAACGCAAAATTCGTGAAATGATCGCGGAAAAAACGAAAATTTCGTAAAAAGATCGCGGAAAAACACAAATTTCGTGACAAAATCGCGGAAAAACATAAATTTCGAGAAAAGATCGCGGAAAAACATAAATTTCGTGAAAAGATCGCGGAAAAACATAAATTTCGTGAAAAGATCGCGGAAAAAACGCAAATTTCGTGAAAAGATCGCGGAAAAAACACAAATTTCGTGTAAAGATCGCGGGAAAAACGCAAATTTCGTGTAAAGATCGCGGAAAAAACGCAAATTTCGTGTAAAGATCGCGGAAAAAACGCAAATTTCGTGAAAAGATAGCGGAAAAAACGCAACTTTCGTCAAAAGATCGTGTAAAAAATGCAAATTCCACGAAAAGATTGCGGAAAAAACGCAAATTTCGTCAAAAGATCGCCTAAAAACGCAAACTTCGTCAAAAAATCTTGAAAAAAAAATGCAAATATTTTCAAAGAATGGCAAAAAAACCCCACAAATTTCGTTAAAAGATTACAAAAAAACGCAATTCTGTGAAAAGATAGCGGACAAAACGCAGATTTCGTCAAAAGATCGCGAAAAAATGCATATTAGTTAGCGCCGAGGGGGGGGGGGGGTCCCCTCTGCTGTAACCTTTCTGAAAATTTCCTATGAATTTATTTCATTGCCAATTAATAGTAAAAATAAAATTTTTCAGTTGAGTGTAATCATAATATCGAATGGTAAGTAATATAAATTAGTAGATTGCAATGTTGATAGTTAGAAAAAACACAATTTTGTATGGGGCGTACATAACTTTGTTATTGGCTAGTGGTTAAACAAAACTGGCCAGTGAAAAATATCAGTGTACTGGCCAGTGGCCAAAAATGTTAATTCTGACCTATACCCTGGTGAAAAATAGCGTAACTAAATTGAAATCAAATTGATTTTTTTATTTAAAAAAAAAAATAATTTTCAGAATAAGCTTCTGGCGCAGTGAAAGGGTCTAGCCAGATAAGCATAGCGAAATGGCTCCCACAACCGATGTTTGAAATAACATGTGTGGTAATAAGGCTCACCATGAGAATACAATATAGAGTGTGTTTAGCCTCTGACCTTGAACTGTCTTTGAGATATTCGGGGAAGTATGTGCCAGCGCTACTATTTTTCTAATACATTTTTCTCAAAGAGTACAAAAGTAAAAAAAAAAAAAAAGCCAATTATTGAAAAATATATTAGTTCACATTATGCATTTTTTCACATTATTACACAAATTTTATCATAGAAAAATAAACAAAAATATTTAAAAAAAATTATTAACATAGTAATTTTATATTCACACCAACCAAAAAATTACAGAATAATGCTGAAAATATGTATTTTTAAGAAAAAAAATTTTCGTTAAAATCGAAGATGTGCTTTTTGAGTTATAACAAAAATAATGCTAGCAACTTGTTAAAATATTCGTAATTTTCCTTGTTTGTATTTGCAGAAATACGCTGCTATCAATGTATTATACATCTTTATAAATTGCACAGTATTCTTCAATAGTTATATTCCCCTTATCATCTGAAATTTGTATCTTTATTTTCTTTAGCAGAATCTTTTTGCCAAATCCTGCATGTTTGAGGGGGAAAAAATATTTCAAAAGATGGCAGATGTGATAAGTTAGCCAATTTCTCAGATTGTCCTGCCAAAAGATTGAGAATTTTTATTTTTCAATTTTAATTATAAAGTCATTGATATTGACAAACTGAATGTTTTATGCCAAATTATCAGGGTGTCTTTGGGATCTCATTGCAATTATTAAATTTTTGTTTGGCCTTAAACTGATAAAATATTAATTCTCTGTAATTTATATTTGATACTATTCTTAAATTATGTTTCTCAATATTTATAAAAATATGATATGTTTATGCTGAGTGACAAATGTATTACTTATTCTATACCTAACATTTGTCTTTTAGGTCCTTCACCAATGTCTAAAGCTCAAGAACAGCCTCCCAATCAAATTCTTTTCCTTACTAATTTACCTAAAGAAACAAGTGATCTGATGTTATCTATGTTGTTCAACCAGTAAGTCAATATTTTTTTTATTTATAGACCTAAATGCATTAGACTTTCAAGTTTGCTCTCAAAAAATATTTTCTCCCACTTTAGTCTACTGTATACAGTGTGACCTCAAAAATCCAGCATCAAAATAATCTTCTCCCCCCCCCCCCCTTTTTTTTTTCACTTCCAGCTTACAGGCGGAAGAAAAATAGCAATTGTTTATGAAAACTTTGCGATCTAAAGCAACTGATATTAGTGAATAGCGAAATCTCTGACACTATGCTAAGTAGAACTACGGATAATGATTGTTCAGAATTTTATTTCGACATAACAAATCATAATTAAACTTACTTGTTACAGCAAGGTTGATTGTTGTGGCATTTTGAATTACAAAGTTGATTATCTAATTTGCAGAACCAGATCTTTGTGGTACATTTCTTTGAAGAATTGGATTTTCTACTTCAGCCCAGTGCCCACCAACCAGGGTTCGTAAATATCATGATATTTTCGAAAATATCCGATATTTTGATATATATCCGATATTTTCGATATATATCCGATATTTTCAAAGCAGCCAACTTACTGATAATAATGAATGTTTTTGAGCATAATATAGATTAGAAACTAAAATATATTGCACTTAACATGAAAACTTAATCAAACAATATTCTAAAAATGCATTTTTCTTTCTTTTTTTCTTTTCTTCCCCCCCCCCCCCCCACTTAGAACAAAATTCAAGATGAAAAAAACAATAACAATTTGCTGTATACACTTATAAAGAAAAACTAACAATAGCATTCAGTATCAAGATCAAGTATTAAAAAAAAAAAAAAAATCAGACTTTTTAAAACGAAATTGTAAATACAAAAAAATTTTTTAATTGAAAAATTTTAACATAAATGTAAGTATAAAATGTCTTATAACATGTTGTATAGTATACAGTGGGTTGCCAAATTATTAGGGACAGTCATGAAGTATAGGTTTTTTGTACAATATTAAGATATAATTTGAAAATAAACATTGTTTTTAAGTTTAAAAAACTTTCTTTTTATAGTTGAACTATTTACGCAATATTAGTATATGAAAAAACCCCAACAAAGATATAATACAGTCAATTTACCAATGTTAAGTAAAGAATATTAATATTTGGTGACATTTCCTTTGACTTCGAGGAGTGCTTCGATGCGTCTCGGCATGCTTTCTATGTAATTTCTAGCACTTTCTTTTATTTGTGGGTTGTGATGCCATACAATTATTTGTTTTTCGATGAGTTGTACCTTCGTTGTAATCATATCTTTGGCGATTTTCGGCGTGTGATCTCCCATAAGTTTTCTATGGAGTTCATGTCAGGAGAATTGCCAGACCCAGGTAAAACTGGGATATTGTGGTCTGCCAAAAACTTTGTAACACTTCTGGCTTTATGACAAGGCGCTGAATCATGCATAAACATGAACTATTCACCACATGGGAACCATTCTTCAATTTGCTGCAGCAGCCGAGTTTCCAGAACTTGCCTGTACTGGTCTTGCCTCATGGTTCCCTTGACAATGAAGGGGCTTCCAACCCCTTTAGCGCTTATGACAGACCTCACCATTATTTTATGAGGGTGTTTAACACTTTCCACGATGCAGTCAGGGCAGTATTTTTCGCCTGGGTGTCGCCTGACAAAGCTGCTTTTATTGGACAAAATCTCAAAGGTTGATTCATCTGAGAAACACACCTGGTAAAAATTAAATATGTTAATAATTTGGAAATAAATGATTTTAAATGACATAAATAATAATTATCTTAACAATTGACCTCACTCCAGTCATCAGCTGTCTTTTGACTGTGTTTACGACCCCAGGCAAGGTGCTTCTTCTTCCTACAGGGTTTCTTGGCTGGACGATGACCTGTCAACCCTTCCTCCGCTAATCTTCACTGTACAGTTCTCTTAGAAACTGGTATTCCATATTCTTGAACGATCTGAGTAAGGAGTCCCACACTTTTCTTTCTGTTTCCTAAACAGATATCCCGGATTTTCCTATCGGTAAGTGGAGTTGTTATGCGTTTTCTTCCACTTTTACCTTTTAATTTGGGCAAAAGTGGCTGGTTTTTGTCCTGATTTATTTTTATCCTGTAGGCTACTGACTTGGAACCTCCAGCAAGATCTGCTATCTTCTTTTGAGAATGACTCGTATGCAGAAGAAGGGTTTTTACCTCAGATTTTTTCCTAGGGGACAAATCAACCCCTTGTCCCATACTGAAATCAATAAAAATAAAAAAATAAATTAAAATCATAAATAATTTCGCAAAAAACGAATATTTAATCAATAAAAGAAAGATAATACTCACATATAATTCTTAACTTTTCCAAAATAGCCAAAGAAATTTGTTTAAATTAAAGAAAAACGTCTTCAACTATTGCGTGTGTAAAAGACTCAGCGTCTCTCCCGTTATTAAAATATTTATAGAAAACAAACAAACCTTTTAACATACCAAAAGTACTTAAAAGTTGAATTATAGAGATGTTGAAAATGGTAAAATACATTCCTGCAACACTTAAACCACTTAGAGCGGCAGTCAAGTGAACCCAAAGTAGAAAACTAGCAAAAAATATGACTGTCCCTAATAATTTGGCAACCCACTGTAAACTCAACTGAACCAAAGCTTGAGAAAAGATTCTTTTCTAATGAAGTTGTATATAATTGGTTATTTAAATTTGTCAGTTTATCTTTCAATAGTTGTTCTGAATTATGTCCCACATAATTATTAGTTTAACATTTAAAAATAAAAGTTTCAAATATAAAGCTTGAAAAATATACTTGTTTTCTTTTTTGACTAAATAAGTCACATCTAGAAGAGACAAAAGTCCTTTATCTACAGATTCACACACTCAAAAACAGTTGAAAATTTATTTCATTTACACTGAAATATTACGAAGTACAACTGAAAATATCAAAAATATCTTGCGCAGAAAATACGAATGCAGAAAATACGAAACATATTGATATATTGAAAATAAATATCAACTATATGAAAACATCAAAAATCTTGATAATTTGAAAATAAATACGGGATAGATATCCATTGATACATATCATCGAACCCGGGTTGTATATAAATGATTATCTAAATTACATTTTATCTTTCAATGGCTATTCTGAATTAACTGTCTCACATAATTATTAGTTCTACATTTAAAAATAAGAGTTTCAAATATAAAGCTTGGAAAAGATTTGTTTTCTTCTTTTCCTAAAAAAGTCACTGCCAGAGGCAAAAGTTCATTATCTACAGAATGACACAGTCAATAACAGGTGGAAATTTCATTTACACTTGCTTTGACTGTAGAAAATATCAAAATTACCTACAATGGTGATATTTTGAAAATAAATATCAAATATACAAAATATCAAACATCTTGATATTTGAAAATAAATATCAAGAATTTGAAAATATCGAAAATATCAAAAATCTTGATATTTTAAAAATAAATATCGGATATATATCAAGATATATATCATGATATATATCCATTGATATATATCAACGAACCCTGCCACCAACTAAAAAAACTTAGCAGCTCACAGACTTATTTCTTCTTGTGCCAACTTCTTCATTGTTTAAAAAAAATTCTTTCTATAAAGTAAACGGATTTCTTCTATACAATGCTTTTAGGTTACACACCTTACTACCAAATGCATAAAATTCATTGTCTTTGATATTTATAATAATGGCTGTTGTTGATTTTGAATCAAATATTTGGTCTTTCAATATCAAGAATTTTTATTCTAACATTTTGTCTGAGAATAGTTTTTTGAAAGTTTTTTTAAGACTATATACCTTCATCTTCTTAGACTGTTCTAAGTCCTTTCTTGGCAACTGCCCCATCAGGGATTTCACAGTATAGTTCTGCTTCATTCTGGTCTTTGATATCTATTTCCATTTTTGCATATGTTTCTATTTCATTTGAATTATCTGTTATTTTAATTTTCTATTCACTTGTATTATCTAGCAATTCCAAATCAATTGTTGATTCATGACCAGTTCGCTATATTACCTATGAGTCAAAATTGTGAAATTTCATTAGCGGCCACTGGCTGGTAGGACTAATTTTTTAAGGGCCACTTTCTTTAAACTAGTGGCTACTTTTTTATTTCAAAATGCTAAACAGTAAAATTTCTATAAGTATTAATCTAAAACTGAGTAGTCCAAATAAATATGTTAATATAAATATATTGGAACCAAAAAAAGTAGAATCCTTGATGAAATGCAAGAAAATTTTATTATCTCCTTGTAAAAAAGTGGCCGGAAGGTGGCCGCTGATAGACAATTTTTCACTAGCCACTTTTTTTCATTTACTGGCCCTGTGGCCGGTGGCTAGTGCTAATTTTGACCTTTACTATGAATTCATTATTAATGTTTATAACTACTTTTGAAATCCTCTTCAATAGTCATGTTAATAGTTAAAGTACATTGTAAAACAGAGTTAGCAATCTCCAGTTTCATAGGAACGCATAACATAACTTGGAAATGAAAAGGTGAACATTTGATTCCCTCATGATTTACTCTGTTTTTCATTGCTTGTAAAAATTTGAATCCTTTGAACCTTTTTGTTATGTTTGTTTCCAACATGCTCTCAAGTTTATATAACATTTATTGTTCTTTTGTAGGGCTGCACAAAAGAATTCAGATACATGAATAATAATTGCAGAAAGTGCATTCAAATTGTTATGTATTTTTCACGCTTAACTAAATATTAGTATACGAGTAGGCACCCATCGAATTTCGATTAAATAAAAAAAAAAAGTTTCAAAAAGGTCTCTCACATTGATTAAAACATATCATAAACATCATAAACATACAAAATTAATTTCAAAATTACTTCACACTGGCACAATCGTAGAATTTTTTTTTTTTTTTTTTTTTTTTTTTCTCCATGAAATCTAAACCTTTCGCTATTTTCACCATCTAAAAATTTGCATCATCTCACATCTGTATTCACCATTTTTAAAATATTTTTATGCACAATAGGTTACAGGGCTTGAATTTAAGGGCGGGATTCGCGCCCAAAATTTTTAAATCCCGCCCAAAGAATATCGTGGTTGGGAGGGGTCCCATCCAAAAATTCCCACCATTTTCCTGAAAATTTTGCATTTTGAAATTACGATCAACCTGCGAACGCCTTGCGAATTTTCCGATATTTTCACGTGACCAATTGACACGTTTTTTTTTTTACCGCGAAAGATCGTTGAAATTCACTTATTTATTTTTCACGCGACCAATAGCCAAATTTCATTATTTTTTTCTCGAGATTGGCTGACAAGTGTCTGCGACCGATTGATTGAGGGGGGAAACTGTTCCTAATTTTCTGAAAATTTAAGGCATTATGTTCCGAAAATTATGAAAAATCGGTCATCAACAGAAAATATCGCGAAGCCGAAAAAATCAATTTCGTCAATCGTTCGAGGAAAAAATTGCCAATTTCGTCGCAAAGGATTGCGAATAAAACAGGAATTTTGTCAAAGGGTCGCGGAAAAACGTGAATTTCGTCAGATCGGGAAAAAAAAACTAAATTCATCAAAGAATCGCAAAAAAAAAAAAAAAAAAAAAAAAAAAAAAAAAAAAAAAAAAAAAACGCAAATTACATCAAAAAATAGCAAACAAATCTTAAATTTCGGCAAACGAACGCAGAAAAAACGCAAGTTTTGGCAAATTATCACGGAAAAAACACTAATTTAGTTAAAGGGCCGCTGAAGAAAACAGCGAATTTCATCAAAGCTTCGCGAAAAAAACGCGAATTTTATCAAAGGATTGCGGAAAAAATGCACTTTTCGTCAAAAGATTGCGGAAAAAATGTGAATTTTGATAAAGTATCGAGGGGGAAAAAATTGTGAATTTCGACAAAGGATCGCGAAAAAAATGCGCATTTCGTCAAAAGATCGTGAAAACAACGCAAATTTCGTCAAAAGATTGCGAAAACAATGCAGATTTCTTCAAAAGATAATACATACATGACAAAATAATTAATGTAAATCTTTAAATAGCACGTAAAATAACAGTGGGTTTTAGATTTTTTTTCTCCCTCCCAAATAGCTCAACTCCCCTCCATTTATAAATGTTGGTAGGGAGACTCCCCTCTTGGGAAAAATTGAATTTCAAGCCCTGGGTTATTACTAAATATTTTTCCAAACTTGAAGTCACATTTGTCAGCTACAAATTTGCATATGAACATTCCCACTCTTGACTTGAAGTTCTAATCTCGGTACTGGCGAGTAAAAATTACAGAAATTTATGCTTTTTTAGATGCATTTGTTTTATCAAAGATAATGTCATTTTTCCTTTAAATATGATGTCATTTTTGCTCGTATTCCTCTCATTTCAATGAAACATTTCGTCTAGCGTCTCATCAGTGTCAACAGAGGGAAAAAATATTGAAATGTAACAGTTTTATGAGATAAATGCGAGTTTTTTAAAGTGTGACGTCATTTTCTGTTCAAATTTTTTAAAGTTATTTTTAATTTTAATGAGAAAATGCCAGCAATAAGGATATAATCAATAAAAATAATTTCGATTTTCTCTATAAAAATTGAAGTAGCCACCATTTTAAAGAAATTTGACAAAACATTTAAAAAAATAAAATATAAAAATGGCAATAAATTTTGAAATAGGTAGTACGGGCACATGTACAAATGAACAGCTTTCATTTAAAAAATAAATTATCATTGGTTCAGTAAGAAGCTCAGAGCTGATGACCAAAAAAACAGTCTTTTAAATATATGGTATAGATATGAGGCATTCTCACAATTTTTTAACTTTCAGAAATAAAAATTTGGTGAAATTAAACTTACTAAAATAACATTTTAAGCTTATAGACGAATGCCTTAATGATTCAAAATAAAGAAAAAATGGTCAGCAGCAAAATTTTTCTTATTTAACTGAGGTTTAAGTTAAACTTGCGAGTTTCATTTTCCTTGCCATTTTATGACTATAACTTTTTATTTTCTTCTAAATTTTTACTTATAATGAATTCGCATAGTACCCATAGGACATTCAAATAAGAAATAATAACAATAGTATTTTTAGTACAAAATTTTGGTATGAGATTGTTTTAAAGAAGGGACGGTAAGAAAAAAAAGGGGACGGTAAGGGGGAAGAAAAAAAGAAAGGAATGGTAAGGAAAATTACCACCTATTTTTAGGAAAATCATGTTAAGACTAAGTGATAGCCACAATGTTCATTGATTTTTAGAAACAGCTATTTACATTTGATTAAATTTTAAAGAAATTTAATTTACCTCGAATAATTTTTTGCTACATCTATATATTTAAAGCGCTTTCTTTCGACAGTCCGTGAGAAGAAACTATTGCATCAAATTACACCAATCTTTTTTAAAATGAAAGATATTTGGCCACAGATTTGTTATCATACATTCGTCTGTTCAAATATTTTATAATGGTAAGGAAAATTACCACCTATTTTTAGGAAAATCATGTTAAGACTAAGTGATAGCCACAATGTTCATTGATTTTTAGAAACAGCTATTTACATTTGATTAAATTTTAAAGAAATTTAATTTACCTCGAATAATTTTTTGCTACATCTATATATTTAAAGCGCTTTCTTTCGACAGTCCGTGAGAAGAAACTATTGCATCAAATTACACCAATCTTTTTTAAAATGAAAGATATTTGACCACAGATTTGTTATCATACATTCGTCTGTTCAAATATTTTATTAATTAACGTAATTTTAAATTAAAATTCTACAGTTGCACATGCACAGTATATAAGAGCAAGTCTGCCTTTGGAGTGACGGGCTGCACCTGCGTAAAAATGCTCGCTCAGTTGAACTGTCACATCACAGGTAGAAGTTGTTTTAAGTTTGTCTGCTATTCTATCTTACTGTAAACAAGCGTTTGTTTCTTTCACAAAGTTAATATTATTTTGTTCTTTCAGCATTATTAACCATTCAAAAATTAATTTTGTTGATATTAAGAGCTAGATACGGTTTATTTCGGGGGTGTCATATTGTTTTGTTCATATTTACACACAGAAGATAAACATAATGATTTGAGGCTAAAAGTTATGCTGGCGATCCATCTTATGAATTGCCAATAGTTACACATGAAGATTGGGAAACTAGCATTGTTAAGCTGTAGCTGCTTCATTGAAAAAATAAGGTATCATAAATATTAAAATGCAAAACTATTTCTGTAAGATCGGAATTAAAAGATCAGACAAATGTGAGTGTGTTAACTGTTTTTTGAACCTCTTCAATTTAGAAGGAAGAAAAACACGTTCGTGCTAGTGTAGCGGGTTAAAGCAGCAGTTTAAAGCTCTGAATTTTTGTAGAGGATGCAGGTTGGAGCCCAAGCATGGCAAAATGTGTAATATCAATAATATCAATGTAATGTAATGTGTAATATCAATGTGTCAATAATTCATTTCAATAATGACATTTTATTAGGAAGAAAAGTTATAGGATTTTTATTTTATTATTGTTATTTTAATGCTTTATAATTAAATAAAATTTAACTTTCAGTAATATTTTGGAAAAATAATGATTTTATATTTAAAATATTTAAGCTAAAATATTTTGCATGTAATTATCAATTAAATAAATTGAGCTGATCTACTATTTTCGTTATATTTTCTGACCATTATCAAGAATATATATATATGTGTGTATGTCAGAAAGAAAATTTTGTCATTCATTTGCATAAAAAATAAAACTGAAAGAAAGAAAAATATTTGTGTTGGAGCTATAAAAGAAATTACCTTGATATCCAAGTTTAATATTTAAAAAATGTAAAATAAAATTCAAGTTATAAAAAATATATATTATAAATCATTAGCTGCATCAAGTTTCAAATTTAGGTTTTTAGAGAATGAGACAGATAAAAATAAAATTCATGGCATAAGAGGCCATAGTAAGCAAAAATAAATTCTCTACCCGGTATTTTTTGGTAAAAGCAAGCATAATTGTTTGCGAATTATAAACTTAAAATTTTTTCACTTCATTGAATAGATTGGACTGACAGCACCATCTATTGCCTTAAAGAAATAGGAATCACTTATGAAATATAGAAATTCGTCATTCAATAATTAATTTAAAAGGAACTAATTAAAAATTCAAGAATTTTTCTACTGAAACATCAAAGTTATTTACGTCAAATCTTGACAGGCACTATTTAGTATTTACATAAAACAATAGTCCCAATTATGCAAAAAAAAATTACATCAAATATTCGAATTACAGTGAAACCCGCTTAAGAAGTTTCCCAAGGGAATGGAAGATAAACGTCTTAAACGGGGAAATTAGCATTTTTTGAAAAAATCAATAGTTTAAATATTGATATTCAGAAGAGGGTTTATTTTATCTTAGTACAATAATACAAAGAGTACTTTCTATAAAATTGAGATTTCTTAAGAAATTTAAATTAGTTTGCACACTTTAAAAATTAGCTAATAAAGTAAAAATGCATAATTACTTTAGAAACTCTTTATTTAATCCAAGACAAATTTCTCTTTAAGAGTCATTTGATATGTTTTTGCAAAAAAAAATCGGTTATAGTTTTTTTTTTTTTTTTTTTTTTGGGCAACCTTTTAATCAATAACTTTTCTTCCATAACTTCATATTTTCCTCTTTTCACATTTTTAATTTTACGAGATTTTTCAGAACAGTTTAAAATGAGATCTCGTTTTGCTAGAATTCCATTCAGGGTAGTCAGAGTAGTGCAACGTATGTTCAACTTCTTTGCAATTTCAACTCTTGTTGTTTTCGCGTTACTATCAACTTCTTTCAAAATTTTGATTTTGTCTTCAATTGACAAGGCTTTCCTTTTAATTGCCTTGCCCGACATTTTTGGGGGAAAAAAACAGAATTTTTTGTCCGTGTATTTTCTAATGAGAAAGCTTTGATGTTATACACTTTACACTGACTTAAAAACTGCGAAATGAATAAACCAAACGCAGATTTGGTATACATTACACTTATGGAATATGGTGGTGGGAAAGAATCTATTGTAACTATTGAACTGAAAGAACCACCCATCGGTAGGGCGGAGCAATTCCCTTTTCTCTTATCAGTCACTATTGTTACAGTGACGAGAGGCCCATCCTCTACCCACATTCCATTTCCATCAAACACGTTAAACAGATTTTAAGGTGAAATAGAGGTGACCACATCTGCTATCAGTCCTAAACATTGACCTTTTTGAATAGCGAAGAATAATAAAGAAAGGGATTTCATTACAGAAAATAAAATAATAATCAAAAAGACAAAATAAACGAGCTTTGAAAGTAAAAATGGAAGGAAAAATAAAACTTTTTAAGCGGGAAAGAGTTTCAAACAAAACTTCTTAAATGAGTTATTTTAGTGTTGTAAGAATAAGAGAAAAATGGGAATCGAAAATATAAACTTCTTAAACGGGAAAACTTCTTAAGCGGGAACTTCTTAAACGGGTTTTACTGTACTTTTATTGAGACAATTTTATACAGACAGCTCGAAACTTAAAAATCAGCATCAGGAACACTGTACGGTATAGGACTTTCATGGTATATTTGGACCCCCAACATCATCCAAAACTTATTTATCTCGTTAATATTTGTTATGCAGTCATGCAATGGGATGTTTTCCAGTATAAGAAATAAAAAAAAAAAAAAAAAAAAAAACAAGAATATGTACTAAAATAAAAATTATTATTCAGGGACTTTAAATTCAAAAGATTGGGAGAATGCCTCATATATACTATAAATCACAGACAGGGATGTCCAAAAGAATTTGAATTAACTATTGTCGATTGGCGAGAATTGCTAAAAGTGCATTTTGAACTATGTTATGTATTTTTCTGCAGAATGAAATTTTATTGGTGAATATGTTGTGTGAGCTGCAAAATTTAAATTCATATAAATGCTGCACAAAATGATATACACGGGTGATTCATAATATTGAAACAATAGGCTATCTCCTTAATTAATGCCCCTAGGCACATACTTCCAATTGCAAAGTTTCATAAAAAAAGTTGGGAATTTTAATGACATAAGTTGTAACTCCATGGGGAGGGGGGTCTATTTGAGAAAATACAAAAACTAATTTTTTATACGGCCCCCGTTGTGTAAAATTTCCAATTAGGAAATTTTCTCTTATCCTTCCTGAATTAAACAAAAAAAATTTCATTGCGGTATCTGCAAAACTTGCAGAGTTATTAAAATTCAAAATTCGCGACTTACACCATTTTCCCATGCCTCTGAGCGACGAATTATTGACTCATTTTGAATGCAAGATAGGGATCATCCATAAATTGAACGTTATTAAAAGTCGATTTAAGACAGTGCCTCTCCTTTGGACATAAAATAGCAGCGTATAGATTTTAAGTTAAACCTTCTTTCAAATTATGCTGGAGGCATTTATTAGAGGTCATAATGGGTCGAAATATCCAGACCTGGTCTCGAGCCGACACATAGAAAAAAAGTTCGTCCAGGCCTGGAAAAATGTTAAATCTTTGCCCGAGTCTTGTCCGGCCTGATTGAATTTCTATAAAACATAGTTTTTTACGTCGATATGTATAAAAGTTGTTTCGTATGAAAGAGTTCTGACCAAAAATAGCTTTATAGCTTTATAATAGCTTATAGATTTTCTTTTTATATGTTTATAATATTTATTTTTAAAGAAGCGTCAAAGGCTGTGATATATATATTTTTTTAATGAGTCTCTATTTGTACGTAAATGTTTCACTTACCATTTAATATTGTTAATCCATAATTGGAGATGATATTGGAGACTTTCAAAAATGATATACAGTAAAACCTTCTAAGACATCATCACACAGACAAGAAAAAAACGCCTTATAGACAATAGACAATGGCCATCTTAGGAGGTGCAAATGTATTCTATTCTTTTCTCAAGTATTATTATATTCATTTTGCATGTATCAAAAAATTATTCCGTTTTAGACAGGATTCTGCAATAGGCAGGTTCTTTTTCACTTCTTTTACTGTTTTTTATTTTATTTTATTTTTTGGCGTTTAAATCTACTATCCTTTAAAAACGATTTTTAAAGTTTAATTGTAAATGGTAATATGTTTTAGTTGTAATGGCGATTTAAAAATATATGCCTTTTTTGTAAATTTTTTAGGTTGAGCCAAACTTTACTGATTTTTGCTCGGATTAGGTGAGTCAGATAGAATGATTTTAATACGGGTTGAGTCGAGACCGGGACTGAAAATTTCGCCCCGTGCAGACCTAGGAAGAAAGGAAGCCAGTCCCGGTTCGGTATGAAAAATACATTAGGCCCGGTCGAGACTGGTCTGGCCCCAGAGTACAGACTTTTTTTAACCGCTCACCTGGACGATGTAAAACCTGAAGTTGGTAGGGTTAAAATTATGAAAACACTCTTAATCGGTTTATTAGGAAAAAAAAAAAAAACTAGTTTTAAATTGTAGAGAAAGAAGGTGTAAAGGGCAAAAGTTAAACTGAATTGAAAGTTTAAGGTACAGGAAAGAGTTACATACTCACCTGCAATTTTTTAAAGAACATTTAGACATTTTATTAGGAGCCAATCTTTGTTTAAAACTTTAAATGCATTTTAAATTATTAATTTAAATTATTAAAAATTAATTTAAATTTATTAATGTTAATACATAGTTAAAATTAAAATAAATTTAATTTATATTATTCATTTACATTTTCAAGTCAAGAATTTTTTTTAAAAAATGGTGCTAACTCGGAACATGACCTTTTTGATTATTTTACATTAATTTTGTTTCGACAAATTTGAAAATATATTTATTTTTGAAAATATGATTTTTAAAAAAAAATAAGTTACATCATTTTTTTTTAATTTGTGTTTTGAATATTTTTAATATTATTTAAAAAAATCCTGTAACAAAATTTAAATTATATTTTCCTCTTTAATTAAATGAAAAAAAGTTTGAAATTTTACAATAATATTTCGAGTTATAACGATTTTAAATTACACCAATTAAAAAATTAATAATAATTTAAAAAATTTTAAACTTTATGAGAAATTTTAGAATGTGATTTTATTTGCAAATTATATGGTTAATCATCACAAAAAAGAGAAAAATCTAATTCTAAGTCAATAAATATATTTTTTACATGTATCCTGGAACTTTTAAAGTAACATTGTTTCTTGAATAACACGCATTTCAATTTGTGTCTAATCCCTTAAAACCTGACGAATTATTTAAACAGGCATAACTCCATGAGTTTTGCAGATATGAAGATGAAACATTTTGTGTTTAATTCAGGAATGGATAAGGAAAAAATTCCTAATTGGAAATTTTATCCTACGGGAGCCGTATAAAAATTTATTTTTCGTATTTTCTCAAGTAGACCTCACATGGAGTTGTAACTTATCTCATCAAATTTTCCACCTTTTTATGAAACTTTACATTTGATGTATGTGCCTTGGGGCATTAATTAAGGAGATAGCGTATTGTTTCCAGTGTTCGAAATTAACGGTCGTTAGTCGTCAAATGCAACCAAATTATTGCATTTGATGACTACAAAATTATTCTCGTCGTCAAATTTGACGCCTAGCTTTCTAAAAAAATATTTATTGTATTATTTTAAAGATGGAAATAATTACTGTACCTTTTGATTTCATGTTACAAGATTTAAATGTAGATGCATTACATGTTTTTTTTTATTTTTACTAGATTCAATTGTAACTATCAACACTGCATAAAATTTGTTTTTGTTTTGCTAAGAAGTTATCAAAATTTAAATTTATTTAACATGATTAAGTGCACTTTTCTAATTCCTAAGTATAGCAATAATTAAAAAAGCTTTTCATCACTTTTAAGTTTCTTCAATTATTATAATCTTGGAAATTAAGAACTTCAATAATTTTAAATATAAACAAGTATTGGTACTTTTCTAAAATATAGCGTAGAGTATCTACAGTAATGTAAAAAATGAATTTTAGAAATTGCAACTAAAATTTTTAATTTGACGCCTAAGATTTTTACAGTAGTCGTCATTTGACGCCTAAGATTTTTACAGTAGTCGTCATTTGACGCCTACCTTTTATTTACCAATTTCTATCACTGATTGTTTCGATATTTATGAATCACCCTGTATATAGGTAAGATACATTCATTCCCATCGATGGATGCTAACTGTTTCAGCTGTGTCAACAGTTTTCATGTATGTTTGTTTGCAATATAGTCACCACTAATTATCCTTAAGCTGCTTCAAGAGTCACAAAGAATAGAAAGAACTAAGATTAAATATGAAAAGAAAGATAATTAGAGGGGGTGGGTTGATAAATATCAAAGCATGAAAAGATTTTAAAACGTCCATTGCTATAAAAAGTGCTCTTTAATTCAAATATGTATAATTTCAGTATCAAGCTATTTTCTAATATAGCATAAAAAAATTTAATCAGTGTAATTAAGCAGTAAAAAAAAGGGTTAGCTATTATATTAAGCAGGGTAATATTTTCTCCTAATTTATTAAATATATCATGACATTGAATTATTCTAATAAATTTATTTAAGATTGTCTACAATATTATTCTACATTTTAGATTCCCTGGCTTTAAAGAAGTTCGTTTGGTTCCTGGAAGACATGATATTGCCTTTGTTGAATTTGAAAATGAAGCTCTAAGTGATGCTGCAAAAAATGCTCTTCAAGGCTTTAAGATTACTCCTACAAATGCCATGAAAATTACTTTTGCCAAGAAGTAATGTACTTCAGAGTAAAATAAAGGACTATTTTTCATGAGTTTCTCAAACAAATAAGTATTGTAAAAGGAAGTGGATACCTTATTTTTTGAAGTTTTAAATAAGAAAATTAAAACAATCTTAACACAATTTTATATGAAGCCATTTAATTTTTGAAATGTTTGAAAGTTCTGAACTGTAAAATTGTTCATCTTTGGTTTATTCATCACCATTAGTTTATGCAACCAGTAACTTTATTTTCCTTGAGAAAGAAATGTAATTTAATGTAAATAAAAGTGGTTACATAAATGTTGATGGTATAATGATTTTGTTTTACAGTTTTTCATCAATTTTCTTTGTTTTTAATAATGGTAGTAAAATATCTGGATACACAAAATTAAAAATTTAAACAATACACAAAAAGAGCAAAATTGAAATTTTAAATAATTCACTGAGTTAGTAATTAATCTATGCAATCTTATCTGATTTAAACAAGTGTGAAGAACAGAACTACTATTTTATATATATATATGTATGTAAAATTTGCCTAGAGGGCAAAAATACCAAAGGTATAGAGGGCCTACATACCAAAACGAACCCAAACTTTGTTTTTTTTTTTCAATAGCAATACCCAAGTTTGACACCATAATAAATTCTACGCCCTTTAATTAGCCTAAATCCAAATTTACATAAAATTCGTACGATTGTTTTCTGAGAAATTATTTTAAAATGAGCATATTTTAACGGTTATCCAAATTTGAAGTTCGGTACTTGATAGTTGAAATGCTACAGAATAACTATGTCACTTCTATTTATGTATTATTTCTTACCAATATGACCATTTCACTCACTTAATATGGTTTGACTATTGCTAGCCCAAATATTTCAATAAAATGAGTAAAATATGTTTTTTCAAATTATGCTTTTCTGCACATAATAGACGGTCCCTTAAACCATCATTTTGCTGTTTTTTAATGATAATTCGAAACTACTTTATAGAAAAATTTGAAATTGAGAATTCGCATAAAGCGAGACATAATAAATATAAATCTATCAAAAAAATTGTACGTTGCAATTCATATTTTTTTCGAATATTAATTTCATAATTCATATTATAAAAATTTTAAATTACAAATTCAATGTATTTATGTTTGGGTTTTTTAGTATTATAACCATACACAAAATTATCGCATTAGGATTATAATTGCAGGAGATATTAATAAAAATATGAAAATGTAATTAACATTAACAGCTCCAAATTTTGAATGTTTATAATTCAAAACCTTACCATTCAAATGACTAGAAATTTTGTTTATATCAGGGTTGTTTGATTTAAATCAAATGATTTTTTTTTTAAATCTGTTTTTTTTTAACATTAATATTTACAGGCTAAATAAGAATCAAATTCATAATTTCTGTTATAAAGTCATCTTTTAATAACATTAAATAAAACTTTTATAAGTTCAAAATACTATTACTTTATAAAAGTAAATGCAATTGTATTAAAAATATTATCAATCCATAGTGCATATCCAAAAAATACTGATAAAGGCTCTCTCATTTTTAAATTGTTTTCTTTTTTAAATGATCACTTCATTTTTGCGAATAATTTTGCAGTAAATGCTTAAGCTATAGTTAAATCTGTTTAAAATAATATATTTAATATAATAGTACTTTCAGTGCCGAGTTACTTTCACTGAACCAGATTACACACAGTTCACGAGTTTATTTTATGCTTAGTTCCTTAGACCCGCAAATTACTGTATACCATATGTTGGTGATTTAAATATTGATCAAGTAATATGATCAATACTTGGATTATAACATAATAAATATTTTGACTATTTGTCTAATGCAGAATTATAGAATTCTAATTTCATCTTTCTTCTATAACTGAAAATACTTTAATAGCTGTAACTAATCCCTTTTTAGCTCATAGGCTATCAAAGCCTGAGAGTTTATGTGCCTGCCAGTTCTGTATGTATGTATGTATGTACGTAACGCGATAACTCTTGATAGAAATATCCGATTTGCTTCAAATTTTTTTTTCTAGGTTCATTCTGATAACGTGCTTCCCTGATTAGTTTTGGAGGTTCGTTGGTTAAGGATAAAGGGGGGCTAGTCCCCCCCTCTTAATTTAGAAAAATGGGTTTTTTATGCAGAAATATTCGATTTGCTCCAAATTTGGTATACTAGTTTATTATGTTAAGGAGCTACCTTGATTAGATTTGGAGGTTCATTAGTTATATATAAAGAAAGGAAAGGGGGACTACCCCCCCCCCCCCCCAATTTAGATAAATTGGTTTTTCATGCAGAAATATGCGGTTTGCTATAAATTTGGTATACCGGTTAATTATGTTAAGCAGCTTCCCTGATTAGATGGGGAAGATCATTATTATGTATAGGGGGGGGCTGCCCCCTTAATTAAGATAAATGTGTTTTTCATGTAGAATTATTCGATGAGCTCCAAATTTGGTATACTGGTTTATTATGTTAAGAAGATGGCTTGATTAGATTTGGAGGTTCATTAATTAAGTATAAATGGGGGCTAGCCCCCTCCCCCCCCCCCTCCTTAATTTAGATAAATGTGTTTTTTATGCAGAGTTATTCGATTTGCTCCAAATTTCGTATACCGGTTTATTATGTTAAGAAGCTACCTTGATTAGATTTGGAGATTTATTGGCTAAGTATAAAGGAGGGACGGGGGCTAGTCTCCCCTTAATTTAGAGAAATGGGTTTTTCATACAGAATTATTCGATTTGCTTCAAATTTGATATACCAGTTTATTCCGATATGGCTTCCTTCATTTGATTTTAGGTTCATTGGTTAAGTATAAAAGGGGGAAAGGGAGGCAATTGCCCCTCCCCTTAATTTGGATAAATGGATTTTCATGCAGAATTATCTAATTTAGTTTAATTTTTTTTTTTTTTTTCTAAGTTCATTCTGATAAGGAGCTTCTCTGATTAGATTTGAAGGTTCATTGTTCAGCATAAAGGGAGAAATGGGGGAGCTAATACCCCCCTTAATTTAGCGAAATGGTTTTTTCATGCAGAATTATCTGATTTGCTTCAAATTTGGAATACCAGTTTATTATGTTAAGGAGCTTCCTTGATTAGATTTGGAGGTTCTTTGGTTAAGTATAAAGGGAGGCAATGGGGACTAATCCCTTCATTTATTTTTCGAGGGGCATTCTTTGAAATAAGAGTTTAATATACATTTAGTGTAAATAGCCTGTGAGCTCAATGCTATCAGTTTAACTGGGCAATTTTCTTTTTAATCCTTTCTTTTCCCAGAATTGATTGCCTACTGCAATTGGAAATATAACGAATGTTACTGTACCTTATTCATGGGTCTGTGCAGGATTTATTTGTACTGTTTTTGTGAAGTTTTTTTAATTAAAAAATAAATTCTTTTAATTTTAATGTATCATTATATATAGGTTCTTGTTTATGTTTTTAACAAGATCGTTTATTAAAAAAAAAGTATGTAATAGGTACTTTGTTGACTTCAACTGTTTTGTGACAGGTTAAATTTTTTTTTAAATAATTTGTGAAAGTTTAAGTTTGGCGACAGAAAAGTTTAGGGAAAAGTCTATTTTGAAAACAAAGAATTTTGTTAAGGGCCCTAATTTAAGATGAAAATTTACGTGAAGGGTCCTGTCTAAATGTTTAAAAAATTGTGAAGGACCCTTTAAAGGACCCAAATTTTTCCTAAACAAATCTCTTATTTTTTAAGCTGAGCAGTCATTCCTACTGTCCAGTAAGCATGATTGATTGTTGAAATTGTCAATGGCTGAGGGCGAGATAACACTGGCAATTGATAGTTTTAGGCTTCCAGTTATGTGATTATTTTTCATCTGGTCACTGTTTTGTCAATCATTAGATTAGTATAGTATAGTGTGAATCACAAGTTGAAACAATAATGTCATTTACTAATACTAGGTACAGTTACAGAGAACTTTTGTATTTGTTGATAGATAAAAAAATGGTTTGCAGAAAGAAAGATCCAATGTGGCTTTATTTTACAAAAAAAAGAAAAATATATACTATTTTTGGAAAAGGTGCAATAGCAATATGCAAATAGTGTAGAGTATAAAATGATGGGGATTATGGAACGAATGTAAAAACACAAAGAAACTTGCAGTCTGTGTAATAAAGATAACATTAGTGAATCTGAATCAGCAATGGAGTACACGTATACATTTAAATTCTTTGTTGCATTTATTATGTGTTTATATATTATAGATATTATATGAGTAATACATTAATGAAAAATAAATAACTTTAAATTAACTAGAAATTTATACACAGAACATGTATAGATATATGTATAACAATTTAAATTTGGTAGTAGAATAATAAAAGTTTGTTTTAAGTGAATCTTTTAAATTTGTTTGCAACAAGTTTTAATTTTTATTTAAAATTATCTTGAATACTTATCTAGGAAATGTAATGAAATTAATAGAAATGTGTAAATCTATAAAGAAAAAATCAGTAAATACATGCACGTACATAAATAAGTACACAAATAATATTAATAAAAAAATCTGATTTAAATCAAATAAATCTGATTTTTTTTTTTTATTGTGATTTTTAACAATCCTGGTTTATATGCATACTTTGAACCGAAGATTTAAAATATATTGTCAAAATTGGGTGTTGCCATTGAAAAAAACAAAGTTTGGTGTGGTTTTGATGTGTTATACAGGGTGCGGCAAAAAAACGATCATCAAGATTTTTTGCAATAAAAACAAAATCTATTAACGTAAAACAATAAAGAACAACCACAGTTATAAAATATTCAATTTGTTTCAAAATGGCCTCCTTGTGCGCATTTGCAGAGCTGCAAACGCTTCCGAAAATTTTTGGCCGCGGCACGCACCTCCTCCGGCGACAGTCGGTCCCATTCCCGGCGTAGCGATTTCTTCAGGGACTCCAAACTTTTGTGGGGCTTAGCACAGGCCCTGGTCTGCAAAATGGACCATATGCTGTAGTCCATCGGATTCAGATCTGGTGACTAAGGCGGCCATTCTGCAGACGAGATGAAGTCCGGAAAATGGCCTCTGCACCAGTCCTGAGTCGCCTTTGCCCTGTGAGCCGGTGCTGAGTCCTGTTGGAACGTCCAATTCGCATGTTTGAAGTGCTGCTGGGCCCACGGAAGTACCACGGTTTCCAAAATGTCACGTCTGTACACTTCTTGATTGATTTTGACCCCTTGGTCCACGAAAACGAGTGGAGTCTTGCCACTGGCGCAAATCCCGCTTCAAACCATCACCGACTGAGGATTTTGCCGGCGTTCGACAACGGCCGAGCTGCCGGGGGCCCCGGCGGACCAGCTTCTGTCATTTTGGTGATTGTGGGCTTGCTCAACGGTGAACAACTTCTCATCTGTGAAGAGGATGCGGTCCCAGTCGAGAGGTGCGTGTCGACGAAGAAGTCGGTTGCATCTTTCGAGTCGTACGCGCTTGTTATCGGTGGTGAGGAGTTGAACTTTTTGCAACTTGTATGGCTTTAAATGGAGATCTTCTTTGGCTATTCGCCGAACCGATCTGTCGCTGATTCCAATATCACGGGCGATTTTTCGCATCGAGACCCTCGAATTTCGCCTAAGCCGCTCTCGAATCAGTTTTCGGTTGTTGTTGGTTCTGACGGTGCGCTTTCTGCCACTTCCTGGACGGCGGCCACCATGGCCCAGCTCCTTGTATCGTTTGATTGTCCGGGAGACAGTGGCCGGGTCGATGCCGAGAGTTCGAGCGATCTCACAGTTGCGCCTTTTCAGGCTGTGTAACGCCAAAATTTTTGTACGTTGGTTGGACATCTGAAAATAGCATATAAAAAAAAACATTAAAAATTATGCAGTTAGACATACTAGTACAGAAAAGCATGGACTATTTAATTAAAAAAAAACTAAAATCAAACAGGTTCAAACAATCGTGTTAGAACAACAGAAACATTGATGATCGTTTTTTTGTCGCACCCTGTAACTCCTTAAGCAAATTTTATCTATATCATTTAAAAGTAGACTTTATTTCAAATCGATTGGTACCAGTAACTTTCTTCTTCTATAATTATTTGCAGAGTTAGTAGGGGGTGTTTACTTTTTTTTTTTCCCACTACTGTACATACGTTGATCGCCTTCATTGCGGTCAATTACTCTTGAAGGAAGATCTGATTTTTCTTAATGCATTGACTCACAAAAATTCAATATTAGGACATGAACAATTCAATATTAGGACATGAGATGAGGTGATCATCTAACGCCTTTTATTCAGCATCACTTTTGTGTGTTGTAAAATCGGCCTCCTGGAAACAGTTTTCTTTTGTTTTATATTTGACGCTATCCCAATTTATTGCAGCTGCATTCTATTCGGCAAAATGAGAGATTCCTGCTGTTCATGTTTATATCATTTCTCAAGGAACCGATGAACTAGACATTTTTGGTAGTTTTGTTTTCTGTCCTTAATTACGCTCTGATTTATCTGTCGTGCATACCTTAAATCTAGTGCCAAAAACTGGAAATGGATGTTTTTAAAACCTGAAAGTCATTCAAATGGATTAGCTGATTCTCCACAGATAGCACTATCTTCCCAAATTTTCCCTGCATTTGCAGGTCGAAGTTGCACATCTATACGACGAAATGATTACACAGTCATCCATATCTGCTTCTGGTCGATCGTTACTGAACTCCCCTTCAGTATTTGTCCCTTCTCACAGTGAATATTTTATCAGGCATTAATAGGTAACTTTCAGGAACAATTTACTTTTAATCAGATTGAAGATATCACAAGCAATATAATCAATATACAGTAGAACCCCGCTAATCCGAACTAATTGGAACCGGTATATGTTCGGATTACAAAAAAATTGGATTATCCGAAATTCCAATAAAAATAGAACAGAAAAAGATTCGTGCCAGAAAAAAATGCAACATATAAGTAGTCAGTAGTTTAATAAACATCCTCTAATCCGGCATTCCAAGGTTCGACATGCTGGATAATCGGGAACTACTTTCGTAAAAAAATAGCATTCCTTGTTTAATCGCTCCTGATGTTTATAATAATCCAATGGAACTACAGATAGAGGAATAACGTAACAACACATTACAAACGGTTCAAAACACGAATCTATAAATTGCTCAGTCACCACGTCGACGAGGAGGGGAAGAAAAGACATTTCTGTACATAATTTTCGAAATTAAACTGTTGAAAGGAAAAATAAATTTTATAATCTAAATTAAATACGTTTTGCATTTTAGAAAAGAATTTTATAGTGACTGGCAAACTGTTTCGAGATTCTTTTTAAGATGGCTTCTACGAGTAGGCCAAACGTTTTCATTTTATATTTGTGTACATATGTAAAATGCGCTTTTACATTTTTGAATATATTTTTTCATTCTATTTAAGTTGTTTAAAGAATAAAAAACATGCTTTAGTGCCATTTTTTTTTGTTTAATTCTAATTTCTAAATGTTTTTCCTGACATTCATCTTGTAATCCGAAAAATTTTGGAAATTAATCTTTCAATTAATCTGTTCAAGTATAATTTTCGAAAATAAAATCGGTTCAGATTAACTGGAATTTCGGATTAGTGGGGTTCTACTGTATATACTTTGTCAATTTGCAGAAGCATGCTGGTTCTCCAACCTTCTACTACATCTTCAATGTTGATTGGGCCGCTTCCCCACAAACATTCTTGTATTATACGATGAATCTATACCGATTTTTAAATTTGTCCAACCATCTACTTGATGGTTCTTTTTTGAGAGGGTCAGTCTTTGCTATCTGCGAAGCCATCTGTTTCACTTTTGACCATTAAGAGATATTCAATGCTCGAGTCGAACATTATCCTTTATACACCATTATATTTCTTGGTTTTTAACTTTATTCTCTTGGACAAATAAGCAATTGAAAATTTATTGGTTGTTTCTGTATCTTTTAGCAGGACTCCAAAATTAAGCATGATTTTGCGAATGCTGTTTTATTTACCATGACCTTCGGAATCATACTTTTGTATAATGACACAGATTTATCCAATACAGATAAACAGAAGTACACAGTACAGGGAGGCTTTCTTTCTTACATTATATGAGAAGGGAAAAAAGGAATCAACAGCTTACATCGTGCAAAGAAATGAGAATAAGTAACAAAAAGCAACAAAAATTCGTGTATCTTTCTGTACTACAGTGAAAATATACGTGAAGTGAGAGACAAAAAATGTTTTCATGCGGAATCAAAGAACTGCAGTGTTGCCAATTTAGCGAGTTATTTTTTTTCAAATATCTATTTCCGATTAGTAATGTTCGCCTTAATTAATCTGTTATTTAAATAAACCAAATATTACTATTCTGAAACATTGTTTTTTATCTGAATAAAAAGTCTGCTAAATTGTCAATGCTGGAGAAAAGAGAAGGAATTCGCACCTTAATTTATGAATTCGTTTCTTAAGCGTGATTTTTTGCCTTAAACGACTGAAAATCAATTGCGTAATAACCATTTGCGTATTAAAAGTGATGTCTTTGCATTAACCTTATTGCCGATGTTCAAGGGATTAGAAAACATCTGCTTATTAAATGGGATTGCATATTTGACTGACAGTGTCTTAACACGATCCAAATGTGTGTAAGCAAACATGCACAGTGTTTCCCGTCCTCGTCGAAGTCTACCGAGAAAAATTAAGCCTAAATTTTCCCCACACTTACATGAAAGCAATCTTAATACCAGTGAACTGAGAACAATTGAAAGCTCGTTCATTAGTATTCAATGAGGATTTTTAATTAATATCTGCTAATTATCAAAAAATTAAATCTGAGTCTCAGTTGCATTGGGACATATTTTCATCTATTCAGTACCAAATTTGCGGACCTCCCTAGTCACTTCTAACTGTAACAAACATACCAACAGAGAAAAACAAACTTTTTTATATATGCACACTTTGCATAATATTCAAGTCCTACAACAATTTAAAGTTTTTAAATTACATAAATATTTATAAACATATAAAATACTTCTAAGGTTTTGGAAATTAGAAGCATTAAACTAAACAGGGTGTTATGCAGTGATATTTTGAAATTCTGATGAACTACTGTTTGTAATTTTTTAGATAAATAAGTACATTTCTTCAGGAGGGGGGGGGGGGGGCGGTTCTCAACCCCTCTCATTAAATTTGCATTTGTAATTTCCTATTGATTGTGAGAATGATTATAGTATATCTTGGATTTCATTTTACACTGTGATTTTATTAGGATAAGCAACAGTTTGAACAAGCATTTTATATTACCCAAATATCAATATTTACTTACCTGCCATCTGATGGGTAAGTTGAATAAAATATCATGTATGCAATGAACTTACATCAATGTAAACTGAATCTGCTATATCTCACTTATACCTATTTTAGAAATCTATCATTTTTGTTTGGAAAAACAGTTTTGATGGTCATTATATGATATTTACAGGAAAGATCTTATCTAAATACATCCTATCTGATCAATAGCAATCATCCAAAAATAGGCATATTTGGAGACTTTTAAACCTATTGGTTTAATCATTCACAATTGTGTCCATTGCCAGTTGACTAAATAACAAACGTGCTTTGACACTATAAAGTGGCTTTTGTGATAGCCTTTTAATAGTATCCACATACAAATAAAGTTACTAACGCCGTTTATATTTGATGCAAACCTATGTTGCAGACCAAACTACGAAAGATTAAATAACCTTTTATTTCTCTCAACCAGACTTTTTGCTTAATATTTCATTGGAATATTTGGATGATCTTTTTATAGGCTATGAAATACAGTTGCTAGGGAACTGATGGAAGAAAGAGAAAAAAGTGAAATATGTATCATGTCAAATAAGTAAAGTGATAAAATAAAATATTTTATATTATTTGAACAGATAGATAAAATTCCACCACAAGTTATACACTTAATTTTAAAAATCTGATAACTATGTTGACAAAATTTCAAACTAATAGCAATAATTCAAGACCCTTATTAAGAAATTTTAGCAACCCTAGTTTACCATTTAAATCCATTAATTTATTGTGCCATTTTCTTTCAACGAATGGAATTTGAAAATTGTCTGAATTGTTATAATGGCATGTCATAAAAGAAAATGTTCTACATTTTCTGAATTAACCGACCAAATTTAACCAAATACTATACTGCTGAATAAGGGTACCCTACCAACTATCAACCTAATCGGACACTTTTTGCTGCAGTTATCGCAGAACAAACAAAAACCAAAAGCTTTTCGGGTCTCCACAGTAAGCATCATTAACATCGGCAATTAAATTTTAAAATGAAAAAAAAAATTAAACTTGAAGACCGCAGATAATAAAGGGGGCAAGTTATGCAATCATCATTTTGAGAAAATGAGCAGTAAAGTTCCAAATATCTATTTGTGCTTATTGTCAAATTTATGCTTTATGAATTAAAATCTCTCTTGAGTATTAGGTTTTTTCAAATAGAAGTTTAACAAATGGTAGAGGACAATTGATTATCTACAATCATATGATTAACTCAATTTTTTTTTTTCATCACATTTGAGGACTCTGCCAACCTGCGAGCTATGCTCGCCAACCCCCATTCAGACTTTGCAGCCTCTAAAAACATGGTAATACATCCCATTTTACCATGTTTTTAGCTGGTAATTTATGCTTTATGAATTAAAATCTCTCTTGAGTATTAGGTTTTTTCAAATAGAAGTCTAACAAATGGTAGAGGACAATTGATTATCTACAATCATATGATTAACTCAATTTTTTTTTCATCACATTTGAGGGCTCTGCCAACCTGCGAGCTATGCTCGCCAACCCCCATTCAGATTTTGCAGCCTCTAAAAACATGGTAATACATCCCATTTTACCATGTTTTTAGCAGGTAATTTATGCTTCAAATTTATGCTTTATGAATTAAAATCTCTCTTGAGTATTAGGTTTTTTCAAATAGAAGTCTAACAAATGGTAGAGGACAATTGATTATCTACAATCATATGATTAACTCAATTTTTTTTTTCATCACATTTGAGGGCTCTGCCAACCTGCAAGCTATGCTCGTCAACCCCCATTCAGACTTTGCAGCCTCTAAAAACATGGTAATACATCCTATTTTAAAAAGATTACCCGATTACAGATAACCGAATGATGTAATCGGGTTGCCATGCTTTTCCATTTGAATGGGGCATTTTTGGTTACCATGACCTCATCCACCGCTGTCGCGACAGCTTATTAGTCCCGTAAAATTACGTTAAAAAAGAGCTTAAAGTGGAAAATTCTGATCTAATTGTTTTTATTGTCTTACTTTGTTTTCGGGGGTGCTGAACACGAATCTAAAGTTGTTCTACAAAATTTTTCTCGGCAAATAAGAAAAAAACTAAAAGTTGCAGATTTTTGGGGTTTTTGGCTTATAACTTGCAAAGTAATCTTTTTTACGCAAAAGCTGACCTTAGAAAGCTTATGCATGAATTATTTTCTTTATTTTAATGCACCATCATGCATATTTTCATGTTATTTTTAAAATGTAAATTATTTATTTTAATTAATAAGTATATACAATATTTATCAAACAGTAATTTGTGCAAAATAAATTGAAAGTATTTTGCACATGCATTTACCTGTATTTATGCTGCATAAAGTAAGGAAATATATAAACAAATTTGCTGGCTGTGTTTTTTTTACACCATATCTTTCTTGCATTCAAAATCAATGATAATATTTACTCTCTCTCATAATTCATAGTGAGATATTTCCAGAAATAACCTTTAGTCAAATTTTATTGTGAGGGGTTTGTGTCTTTAGTGATCAACAAATTTGTAAGAATGAATCTTTGTCTCCACACAAACACTTTACTTACAAATTAAATTAAAGCTAGAGGTATTGTTAAATTAGAATATATATGTTTAACAACAGTGCTGTAGTCGTAGAAAACCAGAGGTTATACACTAGAGTCATAAGTGTTCATTGCTAGAGTAAACGTTATAGCTTTATATGAGAAACAGGGGGGTTCTACTATACGGAGCTTCTTAAAAGAATCTAGAATCCTCCACTACCCCCCTATATAATAAAATCTTTGACAATTGAACCAGCATATGCGATATACAACAACACAAAGTTCTACAACTTACTGAACATGCATTGAAAGCCTACACAAAAACTAACTATTGAGAAGAGGTCAAAATTTACTATATTGGGCTTCAAGATTCAAATTGTATTGCTTTCATGAGTGGCTCAAAATCACCGGCAAACATAGAAAATCAGAGAAATGCGGGAATTTTTTTGTTCAAGAAAAGACAACAAAAAATCTTATTTCAGACCAATATTCAAAATCTGAGATTCATGTGCAATTATTATACACATTGCAATTGATACTTATGATAAACACTCTTCTCAAGTACCCTGAAAATGTTCATAAAGTGTTTCTTGTGATAAGCATTGTTCTTTTTCTATAAAAGTGTATTGTTTGTTATTTTCTAATTTATCCATGGTAAGGGTGAAAATGGCCCTTTTTGCAGAGATGAACATAAAAAAAATCTAAATATTTTGTATTATAATTGTTTTAATTGTTCATTACATCTCCAGTATTGCATAATATGCAGATTCATTACATTTTTTTTAACAGATCATTTTTTATAACCAAATTTGGCTATGATTTTTAATTTCTTTTGAAACTTGTATACTGATATATACTATTAATAAATAATCCATGGCATTATTTCTAAAAGCATTTAGTCATTTTTTTTTTAACGGAATTAAAATAGGTGATTCTTTTTAAAACAAACTACTGTATTTATCTTGTAAAATATCATCGTTATAATGTTTTTTTAAGTATGAGCAAACTGATGTGAAGTTTATTTCATGTATCTCCATATCTCTAACACAAAAATATACGAAAATTATAATTATATTTGCTCTTTGTGTAATAATTAGATAAAATGTGACGATAATGTATAATTAGATAAAATGTAATGATTAGTTTTACAAAAAAAAATTGACTACCCCTTTCCCACCCCAAAATAATATTATTAATATTAATCTATATAATAAAAGACTGTCATCAACAGTTTTGGGCTGACCGCTTCGCTTTTTAGGTGGTCATTATTAGGTCTGACGATCTAACAACGCTGGTGAATTTAGACTATTCGTTTAAAGATACCAACTGTTATAACTTTCCTTGTTGCACTCAATCAGTAGAAAGATGCGTGAAATTAGTCACTGAAGGGCTGATAAAATTTGTGGACCAGAACAGAGGGAGGATCACATATGATCAATTTCGGCTTCTCGAAGAACAATGGCTTTATTTGAAAGCAAGTCATATTATAAAATTCATTTACTTTAAATATTTCTTCATTTTAAGTTTATTTAATCCGTTTCGGTTAAACATCTCTGTATTTTAATTGATAAAATACTAAAATATTTTCTTCATTTTATATCATTTTTGTGATTTGTTGTATACGGACAGCTGATATGCAGTAAAATAGCAACAGCAGTAGATGAAGCGATCGTCAAGAAAAATGAATGATTACGTTTTTATTTTCCAGTCTATGGCGAATAGGGAACAAAATTTATGACATATTAATAGATTTAAAGTAAATTTATTTACTTCTAGAGATATAATAGAAATTAGAAAAATTTTTAAAAAATGAAAATTTGAAATTTTTACGATTTTTTTTTTTTTTAAATATGGTTCTTTTCCGGCAGTAAAAGATATGATTTTATCATAATGAACATTTACCGGGACATTTCTCATATATTCATGTAGCTATTGCGTCCTATTAGAAATTGTATTCGTACGTTTGGATAATTTAAAACAAGTTGGAAATTGCTCGTCAAACGTGGCAAATGAGGTGCGTTCGTACTATAACTAGTTTTATAATTATTTTTTGCACCCCATATTGTACTGAATGTATATTTTTTTGCACTTCATAAGTGCATAGTCTGTAATATCATTAAAATGCACTTGCAATAATTTTTTTCCCATTCCCCGTAATGTAACAGAACACTTTTGACTGTCCCTGTAATTAAGCTGTGCATCCGATTTTCATAAAATTTGAAATGGCTCGACAAAATTTTGCAACAATTATATATTTAAAATTTCAGACCATTCGGAAGGCTTTAACATCATTAAAATGCACTTGCAATAATGTTTTCCCATTGACCGTAATGTAATGGAAAACTTTTGACTGTCCCTGTAATTAAACTATGCATCCGATTTTCATAAAATTTTAAATGGCTCGACAAAATTTTGCAACAATCATATATTTAAAATTTCAGACCATTCGGTTGTGTAGGTTTTGCTCTGTTATATGCGGACAGACAGACGGACTGAACGACGACAATAGGTGCTACGTATTTATATACTAATTACGAACGCACCTAAAAAATGAACAAAAACATGTTTCTTGAGATTTTTTTAAACTTTGGCCCCCTTGCGGCGGTAAAAGATGTTAACCGATCAGTGTAATATTTTACGAATTTATTCTTTATTTACAAAAGGCAACTTTCCCGCTCTATTACATTTCGATTATAAATATTTCGGTTTTTTCAAGCCCACCCTAATGGATAAACGGCGAATTCGAGTTGTGTTAACACTCAGAAAGGTTGATAACATGAAAATTTCCTTGGAACAAATCCCAGGTGGTAAGTCCATACGAAAATTACAGTTGGAGCAAGGTATATCCTATGGTTCAGCGCATCAGGCTGTCCATTTGAAATTTTACCTGTATCGTTTACAGTCCATGCAGAAATTGCGTCCAAGTGATCCAGGGAACCGACTTGAGTTTGGTTTCACCGATTTATTCGCAACAACATTCAAAAATCTTAATAATGTTTACTTCTCAGATGAAGCTTGGTTCCACCTTAATGACTATGTAAATAGCCAAAATTTCCGCCTATGAAGTCAAGAGAATTCCCACGAGCTGAGGGAATCGTCTTTACACATCCAAAAGATTGGTCGCTCTCAAGGCGAAAAGTGATAGGACCAATTTTTTCTACCCAAACCATCAATTCCGAAGTGTACCTGGACATAATTCAAACTTTATTGCTTCACTGGAGATACAGGGCTCTTACTGCTGGTTTCAGCAAGACGGAGCCCCTTCACACACGTTAAACCTAACAATGGAAGTGCTTAAGGAATTCTTTGATGACCGTTGAATTTCAATAGGCCTCTGGCCACCAAGGTCACCAGAGCTCACCCCGTTATTTTTTTATGTGGGGGTTATCAAAAAGATAGTGTTTTCCAGAGAAGTCCTACAAACATCGATGAATTAAAACAATTCATAACTGAAGAAATTTCGTCAATAACACCAACAGTGTTGCGAAGTGTGTCAAAAAACTTGGTTCGACGTGTGCATGTTTGCATTCAAAATGGTGGCGAACATTTTCAACATTTGCTGTAAGGAATGATAATGTAAAAGATTTGAATTAAATTATGTTTTTCAAAAATAAAATTATCACAGGATTAAGTAACATTGTGCGTCTCCATTTCTGTTTTACCTCACAAATAAAGTTGTAACTGTCCAACAGTGTTAGAAATTGTCTACCACACTTAAACAAGGTTCAAACAATTATACTTCAGTGTTATAATAGTTGGCACATCCATTAGATTTAAGGGTAATAAGAAAAAAACAACGGCTACTCTTTTAAATTGATCACCCTGTATACAAACCTATAGAACATACAAAAGATACAGAAAAGAATTTGGATATTTTTCCGAATATTGAAGATAATTGCTTAAATTGAGTTTTCAAAAGTGTTATGCGTTTTCCAAATTGTTTACTTAGACATCCTATTTCTCCTTATTAGACGGGGAAATTTTGTTATAGTATTTTGAATGTGTTGGAAAGTGTATTATCTATGCTTGAAGCATGATTTTTTGGTCTTGTTAATTTTTTAAGACCTCACCATTCTGATTTGTTGCGCTTCACTTACTGTTCCAACCATAAGCCGCCACTCTAAAAACACGCTAATTTGCTCCGTTTTAAAAGTATTACTCGATTACGGAAAATTGAATGATATCACGACCAGCGGCGATCTTCTGTAATCGGGATGCCATTCATTTCCCTTTCATTGGGGCGATTTTTTTTGGTTCCATTATTTTAAAGTTTTCTTTCTTTAATATTCATGTAAATATATTTTTCAACTGACAAGCGTTTGCGGCAGCATTATTATTTGGGCTTTTTAAATATGGCGTGATTTTCCTCATTGAATGCTTTTCGGACGTAATAATTTAATAGATTTAAAGTTTTCTATCCTTTTTACTATCACCTCTATTCAAATAAGAAAATTCTGTATTGGGGAAAAAAACGTAAAAAATTAGATTTAAAAAATTATTGGTCACTGCACACCGCAATAGAGTCAAGTATGTGACTGCAAAAGATGGTTAAATTGCTATGCATTATGCATAGTTTTTAATCCTATAAAACTTATTAAACTAAACTATTTTGACCGATTTCAACATTAAATAGCCCTTAAAATAATTCTTTGATTTAAAAAACGACCACTTTAGAGTATTTATCGTACATTTCTCTATAAAACTACCATTTTTCATATTTTTATATGCAATAGTTTTTAACACTTTCCAAAATTGTTGAAAAGTATTTATGAATTTGGTTTGTCTGCCTGTCTGTCTGCCCAAACCCTAACTCGCGTAAATATACTCGGTTTTACATGCAACTGATATATGGTAATGATGTTTACCATGGCATATTCGGTATTGAATATAAAGTTTGTAGCATTAATAGTTCATTTACAGGGGCACTCAAAAGAATTCTGTTACATTATGGTTAAGGGGAAAAAATCGTTTGCAGAGTGTTTTAACCCTTTATCTACTGACGGTACTTATAAGTACCACTTACTTTAAACTTTCATCCCATAGTGAATATTACTAATGTTCTAATAGTACTTTGCAAAAACACTCTTTTAACTGTACTTTATCCGGATACATGGCAGGCTATCTTTGAAACAGCAGATGTGTTTTTTGCCGACATTTTGTACAGATTGTCACGATTGTCTTTTTATTGCTGCAAACACAGTAAAGGATATAAGATAGGAGTTGGATTTTCTTTTATGTCTTCATTATGATCTTAGAATTCAATTTGACTAGCTATTTTAGGTGAACGGTGTATGTATTTGATTTAACAGTTGAATTATTCGGTAGTACTTATAAGTACCGTCAGTACACTGGGTGTTGGAGAAAAACTTCTTGTTTACTTTTCGCCTGTGCAGTTAATCCATAGTTTTCATCTGCTTTAAAATATAATTACTAAAATGTAGTGTAGTAACAATATTTCTAGTACTTCTTTTCTGTTTCATTATTATTTTTTATAGGAAACTGAGAAAGTTGTGGCACCGGCACTTTTTTATTATGCTAGAAATGGCTTATGTAAATTCATATATTGCATATGTGGAGATGCGAGAGAATATGTTGTCCCTGGAATATAGATGTCGCATAACTGAAGGACAGCTAACAAGATCGAAACCTTAAAAAAAATAATAGTATTTTTAACCCTTTCAGGTACAAAGTATTATCAATGCTAAAGTGTTGAAATAAATTATTGGCACCGGAATTTGCCCAAAAATTTATTTGTGAATAAGAAAAAGGCTTTATTTCACATACTTATTAAATCAAAATATTTTGCCACAATTCTGGTGCCATTTGAAATACCTTGTGGGTTTTCCGTTACAATATTTTAGTCATAATGTTCAATCGTGGGGAAAAAAAGTAAATACCCCTTACTAACTCTGCAAAAAATTATCGTAGAACAAAGTTACTGGTACCACACGATTGGTAATAAAGCCTACTTTTAAATGATGTACTATATAAAATTTGATTAGGGGGCCATCTACATATTGAAACGAACCATACCTTTTTTTTTCCCCCCCCCCAATAGAAGTACACAATTCTGACAGCATAAATGAACTCTACATCCTTCAATTATCCTATAAACAAATTTTCATGCAATTCAAACGATAAGTTTCTGAGAAATTAATTGTTTTAAAAGAGCGTATTTTAGGGGCTGTATCCAAATTGAAGTTCGGTACTCGATTGTTAACCGAGAGAGCCCCCTTCTTGGTCAAGGCATCTTAAGTGCCACTCAAGCAGTCATTGAAGACTGCTAGATTACAGGATAGCATAAGAAATTTCAAAATATCTAGTCACTTCTATCATAAACCATCATTTTGCCGTTTTTTAAGCATAATTTGAAAACTACTTGGAAGAAAAATGGGAAATTTTGGATTTCCATAAAGCAGGACTTAATAAATCTAAATCCGTCAAAAAAATTCTAGGTTGCAATTCATAATTTTTTCGAATATTAATTTCATAATTCATATCATAAAATTATAAAAATTGCAAACTCGACGTACTTATGTTTGGGTATTTTAGTATTATTGCTACACAAAAAATTAGCACATTAGGAGTATAATTTCCGGAGATATTAATGAAAATATGAAAATGTAATTTAACATTAGAAGCACTCAATTTTGAATGTTTATAATTAAAAAACATCATTCAAATGACTTGAAATTTGGTGTCTAGGCATAGTTCGTACCGAAGATTTGAAACATCTCGTTAAAATAGGGTATTGCCATAGAATGAAGTTTGGGTTCGTTTTAATGTGTAGATGGCCCCCCTAAGCAAATTTTATATACATCATTTAAAAGTAGACTTTATTTCCAATCGTTCGGTACCAGTAACTTTCTTTTACGATAAGTTGTTGAGGAGTTAGTAGGGGTGTTTACTTTTTTTCCCCACGACTGTACCGACGGTACTTTAAAGTACCGCTTTAATTAAATTTGTCACGGGTGAGTATTTTTTTTAATGTTTATCCTTTAATTTTAATTGTAGTAACTGAAAAAAGATCATAATGCAGTAGATAAAGGGTTAATGACATACATTACGCTATTTCAAATGAAATTGATATAAATCACTGAATTTCACTACAAGATAGGATTACTATAGAATAGGGCGTTCATGGAATTTGTCGTTCATTCACAGGCACACACAAAAGAAATTGGTTACAGTACTGTCTTTGGGCAATAATTGCTGGAAGTAGGTTTTCAATTTCGGTATGCGCTTTTAAGTTTAACTCAGATTTTGTGTATAAATTCTAAACCTCGTATACAGGGCTGCACAAAAGAATTCACTTACCATTCCCCTTATCAGCGGAAATTGCTGAAGGGGAGTTTTCAACTGTGGTATGGATTTCACAACTGAAATAAATTTTTGAATGCATTTAGTTTATAGATACAGATGTAGGATACCATACACATATACAAGACTGTAGATGGGGATTGCTGAAATTGAGTTTTCAAATGTGTTATGCATTTCCAAATGGTTCAATCAGACATCCTATTTCAATTTATTAACCCCTTGAGGGGCGGTGGGATATATTGTATAATATATACCACCTAAGTTTAATCAAGATTCCCACCGGAAACACTTAGTTAAATTTTATTTTTAAAACTTTGGTGGCGAAAAGTTGTAAAATTGCTTTTCTTTATTTTGAAACAAAAATTTTCAAAGATTCCGGTGTGAATTCAACATTACAGGAACACAATCACTTGCCCCTCAAAGGGTTAAAAGGTGAAGTTTTGTTACATTACTCTGAATGTGTTGGAAATTGTTTCATAATCTATGCTGGATGCATGATTTTTTTTCTTTCTTGTTTTAATATAAAACTAGAAAGAGCTCGGGTCACATTAAATCCAATTCGGCAGCGACAGCAGCTACTTTATTTTATTTTTTTTTTTTTAGAGAGAGATAGATATATAAATGAAATACTAGTAGAGTAACACTGCAAGGTATGAAGAAAATTTATCAAAATTTCAGACAGAAGAGGAAGCACTCAACAGAATGTTGAATTTACAGGTATTACTAAAAGTTTTGATGCATATGGAACGACAGTGAATACCATAATGTAAACTTCCAATAACTAAAAATTGTCTGCCAATAAAAGTGGATTAGTTATTCGAATAAAGTTGTTTAACTTAATACAGACATTTGAAGACCTAAATTTATTCTAACTGTGTGTGCTTTTCTTTACGTTGGTTTTACTCGTCGTTTGTTCAGCGTAGCACTTGGAATGTATTTGTATAATGCTTTAGGTCTCTAGGAAGAAATTTAAATCTCTAAATTGCCTTTCTTTTGTAACCGTAAAATTAACTTTAGAATCTGTATTTATATATATATATATGTATACCGGGTGTCCCAAAAAGGACTGACTGATTTTAAAATTCAATAACTTGCAAACGGTGACAGATATTTAAAAAATTCTTGCAGGAGGGTTATGCATAAGGTCAAAAGTTTTATTACAGTGATTTTCGATTTTAGTTCGAATTACAAACAATAGATGGCGCTGTAAGCAATAGTCGCTAAATACAGGCTCGATTTCTGGTCCTTTCTCTTGTTCCATGCTGAAAAAGGAGATGGAAATGTATTATCCGGGCCACGAAGTACCAAAAATTGAGCCTGAATTCAGCGTCTATTGATCGCAGCGCCATCTATTGTTTGTAATTCAAACTAAAATTGAAAATCACTGTAAAAAAACTTTTGACCTTATGCATAACCCTCCTTCAAGAATTTTTTAAATATCTGTCATCGTTTGCAAGTTATTGAATTTTAAAATCAGTCAGTCCTTTTTGGGACACCCGGTATATATATATATATTATATTATACATTTGATTTTATTCACATATTTGTATCCCTTTAAACACTTTCCAACATCGTTGAAAAGTATTTATGAATTGGGTTTGTCTGTCCGTTCTCTAACTCGCGTAAATATACTCAGATTGCCATGCAATTGATGTTCACTATGGCAGGATCGGTATTGTAAATGAAGTGTGTACCATTCATAGTTCATTTACAGGGGCACTCAAAAGTGTTCTGTTACATTATGATCTATGGAGAAAAATCATTTGCGATGTATTTTAATAGTGTTACAATATTTTAAACATAATGAAATTTATTATTAAGAAGCACTAGAAGATGGTTACTATGGAATATGTTATGGATAGCACTTACATAACGGATACAGGGGAACTCAAAAGGGACTATACATATATAACGTTATCACTTTAGGGGGGAGAGGGGTTTCTGGCACTTGATATCATAAGATATCTCTAAGGGGAGAGGGGTGGTTTTTTGATATCCTTATCATTTTTGATCCAACCAAAATTTTCATTTTTTGCTAACTTTTTACATCAAAATAGTCTGTGAACTTTTTTATTAGTCTGTTATCGATTTTTATGAAATTACAAAAGTATTATTAAAACCATTAAGTAATTATAAAATCATTTTATTCCAAAATATGGATTATCTCAACGTTCGACATTCCTATTCTTCTGCGATATGTGGATACAAACCGTTGTTAGAAAAACCAGGTTCGAAGTGATACTTGTTATGTTTACTTGTACAAAAAGAGGAAGAATGTTGGTAACCTATTTTGTTGATAAAAAGTTCTGCTTACCCCCTCCCCGTCAAGAGGGCAAGTGCAAGAAGACAATATTATTGCTAAATGCATTGTGTAGCAAAAAGCCATATTTTTAAATAGTAAGCGTTTCCTTAAAGTATTATTTGCTATAAAGTTATTTTATGTATAACAGTATTATTTTATTCACCTCTCTTCACTTAAATCAGTAAAATATGCGAATAATAAATGTATACCATTGCAAACTTATTAAAAGAAAAATAAGTAAAGAATCGTCAAAATAAAAAGAATTTTTAGATATTGATAACGATATCATTTGGAAAGGGGGGGGGGGGGGAGTTCGCGGAATGATAATATATGATATCGTAAGGGATGGAGGAGGTCCAAAATTTCCAAAAAGTTGATAACGTTATATATGCATAGCCCCAAAGTATTCCCTTGTATTGTGGCCTTTGGAGAAAAATCGTTTACGGTGTAATTTAATAATGTTACTCTCTTACAAGCGAAATGTAATTGATATGAATTTCTGAGATGCACTAATACATGCTTTCTGTGGAATATGGGGGCATTTATTCATTTATCATTCATTTACAAGGTCGCACAAAAGAGTTCGGTTATAAAACGGTCTACGTGGAAAAGCTGTTCACAGCGTATTTCAATTATGTTGCACTTTTTCAAACTTGATGGAATTGATATACATTGCTGAGGTTTACGATAAGATGCCTGCAGCAGAATATGGTGTTCATTGCATTTATCGTTCATTTGCAGGGACACATAAAAGATTTCTTATACAATTACTGTATCCGAAGTGTTGTCTATCAGAGATGATTGCTGAAAGTGCGCTTTCAGTTATGGTATGCGTTTTTAAGTTTAACTCAATTTTTGTATACTACGTGATATTCATAAATTCTATTGACCACGTACAGAGATTATACAAAAGAATTCATAAGCGTTACTGACAATGAGCGTGAATTGCTTAAAGGTGTTTTTTAATTTGAGGTATGTATTTTCAAGCTAAACTACATTTCGTACTCTAAGAGATGTCTGTAACATATAAATAAAATTGTACACAGGGCTATGAGAAGAACTGGAAATAGCCGCCTATGGTTAGTAATTACTGGAAGTTTGATTTCAGTAGTTTTAAGGATGCTTTTGCCAAAATTACATTTCAGCTTAATGCTTGGTGTATAAAAATCTGTATGTAATATACAGGGCTGTACAAAAAAAGAAAAAAAAAGTACATTTCCATCTCTTGGTAGATATTTCATTTTCAACTGTGTTATGCGTTTTCTTACTAAACTAAATTTTATATGTAGAAACTGTATAAATCTATAGATCATATTCAGAGCTGCACAAAAGGATTGGAGTACCTTTCCATAAAGTATTCTGGAAGTGTTGGAAAGTGTTTCATAATCTATGCTTGACGCAGTATTTTCTTTCTTGTTTAAAAATTCCTTTCAATACTTGGGCGTTTTAAAAATAAACTAATCACGCAATATGCATACGACTAATCGAAATATTTCACAATTTTCAAAGAAGTTCGATGTCGTTGCATGAATGGCAATCTCTACTGCTTGGAGCCATTTCCAGATGACAAAGTGATTCTGAATGGTGTTCTATTTATACATATATCCAGTTTATGACATGATAGAATGTTTCTTTGAATAAAAAGTTTGTACATTCACTTATTAAAATGTCGTCTGCCGGAGACAGATTTTAAAACTAACAATCGATTTTCTGCCATCTGTCATTTGTATACAAAAACTTTCAAACTACTGATCATATGATACCAGTTCTATACAACTGTGTACTATCGAAAACTAACATTTATTTTTAAAAAAATACGAAGACGGGAAATCTTTTCTATTTTATATATATTCGTTCTGTAACAATATGAAACAAGTATTTTGAAATTCTTTTGAATGTTTTAATGGAAATTTTTCATTCTATCATTCATTTATGAGTGATGTAAATAATGACGACCCAGGGAGTGAGTGATACCGATACGTGTGTTCCTTAAACGTAAGTTCACAACTTGCTTAATTTTATTTCTTCCAGTTCAGTATTCAGGTCCAGGTAAGCAGTAAAATAATTTTATTTATATTTGCTTTCTGAAAGAGTGTTGAAAGTGAAGTAAGTAATTTTTAATTGCAGTAAATACAGTGGATCCGCTGTAACTGGACATCTAAATGTCCAGGTCCATAAAATGTCTCGGTTATTCGGTATTTATTATTTAAGTAGTTGCATGGGTGCCCAGAAGGGTGAACAGTGGTCCCTCCATACATTTTCAGATTTAATTAACTAAAATTTCTTTTTCTCTCCTGATTTTGAAAAAATATATATGTATATTCTCCTTAAGTGATTTAAAGTAATTAAATTCTAAATGAAAAAGAAATATTTTTTTTATTTTAATACAATCAAACTGATTGGTAAAGTTACCATACGAATTGAATATTTCCAGTTGAACGAAAAAATGTCCAGGGCGGGAATCGAACCCAGATCCTTGGCTTACAGGGCCAATGCTCTACCGTTTAAGCTAACTGGGCCGACAACCGACGAGCATATTTCGCTCAGATAAACTGAGCGAACCAGTGTTATCCTTGTATCAAGACTTAAAGGGAATTTTTTTATATTTCTAATGATTTTGTACATCTTTTAGGTAGCTTTAGTTACAAAAAGGTAAAAAGCTACCTACTGCTGCCTTTTGTCATGCTGTACCTCTCGTATTTATGAACCGATTTGGATGTGACTTAGTGTGTGCATAATACATACCAATGTCTCGACCGAGTTCGTTGGTGAGCATCATCCACCATCTAGTTTAAAAATAGCGGCCATTAAAAAAAAATTTAATTTAAGAATGTAAAAAAGAGGTACAGAAAAAATAGAAATTGAAAAATATTTTTTTCCTTAAGTGTTTGACTGTGATGCAAGGATTCCAGATCATTGTTTGTTTTGTTTTTATCTCAAAAATGACTGAGATATAGCAGTTTGAATTTCTAGGGCAGTTGACATTTTGAGACAATCTGATTTTTATCATGCGATAGCACGCGTATTTATTAACCAAGATGATATGATTAAGCATGGGCACAGTACATACCAAGTTCTTGACCGAGTTTGTTAGCCAGTTTCATCCGCTATCTTGTTTTAAAATGGCGGCCTTTTAAAAAGAGTTAAAAAAAAAAAAAAAAAAAAAAAAAAAAAAAACTAGAAAACAAGAATTTTGCTTTTTCAGAATTTAGTGTCGCCCCCGATGAAAAAAAATATATGTATATATAAATAGTACAAAACATATTTCAATTTTAAGACTTATAGCAAGGCTTTTATTTTGTGCAAAATGACGTCATTCGCATCCGCTTAAGAATTCCACATTTACGATCCACTCTTAATCATCTACAGTAAAGTAGGCATAGGACGTCACTATCGCGAAATAATACACAAATGCAGCAAAAAGATGCCGTCATTAAAGAAACTCGACAAAAAAAACGGCTATCTAATGATTCATAGGCTTTCATTTGTTTGTAACATTAATATAGACGATTTCAGTCGTGACGTCAGTCATGACGTTTTGGTTGGAAACTGACTCCAAACAAACGGTTGCCATGTTGTATTTTCTGTTTTGTTTGTGTGTTGCAGCTATATCTTATATCTATATCTCACATCTAAATGTTTTAATACTTGATATGTACTGGCAACATTTTCCACAATTTATATTTAAAAAGAAATGACGCATAGCAACCGTTTGTTTGGAGTCAGTTTCCAACCAAAACGTCAAGACTGAGGTCACACTGAAAGCGTCTACAGATACTTAAAATTAAATATAGTATATAATAGCTCCATGTTTCAACAGAAATTATTCGTTTAATATTTTTCCAAAATAGCACGTATTTTAATTACATTTTCTTTTGGTTGTTATGAGAAAATGGCAACAAAAAGTTATAATTGCTATTTTTCGACTATTTTCCCTTTACTTTCTATATAAATGGAGTACTTGAGTTGCCAAAATTAAACAAATGGATGCTAAAAACTACAAAAAAATTAATATTTCAAAAATAAATGGAGATACAGTTTTCAAACAAATTGCATTTAAAAGTACTTTTTCTTTCCAATACGACGGTATAAAAATTTAAAATGAGCGATGCTTAGAAATTAAAAAAATTGTTATAGAGCATTTAATCACACAATGATACATCTGCTTTGTTTATTGTCGCCTTCTGTAAGGTAACGTTATTTTTTGGAGACAAATTAAGCTGGGAGAAAGAAATAGCATACCGTCCCGGGGGCTAAAAAAATAGAAATTGAAAAATATTTTTTTTGTTGTTGTTTGTTTGACCTTGATACGAAAATTCTGGAGCATCTTTTGTTTCGTCTTTATCTTAAACAGGTGGGTAAGTGTGATCACAGATCGCACAGAGGGTTTCGTTTAAGATTCCTTTCAAAACACTTTATCCTTTTGCAAAATCTGTTAGTTTCAGATTTCGGAACCAGGTGGCGCACTCTATTCTATACAAACCTCTATCCGAACGAAACTCTGTTTTACAACCTATCCGTAGATATATTAGTCGAGGGAATCGGGCCCATAGCACCCGATATAGGTAGGCGCCCCCTGGTGGTAAAAAATGGAACTAAAATAAGTAAGTCTATGGTGCATAATATTAAAGAGTGGTCAGAGGGGTGTTGGCAAAAGTTTAAAAAGTGTCCCCGGGTGAAAAGGGGGAGAATAAAAAATTGCTTAAAATACACAAGTTAGAGCACAGAGAGTTAAATATAAGATTTTATCGAAATTTTATGATTTTTCGTTTGATCGCAAGTGTTTAGCTATAATTTCGCAAAATTTCAAGTTTTCAATTTAATTAGGGGCTGAGTTAGAAAAAAAAGCTTAAAATACACAAGTTAGAGCCCAGAGGGTTAAATATAAGATTTTTTCAAAATTTTATGATTTGTCGTTTGATCGCACGTGTTAAGCTATAATTTTGCAAAATTTCAAGTCTTCAAGTTAGTTAGGGGCTGAGTTAGAAAGAAAAGCTTAAAATACGCAAGTTAGAGCCCAGAGGGTTAAATATAAGATTTTTTTCGATCTTTTAGGATTTGTCGTTTGATGTGAGGTGTTCAGCTATAAGTATGCAAAATTTCAAGTCTCTAACATATATAGTTTCTGAGAACAGGCTCTGTGACGGACAGACAGACAGACAGAGGAGCGAGACGAATAGGGTTTCTTCAGATGAGCGAAACCCTAAAAATGGCTGAAATATAACAGTTTGAATTTCTAAGCTGACATTTTGAAACAATCTGATTTTTGTCATGCGATAGCACGCGTATTTATTAACTAAGTTGGATGTGATTAAGCATGTGTATAGGGCATACCTAGTTCTTGACCGTGTTCGTTAGCCAGCTTCTCCGCCATCTTGTTTAAAAATGGCGCCCATTCAAAAAAAAATTAATATTTAAAAAGGGTTTAAAAAAATAGAAATTAAAAAAGTTTTTTAGTGGACCTTAAAACAAGGATTCCGGAGCCTTTTTCGTTCCGTCTTTATCTTTAAAAATGGCTGAGATATAACAGTTTGAATTTCTAGGGTGGCCGACATTTTGAACCAATCTGGTTGTTGTCATGCGATAGCACGCATATTTATTAACCGATTTGGATGTGACTATGCATTTGTATAGGACATACCAAGGCCTCCACCAAATCGGTGAATATTGAATAAATATTTTTTGTTCAGTTGTAACACAGAATAATGAAAAAACATAAAATCCTAACAATATCTTCATATTGGGGTGGGGGTGGGGGCATTTTTTTACCAAAATTTCATGCTTACTTCAGACACTCAATTCAACTAAATATATTTCAATTTCCTTTGAACTTCATATTACTGTTACACTTACCTGGTGCACTGAACTAGGAGTTTTACGATGTCTTCAAAATTAACTGAAATACTTCAAAATCTGTCAAAAAAAAATACATTTTTTATTTAAAAAAACACACTATTTTTTTATTCGAGTACCTATAAAAGAATTACATTATCACATAGAACTTAGATTCAGTTTAAAACATAGAGAGTGGTATGGAAAGCATTTTGACAAAATTTCACTTAAATATTTTTGAAACATTTTATGTAATGGAGTTTTCCGAACATGAAAATAACTGAAAAAATGATTTTCCGGAAATCGCATTCAAAGATTTCTTATCTATAAAATTCGATCTTATCATTTCTTATTGATAAAATTAATCTAGAAGCGTCAATTAACGTTTATTAGAGTCTTTATGTAGAAAACATACAAAAATCATTCATAGAATTTTCTTTTTACGTTTTTCTTAGCCTTCCTATGCCAGGGGCGTCGCCATGGGGGAGTATGGGGGGAGCCTCCCCCCTCCCAATATATCTGAAGTTGGGAAATTTGAGCTTGGAGTTGGGAAATTCTAGATTTTTGAGACATTTACTTTTTTTAAAGTAACGAGGTAGACCCCGTCGAATTTCGACGAAAGAAAATGTTTACACAGGAACTGTTGCATCAAATTTCTAATACATCGACAACAATAATTACAATAAAAAATCCATCTTACACTTGTTAATTTAACTCTCCAAAGACATATTTTAACCTAAGATTAACAAAATACTTTTTTCATAAAGTTCAGCTGTTAAAATGAATGAAAAATTAAACTTTATTCATATACGTAACCAGTAACATATAATAGAGATAAGTAATTTTGATTAAGTTATCAATTAATGCTTGGTTTTACGGAATGAAAAATCAGCAAAAATGGTTTCATCTTGACATAATCATAGAATCCCCCCCCCCTCCCCCTTTAAATCTAAACCGAATCAAGTCGTTTTCCACATTTCACATCCATATTAACCATTTAAAAACTTTTTAACGCGCAATAGGTTATTAATAAATATATTTTCAAATTTGATGTCATGTTTGTCAACTATTACAACTTTCCATGTGAAAATTCCCACTCGTGATTTGAGGTCTTAGTATAATCTATGTACCTGCGCGTAAAAATTCCAGAATTTTATAACTTTTAGACGTATTCAAGGAAAAATATCTCGTTTTATCAAATAAAATTAACGTTTTCTTTTAAATGTGGCGTCGTTTTCAGTCTCTGAAATATTTTGGCTATTGTCTCAAACTCACTATCAGCGGAATGAAAAAATAGTGAAATATAACAGCATCATCAGGGAAATTGTGTCTTTTTTAAAGCGTAACGTCATTTTCTGTTCAATTTTTTTTTTTAAAGATAATTTTTAATGTAATGAGAAAATGGTATCAGTAAGAATATAATCAATAAAGATAACTAAACCCATACTTTTAATAGAAATAAAGTACTTCGGTTGCCACAATTAAAAAATTGGTATTAAAAACTATAAAAAAATTAATATCTCAAAAATAAATTGAGATACAGCTTTCAAACAAATTGCATTTAAAAGTAAATTTTTTTCTGTATAAGACGGTGTAAAAATTTAAAATGTTGGATGTTTAGAAGTTTAAAAATTCGCAGTAGCGAAAACTGCAAAACTGAAATTTTATTTGAAATTTCAAAGTGTTGCCATTCGCAGAATGACGTATGCGTTACGCACAGATATGTTTGTCCTTTATAATATAGATAGTAAAAAAATTACGAAATTTTTATTGTTTTGGTGATTATTTTGAGTACTGCAACAGTAAACAAGTTAAAATATCAAATGAAATACAAAAAGAAATCAGCCACACTCAATCTATCATTGTATTTTTCAGTTCTACAAAAATATTGTACATCTAACAGACCTAAATTTCTCTTCTCCTGCCCATCAATAACTGATGTGACGTTTTATCTGAGATCACTCAGAGACCAGATGGCCATAGCGTAATAAACATTTTTAATTGGTACCTCCAGATGCCTATCTATAAAATTCACATGTCAATGTTTCACAGAATCCAGATGGAACGTGTAAACAGATTTAATGATGTAAATATCTTGAAAAGGCTGCGTAACAATCTATAAGAACTAAAACTTTTTGACTAAAATGACTCAATGTGTACCACGTGGGTTAGCTAAGAGATAGACTGGACTCTCTCGGAAAAGAGCCCCGTGGAAGGAGATGCCTTCTGGACGCGAGCGAAAGAGGTCATTTTTTTCGGCTGTGCTGATGGAGCGATCCGCTCCGAAAGGAATAATTTTTTTATTATGTGTATAAGACTTATGTGTGCTTGCTGTCTGTGTGTCCATGTGCCGTCAATAAAACTGTAGAAAAGGAACTCCAGGCTCTTTTTATTTTTAGTTACGAATCTTCGCTTAAGTTAGTTTTTGGCGTTACACTGACTAACCAGTTCCTTTATTTCCTCCAAAACATTGTTCCTTTCTCAAAAATTTCACCTTACCTCCCCTTCTCCTCCCAAAAGAGAATCCAGCTATTTTAATCCAAAGGGATTGCAGCTTCTTTTGAAAATTGGAGATCACTTGTAGCACAACAGAAAGGAATGTGGTAACCAACTTGAAACACAGCTATAAGCAAGAAGATTTGATGAGTTTTCACAACTTTTTTTACTAATTTTGCGTTTTTTGGACAATATTTTACTCATTCTCGTGATTCTTTTGCCGCAAAAATTAGTTAACCCTTCGCTGTCAAGTAAAAAGCGTTATATGAGCAAATGCGAATATAAGAAGTCGTTAGTTTAGATAAATTTGTCACATTTTACTTTTATTTGCGTGCGGAAATATATATCAGTCCTGTTCGCTTATATTCATATGTGTTTATAAAATTTTAAACCAAAAGTCCAGTGTTCTGTGTTTAAAGCTGTTCTAAAAAGTTACTATAAATCTCAGCACGAAGAAACCCTTCATAATAGGAAAAGAGTTTTCGTGCAAGATTTTGGAGCATCTAAAAATCCATCCGAGGATGAAAAAGGTAAAAAATGGACTATTTTAATTTGGAACAGAAATATGACCATGAAAGCAGTCCATCAACTGAAGAAAAAATCGACATGCACTGTAACACTGACACGTTGCACTTGAATAAAATTTTGAAGAAATAAAGATTTCCTTACAGACAAGCTCACAAACAATTATGAATATTAGGATGTGACTGGAGAAGCTGAGTTCCGAAAGCACCGTAGGAAAACGGTTTCACCAAAGGCAATAGATAAAATTAATAGCACAGCAATGAACATTGATACACATAAGTTTTACAGTAAAGAATTATAAGAAACTAGCAAACCCCGCGGCTTTGCTCGCGTAATAGTTGAAATATGCCAAGTGATATTTGCATGACTATTTTTTTTATTAGAAGAACACTTTTTTTGAATAATTCAAAAATTAAAAATTAAGTCACAGTTTGGATAAACTTCATTGTAAAAGTGCAATAGACAGAAATGAGATTTTAATTAATAAGAAGAACTAAAACTAATTCCAAATAAATGATAATTTAGAAAGTATTTTGAGACTTTTATGCTCATTTCAGTATTCATTTGAAGTGTTGAATTTTTTAGAAACCATCTTAACACATTCACATCTTAAAATTAACCATCATGTCAAATTCCAACCTTCTTGTCTAACAGTCTACCAACTGTCTGGTGTTAGTGGCACTAACATAAAATGCCGAAACAGAATTGAAATAGAATGTCTCGAAAAATGTTGAAGCATAGACTGTCACCATTAATTTGCCAACATTATCTTGAAATCGGTTGGTATTTCCTAATATTCTATAGAAAACGGAATTTAGATGTTTTTAAAGGCTTTCTTGTTGTTCCTGCCAACCAGGTGGTAGTGACACCTGCATAAAATATAGCTCGTATAGGATCAGGGACTACCACTGTTGATTCGCAACCAAAGATTTCTGTAATCGGTTTGTTATTTCCTGAGATTCCATAGAAATCGTAATTTAAGACTCTTTTAGAATGCTTTTCGCTCCTTCCCTTCGCTTCAACCCTTTTTAATTTCGAATTTATTTTCGACTTTTCTTAGAGGACATTTATATTTTATAAGTAACTACCTTGCTATATTTAAAGTTTCTAGCATCTTCAGTACCGCAGAAATCGCAATTTAGAAAGTTTTTGCTCCTGCAACCCTCTAGAGGTTGTGGAACCGACATAAAATATAGTTTATGTTTGAGTAGGTTCTGTCACCATTATTTTGCAATCATTATGTTTGAAACCTGTTTCGTATTTCATACGATTGCATATAAATCGTAATTTAGAACGCTTATAGAACGTTTTTCGCTCACACATCCTTTTAAATTTGGAATTTTCTTTCGACAATTCTTAGAAAGCATTTGCTTCTTTGAAGTAATTACCATTCCAAATGTAAAATGTTAGATCCCCTCTTTAACACAAAAACACAATTTAGAACATTTTTTGTTCCTGTAACTCCCAGGTGGTAGTGACAACATCGTAAAATATAGGCTATGTTGGAGCGGCGACTGTCACCATCAATTTGAAACCATTACTACTGAAATCGGTTTATATTTCCTGAGATTGCGTAGAAATCGCTATTTAGAAAGTTTTCAGTACGCTTTTCGTTTATTTTCACCCCGTTTAAATTTCAAATTGCTAGTCCCTTTAGTATCACAAAAACCCCAATTTAGAATTTTTTTAAATTAAACTGCAAGGTGGTAGTGACGCCGACATGAAGTAGATCCTATATTGGAGCAAGGGCTGTAATCATCAATTTCCAACCATCACTTTTGAAATCGGTTGGGTTCTTTCTGAGATTGCGTAGAAATCGCCATTTAGAACGTTTTTTAGAACTCTTTTCGCGCATTTTCACCCCTTTTAAATTTCGAATTTTTTAAGAAATGTTCTTAGAGATCATTTATATCTTATAAGTACCATTCCAAATTTCATGTTTCTAGGCCCTTCAGTAGCACAAAAATCGCTTTTCGAACGTTTTTTTGCTCCTGCACCCCCTTTGGGGGTTATGGCACCGACATAAAATGTACCCTATGTTGGAGCAAGGGTTCTCGCCATCATTTTGACACCATTATTTTTGAAATCGGTTTGGTACTTTTTGAGATTGCGTAAAAATCGTCATTTAGAACATTTTTTAGAACGCTTTTTGCGCATTTTCAGCCTTTTAAATTTCGAGAAATGTTCTTAGAGATCATTTACATCTAATAAGTAACTACCATGCCAATTTCCATGTTTCTGGGCCCTTCAGTAAAACTTAAATTCACAATTTCGAACGTTTCTTTTTTACTCCTGCACCCCCTTTAGGGGTGGTGGCACCGACATAAAATGTAGTCTATATTGGAGCAAGGGTTATCACCATCATTTTGACACCATTATTTTTTAAAACAGTTTGGTACTTCCTGAAATTGCGTAAAAATCGCCATTTAGAATGCTTTTTAGAACGCTTTTCGCGCATTTTTACCCCTTTTTTATTTCGATTTTTTAAAGAAATGTCCTTAGAGATCATTAGTATCGTATAAGTAACTACCGTTCCAAATTTCACGTTTCTAGGCCCTTCAGTAACACAAAAATCGCATTTTTAGAACGTTTTTTGCTCCTGCACCCCCTTTTGGACAGTGGCTCGGATATAAGATATAGCCTATGTTCTAAGTTGGACTAACATCATCATTTTGATACCATTACTTTTGAAATCGGTTCGGTAGTTTTAGAGCTTACCTCCTACAAATAAACAATTTTTACCTCTTTATAATATTACTAGCAAACACCGCGGCTTTGCTCGCGTAATAGTTGAAATATGCCAAATGATATTTGCATAACTATTTTTCAATTCCTAGTATTAGTTCACATTCTCCCTATATTTATTTATAGATCTTGTTCAAATTTTCAATCGTTAATAAAATACTTATTATTCATCCTATCAAGTTGAAATAAATTTTTTAAACTTGTACTGGATGACAATTGATGTTAATACAGTTTTTCCAAATATTAATTCATTAATTAAATTTTAATTAATTAATTTTAGTTTTACATGGGAGGCAAAATGGCGGCCATTGGTTATTGAAGCATTTAATGCATCTTCATATCTATAAGGAAGGTTCCAATAGGTGGGACCCTGTTATGTAGCCAACTTGGCGATATACCGCCAAATTTGGCGGCCAAAATGAGTCGCCAAATGGGACGTCAACTTGGCAATATCTCTAATATTTCGCCAAATTCCCATAGACTTCCATTGTAAACCTACTTGCTTATAGAAAATCAACAAATTGAGATATTTTAATGCAACAAAAACTAATATTAGCTTAAGGGATTATACTAAATTTTTCTTTGATGACCTAAGTAGGAATTGACTTTAAAAACAAAATTTTTATATTACTTGTTTATTAGAACAACACTTTTTGGAATAATTCAAAAATTACAAATTAAGCCACAGTTTGACTAAACTTCATTATAAAAGTGCAACAGAGAGAAATGAGATTTAAATTAATAAGAAGAACTAAAATTATTCCAAATAAATGATAATTTAGAAAGGGTTTTGAGACTTTTATGCTCATTTCAGTAATATTCATTTGAAGTTTTGAATTTTTTAGAAACCATCTTAACACATTTACATCATAAAATTAACCATCATGTCAAATTCCAAGTTTCTTGTCTAACAATCTACCACCGCTCTGGTGTTAGTAGCACCAACATAAAATACCGAAACAGAGTTGAAATAGAATGTCTCTAAAAATGTTGAAACAGAGACTGTCACCATTAATTTGCCAACATTAACCTTGACATCGGTTGGTATTTCCTAATATTCTACAGAAAACGGAATTTAGATGTTTTTAAAGGCTTTCTTGTTGTTCCTGCCAACCAGGTGGTACTGACACCGGCATAAAATATAGCCCGTATAGGATCAGGGACAATCACTCTTGATTCGCAACCAATAACTTCTGTAATCGGTTTATTATTTCCTGAGATTCCATAGAAATCATAATTTAGGACTCTTTTAGAATGCTTTTCGCTCCTTCCCTTCGCTTCAGCCCTTTTTAATTTAGAATTTATATACGACTGTTCTTAGAGGACATTCATATTTTATAAGTAACTACCGTGCTATATTTAAAGTTTCTAGCCTCTTCACTACCGCAGAAATCGCAATTTAGAAATTTTTTTGCTCCTGTAACTCTCTAGGGGTTGTGGCACCGACATAAAATATAGCTTAAATGTTTGAGCAGGTTCTATCACCATCAATTTGAAACCATTATGTTTGAAATCGGTTTCATATTTCATACGATTGCATTACAATCGTAATTTAGAAATCTTATAGAACGCCTTTCGCTCACTTCAACTTCACTTTCACATCAACGTAAAATATAGGCTATGTTGGAGCAGGGACTGTCACCATCAATTTGAAATTATTACTTCTGAAATTGGTTTATATTTCCTGAGATTGCATAGAAATCGCCATTTAGAACGTTTTTTAGAACTCTTTTCGCACATTTTCACCTCTTTTAAATTTCGAATATTTTAAGAAATGTTCTTAGAGATCATTTATATCTTATCAGTAACTACCATTCTAAATTTCATGTTTCTAGGCCCTTCAGTAACACAAAAGTCGCAATTTCGAACGTTTTTTTGCTCCTGCTCCCCCTTTAGGGGTAGTGACACCGACATAAAATGTAGCCTATGTTGGAGCAAGGGTTATCACCATCATTTTGACACTATTATTTTTGAAATCGGTTTGGTACTTCTTCAGATTGCATAAAAATCGCCATTTAGAACGTTTTTTAGAAAGCTCTTTTGCGCATTTTCATCCCTTTTAACTTTCGAATTTTTTAAGAAATGTTCTTAGAGACATTTATATCTAATAAGTAACCACCATGCCCAATTCCATGTATCTGGACCCTTCATTAACACAAAAATCGCAATTTCGAATGTTTCTTTGCTCCTGCACCCCCTTTAGGGGTAGTAGCACCGACATAAAATGTAGCCTATGTTGGAGCAAGTGTTGTCACCATCATTTTGACACCATTATTTTTGAAATCGGTTTGGTACTTCTTGAGATTGCGTAAAAATCGCCATTTAGAACGTTTTTTAGAACGCTTTTCGCGCATTTTCACCACTTTTAAATTTCGAGCTTTTTAAGAAATGTCCTTAGAGATCATTAGTATCTTATAAGTAACTACCATTCCAAATTTCATGTTTCCAGGCCCTTCAGTAACACAAAAATCGCATTTTTAGAACGTTTTTTGCACCTGCACCCCCTTTTGGCCAGTGGCACGGACATAAGATATAGCCTATGTTCTAAGTTGGACCAACACCATCATTTTGAGACCATTACTTTTGGAATCGGTTTGGTAGTTCCAGAGCTTACCTCCTACAAATAAACAATTTTTACCTCTTTATAATAGTAGTATAGACTAGCAAACCCCGCGGCTTTGCTCGCGTAATATTTGAAATATGCCAAGTGATATTTATATGTCTAATTTTTATTAAAAGGTACTAACTAAATTTTTATTTTATTAAAAGGTAATATTTAATTTTATTAAAAGGTACTTATTACTATTAGGAATAATTAATAAAATTACTATTTAAAACACAGTTTGATTAAACATCATTGTTAGCATGCATAAGGCAGAAATGAGACTTAAATTAATAAAACGAAATAAAACTAAATAAATAATAATTAAGAAAATATTTTGAAACTTTTATGCTCAATTGATACGCTCATTTCAGTATCCATTTGAAGATTTGAATTTTTTAGAAACCATCTTCTTAAATCTTTAAATTAACCATCATGTTAAATTCCAAGTCCTTCCACCTCTCTCAACATAAAGGGTTATGTTGAAACAGGAACTGTCACCATTAATTTGCCAACATTAATTTTGAAATAGGTTTGTTATTTCCTAATATTCCACAGAAACGTAATTTAGAAAGCTTTTAAAGGCCTTTTTTATAGCGTTTGTTGTTCCTGTGAACCCCAGGTGGTAGAATCATCGGCATAAAATATAGCCTGTGTAGGATCCGAGACTGTTACCATTGATTTGAAACTATTACTTTTATATTTGGTTTATATTCCCTGAAATTGCGCAGAAATCGTAATTTAAAACTTTTTTAGAATGCTTTTCGCACCTCCCCATCACTTCACCCCTTTTCAATTCGAATTTATTTTCGACAGTCCTTCGAGGGCATTTATATTGTATAAGTAACTACCATGCAATATTTAAAGTTTCTAGCCTTTTCAGTATCACAGAAATCGCAATTTAGAAAGTTTTTAGCTACTGCAACCCTCTGGTGGTAGTGGCACAGACATAAAATATAGCTTATGTTTGAGCAGGTTCTATCACCAACAATTTGTCATCATTATTTTCTTAATCGGTTTGGTATTTGATAAGATTACATAAAAAATGTAATTTATAACGCTTTTCGCTCACTTTATCTTTTTAAATTTGAAATTTTCTTTCGACAGTTCTTAGAAAGCAGTTGCATCTTGTAAGTAAATACCATGCCATACTTCAAAGTGTTAGACCCTTCAGTTATGCAAAAAACGCAAATTAGAACATGTTTTGCTTTTGCAACCTTCAGATGGTAGTGATAGCAACATAAAATATAACCTATGCTATAGCAGGGACTGTCACCATTGATTTGCAACCATTACTTTTGAAATTTCCTGAGATTGAGTAGAAATCGCAATTTAGAACGTTTTTAGAACTCTTTTCGCGCATTTTCACTCCTTTTTAAATTTCCAATTTTTTCGAAACTGTTCTTAAAGATCATTTATATGTAATAAATATGTACCTTGCCTAATTTTAAGTTGCTAGCCCCTACCGATCACAAAAATCGAAATTTGGAACGCTTTTTTGTTCTTGCAACGTCTAGGTGATAGTGCTACCGACATAAAATAGCGTCTATGTTAGATCAGAGGCTGTCAGCATCAATTTCTTACCATTACTTTTGAAATCAGTTTGATTCTTCCTGAGATATTGGTGACAAATCGGCATTTAGAAGGTTTTTAGAACGCTTTTCGCTAATTTTACTCCTGCATCTCCTCTGAGGTAGTGGAAACAGATATAAAACATAGCCTATCTTGGAATAAGATCTGTCCCCATCATTTTTACACCATTATATTTGATATCGGTTCAGGATTTCCTGAGATTGCTAGAAATCGTAATTTAGAACGTTTTTTACAACACTTTTTGCGCATTTTGACCCCCTTTTAAATTTCGACTTTTTTAGAAAATGTAATTAGAGATCATTGATATCTTATAACTAACTACCATTCTAAATTTCACGATTCAAGGCCCTTCCGTCACGCAAAAACTGCAATTTAGAACGTTTTTTCTCCTGCACCCCCTTTGGGTTAGTGGCACCGACATAAAACATAGCCTATGTTGGAGCAAGGGTTTTCACCATCATTTTGACGCCATTATTTTTTTAATAGGTTTGGTATTTCCTGAGATTGTGTAAAAATCACCATTTAGAACGTTTTTAGAACGCTTTTCGCGCATTTTCACCCCTTTTAAATTTCGAATTGTTTAAGAACTGTTCTTAGAAATCCTTTATATCTAATAAGTAGCTGATACTTCAAATTTCATATTTCTAGGTCCTTCAGTAACACATAAATCGCATTTTTTGAACGTTTTTTGCGCCTACACCCCCTTTGGGGTATGGGCACCGACATAAAACATAGCCTATCTTAGAGCAAACGTTGTAACTATCATTTTGACACCAATATTTTTTAAATCGGTTTGGTATTTCCTGAGATTATGTAGAAACTACCATTTTGAACGTTTTTTAGAACGCTTTTTGTGCATTTTCACCCCTGTTAAATTTCGAATTGTGTAAGAACTGTTCTTAGACATCATGTATATCTTATAAATAACTAATATTCCAAATTTCATATTTCTAGGCCCTTCAGTAACGCAAATATCGCATTTTTAGAACGTTTTTTGCTCCTGCACCCCCTTTGGGGTAGTGGCACCGACATAAAATATAGCCTATGTTCTAAGTTGGACTAACACCATCATTTTGATACGATTACTTTTTGAATCGGTTTGGTATTTCCTGAGATTATGTAGAAACTACCATTTAGAACGTTTTTTAGAACGCTTTTTGTGCATTTTCACCCCTTTTAAATTTCGAATTGTTTAAGAACTGTTCTTAGACATCATGTATATCTTATAAGTAACTAATATTCCAAATTTCATATTTCTAGACCCTTCAGTAACGCAAAAATCGCATTTTTAGAACGTTTTTTTGCTCCTGCACCCCCTTTGGGGTAGTGGCACCGACATAAGATATAGCCTATGTTCTAAGTTGGACTAACACCATCATTTTGATACCATTACTTTTGGAATCGGTTCGGTAGTTCCTGAGCTTACCTCCTACAAATAAACAATTTTTTCCTCTTTATAATAGGAGTATAGAATAGTATAGTATAGTATAGTATAGATACAAGAAAATTTCGGGAATTTAATAATGGGCTTAAATGACAATGTTCCCTATATCAAGAGAATATTGCAGCAATGCATTCCATATTTAAATTAGAATTGTGCTAGGGAAAAGTTAATAATGTTTCCACCTGTATATGAGAAACCGGATGTACATGACTTGCAGAGTCAAATAGAAATAAACCAAATCCCAACTCACTTAACAAACCTTTTACTCATGCCATGAAATTCAAAGACTATTTGGGTCACGCCGTCAAACTATATACTCGTACCTTAACATTCACAGCAGCTTATCTTTATGGCGTTGCATCTAATGAAAGAATCTTTAGTCAAATAAAAATTTAAAAAATATATATTGCAAGCTATAATGAGGGATGACAGACTTTACAGCCAAATGCTTTTAAAATATGAAAGTGAAAAACGGATTTTTATTAAGCTAAGCGATGTTATTAACAGGTGGGGGCTTCTTTGAAGACCACAAGAATTAATATTAAGTGAAAACTAGTCGGATGTGCCAATCCCAAAATTTTCTTCTACTCCATACATGCCTCAAAATTTGCAATCGCAGTGCCAAAATTAAATGACAATTCTTTGCCTATAATAACAAACTCTAAAGGTATAGATTTGTTGAATTGTGTGCATTTAAAAAGGAGACATAAGCATAGCATTTTTCAAACAAATCATTGAATTTTGGCAGCCAGCCTCTTAGATGTCTGCAACCAAAATTCCTTACTCAAAGTGCACAAAATCGATAGCTTTGGACAGTAGACCCAAGCCTAATAAGGATCTATTTATGTGGAAGTACTACTTATGTGGAATATGAAGTTTGACTAAATTCCGTGCATTAGTTTTTGAGATACAGCTATCGCAAAATCGTGAAAAATGCTGCATAGCAGCACCACCTGCTGTATGATATATATAAAAAGCTAATCTGCATCAAATTATGTCAAGATTTAACTAATATGACGTTTGATCAAATTCCGTGCAATAGTTTTTGAGATATAATTATCGCTAAAATCATGTAAATCGTGAAAAATGCTGCATAGCAGTGCCACCTGTTGGACGATTTACACCAAAAACAAATCAGCACCAATTTTTATCAAGGTACAGTCAAACCTCGTTAACACGAACTGTTTCCGATTGCCTTGTCTAGTTGTATGTAATGTAGTTAAGTTTCGATAACACGAACTACTTTTAATACGAACAAAAAAAGTTTCACCTTCAGTGTTCGCGTTAACGAGGTTCGACTGTATAAGTGAATCTTTAAAGTTTTGTTAAATTTCGTGCATTAGGTCTTGTGTTAGAACGCCCACAAAATTTGTATCGCATATAGACAGACAGATATTTTCTAAAAACAGTCGAATCGTGTTCAGGATTTACTAAAACGCATAAATCAGTGTAAAACCGGAAGTCAAATTTTTTCACGAATCCAATACTTTCTTCTTGTAAAGATAGAAGAAAGTAAAAAGCGTATTTATTTTTGTAGTAAACAAACCCATAATTAGTATTTTTATGTTTTCAGTTTCAGAATTTTTCTTTGGAAAGGAATTTTTCATGCAAAAGTATCATTATAATTATTACACACGTTGTGCATATCATGTTAGTCGAAAATTGGAGTAATTTGTTTCAAGTTGGGAAATTTTCGAATTCTCCCCCCCGAAAAAATATCTGTGGCTACGCCCCTGTCCTATGCCCACTTCCGGTATTTGACTCATTACTTCTTGTTTTTTAAATTGTCCATAACTCCACTTTTAGTAATTGCAGGAATAAAATGAAAACAGATTTGGAATCACAAACGATTGCTCTTTCAAATAAAGCAATAAACAAAATTTCCCCCAAAGTGGTCATTAGCCAAATACCTTAAGTCGGACTATTTTGACAAAATAAACTCAAATTAAAACATTTTTATTAACAAAAAGCTTATTTTCTTGTGATTTTGGCATACTTTATTTTTAACCATTTGGAAAAATAGTTATTGTCCTCGTCAGGGTAGAAAATCAAAAGCATATCTGAAGCTTTTTATTGATTTAATCCGCATTTTATTCGTTTTCTGATTGGTCTATACAGTAATTTGTACTTTCCCTTTACTTTTAACAGAGATGGATACTTCTGTTGCCACTATGGCAAAAAAGTAATAAAAACTACAAAAAAAAAAAAATAAATAAATAAATAAAATTAAATTAATAACTCAGAAACAAATTGAGATACAGCTTTCAAACAAATTGCATTTAAAAGTACATTTTTTTCTCTGTACGATGGTGTAAAAAGTAATATTGTGAAATGTTTAGAAGTTTAAGAATGAAATTTCATTTAAAATGGGTCCTCAGATTTCTTGGAAATCTGACGATGGAAAAGCCTTTTCTCGAACAGCCAATGAAATGCTTGGATAATACGTAAGTTTCAGGAAATCTGACGAGTCGCATGCGATTTTTGTCGCTTGCAATTTTGTGTAATAACACTATTAATGTTTAATTCATGGTGTACGTAATGTATGATCAACTCCGTGCGATTTTTTGTCTTAAATTTTAGTCTTTGAAAAAATCATTTTCCAAATGGTCGTTGTAAATTGTTAAATTGCTTTTTTTTTTTTTTTTTTATTGAAATAGATCAGGATTTATTGAGAAAAGAACTCTCTTTTAAATATTGTAGAATAAATACCTTTTTTTCCCACGCCAAACAAAAATTATGAAACCACTGACTGGGCTTCTAAATTACGTATATGTGTCGTAACAGGAGCTTACGTTTCCATTAATATCTTTGTTACATAAGATTTTATCCAACTTTTGCAAAAGATTCAGATGTTTCGTGGTTGAAAGGTAAGTAAATATTGTTAATAGGATAAGATAAAATCTGTCCAACGAGATGCTTACTATTAATGAAATTGCAGTAAAAAATTCACCCTCGAATTCTAAAATAACACAATACATTTTTATCAGAAGAAAGTATTGGAATCTTTTTGATGGATTTACACGTTTTAAGTTGACCTGAATATGATTTGACAATTTTTTGAAAATTTCTCTCTGTATATGATACATATATCCCAGGCACTTTTCCCCTAAAACTAAAGCATAGAATTTCATCAAATATCATACTATTTAATTAGACCTTATCACGTACAAGTGCTAATCAGGTTTTGGTGTGTATGGCCCAACAGGTGGCATTGCTATGCTGTATTTTTCACAATTTATGTATCTGTATCTTAGCATCTCTGGTAGGAAATTTCACCAAATTTCACATTCACTTAACCCTTGACATAAATTGATGCTGATTAGATTTTGGTGTATTTCGCCCAACAGGTGGTGCTATACTGTGCCGCATTTTTAACGATTTCCGTGATAGCCAGATCTTGGCATGTTTGGGATGGAATTTCATCAAATTTAATATGTAATATAAAGCCAGATCTTGGCATGTTTGGGATGGAATTTCATCAAATTTAATATGTAATATAATTATGAATAACTGTTGATTCGATATTGGTTTTGATCACTCCCCAGCTCTAATTATCGTTAAAAGATCATGGCGAGTGGAAATATTTTTTAATGTCCCTGTGAACGAACAATAAATGCTATTTTGCGATGGGGAACATGTTATAACGAATTTCAAATATCTTTTTCGTTATATTTAAAATATTATAACTTCATTAATGTCTATTTCAAACAATTTCTGCCAATAAAGCGTAATATGAAAGAACTCTCTTTTTGTTTTCGTGTAAACGAAATACTGATGTTACACACATAATTTACAATAGTTATATACTACTACATTGAACCTCAAAAATATTTACAATAAATTTTGCCGCAATCTTTTCAACTTTATTGAAAAGTATTAAAAATCAATACCTTATTTCTAAAATTGTTAATTTATTGGTGTGTTCATTAAAAAAAATAATTAATAAGTTTGGAAAGTCTGCGTCCTCGCGCGTCTCTAGCGTCCCTCTTGAAAATATAAAGTAAGGAGACGTTCGAGATAAAATAAAAAAGTGAGGGGACGCCGTATCCCCACGTCCCCCCTCGACTACACCACTGCTTCAAAGTCTACCATCATATTAAAAATCATACTATCAATGGTTCTATTACAGAACTGAAATTACTTGACTCTAGATTTAAAAAAAAAAAAAAAAAAAAAAAAAAAAAAAAAAAAAAAAAAAATTGCGCTGATTCCGAATATGCTTTCCGTTTTTCTCTAAGGTGGTCCAGTTTTTGAGAAATTTGTATATTTAAGTGTATGCAAATTTAAGTTTTTTTGTGCTATTTTATGCAAATTTTGGATACAAGAAATTTCAGATTGAACTACCTTTTCTAGATAATGACTACTGGACTATTGGCTTCAGCTAAATGTCATGATCTGCATATTCTTAACATTTATCTGTCAGTTATTAAGCCTAATTTGCATATTTTTCAATGGTGTAATCTATAATGGCATATGTTTACATTACTATCACCTTTAAAGTTGTTGGCACAGAACTGACGTAGTGTTTTTCTAGACTAGATTTTTATGCTGATTTCAAATCTGCAATCTGTTTCCTTATATTCCGTATTATATTTCCTTATATCATTTTCGAGTAAAATGAATTTCTACTTTTGTACGATATGAACTTTACCCACGTGATGTCAGCCGCGGGTATACACAAGAAAAACACCAATAGGCGTGAAGAACAGTTTAACACAGCTTTACCTTTGCCCAATAAAGAGTCTTTTTCGGAGGGTATGATGTGCAGGGCCGAAACTAAGGGGGAGGGGGGGGGGCAGTAGAGGGGGCATGTGCCCCGGGCGCCAGAAAGAAGGGGCGCCAAATGAAGGATCACACCTTTGGAAAGGATCCTTTTCTTCTGATGGACTGATGGCTTCTATTATTATGAAACAGCCATTATAAATGAAGTGTTAGGTGAAGATGAAAGAACAGTCGTAAAAAGTTAGAACTCTGATTTTCTGGTCAGAATGGGAAAAAAAATAGCCATATTTTTTTTTTTTTTTTTTTTTTTTTTTTTTTTTGAAAAAATTGTTTCCCATTTTTTTTCCCATTCTGACCAGAAAATAAGAGTTCTAACTTTTTACGGCTGCTCTTTCAGCTTCACCTAACACTTCATTTATAATGGCTGTTTCATAATAATGGAAGCCATCAGTCCATCAGAAGAAAATAACTCGGTTAAGCGGGACTCGGATAATCGGGATTCTACTGTATATTTCATTTTAAAAATGATCTTTAGACTACTTTTGTTGGTGTTCAGAGGGGGTCATGATCCCTGTGACCTCCCCCTTGGATCCGATTACATAGTTCAGTATTACATATTTTAAATTTTAAAATAAGTCAGCTATTGGAAAATTAGTAAAATTCTCTTCGTAAATATACTTTGCGGAAGAGGTGTGTGCGTGTGTGTGTGGGGGGGGGGGCAAAAACCATGTTTGCCCCGGGCGCAAAAAAGGCTAATTTTGGCATTGGGTGTGGCTGTTGCCATTCACGGGTAAAGTCCTTTTTAGGGGTGTGTACCTCATTGTCAAAAGGGTGAACAGTGTCAGATTCCTATCAGGGACATAAACAACAATTTAGTATATAATAAAAAAAAATTAAAAGTAGTAGAATCTATCCTAACTAGTTAAAGTACACAAACTAGCATAAAAAGCGCTTTCTGGTTTTTTTTTTTTACCAAAAAATGAAATTTCACTTTTTTCAAAAACCAGACATGATAGAAGGAAACAGATACCAGATTTGAAATCAGCGCAAAAAACTGGTTTAGAAAGATAATAACATACTCGTGTAGCAAAAATATTTAGACATCAAGAAACATTAGAAAAAACATGAAGAATATGCAAATTAGACACAATACTTCACGGTCGTATGTCAGTATAATCTCAGAAACAACCCAGATAGCATGAACATTAGCAGCAAGTTTGATTTTTTCTGATATTATCTTGCCGTGAAAAATTTGAATTGAGAAATTCGCAGCAAATCTCCCGCAAGGTAAACCATCTCCATCACCCACTTGTATGAGTAGTTTGTTGTGAAACTGATGGCAAGACTGTCTTTAATTCACGAAAGTGACTAAAGCAAAAAATTCCTTTGTTGAGAGAATAGACAATCAGCCGATACGCAGAAACTGCAGAAATTTTATTCGGTTGGCACCGCTTTTTTTAAACGCTATACTTATCAAATACCAAAAAAGGCTCGAATTGAAAAGTATAAATATTTCATCCTAACTTGTTTATGGTGGTAAAAATGATGCATGCACCTTAATGGTGCGTATGCATCAATAGACCTGATCAGGTCTATGGACCCTTTCGAAGGGGGTTAAACTTATAGTGTAACAGTTGTAAACAGTTGAAGTGGCGTGGAAAGGTTACTACTTTGCAGTAAGTTTGCAGTTTTTTTATTACTTGTTTGCCGTTAATTTGCAATAAATCTGATGCAGCATGAATTTAATTTGCACGACAAGTTAGCTGCAAGTTCAAAGTGTGCCGACTTCGGCGTTTGCGTTATCTTGCTGCAGTCTTGTTATGAACTTTCAGTTTTGTCATGCTAAGCTTGCTGCAACTTTGCAGGTTTTCAAAGCAAGACTTCTGCAAATTTTCTGCAAACTAAAAATGCTATGTGGGAACGTTTTTGTAAAGTAAACTAGGCAGTAATCATAACATAAAACAAAAAAGTTAGTCTGATAATGCTTTACGCCTTAAATTTGCATATAATTGAACAAAATTTACTAAATTTGCATAAATCGAAATATGCAAATATCACAGATATAACTAGATTTGGAATGAGCACAATAAACCACATAAGAAACAACTTATTTCGATTTTGTGAAAGAGCAAAAGTTCAAATTTGTTGACCAGTGTTGCTGATGTTACGGTATTTATCTACAGTATTGCATATTTTTAATTGTACTTTTTCAGTTCAATGGGACTTGCCAAGCAGTTTACACGACTATTGAAAAATTCGGTTATTCCTGGATTACCACAGATTGCTGAGACTAGAAATGCGAGTAAAAAAGGTCTGAAAGTCGTTGTTTTTCTTAGTTGCACCACTGGATTTCTTTGGCAAACGTTTTCATTTTTGACTGTTTATTGGACCTACCCAACTGTTGTGGATGTTGAGTCAGAATTTCTTGATCGCCTCGACCTTCCAGCTGTCACTGTATGCAGTTGCAATGGGTAAAAAATATTTATTCATTTACCAGCTTTTTCCTGTAATTTTATACAGTGAAGCGACATTTGTACTTTTCTCTTTTATATGAATTTTACATTGTAAAAAAACCCTGTAATTTTTACAGAAAAAAACTGTTCTTTCAAATGCAGTTTGTTTGAAAGCTATATCTCAATTTACTGATTTTTAATGGTTTTTAAAATAATTTTCAAGCATGGATTTTTTTTAAAAAATCTGTCTCTGTCTCGTGCAGCCCGATTACTAGAGCTAATCCGTTTACACTTGAAACAATACGCTGTAAAAAAAAAAAATTCTGTCAGAGTAACCGAAAAAACTATCAATTTTGGCGGCAGTGGAAAACAGTTTAATTTTCAGGAAATATCTGTAATAAATGTAATTTTCTCGTAAGAATGCAAAGTCCAAATTTTTTACAGAAAAAACTGTTTTTCTTTAGAACGGTAAATAATATGGACTTTGCAATTTTTACAAAAAAAATAAATAAATAAATAAATAAATAAATAAAATAAAATAAATAAAAATAAAAATTATATTTTTTACAGAAAAATCATTTTAATAAACAGATTACAGATATTGTCTGTAAATTAAACGGTTATCTATTGAGGCTAAAATTGACAGTTTTTCCCCGTTAATTTCACAGATTTTTTTTTTTTTTTCGTTTTTAACAGTGTACAGTTAGAATAATTTTTCATTGGGGTTTGGGTTCATTCTGTTTATCTTAATGTTCAAACTGCAAACGTTTTGTTTATCAATTCTTTCATTATTTTATTTCATATTTTATAAACTTATTTGTATTTTTTCAAGTATTAGTAAAGCAAGAAATTTTTAATGTAGTATCTTAAATGTTGAATTCTTAAATACGCTGATATTTCCACTTGCGAATACCTGGATTAACGGATGTACTTTTCACTAATTATCTAACTTAGCTAATGCATAGGGATTCAGTTAACGGATTTTTTTAGAGAAGGTCAGTTCTAAAGGAAGGTATGATAAGCACATACTGAGAATATATTTTTAAAAATTACAGAATACCCTTGCCATGAAGGTATATAGGTTTAATAAAAAAATTTCCTGCGGAACCTCGATGTAGCATCCGTAAAAAAATAATGAAAAGTTTGGTTTCTTGGCTATTTATCGCTGGTTAGCGACACAATGAAATTTCGAAAAATATGCTTTTATGATAAATACTCTTTAAGTAAAAACTTTTTCTGCTCTTCATATGAAACTAGTTTAAGTAAGTTTAACTTAAATAAATACATTTTTATCATATACATTTATATGTGTATATAATGAAATTTAACTATAGTAATTATACGTTTTAGAACAAAATTTAAATTCGATTAAAATTGTCAGAATAGTATCGTTGCCATTGAATCACCGACTTATTCAATATCGAAATTTATAACGATAGCATTCTTAATTTGGCAGTTACTTTTAAAATACCCCTAAGACTTATCCAACTGTTGAAACTGCGTAAAATTAAATAAACGCAGCAACACGCAACTTGTATATATGTTATGTAAGATTATAAAAAACATTATAAACTATTTTATCGTTTAAGTTTAAATTCATTGAGAATTGCGCATTTAAATATCTTGCATTTGCATTTGGCGAGGAAAAGTGTTACTCGCCAAATTGCATGGAGCGTTCGTCTTTTTGCACCAAATACTCGGAAGTGTTTTATTCTTTTACAGATTTTCTACTGGGATTCGGCAGCTAAATTTGACTGATATTTTATTACGTACATGAGTAGTTTTATTAGCCTTTTTTTTGAAAAAAAAAATTTTGAGTATGCGCTTTAAGGCGATCTTCCTGTAAGGCAGGGCCGGATTAAGGGGGGGGGGGGGGCTACGGGGGCTGCAGCCCCGGGCTCCAACTCATGAGGCGCCCTCAGCAGTGGCTTAAGTTGTAACAATGTTTCGTTTAAAAAATACTTAATTTCTAAAAAGAAAAAAAAAATCTGAAATGCTAAAAGTATTCTAAAATAGCGAGAAAAAGTCGTGTTTCAAGTGTCAACATCCATTACCTTTTACTTTTGCAATTTTAAAGCTTCACTAGTCCGATAGTAACTGTTTTTAAGGCATCCTTTTTGTATTTTTACCCTCCTTCCCCGAGACAAAAGCAGAAAAAAACATCTTTATTCTATTTCCCTCTTCTGCCTCTGGGGTGTGTGTGTGTGTGGGGGGGGGGGGGATGCTTAAAACAGGGCTCTAGGGTCTCAATAAAAATATGAGGGTGATGGTCCTGGGAGAGCAGTCCAAGACTCAACTCTAAATTTTTGCACTGAGAATGCAAGAAAATTAGGGGATGAAAAATGCATACCACACAAAAAGTTCAAGGGGCCCGAACGTGGCCCTACGGGACCCCCAGAGTGTGCCGGAATTTTAAATGGAATCTAGAATCGGGGGAATAATTAAATGGAAAAAAGTTTCCAAAAATGAATGTCTGATTAAGAAGGGGCAATTTATTAACAATTTAGGATGCAAAAACTTCAAGGGGACAGGGACTTAACTGGCATGTAGTTGAGTATAAAGATACTGTTTAGTAATTTTTAAAGTAATCAGGGGACGCTAGAACTATGTAGAAGAAAATTTCAAGCAATTCGGATCATTTTTAAAGAAGCTGCACCAAGGACCCCAAGAAGGCGATTAATATTCAAAATTGGTGGTACCTGAAGTCTGCAAAATTTTTTTGTCTTCTTGTGGTAGCTGAAGGAGCTAAGAAATTGTTAGAAAATAAAGCTAGTGAATCGGACTATTTTTAAGGGAACTATAATAGAGGGCCCAAAAGGGGCCAATTGATAGTTGAGAGCAGCGCCCTAACATGTTAAAATGTTTTAGTACTTAGCGTTTTAGATCTTCAATTAGCCAAAATTAAGCATAGGGTATGAAATAATCATTAGAATAATATTTTAAAGAAAAGCTCAAAAAATGGGGGGGGTGCCCAAAACAGGGCCCTATGGTCCCAGTAAAAATTATGAGGGTGTTGTTCCGGGAAGAGGAGTCCAAGGCTCAACTTAAAAGTTATTCACTTGAGAAGGCTAGAAAATTAGGGTGTGAAAAATGCATGCCACACAAAAGTTCAAGAGGCCCGTATCGGGCACTACAGGACCCTAGGGGGGCCCAGGATTTTAACTGGAATCTAGAAACAGGAGAATAATTAAACGGAAAAAGTGCTCCAAAAATGAAGATCGGATTAAGAGGAGGCAATTTATGTTGCAAAAACGTCAAGGGGCCCCAAGTCGCCAGGGCGTTAACTGGTATGTAGTTTGGTATAAAGATACTTTATAGTGGTTTTGAAAGTAATCAGAGGACGCTAGAACTATGTTAAAGAAAACTGCAAGCAATTCGGATCATTTTTATGGAAGCTGCACCAAGGGCGCTAAGAAGGCGATTAATATTCAAAATTGGTGGTAGCTAAAGTCTGAGATTTTTTTTTTCTTTTGTCGTTCATGTAGTAAGCTGGAGGACCTAGTGAGTTGTTAGAAGAAAAAAATGAATCCGACCATTTTAAGGGAGCTATAATAGGGGACCCAAAAGGGGCCAACTGATAGTTGAGAGCACAGCCCTAACATGAAAACATACTAAACTTTTTTAGTACTTAGCGTTTTAGAACTTCAATTAGTCAAAATTAAGCATAGGGTATGAAATAATCATTATAATAATATTTTAAAGAAATATGCAAAAATGGGGGGGGGGGACTAATGCTTAAAACAAGGCCCTAGGGTCCCAGTAAAAATTATGAGGGTGTTGGTCCAGGAGGAAGAGTCCAAGATTCAACTTTAAAACAATGCACTGAGAAGGTGAGAAAATTAGGTGGGAGGGAATGCATGGCGCACAGAAGTTCAAGGGGTCCCTACGGGACCATAGAAGGCCTCAGGTCTTAACTGGAATGTAGAAACGTGAGAATAAGTAAATGGAAAAATGATCCCAAAAATGAAGATCGGATTAAAAGGAAGCAATTTATTAACAACTTAGGGCACAAAGACCTCAAGGCGCCCTGTACCGGGCCCCAGACGACGAGTATCTTAACTGGAATCTAAAAAGAGGGGAAATAACTAAATGAAGATATAGCCCCAAAAACGAAGAAGATCGGATAAAATGGGGCAAGTTATTCACAATTTAGGGCATAAAAACTTGAAGCGGCCCAGGGTTCCCAGCCCTTTAAAAATTAAAAATACGTGTCTCAGATACATCAGGACCTGTTTTGGATTATCCTTACCTAGATTTTCAGACTTATACATGTGACAGAGTTTGGTAGCCATCGCCAACAAACGCACACAGTGTGAAACTTTCTTTTATTAGCACATATTTCATTATTTAAATAACTTTACACACATCCTTATTTTATTAACATTTCTATATTCATGCATTTTTCCTTTTGTACCATTTACTAAAACTCAAAACGTATGGGTTAAATTGTTTAAAATGCTCACATTAATTTATCAAATTTCCAGCTCAACAACACAAAACTTACTGACACATTTTCAGACAAATTTTAAAAATGGGTATAAAATTAACAGGTCTGACTATTGAAGCAATTTGGAATCGAATAACGGTTTCCATTTTTTATAAATAAATTACTTATTAAGTAATAAGCGCTTCTTGTCACGTGATGACCTGTTTTACCCCTTTCACATGCTGCCGCATCCGGAAACTTTGGTTAGAAACACTTATTTTGCTAGTATTTTCTGAAAGACCTTCTGCCTTTATCAAAAAATGGGAAACGCCATACGATAACATAGTTTCTGAATAAGAACACCTGCCAATTTTATGCGTTTCCTAACAAAAATGAGTTCAGAAATGTGCCAGGAAGTAGTTCTTTTCAATTTGAGAACAGTCTTAATAAGATTTATCATATTTTGCAGAAAATTGACTTATTTCATTAAAAATGAAAAATATTAGCACACATAGTTAGAACTTTTAATTCATTGTCAAGATACGGATTGAATTAGAAAAGTAAGTTTTCTAAAAATTTTTAAGTGTTGATTTTTTTTTAAATCGGGAAAAATTGCTTTTTCGTATAAAAATTTATCTCACAGTTACATTTTCTAAAAAAAATATACTGTTCTGCCTACTACGAGCTACGCTTGCCAACTTAATGCAGACTCCGCTAAAAGTATGCTAATTTGATCTCATTTGAAAAGATTACCTGATTGCAGAAGTTTGATTATGAAGAATTTATGTAATAAAATGTATCATGTTTTGTACAAATATTGACTTATTTCAGCCAAATTGAAAACTTTCAGCACACACATTTAGAACTTTTAGTTCATTGTCTTAGTTGAATTTAGAAAAGTAAATTTTCGGAAAAGTTTGAAGAGCTACATTTATTTTTATTATTTTTTAAATGAGGAAAAAATAATTTTTCGTTATAAAAGTTTATCTCACAGTTACGTTTTCTAACAAAACTAGGGGGTTCTGCCACCTTCGAGCTACGTTCCCCAACCCACGTGCAGCAGATCCTGCAGTCTCTAAAAACATGCTAATTTGATGTGTTTTAAAAAGATATTTGATTGCGAAAGATTGAATGATATTATCACGACCGGTAGCGATCATCTGTAATCGCCTTGCTCTTAAGTTTCCTTTGGCTAGGAAATTTTTCGGTTTCCAAGATCGCATCCACTGCTGTCGCAACAGCTGACGGTTGTTTTCGTGTTTGATTAAGTAAGATCTATCAGACATTTGAAAATCAGCTTGTTTAAAATTATCAGGTGAAAAATGTCACTGCTTCCCGGCTTTTTGTAACGGCGAGAATTTGCTTTCTTTTGGACTTTATGAGGAAATCGTTTTAAATATATAAATACGTATGACATAATTTTTCCTCATTGAATGCTTTTTCACGCAAAATTTAATTTTTTTTAAGTTTTCTTTTCCTTTTAATATCCACGTGTAAATATTTTTTCGATTTTCCAATTGAAAGTGCTTGGAAATATTACTAATTTTGCTTTTTTAAATATTATGTAATTTTCTCCATAAAATACTTTTTACTTGTAATAATTTTATTATTTTAAAGTTTCCTGTCTTTCAGAATATTCACGTATAAATATATTTTTCAACTGAAAAATGTTTAGAAATATTATTATGTGGAAGTGGAATAGAGATTTAAGGGTAAAATATCCGACGTATATTTATTTATTGTTGCTACAAAATAGCAATACAGCTTAAATTAAAAAAATGTTTTAAAGTTTATGTGCTAAAGGGAGGGGAGAAGCGGAATTTTTTTGAGTCAGTGGGGGGGGGGGGGGGAGTAATTTAGATGCTCATTTAATTATTAATACAGAAACGTTACACAAGAAAAAAAAATATTTTAAACTATGTACTGGAGGGGTGGGGGGAGGAAAAAAGGGATTGGGGTGAGGGAATTAGGTGGTTATTTAAATATTGTTGTAATAAAACAACAAATAAAAGATAAAAAAAATTAAAGAATTTTAATGATTTTAAACTTCATGAGATACTTGGGGGGCAATGCGAAGTGCAATGGAAGAATTGTGATGAAAATGCGCAGTATTTTGATTGGTAACAAACACGACATCTAATGTCAACTACAATCCAAAGTATTAGCTGATTGTATGGGGATGGGACTCGGGCTGTTTCCAATACTTCACGTGATATTATTATATTTCACACAAAGAAGGATAAGTATGTTGAAAATTTCATTTGAAATATTCCAATTAGTGTTATGAACAAATATCTGAAATTTGGATCAGAGGTATAAACACCCTGTATTCCTCACTGAAAACTGGATTACGACCCAGGTCCATATATAAAGGTTGTTGAATGCTCTATGTACTAATCAGCTCAATTAGTTTATCTCCATGCATTAATTGAAAATGTTGTTACCACACATACATATGCACTGAAGTTGAAAAATTAAGGGGCAGTGAATGGGCGCTTTCGATTGTACACGGTTTGTCGAATAGCTACTGAAAATCTTGATGAATTGTGTTTGAACTTTGATGATGTAAAGAAATGTTTGACTCCATCTTTTTCAGTGAAGATTTAGTCGCGGGGACAATTAAGAGGACAACAATAAATTTAATAATAAAAGAATGGTTGCGATCATCCATGTGACAGAAAATGCTCAAACTGGTCTGTTACTGTAGCAAATGGCTATGTGGGTCCTGTTTAACGTTTGTGTGTGCATTTGTGTAAGCATAGCACGCATATTCGTGAATGATTTAATGTTTCTGTGAAAAATGTAAATGTTTTTTGCTTAAGGAGCACAGAGTTTTCAACCAAATTTAACACCACTTTCCAAAAACTTCATGGACATTAGGCATTTGTGTGAAATATTTTTTTAACTGCACGTGCATGAAAGATTCCATAAGTTTTTTTCATAATTTGGTAGTCATCTATTTGCAGGTCCGGACTGGCGCCTTTGGGGGCCCTCGGCTAGAGATTGAAATGGGGCCCCTTACCGGGAAATTTAGAGGGAATACAATATTAGAATATTTATTTTTATTGAAAAATAGGCTTACGTGCCTAAAAACCACATTTAGGTAGTCACTTGGAAAATATTATGTTGTATAAATGTAATTCCGTTTTCACATTGAAATTTTTATTGCAATATCTCAACATAAAATAAACGTATCACAAATCAATATATAAACCATGAAATTCTATGGTTTCTTTCCATCTTCTTGAAACTTGAATAACACCATTTTGATACCAATCTTTGTATTTTTAAGCAAAACAGTCTAGAAAACCCGTTCCAGATCGTTAACATTACACAAGACAAGCGTCTTCTCCCAAAAATGATGCCATAGAATGGAACATGTGACAGACCGAAGGAGCAAGGTCCGGTCTATGTGGGAGATGTTGTAAAAGTTCTAATCCGTCAAACTCTTCTACTTTATTGCGAGACGTATGTGGTCTTCCAGATTAACTAGTGATTGCCTCTCACTTCTGGGTTTCATTTTGAGTGACAAGTCATCTCCCTTAAAAAGTTTGAACCAGTTTTGGACCGTACGTTTACGGATCCTATCATCCCCTTTCACTTCTCGAATTTTACGAGATGCTTCAGCAACTTTATGACCAATTTTAAAATAATGTCTTAAGATGGATAATATTTCAATATTTGTATCAGCCATTATATAACCTAGAAATAGATAAAAGATTAGATATTAGCGTAATATAATATGGATGAATATATGCTCTTTAATATATCATTTTGAACAGATCGTTAATTATAAAATAGTGCCATCTATAGCTTTTCATATAGATATAGAGGTATCCTAAACACGAAAATACTTTTAATAGCCCCTAACACTTGAGTTTAAAAAAATAATCTTCCTCTGTTGTAGTTTACTTACTTTCATAATAAATATTCATATTATTTTATAAGGAAAGGGCATGTTTACAAATAAACACTTCCGTCAACCAATCTACCAACTACATTTTTGTCATAGCGATCATTACAGGAACGAGTTGGAACCCGTCAAAATTCGACGAATTAAAATGTTTAGAATGGAACTGTTAAATCGAATTTATGATAAACCTACAAGAATAATTGCAATAAAAATTTCATCTTACATTCGTTGTCTAACTCTTAATACAAATAATGTTTTTAACCTAAAATTACCAAAATATTATTTCCACAAACTTCAACTGCTTAAATTATTGAAAAATTAAACTGTATTAGAATACGTATTCAAGATGAGTAATTATGTTGAAGTTATCGATTGAGGCTCTTACGTTTGTTTTTACGGAATGAAAAATCAGTAAAAAGGATTTCGCTTTGTCACATCATAAAATGTTCCCCCATAAAACCTAAACTATGTTATTTTCACATTCTCAAAATGTACAAACGCACTACTCAAATTCACAATTTAAAAGTATTTTAACGCGCAATACATTATTAATGAATGTCTTTCTAAACTTAAAGTCACGTTTGTCCGCTACAACTTTTCATGTGAACATTCGCATAAAATTTAAGTTTTAATCTCAGTACCCGCGAAAATTTACCATTCAGAAATTTGCCTTTAGTTGCCATAGTATTGGCCATTTAGTACTGGTCAAATATTTAGTTTTATCAAAGGGAATGATCTTTTTGTTTTAAATATGACATCATTTTTACTCACTGAAAAATATTGAAATACTTTCTTCAATCTTTTGATTTATGAAGAAGAATGCGTGTTTTTGTTTTTTTAATGGCTGACATCATTTTCTGTTCAAAAATTAGAAAAAGTTACTTTTATTTGTAATGTGAAAATGGCATCAGTAAGGATATAATCAATAAAAATAAATAAACCATGACTATTTTCCCTTTGCTTTTAATAGAAATGGAGTACTTCTGTTGCCACAATTACAAAATTGGTACTAAAAACTATAAAAAAATTAATATCTCAAAAATAAATTGAGATAGAGCTTTCAAACAAATTGCATTTAAAAGTACATTTTTTTCCCTATACGACGGTGTAAAAATTGAAACTGTGCGATGTTTAGAAGTTTAAAAATTTAAAAATTTGCAGTTGCGAAAATTGCAAAACCGAAATTTCATTTCAAATTTCAAACTGTTGCCATTCGCAGAATGACGTATGCGTTACGCACAGATATGTTTGTCCTTTATAATATAGATTAGTCTTGGCGACGTAGGCCAATCATATCAGAGACCTGTTAAACATAGATCAATCAAATATCCCTAGCTCATGTGTACAGTAGGAGTAATAAAGAATAGACAGGTTTGTCTTGATGATCCACAGTAATTCGACCAACAGTGACGTCAGCTGCCCTTTCCTTATATACAGTACCTAAACTAGTTCCATATTTGAAATAAACAGTCAAGTGCGAGTATTACTCGCGCACAGAGGGTTCCGTACAATAATATATGAATTAGTAAGTGCATTATTAAAAAGAATACCTTTGCTAAAAGAATACTAAGACTTTGTAAAAACTATACAACGTAGGGTTGGGTATAGCTGTATAGTATACAGGGTGCAAAGGAAAGTCCCTTTAACCTGAAAATACTTGCGAACGGAGAGAGCTACAGCTATACAAGCGAGGTAACGGTACAGCAAAGAGACTACGCCCGACCTAATGCAAACGACAGCAGCACCCCTAGTGGCGAAATTTGGAAGATAGCCATTGCAAATCGAAAACGAAAACAGGTAGAGCAAATTTTCCAATTAGAAAGTTTTAGAGCATCAATTAATTAGAACGAAACGACATTTGGTGCACATAGTAGGAGAGCTGTTGAACATTTTTGAGTAGGTATTTGAGGCACCCTGAAAATTTGTGCAAAACTTCTTTTGTAATGCCTGAATACAAAATCGAATGTCTGGCTGAAGGATCGTGGCCCAAAAACTGTGCCAGACACGTGTCAAGTGCCATTTTTTGACTACCCAAAAAAGGTATTTGAGGCACGCTGAGATTGAGGCAGAATAATATTTATGCTTAGAAAAAAATATTTTGAAAATGACAGACACTTTAGTCGGCACAAAAACTGTGCCAGACATGTGTCAAGTGCCATTTTTGGAAAAATGGCACTTGACACGTGTCTGGCACAGTTTTTGGGCCACGTTCCTTCAGCCAGACATTCGATTTTGTATTCAGGCATTACAAAAGAACTGTTGCACAAATTTTCAGGGTGCCTCAAATACCTTCCCTAAAATGTTTAACAGCTCTTGGACTAACGCAGATAAGATAAATCGTCCCCTGCATACTCAAATATGTCCGAAATCGATGAGCAATCTGTACTGTGCTGTAATGCCTGTAAAGATTTAATTTCCAATGCATTTAAAATTTTAGAATAACCCTTTTAGGGCCAGAAGAATTCTGTTCGTAATCTGATGAAATAATTGACTGGCACCAGAATATTCAAACGAATTTCTCAGAAAACAAAAACCCGCTAATTTGCACTTTCATTACAAAAGCAGAATTTTATTAAAATATTCTTGGTGCCATTTGCCAGTTTTGGAATTAAAATTAGATGGCTAGACCGTCTAGCCACCGCCCTTGAAAGCGTTAAATCTATGTCGTCGTACTGAAGAGGCTTGCAATAGACGTTCCATGCTGAGAAATGTGCATGCAGAATTACTCTCACGAATACAAACGTGTATCGTGAGCAATGGCGAACTTTTCGAACTTGCTGAATATTAACTTTTTATCACTGTGAGACAGTTTGTCTTTTTTTTTTGTGTGTGTGTGATGTTATCAAAATGTATTGAGATAAGTACGAATTTATAGCATAAATTGTGCGTATTTCTTCATACTTCTGACTATTTCATTCAAATGTTTACACAAAAAGAAGTGCATCGATTTCGGACATTTTTGGGTAAACAAACGAAGATTTTTCTTATCTATGTAAACCAAATATCGTATTCTATTAATTAATTGATGCTCTAAAAGTTTCTAACTGGAAATTTTGCTCAATCTCTTTTCGTTTTCGATTTGCAGTGACTATCTTCCAAATTTCACCACTAGGGGCGCTGCTGTCGTTTTCATTAAATCGGACGTAGTCTCTTTACTATACCGTTATCTCACTTGCACAGCTGTAGCTCTCTCCGTTCACAAATATTTTCAGGTTAAAGGGACTTTCCTTTGCACCCTGTATACTAGAAAAGTATAAATGGATATACCATGAAAGTTCAAATATATATGGAACCTAAATAATAGCAAATATAGCTATTCTGTATATTTGTTATTCCATATAGGTTTTTAGTTAACCTTTAAAGACATAGTAGGTGTATTGAGAAAGCCACTCAATGGAAACTAGTCGCAAATCCCATAGCATTTATGTGATTCATTCTCATTAAATTAGTCTGTTTTTAACAATTTGACGTTTATTGCTTTTATACTGCTACTGGGCATTGCATTACATAAATATATCCTTAAAATTTGTTATCTAGGCTTTAAAAGCCAATGGAGCATACAGTACGTCGTCCCTGTCATTATGTATGTCCAAACCGTCCGTGTTTTTAAGGGTTAATATCTCTGCTAATTGCAGACGATTTTTTCCGAAATTCATGATCAACAATGTTTGTATACTTCTGCTACGATAGGTGCCTCCAGCTCTGCTGAACACTTTTGCTGAAGCCCATAAATCGAAATTTGAGTGTAACGGAAAAATGCGATTTTCTCAAAAAGTATGTGACCTAGGGTAATCGCTATAATTTTCCTGCAAGGTTTAAATTAATGTCTACTACCTCTAATTTTTTCATAATTTTAGTTTCAATAGATTCGGAATTGGATGGGGGGGGGACATATTTTTGCACTGCCTTTTCCACCATAACTTTGAAAATATAATACCTAAAATTAAATGAAATATATTTTTGATTTCAGCGTTACGAAAGCTTTCACACGATACCCCACACGATATACAAAGAAAAGATTTTTTTTTCAAGTAACTTAATTAGCCCCTGTATATTTTTCCTAAATATATTTATGAATATTTATTAATCTGTAAATATATGGGTCAATAGTCTTTATTACTTCCCCCCAATTTGAACTTTCCACGTTGCATAGTTTACGAGTAAAACGGCTGTGACAGACAGACAGACACAGGAGTGATCTTATAATGGTTCCGTTTTTACTTTTTAAGTACGGAACCCTAAAAATAAATATACTAATTAATTACGAGTTGTTCGTAACTTAAAAATGAGAGGGGGAAATGGCTTTAGTTTTAGGCAACCAAATGACTCTGTTGAAGCCATAATAATCTAAATCCTACTATAATACCTAAGTAAATATTAACAAGAACGAAAAATCACGCGCCCAGCAAAGATTATGTAATATTTTCTAACACATTCAGAAACTATAATAAAACTTTACAGTTTATTAAGGTGAAAGATGTCTAAACGAAGAATTTAGAAAATGCATAATACAGCTGTTCTGCAATTACTGAAATTACCATCAATAATCGCAAAAATATCCGAATTTTTTGTGCAGCCCTCTATATGATCTGTAGATTTGTATGTATATTACGTTGTATGCTAAAAGTCTGTTAAGTTAGATGCATAGCGCAGTTAAAAATTTCTACCCAGCAATGTCCGCCAATAAAGGAAAATGCACTTTAGATCTTTTGTGTAGCCCTGTATATGATCTATAGAACTTATATTCGCCAAGTAATATGCAAAAAATAGTTACATTTTAAATCGCATACCACAACTGAAAACACATTTACATTATTCTTATTCAGTACCGTAACCAAACACTTTTGTGTGTCCCTGTAAATAAGCAATAAATTATATGCACACTAGATTCCACAGTAAGAGCTTTGTAGTACACCTCAGTGTTACACATAAATTTCAATATCCTTAAAAATGTGTAATATCATTAAAATGCAACGCAAATGATATTTCCCCATAGACCGTCATGTAACGGAATAATTTTGAGTGCTCCTGTAAATGAACCAAATGCTGCACACTTCATTTTTAATACCGAACATGTCATATTGAAAAAAAATAATGTCCTATTGAATTTTGATTTAATTGTTACAAATTGTAAAATAGATTTTATAACAAAGAGAAAAATGACTCTACACCGCGTCCCAAAAGTTTAGACAAGCAATAAATTTGCATTAACATAAAAAGCAACAAGGTATAATTAAAATTCGTGAGATATGTAATAAATAAAAGTAGTTTTTCTGATATACACATGTAAATTATGATCAAATGTTTGAAATTATAATATGGGCATCCATTCATACCTCCACATCATCGAAAACATGGTTTAGGCAAAACAATATCACACTATTAGACTGGCCAGCACTTAGTCAAGATTTGAATCCCATGGAGAACATATGGGGGATCTTATCTCGTAAAATATATGAAAATGGAAAGCAATATACATGTGTAAATAACTTAAAAATTACAATTGACAAAGCGTGTTATGAAATACCTCCTTCTGTAATGCAATGCTTAGTTAATTCTATGGAACAACGTGTATTTGATGTTATAAAGTACCGTGGCAATACAATTAAATATTAAAAGTAAGTTTTTAGTTACTTTTATAAATGTAAAACCAAAATAAATTACAGCTGTCTATACTTTTGGGACAGCACATTTTTGTATAATTTAATGTATATTTTATAATTTCAAACTTTTGATTATAATTTATATGTGTATATCAGCAAAACTGCTTTTATTTATAACTATATCACTAATTTTAACTGTACCTTATTACTTTTTTATGTTAATGCAAATTTTATTGATTGTCTAAACTTTTGGGACACGGTGTACTATACCTTGGTACAGATACAGCGAACTAAGAAAGGTTATGAGATTTGTGAATGGCTGTTTACTAACCAAACAACTTTTTGGCCAGTTCTTCACTGATCATGTCTACGTCATCTATAAAAACATCTTTATCCAAACTATAAAATACGTCTCTTTCTACAAAAGAAGATTAAACATGATTTGACTTAATCCCTTAATTCTCGCTCCCGTGATATTCACGGGCTGTGTCTTTTATTCAGGTTGTTTGATTCCCACCAGTTTTATAAAATAGCGTGATTGGCTTTATTATGGTATCATTTTACCTGTCATTAAATAAGGTGAATATTTCTTTTTCAAAAAAGTGGTGCCAATAAGCAATTTGAATTTTTAAACCGTAATTTAATGCGACCGTTAAGGGTTTATAGTAGATCTAAGTCGATTCTTAACTATTTTAAGTTTAGAAAAAACCCTTTCACAGATGACTTTTCCACAAGGTATGGTTAGTACAAACTTGTAAGCTGCATACAGGTTGGTAAACATTCAAGATTGTGTGAGAGTTCAAAAATAACAGAAAAGCACAGAAAACATTGTTTCTTGTCAGAGAAGTAACCATAACTTTTTTGTCTTCTTCAAATTCAGATTCCACATCGTCATATTCACAGATTTCTTCATCTCCATTCAAAGATTGTCTTGTTTTCTTTCAATGTTATTTTTTTTTTCAACCATTGTAAAACTTTCATACTGATGTACAAACTATTTCAGCTCTATAAATAATTGATTTCTTTCAACTTTACAAAGTTTAGAAATACTACAAGGGACTTCCGTTGGAAAACTATATAAAGTATTACGATTTCATTAATTTTCTTTTGTTCTAACTACGAATCAATCGACTAAATCTTCCTTCGATATTTGTATTGGCACAATCTAAAACACTGAAAAAGACCAACTTATAGTTTTGAGCAGTTGAGATTCAAGGAACTTCGTCTATTAATTTTTCAACAGGCATTACCCGACTTCTACATATATTGTTATCTTCTAATTTGCTATTACCTGTGCTTGTATAATATTTTGTTTTTGAATACAGAACATGAAAGTATTTATTTATCACTCCTTTTATCCCTTACTTGTTGAAGCAGATTCTGTACCAAGTTCCAGGTTGTAGAATAGTCTTACTTTATAGTATTTTATCGATCGTTTTATACTCCTTACTTTATAGTTTTACTTTGTAAATAATTTGAAGTAAGAGATGTAAGAAAGAATTAATCTGGTAAAACAATATACATAAATAGGTTTTCAAATTTAGACTATTTACTAATCAAATTTCTTGCCATGAATTTAGACATGCATTCAAAACTTCCATTTGACATTTCTTTTAAAACGGTAATAAAATGAAATAGTTTCCCTGTGTTTACACTTTCCTCACATCTTAAAATTCCCTTATCGATAATCGAAGAAAGAGTTTTATATTTGCTCCTCTATCTTGTGGCTCCTATTTTTCTGCAACCTGCGCAGTTTTCCATGTGCAATATGTTTTCTTTTTGTTTCCCTCTCCCATACGGCCATTATGTTTTTAGATAAACTTAGAAAAACGGCAGATTCTTACACCAACTAAACAAGTTTTCTGCTAGGAGCAACGTTACTGTTGAATCAGCTACTACCAAGTTAAGTACAGTGAGTGTAAATAAATCATTTTTTTCCTTTTTGAACTAAACTTGTAGATCCATTATAGCAGCCTTTCATATTTGTTGCTCTTTCAAATGAACACAAAATAATAATTGATGTTGCAATATCACACATGGTTAATTCTGATTTTATAAGTTCGTACAAAGTCAATCCACATGAATCGTCGACTACTGTCATTTCTAAAAGTCTTACAGCTGCATGTAGAGTAGAATGTGACACAATTTGAAGTTAAATGTTAGTTTAATAAGCAAAGGTTAGATATTAAGTTAGGAATATTAGCATGAACTACATCTCGCTTCGTAAGCACGAAAATAACAACAACGGGGAACATACGAAATATTTAGGAGGTTGCAGTTAAATTCAAACAGTCTCAATCATAGTTTGTACAACTCAAAATAGGGCAAATTACTTTTTCATTTGCAGAATAAAAGCAATTTTTAAAAGCCAGACTCCTACGAAATGCAGCAGAGTATATGCGAATTGAAGGAATTACAAAAAACTTTTGGCGATTTTTTTCAGCTGTCTTGCCAATCCTGGTTACTGTTTTCAGCAGAAATTGAGCATGAGCAGTAAATCTCCGTAGGGGGAGGCTTTGCTGTTGCAATCAGCCAGTGTCTGGATGTGCTCTAAACCTGAGCACTGCACAGAGCGCGATGAGTAAATCAGTACACCTCTTCCGTTTCGCCAACGGCACGATGCCACCACCGACGCTACTACATAGGTTACCATAAACAAAAACCAATTGCAAATTGCTTAAAACTGATTGGAAATGCATAAGATTACGGGAAAACAGTAAAATTATTCTGATGTAACTAGTTATGTATATCCATTTTTGGAGGCCCCTCCGGGGACCCCTTACATAGGCTACCCTAAACAAAAACCAACTGGCAACTGCTTAAAATTGATTGTAAATGCATAAGATTACAGGAAACTTACAAGGAAAAATAATTATTCTGATGTAACTCGGTATGAACTAGTATATCCATTTTTGGAGGCCCCTCTAGGGCCCCTTTACTTGGGCTATCATACACAAAAAATAACTGGCAACAGCTTAAAATTGATTGTAAATGCATAAGATTAAGGAGGAAATTACTGGGAAACAGTAAAATTATTCTGATGTAACTACTAGCTAGTTATGAAGTAGTATATCCATTTTTGGAGGACTCTCCGGGGACCCCCTTACATAGGCTACCATACACAAAAACCAACTGGCAACTGCTTAAAATTGATTGTAAATGCATAAGATTACTGGAACTTAAGGGGGAAAAGAACTATTCTGATGTAACTAGTTATGAACTAGTATACCTATACTTAGAGGCCCCTCCGGGGCCCCCTTGTGCCGGGGGCCCTCGGCGATCGCCGACTAGCCGACTTGGCCAGTCCGGGCCTGTCTATTTGGGGCAACTTATATAAAAAGTCCTGTCAAATATTGCAAAAATTCAAATAGTTAAGGGCGATAGAGTGAGTTGCTTTCTAAAAGTAGCTTTATTATAAGAGATTTTCCAGAATTTGTCAATTAGTTAACTGTATCTTTCAGTGTTTTCACAATATTTGGCAGGGCTCTTTATGTAAGTTGCCCTAAATATCTGATTACCAAATTAGAAAATAAAAATTTTGGAATCTTTCACGCATGCACAGTTAAAAATTAATTCATACAAATGCACATGTCTCATGAAATATTCAATATAGTATTCATGATTTAATTGCAGTGTACTTTTTCTACTTTTCTTTTTCATATTTTCGTTATGTGATGTTAGATTTGGTTGAAACTCTCTATGCTATAAACAAAAAACATTTAATTTTTTTCACAGAAAAATTAAAACCTTCACGAATGTGCGTGTTATGCTTCCAGAAAGCACACAAACATTAGACAGGACCCATATAGCCATTTGCTACAGTGACAGACCATTGTGAGCATTTTCTGTCACATGGATGATCGCAAGCATTATTTTCTTATTAAATTTATTGTTTTGCCCCTAATTGTCTCCACGTCTAAATCTTCACTGAGAAGTGTGAAGTTAAACATGTTCTTTACATCCTTGAATTTGAATGACAATTCGTAAAGATTTTCTCAGACATTCGACAAATCGTGTACAGTCGAAAGCGTCTGGTCCCTACCCCTTAATTTTTGGACATCAGTATATATATACACAGTGTTTCTTCTAGACTACCACGCCTTTTCTAAAATGTGCAAAATTTACTCAGCCCTTTTTAAAAATAGCGAAATACACCTTTAGTTATCTCAGAGATCGAGAGATCTCTTAAAAATCTCCCCCGAACTGCAGTATTTCTAAATCTGTGTGCTCGAAAGATCTATGTAAAAATCATAGACCTTCCATGTTTTTTATGAATTTTCTAATTAGCTTAATTTTAAATAAAGAAAATCTAGAATAAAAATGCAGAAATATGTAATTAAATTTATATGTAATAAATAAAAATTTGCATTAAAATTATTTTAAATGTAGTCAGTTTTGATAAACTGTAATATTTCTATTTTCTTTTAATGTTTATAAAGTATCTTTGAATTGTTCGTGTAATAAATACGTTTAAATAAAATAATTAAGAGCATTATTAAAGATAACAAAAAAAAGTTTCTGTGTAACAATGTACATATTCAACTTTTAAAATTGGTATTTTAGGATTTAAAAAAAGATTGCGTGTATGTGTGTGTGTGTGGGGGGGGGGGGGTAATTTCCATAGCAAGGGGAAGGGGCCCAAAATGTTCAGTAGCCCCGGCCCCCAGAAATGCTTAATCCGGCACTGCTGTAAGGTAACAACAAAATATTACATTTTGATTGAGCGAGAAACAATAGTTTACGAAGATAACGTGATTCTAAAAGGAATTATATTTATTCGCCAAGACGTCATTGTTCCCCAAAACTGCAGGAGGGAAATAAAATAGATAAATAAGATAATGCATAGGAACGTAGGCATTTCAAAAAAGTTTATTACAATTGGCAACTACTTTATATTTATGAAACATTCGTTGGCGAACATTGGTGGAAGCATTGACCATGATCATATCAAACGTGAAGAAATGATTCCCCTAAAATATGATAGTTATATAGTTTAATTTGTGGAATTAGATGTCTTGAATTTTCATTATGAAAGGTCACCGCAAAGCTAAAATTAAACTAAAAAGCTATATAAAAGGTAAGATTTATGTTAAATATCTTTTATAAAGGCTTCTTAAGAGATGCATAAATTGTGCTTCACTGTATTATGTTTCAAAACACATTATTTGTAATCATCTATATATATATTACGCTAACTAACGTAACGTAGAAATCGCGATTATTTGTTATTGTTTAATGGCAACGCCCGAGAAATGCATCTCATTGGTTATTGTGTAAAAGTCCTTTGGCAGGATTTAGGGCGATCGGGTTTATTTACGTTTCGCTCTTTCGCTGTAATTATGGAGCTTCAAAATATCATTTGAAATGCCTGTAAAAGATCTCGGCGAATGCTGGAAAGTGAAGAAGAAGCTGAATTAAGAAGAGAAAATCGAAATAGATAAGATCGAGAACGCCGTCAAACACAGAGCATAAGAGATCGCCAAAATAGGCTTAATAACCGTAGCAAGCACGCGTTGCTTCTGAAATCCAAAATCCAAATTACTGATTTAAACGTTCCGGGGCATAACTGTGTGACTTTGGGTGAAACGTTCAATTTCTGAAAAGCACTGTATTGGAAATGCGAATTAAACAGCAGCAAGAAGTTCACAAAATGTTGTCATGACGTTAAAGTAATTTTGTTTAACCCCCCTCTGTACGGACCTGCGATACAAATTTCAGGCTCATTTAAGAATATTATTACGGGCCCACCAGAAGTAAGGTACGATAAAACCTGCTTAGACGGAAACGAAAACGACCAGTGATAAATTCCGATTTATGCAGGTTATTTAAATTGAGCAAAGCATAATAGCATTTTTTTTGAGGGGGGGGGGGGAGGGAGGAGCTGGAACTTTTTTTCCGTTTATTGCAGGATTCCGTTATAAACAGGCTTTACTCTATTACAAAATAAATTTGCTGGAAGGTACTTTAAAAAAATCTATATAGTAATATTTGCTTACAATTTTATTATTTCTTTTTCAGCATTACACTTTATGTTGTATTTTTAATTGCTTCTTCATCTAAAGATTTTAAATAAAAAATTAAATTATTGAAAATATAATTAAATTTTAATTGAATACATCAATTAATTTGGAATAAAAAAGTTTAAAGTATGAGACTTATAAAAATTTAAAAACTTAGCCTGGGACTTTACACAACTTTGCAACTGAACAAGAGTCGGACCCTGGTAATTTGCATAGTCTCCAACCCCCCAGGGTCGAAACTAGGGGGGGGGGGCAGAGGGGGCACATGCCCCGGGCACCGCTTTAACAGGAGGTGAAGGAGGCGCCAAAATGAAGATTTTGTTTGACGTTTGACACAAGAATGTATATATATATATATATATTATGAAATTTGTATAAAAATGTTTCGCAGCTGGAAAATTTAAAAGGAAAACTGAACCAAATGCATTAAACTTTACAAATAGATAAAAAGATTCATTACAATACAAAATTTCAAAGTATCATGCCTATGCGTTTGCTTTCTATCTTTTAAATCACTTCCTGTGAGGAGAATCCGAGGGAGAATCATTACCGTTTTTCAAGGTCAGTCTCTATTGTGGGACACCCTACTGTCCACTACGGATAACTACCAAAGGAGAAGTGACCCCTCAGTCTAGATAAAAAAAATTCCATGAAAGCTGTTTGTTTTTTTTCCGCTGAACTGTGTTGAGCTTCCTTTCTTTGCTTTTTTTTTTTTTTTTTTTTTTTTTCCGTCTTGCCATGGGCGCTGACTGCCCAGGACAACGGGAAGGGGAATGCACAGAGTAAAATTCTTAGTAAAACCTTTCTTTTTTAGATATCGACCTCATTTAGACTATGCAAAAAAAAAAAAAAAAAAAAAAAAAAAAAAAAAAAAAAGTTTAAAAAGATTAAAATGCAATTCTTTTCAATAACTTTTCAAAGATTTTAATGGATCAATGTTTGACAAAGCTGATTACGTAGTTCAGTTTTATATATTTTAAATTTAAAAATAGGTTGTCTGTTAGATATTTAGTAAAATTCTTTTTTGTAAATTTACTTTGTGGTGGAGGGGGGAAGGGGCGCCAAAATCCATGTTTGCCCCGGGCGCCAAAAAGGCTAGTTTCGGCCCTTCAACCCCCCTCCTCCCCTCTGTACGGACCTGCGATAAAAATTTCAGCTTCATTTAAGAATATTATTATGGGCCCGGGCAACGCCGGGCGACTCGGCTGGTATGTATTATTTCTGTTGTCAACATCCCTTTTCCTCAAAAAATATCTTGAAATCCCTCATCAAAATCTTGAATAGACTCATTGTGAAATTGCAAACATTTACGAAATTTATTTAGGGCGGGGCTTAAGTGCTTAAGCAGAAGATCAACAATCTATGTGTATTTCAAGGATTCCGAAGCTTTCGCGAATGATAAATCACATAACAAATTATAAAGATATGGTCCCATACAAGAAATAATAGCAGGTACTTTTTTCTATTCTTTTACATCATAAAATATAAATGATTGTCCCAGCCTTTTAACATAAGCTGCAGACATTTCTGTGGATTCATCAAATTCTCTAAATTGCAAAAACATTCTTTATTAAACTTAGAAAAAAATCAGACTTACCACCCTCTTAAATTCTGTAAATTACGACCTTTTTTATTTTGTAGAAAGTAAAACTTATGAGCCATCAAATTAGAGGAGTACAGCAAACGTATTGAAATCAGAAGCACAGCCATTTTCGTCAGCGTAATCACTTTTTAAAAATATTTCTGGTGATCTTATATATTTTTTTAAGCTGTTCGACACTTAAACTGTTTTAATAATTAGTTATAAAAGTAACAGCACACTTTATACGAGTAGCACTAATATGATGAACATTTTAAACATTTATTTGTATAACATATCAATGCAAAAACCCTTGACGGGTTAAAAGTTTCTGACGCAGCACTTTATCTTATGCTCTAAGAATTTTAAATATGGAACTTAAAAATACTGATATCAAATTTTGAGTGACGTTATGCTATTTCTTAAAAAATATATTTGTATTTATTTCACCATTTTATTTTTGTTTTATTTATAATCGCATGTGCAAAAGTTATGTTCAACATGAAAAGCTGCATAAAATTTTATTCGCTGTTGCTTTATCATTTACATCTCTCATAAATTCAAAATATGTGTTTTAAAAGATATGATATAAAATTTAAGTGACACCTTGATGTGACTTTAAAAGGTTTGTTTTTTAAAATTCAATTTAAATTATTTTTGACTTGGTTAAAATATTTTTTTTACATCTACACAATACTTTTAATTTTCCAATTCACTGTTAAATATATCACTTTCATTGAATCTATACTATGCATTGAAATGTATTTATTTCAATAAATTGATTTATCTTTTGTGTCACGCTATTCAAAATTGGGAGTAAGATTTATGTAAATGGTTTATTTGCGTCAAACTATCCTTTTTCATACATTTCATGTAGTTTGGACACAATGACGCAAAGAAACCATTTACATAAATCTTACTCACAATTTTGAATAGCGTGACACAAAAGATAAATCAATTTATTGAAATAAATACATTTCAATGCATAGTATAGATTCAATGAAAGTGATATATTTAACAGTGAATTGGAAAATTAAAAGTATTGTGTAGATGTAAAAAAAATATTTTAACCAAGTCAAAAATAATTTAAATTGAATTTTAAAAAACAAACCTTTTAAAGTCACATCAAGGCGTCACTTAAATTTTATATCATATCTTTTAAAACACATATTTTGAATTTATGAGAGATGTAAATGATAAAGCAACAGCGAATAAAATTTTATGCAGCTTTTCATGTTGAACATAACTTTTGCACATGCGATTATAAATAAAACAAAAATAAAATGGTGAAATAAATACAAATATATTTTTTAAGAAATAGCATAACGTCACTCAAAATTTGATATCAGTATTTTTAAGTTCCATATTTAAAATTCTTAGAGCATAAGATAAAGTGCTGCGTCAGAAACTTTTAACCCGTCAAGGGTTTTTGCATTGATATCATTACTTTTTTGAGGTTAGTGATAAAATGATTAAAAAAAAGATACTTATGGAATTTAATGCAGATTTAATTTTTACTATTTTATTACAATTTTCCTTATAGCAGTTTGTATATAAAAACAACTGGGTAAGTATAATCGCAGATCGCACAGAGGGTTTCATTTGATATTCCTTTAAAAACACTTTATCCTTAAATTAATAAATCCAAAATGTTAATTTATAATTATTAAATCCTTAGATAGATGTAGCACCAATAGTTCCAATTTTCACGGGGCAGGGAACGCACTCTTTTAAACAAACCACCTTCCAATTGAAGTCATCAAAAACCAAGTTGAATAAGCCAGAGCCCGTTGTGTTGTTTGACAAACAGCAGTCTCATGTCCCCTCCTTCCCCCCTTTTTCAAAATTTTTCAGACCAGTACCTAAGAATGGAACCGAAATAATTTTTTCTCTTCAGAAATTACGATAAAAAAATAGTATGCAGTACTCATAAATTTACTTTAATGCTATATAGGGTGATTATTAAGTTAATTATAACGTTTGGAATCTGTTGCATTGATGTCCGAAAGGTAGTTTCTGAGTTATGAAAGCTGGACCCATAAGGTGCCATAGAGGGGCGAAGCCCGCTAGTGTCTATCATAATTATATCTGCCATGTAGACTAATTGCGATATTTAATCAAAATACCCCCCCCCCTCCTCATCCCCGGAAATATAACAAATACAAAATGTGTCTTTATAAACCTATCGTCAAATAGGTTTTTATTTCTTTTTCCCTAAAAAAAACATGATTTTTATATCCGTAACGTAAATAGCGGACGAAGCCCGCTAGTTCCTATCATAATATATATTTTTAATAATTTTATATAGTCTATAATAAAAATCAGACTTAAAATAGTCTAGTTCCATGAGTACTTGTAGTGTCAGTTACATGCTACGATTTTTGGATACCAGTATTTTAGAACGGGAAAATGTGACTTATTTTATCGGAGATATCTCATTAATTGAATAAGGTGAAACAAACTTTTTGGAAAAAAAGGTGGTCAACAAGCATGGCAGTTATCAGCTATGTGACTTTGTGCTAAAGTCCATTAATTTGATCTGCTTTAAAAAGATTACGGAAGATTGAATTATAGTAGAACCTGGATTAACCGAGCTTCGATTAATCGAGCTTTCTGTTAACCGAGCCGATAACAAAGTCTGATTTTTTTTTTTCCTTTTGAATGAGCCTTAAAAATAACCACACTCTTTAGCTCACTGTCCGTGCTATACAGGCCCTTCTGCCCCCAAAAGCCCTCAACTCCAAAGAAACATTGGACCCTGAGAAGTCAATAGCGAACAATGCTTTGTTTCCAGTGGCTGTGTGAACTTTCGTAAATTTTTCAATTTGCATTTTAAAATTTACTACTGGTAGTTGATTTTCTTTTTAAATTTGTTAAGCTGTGAAACAGAACTTTACATATATTTACTTTTATTATTTAAAAAACGTTCTATATATATATTTTAAAAGAGATGTTAAATTCGCAAGCACGGCGAGTTTTTACACACAGTTTCTATTAACCGAGATTTCCGATTCCGATTTACTAACAGTCCCAATTAGCTCGGATAATCGAGGCTGCTCTGTATAATTAAAAAATCAATGGCGATCTTACTGTAAACAGGTTTCCCTTTACTGAGAGATTTCAAAACCGAATCAGCTGATGTTAGTTGCTGTTTCCCTGCTTGATTAAATAAGATTAGTTAAACATTTGAAAATTACCAAATATAAAAGGAACTAAGTCAACAGAGTCTTTGCTTTATGGTATTTTTTAACAACGCTATAAGAAAATGATTTTAAATAAGAGATTTTAAATGTAACGTTTTAAATCTGACATAATTTTCACCAAACTTTCCTTTCTCTTTGTAACATTCAACTGAAAATATTTTTATTATTAGAAAGATAATATTATTATTTGCGCTACCTTAAAATTAGCAACTATAGTTAAAAATATCATCTCGAAATTTGAAATAAATCTCTCATATAAATATATTTTTTAATTTACACTGTTTTGCAATATGTTTTGCAATGTGTTTTGTAAACTGTTTTGGCCACTTTGGCCAATATGACGTAATTTCCTCCATTTACGACTTTTAACACATATCAATGAATTTATAATTTAAAAATTTTCTTTTTCTTTTAATATTGTAAATATAATTTTTATGACGTAATTTTCAATGTTTTCCTTCTTTTAATGCGTAAACATTTAATTCTAATTTGAAAATAATTGATTATTTTATAATTTTCTTTCATTTTAAGTAAGCATGTGTAAAAACAATTTTTATGACGTAATGTTTAATATTTTCCTGCTTTTAACACGTTATCATTTAATTCTAATTTAAAAGGATTTTTTTCTGCTTATAATAGTCACGTGTGAATAAATTTTTAATTTAAAGGATATATTATTCTTTGCGCTGTTTTAACATTTGGCAACAATTTAAAATAACCTTTTCTAAAATATGTAAAAAATATCTCTGGAAATTCTGAAAATTTTAATTTAAAATTGAAATAAACCGTCAAAAAAATAGGCAAGTTAAAAATAATAAATGCACTCTGCAAACTTCGAGTTTCTATTGAATGATTAAATTGAATGAAAATGATTAAATTCCCATGTATATTTTTTTTTCCTATGAGACTTTTTTAATGAGACAATTTTATCCAGATTTAACATTAAATATCTCTTAAAATAATTCTTCGATTTAAAAACTGTCTATTCAACGTTTTTATCAAACATTTCTCGATAATACTACGCAATTGCGTCAAAAGATGGCGACACCAGAATTCTGATATGCTTATTATGTAAACTGTAAATATTGCAAAGTTAAATAAAAAGAATTGTCTTGGGGTTATCAAACTTCATTGATATTTATAAATAAAACATTTCAACTAAATTATTTATTATAAAAGAATTATTACATCACAATAGCTTTTATGCAAGGAAAATAATAATAATAATAATAATAATATTATGGATGTCAGTGATTATATATTGATTGACCGTCATAATAATAAAAAATGATATTATAAAAAGAAGAGCTGAAATGAATTATTTTTTTACGTTTCTGATCGTGTGATTTATATTCAAATAATAATTATTAATGTATATTTTTTGTAAAGTGATTGAAATTAAATATATTTATAAAATTTATGGTAATATTTTTATTGTTAAAAAATTGCCAAGAAATAATCATCATCAAATTGGCGTCATTATAATTGTAATTTTATTTAACTTAATAGCAATTAAAAAAATTACAAAGGAACTGAGAATAATGGTCAACTAGCAGACTTTAAAAAAAAAAAAAAAAAAAAACATTCACATGTGAAAACACGTACCAGAGAGTATCGAACTGCCTATCCTAATGTCAGTAAACGATGGCCCTTAGCCACTCAGCCAGTGGGAAGACAAAATTTTTCTCCCCAAAAGCGGTTAAAAAGAAAGCATGTGTATGAATACAGTGTCATGCATTTTCGGTGAAATTTCCATAGAATGGCGAAGAAATATAGTCCGATTTTTCATGCGCATTATAAAACGAACAAGAGTCTTGCTGGAAACAAGTAAATTGTTATTTGGTTCATCTGAAACATATTTATTTGATTTTTAAAAAATCGCCCGTGTCATTTTCGAGAGAAAAAAAAATCGAATTATTTAACGAACGAGAGTTTTCCCAGAAAAAAGAAAAGTGTTATTCACCTCGCCTTAATCACATTTATATTATGTATAAATTTAAAAATAATCGTTAGAACCGTTTTCGAGATTTTCAAATTAGGAACTTCCTCGATATCATACCAACGTTTTCACTTTAAAAATGGCTATTTAGATCTCAAAATATACTGCACGTAGAAATGCAAAAATTTCAGTATACGATTAGACTGCAGATATAAGTCTGTTCTAGAAAATTCAGAACAATAAGACATATATCTGCTGAGTTATTAAAAGGCGGCTTTTCGCGTTTTCTTTGATGTCGAGTTAGCTGTATATATGAGTTCCGCCATCTACGAATTCTATGATACGATACGATACGATTTTAACGATACGATACGATACGATTTTAGGCTTAAGGCTGCGTCACTCGAAATACTACCGTCTTCCATGATCACAATCGTAAACAAACTCCAAAACATTCTGAGATTTTACATCTATATAAGAAGCTGTTCTTTTACATGGAGGGTGTAAGAATATTTGTGCTGCTGCCATCTACAGATTTTTAACCTAAGCAAAAACACTACATGGACTCTTAACGTTAAAGCTTAAATAGAAACTCAGGCGTGGGGTAAAAAGTCGAATGTTTGAAATACTTGAAAGCACATTTTCTTTCGCCAACTAAAGTAGTCTTTATATTCATTTCAAAATTATTAATTATCAGTGTCTGCTTGACGACATAAAATGAACGTTTCCAAACTAACTCCCTCGGGTTAATTTTGTGCAGGCCGAGCATGCACTTCCTAGTTTAAATATATATACGTGCGGATGAGTATCTTATAGATGGCATCATTTTCTTTTCAGAATCAGGTCAGATTTATTTTGCCGTAGATTTCCAAATTTGTGTAATCCTAATTCAAGCATTGAAGAGTTCTGCAAAGAACATGGCCATTTATGTGACCCCAACTATTTCTCCTACGAAAACGAATCGGTATGTTGTTTGTTATATTTTTCGTTTTTCTGCGGGATGAATTTTTATTAAATATTGAGAATAGACAGCAGTTATATGAAAGTTTTTTTTTTTAATTCAGTGTAGAAATTTTATAACTTTCTAGGGGGTTTTTTTGTATGTTTATATGAAATATATATAATACGTCTTATATTTCAAAACCGAGGTACCACGCCTTAATTACTCAGGTCACAGAAAGGGTTGATTACGTAAAATTTTATAACATTACAACTATTAATCTATGGTACTCACTACCTTTTGAAGAAATCATTCTCACAATGCTTTTTGAGAAAAGTAACATTCGCGTTATAGACCGAGAGGCGGCAGAACAGACAATAACCTCATCGAGCTCACGGCTGAAATTCCAGAATTAGTTAAGACTCGATTCTCTTATTAAAACACAATCGGTCTGCCAAGTCATATCTTGGTGGAAAACACCTGAAAACCCGATTTTAGCGGTTGAATCGTAGGATTACCATTGTGTTTTCCTGCTCCCAGTCTTCCATGTTTTCATACCTTTGGGTGCAGGAAAATACAATGGTAATCCTACGAGTCAACCGCTAAAATCGGGCTTTCAGGTGTTTTCCACCAAGATATGACTTGGCAGACCGATTGCGTTTTAATAAGAGAATCGAGTTCTAATTCTAGAATTTCAGCCCTGAACTCGATGAGGTGATTGTCTGTGTTGCCACCTCCCAGTCTATTATTTAATGACAGAAATTATGCGATTAACTAAGGTGAAGTTACTATTTTTTAAGTGGTTCTCGGCTGATGTAGTGAGTGCCATTGCCATTGCTATTAAATATATAATTTATTTTTACATTATCTATCTATCTATCTATCTATATACCGGGTGTCCCAAAAATGACTGATGGATTTTAAAATTAAATAACTTGCAAACGGTTACAGATATCTAAAAAATTTTTGCAGAGGGTTATGTAAGATGTCAGGGGTTTTTATGCTGCGATTCCCAGTTTCAGTTACAAATAGCAGCGACAGATGGCGCTGCAAGAAATAGGCACTAAATCCAGGCTCGATTTTTCGGCCTCTCTCTTCTCCCGTGCGAAAAAAGGAGATTAAAATGTTTTGTGTGGATCCCGAAGTACCAAAAATCGGGTCTGGAATTAGAACCTATTTCTCACAGCGCCATCTATTGTTTGAAATTCGAACTAAAATCAAGAATCACACTAAGAAAACTCCTGACATCATACATAACCTTCCTGCAGGAATTTTTTTAATATCTGTCACCGTTTGCAAGTTATTGAGTTTTAAAATCTATCAGTCATTTTTGGGACACCCGGTATATATATATATATATATATTAAACTTTCTGTACAATAATACCATTGAAAGATAATGAAAATGACCAATAATATGAAAACACAAACACCACATTAACAGATGTTTTGTAAAAAGTATAGTCCTATGTACTATCTTATGATGATTAAAATGGAAGAAAAAAGAAAAATATGGATACAGATAAAAATAAATAAATGAAATGCTTATATATTGAATTACTTTGTCAGGGGTACAGAATTCACATATATAAGCAAGGTAGTCGTTTTCTGTTGAGAATAAAGCTAAAAGCTGAATAATTTATTCTCTCTGCACCCGAACGATCACATGATATAAATAATAGAAGAAAAATGAATACTGAATTATATAAAAGGCCTTGAAATGAAAAAAATATATAACTATTTAAATAATTTATATTATTGTGTATAAATGAAAATATGTATTATTACGCATACATATACCGGGTGTCCTAAACAGGACTGACTGATTTTATAATTCAATAACTTTCAAACGGTGACAGATATTTAAAAAATTCTTGCAGGAGGGTTATGCATGAAGTCAAAAGATTTTTTACAGTGATTTTCGATTTTAGTTCGAATTACAAAAAATAGATGGCGCTGCGATCAATAAACGCTATATTCAGGCTCGATTTTTGGCACTTCGGGACCCACTCAATACATTTTAATCTCCTTTTCCCGCATGGAAGAAGAGAATGGCTAAAAAACCGAGTCTGTATTTAGCGCATATTGCTTACAGCGCCATCTATTTTTTGTAATTCGAACTAAAATCAAAAATCACTGTAAAAAAACTTTTGACCTCATGCATAACCCTCCTGCAAGAATTTTTTAAATATCTGTCACCGTTTGGAAGTTACTGAATTTTCAAATCTAAAAACTACTAAACTCTGTGGCTATACAATCCAAGAAGGATCTGGGCCGACAGTGCCCATCTCTGTTTTCTTGACCCTGGGCCCCGAGGTGCTATGCAGCATGCGTCCCGGCCAGGTGGTCAACCTAACGCGAGACCCTCGGTGTTTAGTTCCCAAGCAAGCTTGGTACTCATTTTATCGACCCCGAAGGGATGAAAGGCTGAGTGAACCTTGCCCAGTCGGGAGTCGAACTCTCGACCTGCGGTGCGGCAGACAGTCGTGCTGACCACTACACCACTGGGCTTCGAATTTTAAAATCAGTCAGTCCTTTTTCGGACCACCGGTATATAACCATTATAAAATATTACAAATTATCATCTATATTAAATATATAAATTTGAATTTTAAACTTGGAACAACAAATTATTAAATTAGTTGAACAACGGCCCGAGTGTCGTGAAGGAAAATCGAACCGAGACCGGCCCGTGCAGATCTCCAGTGCTCGGTGCTTTAGAAGGTGACTCCAGAAACTGGCAGTACTGCTGTTGCATAGATTTCTAATATAACATATTCAATTCTAATATAACATATTCTAATATAATATATTCAATTTCTCCTCTAAGTGCTGTTGGTGCCCGCCGTGTCAATGCCATAGACCAGCACATAAAATCCATCGTGTGGAATGTCCTCTCGACGGAAGGTCGATAAATGGGAGAAGGATACCGAACTAGAGAAGATTTCCTCCTTTAGGTTAGGATAAAAATTGTAGGTAAGCCTTGAGAGTTAGATTTCCTCTAGTCATACTTCCTTCCTTGAGGTGCTTCTTCAAATAGGAGTTGTACACCAATGTCTTCAGGACTCGGCCACTTATTTCGGTTGTCCAGGGGGCATTAGTCACAAAAACAACAATTATATAAGAGATATATAAGATAAATGCATATAACCGTATAATTAAGGTCCTACACTAGTCCACGCGAAAAGATTCGTTAGCTACTGTTAATCGGGGAAGTTATTTTGAAATTTCTCGTTTGGATTTTAATATTTTTGAACATTTTTTTTAATAGGATAGCTGAGGTCTATCTCTAACCGGGCTAAGTTTCTACTTTTTAGATTTTGGTTTCAGATTAAAAAAAAATATATATCCTCACTTTCGGAACCAGTTGGAACCGATTCTGAAATTGAAACTAGCCTAATATTTTTTTTAAAAAAGAAGAAAACAAAAAACTGTATAAAAGTCGAAAAATTAAAAAACTAACACAGTTAAAGATAGACCTCAGCTGTCCTATGGGCAAAAAACACAATTTAAAAATATTTAAATGCAAACGAGATATTTGAAAATAACGTTCCCATTGACACAATCTTAGCTTTCTCGTTTAGTACCGTCGCTAGTATAGGCTTTTAAGGTAAGGATACGTGTTAATATGGCGATGATGTATTGAATAATGGCGTATTCAACAAGAAGATAGTTTAAAAAGCAAAAACTATTTATTAATCTTAATTCTTCTGGCGCGTAAATAAAATATATTAAGAAGACAGTTTATTATTATTATTATTATTATTATTATTATTATTATTATTATCATTATTCCTGTAGTGTTTTTATTGACGTCATTTTATGCTTTAGTATGCCACAGTGACACCCCGAAATCTACCTCCTTTGCCAAGAATTGAATACCGTGATATGGGAACTAAAGTGGAAGATATCGTCATAGAATGTATCATACACGGAAATTTCGGAGAAATCAACTGCACGTAAGTGATCAATTTGCATATAAAATATGATTTATACAATGGAATTTGTTTACAGCGAGCTTGGATTTCGATTTGATAGATTTGACACGGTTTTAACGAGCAAAAACTTTGTATATCGATTACAAATTTTCGGTTTGTTTCTCATTTTTCGTAAGCAAAATATAAAATTTTCAACTCTGAATTTATAAATAGGAAATAATTCTATGAAAGAATAATACTTAAAGGAAACAGGATTACTATTTATTTATTAATTTAAAGAGGGTTTGTGTGTGTGAGGGGGAGGGGGGGGGGCACTTTCACACACATCATGATTACTCTTCTAATTACTTTAATGAACTCAGAAAGGGAATATTACCACAATTTGTTTTTGAAAAAGAAGCTTAATCATATCTGTGTGTTCTATACGGAAAAAACTGTTTTGTTGAAATTACTAAATTTTGGTTCATATAGCTCCATCCAAATATTTTGGTTGGAATGACCAAATTCTGGGTGAACTAACCAAACGATTTGTTGAATTAACAAAATAATTTGGTTAATCTAACCAAAATTTAATCATTCCAACCAAAATATTTGGATGGAGCTATATGAACCAAAATTTAGTAATTTCAACAAAAGTTTTTTCCGTGTACACTATCTATACTAATAAAAGATAGATTTTGCGTGTGTGTGTTATGTGTGTCTGTCCGTTGGTCGGCCGGTGGTGGCTAACGAAATGTACCGCACTAAGAAGTCTAAAAATTTGTAAAGGATAGTCCAAGGCAAGCCCTAATGCACCTGGGGCTCAAATTTTTATTTATTTTTTTTATAATTAGCCGAGATATTAATTAAAAACCAAAACGAAAGTTCATTAAAAGAAAAATATTATTTTCGTGCGCGCGCGCACCTGAGCAGTTAAGATTCTTCAAATCTCCCAGAAGAGAATAATAAAAAATTCGAGCGCCTATTATTTTTCGTCCCATCTTTGTAAACGCACATCGGCCGAAAAATTCACAATACGAACAAACTAAAAATATATTCTTAAATTTCATACTTTTTACTATCGAACCCAGCAAACCGACTGAAACTAGTCGGATATGCCAATCCCAAAACTTTCTTCTATCTCATACATGTTAATACTTCAAAATTCTCTAATACAGAGCCAAAATTAAATGGCAATCTATGCCCATCATGAGGATTGTAAAGACATGGAATTCTGTGCATTAGTTCTTGCGATAGGACTATCGCTAAAATCGTGTAAATCATACAAAATGCAGCATATAAGCGGCACCGGATAGGTAGATTTACACCAAAATCTAATAATCAACAACTTATGTTAACGTCTAACTGAATCTGAAGTTTTATGAAAATCCGTTCATTAGTTTTTAAGATAGAGCTATTGCGGAAATCGTAAAAAATTCCACATAGCAGCGCCACCAGTTGAGCGAGTTAGACAGACCAAAAACCAATTAGCGCCAGTTTATATTAGGGACTAACTGAATCTGAAGCTTGATGAAAATTTATGCATTTGTTCTTGAGATACAGCTATTGCGGAAATCATGAACAATGCAGCACAGCAGCGCCACCTATTGGGCGATTCACACCAAAAATTAAACAGCATTAATTTATATCACGGACTATTTAAATCTAATGTTTGATGAAAAATTGTGAATTTTTTCTTGAGTTAGAGCTATTGCGATAATCATGAATAATGCAGCATAGCAACGCCACCTGTTGGGCGATTTTCACCAAAAATTAATCAAAAGCTAACTATATCCTGGAGTATCTGAAGTAACTGTATCTGAAGTTTTATGAAAATCCGTGCAGTAGTTCTTGAGATATAGCTATTGCTGAAATCGGGGAAAATGCCGCATAGCAGCGCCATCTGTTGGGCGATTTTCACCAAAATCTAATCAGGACCAGTTTATATTAAGGTCTAACTAAATCTAAAGTTTTGTGAAATTCCGTGCATTAGTTCTTGAGATAGAGCGCCCACAAAATTTTTGTCACATACAGACTCACAGAGTGACAGACAGACATTTTCTAAAAACCATCAAATCGTGTTCAGGACATTCTAAAACGTATAAATCCGTCGAAAACCGGATGTCGAAAATTTTCACGAATCCAATACTTTCTTCTTGTAAAGATAGAAGAAAGTAAAAATACAAATTTTAATCCTTTCCAAAAATTGTTTTAAAAAAGTTCCATTTTGTAGTTTTTTCCACCCTTTTTTCGAAGGTTCCATCGGACTCAGTTTTAAAGATACGAAAAAACAAAAAGTACTCACTTAATTCGATACGTTCTTCTCTACGAGCGACGATGCAATTCGTTTTCAAAAATACGAACATCAACTTATACGAATATCTTGCTACAGACGAAGGGTTTTCAATAAATCTAACGCTGGTCTCAGAGTTACCACTATTTTCAGTAATACTCCTCTTATCTAATGAGAAAAATAATGCGATTAAATAATGTGTAGATAACTATTCCAGGGCTTAAATTCTAACAAAAAAAGTTCCGGAGCCCTAATATTCTGCGCTACCGGTACAACAACTGTACCGTTCCAATCCCCCTCTCTCCCCCCCCCCCCCTGCCCCTGTAATCTGCATATTTATATTTCGTACATTAATTGCAAAATTTAAAGCATTTTTTTTTTCTTTAGCAAAATAAAAATTTTAAATATATCTATCAGCATATACTTAGCTGTCAACAATTCCACTTTTTAGTTATCACTTCTTCTGAATAGTAAAAATCCGTGCCTATTTTTTATGTTAATTAATTGCAGAATTCTGCGATTAAATAGGGTAACGATTATGATTAGGAAATGATGTTAACACAAAAAAGGGATAGTTCGCAGCTATGCATTTTTAAGAAAAAATGAATGAAATTTACAGAAATGAATATTTATATGCTGAAGAATGGAACAATGTTTTACAATTTCCTGTAAAAGGTGCATATCTTAAACTATAATCATTTCCTTCCGCATAACAATCTTTTGAAGTGAGTCCCTGAAAATCAGATAAAATTAAAAATTTGACAACGTTATCGGAAAGAATCTATGCGTTTATAGAAAAAGGGGAAACACTGCTCGATTGCTTTCTATCAGAATAACAATACATGGTAATTATATCTACTTACAAAGGAAAGTGACTTCGTATAGGTGCAGAGAGCCTTAGCGTGGGTACCGTTCATGATACAAAATAAATAGAAAAATCACTAACGTGATTTTTATACTCGTACGCAATACAAGACAAAAAACCTCGAACAAACAAAACGTCAAGCTGATGCTTGTTGGATAAAACAGAAAATATTCTTTTCAAGTTAGATATCGAAATAATAAAAAGAAAACCCAGCCAATAAAAAATTATCCTACTGTCACAAAAGAAAGTCGAACTGAAAGCAAATTTATTGTTCACTCTGTTGAGTGGCGCCGTATCAACACGTCGCCGATGTAAATTTGAAATAAAAAAATACGATTTCTGTTTCCCCTTCATTCTGATCAAAATAGCATTAAAATGATTTGAAGTGGAATATAATATGTAATTTTAAAAGAGGATTTTTTTTTTTTTTTTTTGAATACTTGAATAAATAAAATTTTAAATGTAATACAGATTGAGCTCGAGTCAGTCTAAGCCTAAAAACTGATATAAAAATTGAGTCCGTTTTATCTCCATCTCCTACGTGTGTGACACATTACGTCACATAAAAGTGTTTTGGTAAAAAGAATGCAAAAGCTTGGAGATGGGAAGGAAAGGAAAAGGTAATTTAAGCTTCGGTTTTTCGGAATCGCTATTGCACTGGGCTCCGGAGCCCTGTATTTATGAGCTCCGGTGAATTCCGAACAATATTTAAATATTTACTAAAAACAGAGAAGTACCGGAGCCGGGCTCTGGTGGGCTCCGGCGCAAATTAAGCCCTGAACTATTCAGAGCTAATGGTATCTCTGTGGGACTTGAGTTGTTGGACACCCTTGGTATAACGAATAAGAATTTCGCACAAAATTTCCTTTCATAATGATTAAATTGGAGTAAAGAGTAAGGATTATTTGAGAAAAATTCCCGACAAATTTTGCTAAATATTATTAACACACTTGACATTTTTTTGTATTTTGAAATTCTTAATTTTTTTCAAGAATTTAGCAAATAAATAAATACAATAATAATAATATTCCCCCCTGGAAGATTTGAGATTTTGTGTTTTCAATGATCAAAAAGTGCAATTTCCTCCGGGAACTCTATAATGTCCCCCCCCCCCTCCGGAGCCACAGAAATCCCTCCCGGAGAAAAGTGTCTGGATTTAACACTGCCTATTACACGACTTACGTAAATTCGTAGTTACGTAGTAAATCTCGAAAATTACATTTGTGAACGTACTAGAGCGTTTGATACGCAGTTGCATACTTTTGATATTTATTTCATAAATAAAAAACATAGATATAAGCCACAACCGTAATATAGTTTATATATTATATAGATTTATATTTTTATTGGTATATTCAATCAAATCTATAACAAAACAACTTAATGTTTATTGTTAGTTATTCACAGTAGTCATCTAATTCATAATAAATACGGTTTGTGCTTATCAAGGATTATTTTATTTTGTGCTATTCATTTGTCTTGCCATCAGAAATTCATGGAGAATAGGTTAAATGAGTCCTATTTAATTATTTCTTATTTTTATAGTCGTTTGATGTAGATTCAAAATTGTTATAAATCAATTCATCAATGTTAAATTTCTAAATCCCGTATTCTACAAGATATTTCAAAAGTGTTCTTTAAGTTTGTTTTTATATTTTTTCATATTTTTATAGTTTATATCCTGTTAGTTAGCATATACTGTCGCATGATGCTTTATTTATAAAATAATACGGTGTAAATAACACACACACACACATATATAAATATTGCACAGTTTCTTACAAAATTTTACCTAAGCAACTTATAAATTCGACTTACGTAAAATTCAAGTTACGTAAAACTTTACGGAATGTATTACTTACGTAAGTCGGGGGGTGCGTGTATATGGATACGGAATTTTCTATTCAGCTACTTAGGATCTAAATGAGGATATGTAAAAATTTTCTGCCTTTGCCTATAAAACTTATTTCGTGAAGGTTTTTGAAGGTAGCGAGATTACATTTTAAAACAACTTTTAAAAAGCCATCGAAAACTCAACTATGATGATTAAAAAATTTATAATTTAAGATGAAAAGATTTTTGTGAAGGTTATTTCTTTAAAAAACAAAGTATGATTCATATGAAGCCTGAAAATAAATTACTTTTCAACGAAAGTGCTAAAAATCACTCTAACAATCTGGGAAATTAATTTGTAAGTAACATTGTTAAAAGGCTACTCCACTCACGTGAAAACACCCGCTCGCTAATGTTAATCTTATTTGAGAAAGTTTTGAAAATATCTCTTTTGAATTTCAATATTTTTAATGTTTTTTTCATTGGATAGCTGAAGTCGATCTCTACAAAGGCCGTTATTTGATTTTTCTATTTTATTTGCAGTTTTTTCTAATTAGGATGTTTTTAATTTCGGAACCGGTTTCAAAAGTGAAAGTATCTTCATAAAAAAACTGCAACAAAATCGAAAAAGTGAAAAACGGCCTTTGTAGAGATCAGCCTCAGCTATCCAATGAAACAAAAATTAAAATATTGAAATGCAAATGAGATATTTAATTAATAAAAATATTTGTAAACCAATGTAAGTTTTAAGAATCATAAAAAAATATAAGCAAACTTAATAAATTCATGACTGCAAGTGTTTGTCTTTTAAAGATGTAGTCCTGTTTATGGGTATTACTTTTGCATTCTGCTTTTATTTATCAAATTTTTCTGGTTTCGTGTTTATATTACAAATGAATGTCTATAGCAATGGTACTGTTTCTAATCAAATTATATATATGCATCCACACTAGCTTTAAGATAAACTGATGAAAAATATTTCATTTTATTGCATCTAGTATTTATTTTTTCAGGGAAAACTACGAAACAGTAAACGTATTTGACACGACGGGACTGCCTAATAACTGTTATGCTTTTAACAGCTTATGGGGTAAAACAGAAGGAGCTAGAAATATACCGAGTGATTCAGGCAAGTATTACTTTTATCAGTTAACTAAGCTAACTACATACTGATTATTTTAAACTATCATACAATTGGATGAAATTTTCTGATTGACTTTTGAAACTATTGTCAATTCATTTTTTAACTTATTTCCATTTTCCCTATTTGAGGATATGTTAATTTTATAAATTAGGTGTAATATCCAAATTAGATATCTTATACACTTTGGCAATGAAGGGGAAGAAAATACCTTTTAGCTATATTCCTAAAGGGTAAGAGCACTTTGACAATTTTTTTTCTTCGTTTAAAGTACCTTTTACACACGCGAAAATCGTACATAAAACCTCTGAATAACGGACACCTCAGTTGCACGAGATTTGTCCATTATTCGGAGGCATCTGCTTTTCAGAGGTAAAAACATACAAATACGTAGGTGTTGTGGATTGAAAAGTGTCCGCTATTCACGCGTGTCCGTTATGGCGATTTTACTGTATTTTATTAGTTATAAATCAACATCGAAATTAAAAGAACAATTTTGAATCTACAAAAATATGAACATTCCACAGCGAGTAAACAGTACCGAAAATTTTAAGCGCGTTTACTCGATACAATATTCTCGGTACAATACTCAATATATTTAAAACTAGTATGTTGTGGCCATCACAAAACTTTCTTCTGTATAAATCACGTCAATTAAATCATTTAAATAATACAAGAAATTACATCAATTTAACACCAATTCATATCAAAATATATCTGAATTTGAAGTTTGATGAAAATTCGTGCATTAGTTCTTGAGATAGAGCTATAGCGGAAATTCTGAAAAAGGTAGCATTGAAGCACTACCTGTTGAGCGATTTACATCAAAACATAAACAGCACTAATTGATATCAAGGTATACCTGAATCTGAAGTTTGATGAAAATTCGCGCATTAGTTATTGAGATAGAACTATAGAGGAAATTCTGAAAAAAGCAGCATAGCAGCGCCATTTGTTGAGCGATTTGTACCAAGACATAAACAGCTGTAATTCATATCAAGGTATACATAAATATGAAGTTTGTTTAAAATCCAAGCATTAGTTCTTGAGATCGGGCTATTACGGAAATCACAAAAATGCAGCATAGCAGCGCCACCTGTTGAGAGATTTACACCAAAATGCATAAAACGTCAATTCCTGTCAAGGACTAACTGAATCCGAAGTTTGATGAAAATCCGTGTATTAGTTCTGGAGATTGAGCTCTTGTGAAAATCGTGAAAAAGGCTGCATAGCAGCGGCACCTGTTGATCGATTTACACCAAAAACTAATCACCACCAATTTATATCGGGGACTGAAGACTGAATATAATTTTTTATTAAATTCCGTTCGTTAGTTCTTGAGATAGAGCGCCCACAAAATTTGTGTCACACACTGACAGACAGACTCACTGACCCACAGACTCGCAGACAGACTCCCAGACAGACATTTTGTAAAAACATGTTTTTCGGGTTCTCTGACCCCTAAAAAATGTAAAAAATGTAAATCCGCCGAAAACCGGAATTAGAAAATTTTCAGGAATCCAATACTTTGTTCTTGTAAAGATAGAAGAAAGTTAAAAAAAAAAAAAAAAAAAAAAAAGCATTTGGGGCATCAATTTGTTTGTATTCTTTTTCCTTTCCACCTTTTTAACACTTTCCAACAAAGTTGAAAAGTGTTTATGCATTCGGTTTGTCTGTCAGTCTGTCCATGCTCTAACTCCCGTAAATATACTCGGATTTTCATGAAATTGATAAAGGTTATTTAGGGTCAGCAAAGCACGTTTGGTATTGTATATGAAGTATGTAGGATTAATCGTTCATTTACAGAAGTACTCAAAAGTATTCCATTACATTATGGTATATGGGGAAAATCGTTTGCAGAGTATTTTAATGACATTATGCTATTTCAAATGTATTGAAGCTGATATAAATCACTGAATTTCACTACGATCACGTTAGAACAGGACATTCATAGCATTTTTTATTCATTTATAGGGACACACAAAAAGAAATCGGTTACAGTACAGTACTGTCTTTGAGTAATAATTGATGGGGTGCACGGTTTAAAATTCGGTATGCGCTTTTAAATTAAATTAATTTTTTGCATCTTACTCGTTATATGTAAATTCCATACCTCAAATACAGGGCTGCACAAAAGTATTCCCGTACCGTTCTCCTTATTAGAGAAAATTGCTGAAGGTAAATTTTCAACTGAAGTACATGTATCTCTCAAGTGAACTAAATTTTGGCTTGCATGTAGGTTTGCAATAGATTCAAATCTATAAATCATATACAGGGCTGCTGAGCAAATTCGCATAATTTTCCGATTGTGGATGGGAACAGCTGAAATTGGGTTTTGAAATGTATTATGCGTTTCCATATGGTTGAATTAGACGTAATATTTTAATTTTTTAAACAGTGCAGTTTTGTTACATTATTCTGAATGTGTTGGAAAGTGTTTCATAATCTATGCTTGACGCATGATTTTTTCTTACTTTTTTTGTTCTAAAAATGCTTAAACCATGAGAATCTCAGCATTTCGAAATTTCATAAATGATTTTTTGAGTATCAGCGTTCTTGATGCTGAAAAACCCGTTTTACAGGCATGATAGGATTTTCCGAGTGTGTTTTAATCTCAGAGAACGTCTTGTAAATTGTAAATCAAAACCAGCGTACACTTTAGAAAATTTCAGCGATGAAGGCCACCGGTTTAGTTAAGCAGAGGAATAGTCAAGACAATACATTTTATCTCTGGAATGCGAAGTTTGGCAAAATATAGATGTCACAGTGCCTGAAAATTACGCACTTCAATTTTATTATGCTATTTCATTGTGGGAAATTCTAAAATATGAAATAAGTTGCGACCAGATGTAAAAATTAAATGACATCTTATAGCTCCATCTGTTGATAAAATTTCCGAATAATATTATTAAATACCTCAATTAAAACGTATGCAGTCTACTTATTAATACTCTATTTGAATAAACAGTTTCTCATAATTTTTTTTTTTATTATTATTAAAATTTTGTAGTTATTTTCTAAATACCTTTTATATGCTACCAAGAACTAGTTGTAGATTTTTACTTTCTTCTATCTTTACAAGAAAAAAGTATTAAGTTCGTGAATTTTTTCGAATTCCGGTATCGACGGATTTACACGTTTTAGGGGTCAGAGATTCCGGAAAACATGTTTTTACAAATTGTCTGTCTATGAGTCTGTGAGTCTGCGAGTCTGTCTGTATATGACAAGTTTTGTGGGCGCTCTATCTCAAGAACTAATTCTGGAATTTAATAAAAATTTATATTCAGTTAGTCCCTGATGTAAATTGGTGCTGATTAGTTTTTGGTGTAAATCGCTCAACAAGTGGTGCTGCTATGCAACATTTTTCACGATTTCCACAATAGCTCAATCTCCAGAACTAATGCACGGATTTTCATCAAACTTCAGATTCTGTTAGTCCTTGACATAAATTGACGTTTTATCCTTTTTTGTGTAAATCGCTCAACAGGTGGCGCTGCTATGCTGCATTTTTTGCGATTTCCGCATCTCAATCTCAATATCTTCCGCATTCTGTATCTCAAGAACTAATGCTTGGATTTTCAACAAACTTCAGATTCAGGTATACCTTGATATGAATTAGTGCTATTTATGTTTTGGTGCAAATCGCTCAACAGGTGGCGCTGCTATGCTGCATTTTTCAGAATTTCTACCATAGCTCTATTTCAATAACTAATGCACGAATTTTCATCTAACTTCCGATTCAGGTATACCTTGATATCAACTATTGCTGTTTATGTTTTGGTGTAAATCGCTCAACAAGTGGCGCGGCTATGCTACATTTTTCAGAATTTCCGCTATAGCTCTATCTTAAGAACTAATGCACGAATTTTCATGAAACTTCAGATATATTTTGATATCAATTGGTGCTAAATTGATGTAATTTCTTGTACTATTTAAATGATTTAATTGATGTGATTTATATAGAAGAAAGTTTTGTGATGGTCACAACATACTAGTTTTTTAGGGTTTCGTTCATCTGACGAAACCCTATTCGTCTCACTCCTCTGTCTGTCTGTCTGCCTGTCCGTCACAGAGCCCGTTCTCAGAAACTATACATGTTAGAGACTTGAAATTTTGGGTACTTGTAGCTGAACACCTCGCATCAAACAACAAATCCTAAAATTTTGAAAAAGTCGGTAATTAACCGAATTACGGGCTAATTAACTTCTAAAATTAACCAATCCACCTTTTTAACACAGGTTCAAACGGACATTCTCCAAAACTTCGGGGTTTCTCCTAAGGGTTGCCAGTAAAATCAGCCGGTGCACGGTTACCACGGAGGAAATTAAGCCGAAAAATGAAGTGGGCATTTTAAAGCGAAATCGCATATCAGAAAATATTGGTACGAGAAATTTGTAAACGGTATAGACAGACGCGGAAAAAAATCTACTTTCATTTGGTATAAAGTTCACATTTCTGCGTTGGGTATAACGCAAAAAATCCACTAAAAATCGATCGATAAAAATTTAATTTCTGTATTTGAAAACGAAAAGACAATGAAAAGAGATTTCATTTCGGCGCGAAAGCAGGTGTGCTCAACTTCAGACATGACGGCGACCTTGCGGTTTTCGGTAGTGGAATATTTTAATAAGAAATTTTAACTTTTTAAATATTAAATTTTTTGATAAATTTTTTTGCCATCCGGACGGGAAATCTCTCGCAGATTTCATACATACCCAGTTCAAAGCAATAACTCAATTAGAAGCTGAGATATTAATTATTATTTAATTAATCTGTTTCATTTCTATCTAATGAATAGAATAAAATGAAGGCACGTGCTTTTTTAACCATGAAATTATTTAAATTAGGAAATCTAACAATTTGCGTGAGGTTTTTCGACGCCGCTCTATGAGACAAGTATAACTTATTCATTATAAGAAAGTTTGTAAGTATTCATACCACTATTTTAGAATAGTAATTTCTGCAAATATCTTAAATTATTGGTTGAGATCGCCACTCGATCTGGTTGAAACTTTAAAATAGTTTATAACGCATAAGAAAAATTGTAAAAAAAAAAAAAATGGAGTGTGATATTTCGAGGGGAGACTAGCGTGCTTCGCCTGATATCGTATAATTTGTGTTTGTAAGGTTTGGGTAAATGGAAAGGAGGGGGAGGGAAATACTTTTGATTAAATATCCCAACAGAGTTTCGTTCTGATGCACTTTTCTTATGAATAGTGTGCGCTCCCTGGTGGTGGAATGTGGAACTAACATAAAGCGATTTTGTTAAAATTAGGAAAGTTCTCATTACAGATATTATTATGACATAGACTAGCGTGCTTCGCCCGCTATCGGATTATTTCAGTCCGTGCGAGGCTGATGTAAAATGAGTTGCATTCTTCCAGCGAAATTGAAAAGCGTGCTTCGCCCGCTGTCGCATAATTTTATTTTGTTAGGTTTGTGTCAATGGAAAAGGGGAGGGAGGGAACTACTTTTGATTAAATATACCAGTTAGTGCGCATTACAGATATTGTTATGACAAAGACTAACGTGCTTCGCCCGCTACCGCATAATTTGTATTTGTTAGGTTTGTGTGAATAGAAAAGGGAAGGGGGACTACTGTTGATGATAAAGACTAACGTGCTTCGAAAAGGGGAGCTAGAATTATTTTTAAAATCTTAGCGTTTGTTACCGCAGACCGCCACCATCCGGACCCATGTATCTACGGAAAGATTGCGTAAAGGAGTTTCGTTCAGATATGCTTTTGTTAAGAATAGAGTGCATTCCCTGGTGATGGAATGTGGAACTAACATAACGTGATTTTGTTAAAATTAGGAAATCTAACTAAGATATTTTATAAGATAAAGTGTAAAAAAGAAAGGCACGTGAAATTTCGGGGAGGGGGGGGGGGGGAGGCGCAAGATTTCTATTTAAAAAGTTAGCGTTTCTAACCGTTTTCGGTGCTATTTTTGAGGGAGTCCTGAGATATACGCTACTTATTTAATATAAAATTGTCTAAAGTTTAGTTACCACTATTTCCGAATAGTAATTTCAGCAAATATCTTAATTTCTTATTAAGACCGCCACCACCTCGAGTAACATATCTACTTATAGGTTGTTTAACGGAATTTCCTTCCGATACAGTTTTGTTAAGAATAGAATGCGCTCCCTGGTGGTGGAATGTGGAACTGACATAACGCAGTTTTGTTAAAATTAGGAAATATAACAAGGCGATCTGTTTGAAACTTAAAGATAGTTTATAACACATAAGAAAAAGTTTATAAAAATAGCGCGTGAAATTTCGGGTAGGGTGGAGGGGCGCTAATTTCACTAATTGATTTATTTCTATTATATACTTATTTTACAAGGCAGTCACGTGATGTTTCATTGCAGTATACTTCTGAACGGTGTCCGATTTTTAAAAATACAGCATAAATGTTACTTATGCCAGATAAAAACGTCAGAAGTATTGATACCACTATTTTCGAATAGCAATTTCAGCAAATATAATAAATTCTTCGTTAAGACCGCGACCCCCTCGACTAGCATATCTCCTGATAGGTTGTTTAATGGAGTTACGTTCAGATACAGTTTTGTTAAGAATAGAGTGCGCTCCCTCGTGGTGGAATGTGGAACTAACAGACCGCGATTTCATTTAAAGTAGGAAATCTAACAAGGCGATCTGTTTGAAACTTTAACATAGTTTATAACACACAAGAAAAGTTTATAAAAAATGGAGCGTGAAATTTCGGGCAGGTGGGGAGAGGGAGAGGGGCAAAATATTTATTTTTTGTTTCATACCATTTCAGGTGCGTTTTTTTTCACGGAGTCCTCAGATACATTGTACTTATTAAATATAAATATGCCAAAAGTTAAATTACCACTATTTCCGAATAGTAATTTCAACAATTATCTTAAATTCTTGCTGAAGACCGCCACCCCCTCGAGTAACATATCTACTGATAGGTTGTGTAAAGGAGTTTCGTTCAGATACGCTTTTGTTAAGAATAGAGTGCGCTCCTTGGTGGTAGAATGTGGAACTAGCAGACCGCGATTTCATTTAAAGTAGGAAATCTAACAATGCGATCTGTTTTAAACTTTAAGATACTTTATAACAAATTATAATGAAGTATAAAGAAGAATGGCGTGTCGCATTTCGAGGGGGGAGGGGGAGGGAGGGGCGCAAACAAAATTAGGAAATATAGCTGGACGATCTGTTTGAAACTTTAGTATAGCTTATAAAACGTAACAAAAATTTTAAACATCAGGCCGCGTCAAAAATCATGGTGACCATTACCCCACTTCACCCCCCAAAGGGGGCACTTTTCTAAATTTGGCAGATTATATCGTAGCATTTTGAAGGGGGGGGGGGTGGCACGAACAAAATTAGGAAATATAACAAGGCGAATCTGTTTGAAGCTTTACGATAGTTTAGCAAGGGTTTGCCAAAATTTAGAAGATGTTCCATGGCGATAAATGCACTGGATGTTTTGAAAGGAATATTAAACGAAACCCTTTGTGCGATCTGTGATCACACTTACCCACTTGTTCTTATAAAGAATCATTCAGTGCCCTGAATATAGAAACTCTGTAGCTATTCAAATTCGAATAAGTATTCTTTCTAAATCGAATTTTCTTTCTATGCGTTTATTTTTTTTTTCTCGTCTAATAAAATAAAATTTGTCTAAATTTATTTATTATACATATTTTTTTTTTCTTTTAGAATTGATATTTTTCATGAAAGCCGAACGAGTACACAGTGGTCAGTTCTATCCAGGGACGCCATTTGCTATTCAGATGGCATTGCACAGTCCTTACGCGATCCTTAATCCTTTTACGGAAGGTTTTTCTATTGATCCTTGTTCAAGTTATTATATCTATCCTTCAAAAGTGAGTTTTCAATTTATTTTCAACCCCCGTTCTTTAAATATTTTCTTTGTTTTTATCTTTTCTTTTATTTCTAAGAAAATATATATCAAGTTTATTTTGATTTTCCTTAAAACTGCATGTTTTAATGAAAACAACAGCATTTGTTCTAAACTATCTTATAATCAGCAATTTAAACTTTTACGTTTTATATAATGTATATATATTTAGAAGCATGTAAGATTCCCCAAAAGGAGAAGCGTCCAAAAATTAGAAGCGTCAAATTAAACCAGTGCTTCTCAATCTGTGTCCTGCGCCACATCAGTGTGCCATGAGAGATTGTCAAATGTGCCGCGAGGGTTTTTGACACACTGGGGAACACACATTTTGTTGGCTTAGATCTGGCACTTGTTTTTGGCTAATTATTGGCATCTAAATCCAAAAATGACCCCGGTTTCTTTCTATCACGTCAACTTTTTAAGCTACAGGATACCCCCAAAATCATACTTAATGTGGATACAAAGAAAAATAAAGAAAAAATTACCAAATCTATTATTCATACACGGCTGTATATACTTACTATAAGCTATATTGTGTTCAAACAAGTAGTAAAATCCTTTTACAAAACGAAAAAAGTACATATTAAGATAAATATTTTCGCTTGTAACTCATCCTGGAGTGTTCTATTTGTAGACAACTTCGCTTGATGCTCCAACAATAGATCAGCCATCATACGTTCATCCCATATCCTTCATATCGTTCTTCCATGAGCTTCAAATCTTGGTGAAATCGCTTACGTTGCTCATCACTGCAGTGGCGTAGGAACTTTGTACAAACAGGGGGAGCCGGGGCATATTCCGGAAAGCAAGTGGCGCGGATCATTTCGTTCATTTTGGAGGGTTCTTTCATAGTGTTGCACGTTTCACAAACAGAAGTATAAAATAGAAGCATATCAAAAGATCACCAACTCTTTAATCCATTTAAAATAATTTTTAATCGATATACTTGATACATAGAAACTTAATTTATGTGCGATCCCCAGGGGTGGGGAAATGCATCATTTTACTCGCCACTGGCGAATGAATTTTTAGGTAGTCTTTGAAAACTGCAAACTATAGAGATATGCCAAAACCTTTTTTGTAGTAGTTAGCTCTATTTTTCAGCTTTCCTAATTACTGTGATGTAACCATGGTACTAAGTTCTATTTTATATTAAACTTTCATTTCTTCTTTATATTGCTTAATTTTACAAGAAAAAAAAATGAAAATGCATTATTGTGATAGTAAGCAATTTTTTCTGAGTTGCGTAAATTTTATCATAAAAATTTTCAACTACAGTAGAAAATTTTTGACAAAATTTACGCATTTATGCAAAAATTTACGTTGCATTTTACTGGCTGGTGAAATAAATCCTTGGCTGGTAAGATTTTCTAGAAATTCCATTCCCCTGGCGATCCCGAATATAATATTCAAATTTAAAGCTTCTCCCATTTCCATTTACAAAATATTAAAGTGCTTTCTGTTGTTTTGCTTACAAATTCTTTACAAATCTCTTCCAAATCAATTTTAAAGGCCTCCTCTTTATAAATATGTTATCGGTGCAGGTAATTTGTAGTAGACCTATACAAGACCACATTTTTTCTGGAAATCGGGAGGGTTGTAAACAATGAGAAAAAGGGTAAAGGCACAAACAAGTGTGCTCGCCCCCCCCCCCCCCTCTCTCTCTCTCTTCTCTTTGTTGTTTATTGTGTGAATTTCCTAAAAAAAGTATACTTTATATTTTAATTCAGCAATGTATAGTAAACAGATGTAGTGCGAGAATAGGGAGCTGTGCCCGTCTAAAATATTCCAGGGGGAGCCACAGCTCCCCCAGCTCCCCCGGTTCCTACGCCCTTGCATCACTGGGATTTTCCGGAAACCAAGATGGCTATGTAGAAAATGAAGTTTGACGCTCATGTTGCAACCAAGCATTTTGAAGCTCTCTAAAAGTTGTTGGACAATTTCGTGTAATTTTCTACTAGCTTATTTCCAAGAATGTCTTTGACAAGGTTTTTGAATGCCAACCAAGCATTCTTTTGGAGTTCTCTCATTGTTCCAATGAAATGTTAATCTCTAATGAGTTGCCGAATTTGTGGACCGTCAAATACACCTGGCTTTATCTTTTCAAAAGACAGGTTTGGAAATTTCGAAATGAGATACTTCAAACAGTCTCCTTCAGTTGGCAAAGCTTTCACGAACTGTCTCATTAGACCCAGTTTTATATGTAGAGGTGGAAATATGATGTTCTTTCTGTCGACAAGTGGCTGATGCAAAATGTTTGAATCACCAGGATTGAAATCCGATCTTGGAGGCCAATTTTACTGGAACCAATTCTTCTCACGAGCTCTGCCGTCCCACATACACAAAAAACAGGTATACTTGGTATATTCACGTTGCATTCACCCTTCCCCAATCGGAGAATGTTTACTTCAGCCATTATATGAAAACTAACCCTTCCTAAGACTCACGCCCGATTCAGCGTAGAGTGGACATATTAATATAAGCTGTAGAGAAAAAACTTGACGTGATAGAATTGCAGTTTTGAAATCAGCACGCTTTTTTGACCTAAAAACAGCTGAAAAATTGAAGTCAGCAAAAATTTTATTAAAAATTGTTCCCCAGTGAATTAAAATTGCATGATATCGTATCAACGATACGGCATTTTCTATTTATGATTTGCTATATTTCTTGTTCACTCCTTTACCCGGATTAGCGTTTCCAGCGCGCCACTCCTCCCTTGTCTTCAAGATCCATCCGAGAATATCGTCACAGCAACATCAAGACTGAAGTCATTTAACCCTTCACTACGCCACGTGCCATATTTGGCACATACCTAAAAACAGTATAATTCTCATTATGTGCCATGAATTTGGTCATTATGACCTCTGCCCATGATCAAGAAGAGTCCAAAGAATGGAATAACACTTATTTTGGCCATGACAGATGGCTGCATTTCACAAAAAATTAGAATTTGTTCTTCGGAAACAAAAAAAAATTCGACCAAGCTATTAAGGTAAGATTTACTTTCATTATTTTTACTGAATACTTAAAAATATTAATATAAAAAATGTCGCAGAGTGTTAAGCAGAGTGTTTCTTTTCGACTGAGATTCATTATAAAATCAATTATTTTAAGCCCATTTAGTTGCAAAATATAGCAATACAATATTTTAAAACCCTAATTGTGTACATATGGCATACACCATAAAATATCACATTTTAGCTGAAGATTTGAAATTTATTTTTTTTTACCATTTTTTTCATTATTAGACCGATATATAGATTTCAAATAATTTTTTCATAAAAATAGAAAAAATCGTGCAGTGAAGGGTTAAAGAAAAATTAACACTGTGGAAATCTGAAATATCAAAAGGAAATTTTGACTGCTTTCCGAGTGTCAATGAATCTCGGTCGAAAAGAAAAATTGCAGACCAAATTATAAGCACCATTGACGAACTTCAAACCCACTTTGCTTCGCTTTCAGTTGACGAATATGAATGGTTAATGAACCCCTTTTTAATTTGCAAGACACCAAATTTGACAACAACAGGAAAAGAACAGCTCATTGATTTGAAAAACGATAAGTTTTATTGTTCATTCTTCGAGAAAAATTTGGATGAGTTTTGGCTTTCTGCCAAAATTTGCCAATATCCAGCGTTAATTACCACCTAGTGTAAAAAATTAAAATTATGACTTTAAAGAGGCTATTTAAAAATACAAAATTTATGGTGCTGCCATCTATTATTATTTTATACAAATGTCACAGTAAGTAGAACCTAATACATGCTAATGAATTAAAATGTATCAACTGCATTCCTACAGGCATCCTAATATAAACAATACCATATTGTATTTCATTATTCAGAATTTTTTTTAAATAAATTAAATGTTAATACAATATATTCTATTACCATACCATTAAATCTACACTGAGAAATTAAAAAACTTTTTAAACTATATTCTACATATAATATATAGAATATAGGCTATATGTTATAAAATAAAATAAATTATATATTATAAAAATATAATAGTCGTAATATTTAGCTTTACATATAAAAAATGAACAGGAAAGAAAAAATAAATACATAAATAATTAATTAAATTATAAAATAAATAAATAAAAATGGATGTTTATATAAGATTGTCAGATACTAAAATTCCAAATAGCCTAAAGATCACATATATAGTGTGTGAATTATCCTTATATTAGTCATAAAAAAGCTAAAAAATATATGATTGTGCCAATCAAACATATAAACCGATAATTAATCATGGAATACAATGTTGAAAATAAAACACTATTAAATAGTATAGAGGAATAATAATAAAAAAAACTATTTACCCAATTTTAATACATAGTACAGTATAACATTAGTCAATCAAATAAACCAATATGCATAATAATCACTAAAAAGTTGGTATACTATTATTAATTTATATGACATTGTCCTGAGTAGACTAAATTAAAAATAAGTTAATATTGAATTTGATTAAATAAGTTAAATTTAATATGAAATTTTAAAAAAAAGAGGAAAAATCACCAATTACATATAAAACATCAAATCAGCATGCATATAAAATACGTATTAGAAATGTAGTTATAATACAAAAGACCCATTTTTTTAATATATAAATTAACCATTGTGTATTATCCAGACAACACCAACCTCCTCCGTACTCTAACATCTACCCACCCAACCATCCTATAGTAATTGTTTATTTTTATTTTACAATTTTAATTTTTTATAAATATTTTTTATTTTATAATTTTTTTGTAATTTTGTTTACGCATGTGTTAATTTATATATATATATACAGGGTGATTCATAAAAGATGGGCAGAACTTTAAGGGGTTATAGTACACCTAAAGACAAATAATATTAAATAGGAGACTAAGGGTCCCAGACGTATTCCCAAGGAGATAGGGGGCATTAAAGTTTAGGGTCCGAAATTTCAAATGATTATAAAACATGGAAAAATTGGTCGATTCGTTTGCGGTTTTTGCAAAAAATTTTCTTTATGCCAGTATTTTCTTGAAATAAAATTTTAAAGTTCAATTTCAAAAAATGCCGATAGGGGGCGCTTTAGACTTTGGAGTAACAAACAACTATTTTTTAACGTTATTTTTTGTATTTCTTTAAATGATTTCGAAAGCTTAGACTTAAACTTAAATTTTGATCTAAAAATCTGAGTCCTAACGAGTAGTTAAGTAGCGTAAACTGAAATTTGAAATTTGAAACCCTTCTCCCCCCAGAACAAAAATCAGTTATTCCCGATCTTTGTGTCGTACATTAGGCTCTAACTACTGCCGCGTTTTGCTAAAATTATTCTTTATGTCAGTATTTTCTTGAAAATAAATTTTAAAGAAAATTTTCAAAAAATTCCGATAGAGGGCGCTTTAGACTTTGGAGTAACGAACAACTATTTTATACCGTTGTTTTTTGTGTCTCATTAAATGCTTTCTAAAGCTTAGACTTAAACTTAAATTTTCAGCTCAAAATCTGAATCGCTGAGCGTGGTTCAGTAGCGAGGGGAGGGGGCTCAAATTTCAACTTCTGAACATAGTTCATTTTGCACTACTTAACCATGCCCAACGATTCTGTGCTGTGATACGAGGCAAAAATACAACTTTCGTCAAGGACTGCATAGTCGGAATTCACTCATAAAGGCACTGGCACAGTTGGAAACGTCGCTCATGCAAACGTTAAAGCTCCATTCCTGACGCTAGTCACCGGGTGAAGAAGGAAACAGAAAGTATGCAAATGTCAAATGGGGAAGAAGAAGAACACGTATGCAAAATTTCGACACGATTCAGGCATAAAAACCACTGAACGGTGAGTCAAGTGTAAGTCGCTGTAGTAATGAATCGGAAGATGGTGCCCTTCACGAATAAGGAAAAGGCTGAGATGCATTTAATTTACGGAGCGGCAGATGGAAATGGTGCAGAGGCACAACGAATGTACGGAGAGCGATTTCCCAACAGGCGGTTGCCTAACCGCAAAACTTTCGAGCGCTTGCACAGACAGTTGTGTGAGACGGGATCATTTCTCGCTTCCCGGTCGAATGCAGGTCGTGCAAAAAAGGACGAATCAGTAGTTGTTGCAGAAGCCATTCTGGATGTAGTAGCGGCGCAACCAAGTACAAGTACACGAACAGTGGCTAGGCAGGTAGATACCTCACAGTCCATGACTTGGAGGGTACTGAAGGATGAACATTTGCTCCCGTTTCATGTGCAACGAGTCCAGAAACTGTCTCCAGGGGATTATCCAAATCGTATTGAATTCGCCCGCTGGTTTCTGCAGCAGAACGCGCTAAATCCACATTTTGGACGAACTGTGCTTTTCACCGATGAATGTACCTTCACACGTAAAGGTACATTTAACACACACAATGCACATGTATGGGCGGATGTCAATCCACATGCTACGTATCCACATGCTCATCAGAGACGCTTTTCCATCAATGTTTGGGCAGGAATCCTCGGAGACCACCTAATCGGACCGTACCTTCTTCCTGAACGCCTCAACGGTAAAACATACCTCACATTTCTGCAACATGTGCTGCCAGACCTGTTAAACGTTGTTCCTCCACGCATCCGGCGGGTCATGTGGTTCCAGCACGATGGAGCGCCAGCCCATTACGTACGAGACGTCCGCAACTATCTGGACATCACATTTCCGAACAGATGGATTGGTCGAGGTGGTCCTGTTGCTTGGCCTGCTCGCTCGCCAGATATTTCACCCCTCGATTTCTTTTTTTGGGGACGATTGAAGGCTCTTATGTATGAGACACCCATTGAATCCCCCGAGGAACTGGTCGCCAGACTTTCCGCCGCTGTAGGGGAAGTGCTCGAAAAGCCTGATGTTTTCGCGAATGTTCGCCGTTCCATTCTTCGCCGTTGTTCTGCGTGCATAACCTCTGGTGGTCACAATTTTGAACATTTATTGTAATTACATGTTAATAAATATGCTTTGGTAACATAATCCTAATTTGTGTCTTTTTACCTCGTATCACAGCACACAATGTATGGACATGGTAAACTGAACTATGCTCAGGAGTAGAAATTTCAAACCCCTCTCCCCAGAAACTTAACCACGTATAACGATTCAGATTTTGGGCTGAAAATTTAAGTCTAAGCTTTAGAAATCATTTAATGAGACACAAAAAATAACGGTATAAAATAGTTGTTCGTTACTCCAAAGTCTAAAGCGCCCTCTATCGGAATTTTTTGAAAATTTTCTTTAAAATTTATTTTCAAGAAAATACTGACATAAAGAATAATTTTAGCAAAACGCGGCAGTAGTTAGAGCCTAATCTACGACACAAAGATCGGAAATAACTGATTTTTGTTCTGGGGGGAGAAGGGTTTCAAATTTCAAATTTCAGTTTACGCTACTTAACTACTCGTTAGGACTCAGATTTTTAGATCAAAATTTAAGTTTAAGTCTAAGCTTTCGAAATCATTTAAAGAAATACAAAAAATAACGTTAAAAAATAGTTGTTTGTTACTCCAAAGTCTAAAGCGCCTCCTATCGGCATTTTTTGAAATTGAACTTTAAAATTTTATTTCAAGAAAATACTGGCATAAAGAAAATTTTTTGCAAAAACCGCAAACGAATCGACCAATTTTTCCATGTTTTATAATCATTTGAAATTTCGGACCCTAAACTTTAATGCCCCTATCTCCTTGGGAATACGTCTGGGACCCTTAGTCTCCTATTTAATATTATTTGTCTTTAAGTGTACTATAACCCCTTAAAGTTCTGCCCATCTTTTATGAATCACCCTGTATATATATATATATATATATAGATCATGTAAGTACTAATTGTATATTAATGAATATATGAATTTTTTTCGAAAACCATGATTTAATGCATCATAAATTACTTTTTTAATATTATTGTTAATTAGATGAGAAGAACATAAACATTTTATTCTATATAAATGATTAAGTAGTATATTTCGATATACAGAATGATGAAGACAAGATTTAAAATTTGTAAATGTATTAACTTTGAATTTAAATTCTTTACGTTTATCATATAAATCAGTTATTGTTTTGTTGTCTTTTATTGTAATTTTAAGATCTAAGAAGTTAATAGTATTGTTAGATAAGAGGTTTTCAGTTAATTCCAAATTAGTGGGATAATCAACTGGAAATTGAGAAATTTTAGATTGATCAGTGGCAATTAAAATTATGTCATCAATATAACGATATAAATGGAGATTATTATTAGTAAAAGTACGTTCATAGTGATATAAGTAGAAGTCTGATAATAAACTGGATGTACAACCACCTTGTGGTGTACCGACGTGCTGTAAATATAATGTATTATCTTGCAATATATAATTATTATAGATAATAAAGTTTGTTAATGATTTAAAATAAGCGATATCAATATTAGATGGTAATTCCAGTTTTTTATAATACTTTTTAAATAATGCATTTATTATATTATGTAAATCTAATAAGTCTATAATATTAAAAAGATCTTTGAAGTCATATGTCGTTATATTATATACACAGTTAAGATTTTTTAAAATAGTGACCAGTTGATAGCTATTTTTTATACAATGTGTATTATCATTGTTTGTAGTAAGTATATATAATTGATTAAGAATTTTTAATAGAAGTTTATTGGCTTTATTATTATATGTATTGCAATCAATAGCATATTACAGTCTTAAATTTAATTGGAGTTTTATGAAATTTGGGAATATATATATTTGTACCATACAACTTTTACATTTTTTATATTCAGGTGTGCCGCAAATAATTAGATATTTTTAGTGTACCGTCAACCAAAAAAGGTTGAGAAACACTGAATTAAACACTGTTTTATGCAATGATATTTTGATCAATTGCTTATTCTTGAAATTTTTTCAAAAAGAAAAATACATTTCTTGAGCGGGGCTCTGCCTCACTGAACACCCCCCCCCCCCCACACACACACACACACACCTACTTAGTTTCATTAATTTTACATTAGTAACTTCCTATTGATTGTTCTATATCATGATTGTAGCACATCTTGGATTTCATTTTACACTGTGATTTTTATTAAGATACATATCAGACTGGACGAGGATTTTATGTTATCCTAATATCCAAATAGCAATACATACTTATCTACCAGTCACGAAACATCTACATCAGATGAAGAAGTTGAATAAAATCTTATGTACGAAAGGTACTTATGGAGACGTAAACTGAATTTATTATATTTGTATCTAATTTGGAAATCTAATGATTTTACAATTTTTGTTTTGGATAAACAGTTTTATTTGGTCATCCTATAATATTCAGATGTAAAATCTTATCTAAATACCTCCTGATCTGCTCAATAGGAAACACATACTAAAATCACCCCAAAATAGGCGTTTTTGGAGACTTCTAAACCTACTGTGTAATCATCCATAAACGTGTATTCATAAACGCTTACAATTGACTATTTTAGCAAACATGAAAATTGTCACTATAAAGTGGTTTTTGCGATAGCCTTTTAGTAATGTTCATATTTAGTTTAAACCATAATGCTAGTAATATCGTTCATATTTGACGTAAACCTAAGTTGTAGATCATATTACGAAAGGAAAATACAACCTTTTATTTTCATCATACAGGCTTTCTGCTTTATCTTTCGTAATCGGGATTATTTAAATGATTTTTTTTTTATATATATATATATAGGCATACAACATATAGTTTCTAGGGAATTGATGAAAGAAAAAGACAGAAAATGAACTCTGTATCGTGTCAAATATGTAAGAAACTTAAAAAAAAAAATTTATATTTTTCGCACAGATGAATAAAATTCCATGAAAAGTTATGCTCCCAATTTAGAAAATCTGACAAATGTATTAGCAAAATTTCAAATTAATTGGAATAATTAAAGACCCCCCCCCCCCTTTTAGAAATTTTAGCATCCATAATTCAACATTTTAATCAGTTATTGAAATACGCCATTTTCTTTTCAAGGAATTTTTAAAGAATTTTCAATGAAATTTGAAAATCTTTTAAATTTCCATGGAAAGCATTATAATGTAAAAGGAAATGTTTCTTCATTTTCCGAAAAAACCAATCAAATTTAACCGAAAGCTATATTGGTTAACCGACGATCTATCAAATTTCAAGCTAATCGGAAGTTTTTTTGCGATAGTTATATCAAGGAACAGACACACAGACTAATTAACATACACCTAAAACTTTTAGAGCCTTCAAACCAAGTCTCAACTGACGTTTTGGCAATCATTATAGCAAACAAATGCTGACTGTTGAAATGGATTTAAAAAAAAAAAAAAAAAAAAAAAAAAAATCAAACCTTGAAAATTGATTAAAAAGTCACAAAATTGAGTTTCAGCTTCCAAAAAAATTGCATTCATAAGTACATTTTCCCCCATATTCGGTGATATAAAAATTGAAATTATGCAATATTTAGTAGATATGTATGAACGATAAAAATAACAACCTGCTTTTTTTTTTTCTTTTTCTTTCTTTTTTTTTCCAGGCGCCCAAAGTAGCCCACACATTTCGTAGAGGAAAAGACAAAAGAATCCGCAGTAAAAGAAATAGAACTTGTTGCTTAGGGAAAAAATAAAGACAACTTACAGCCGATAATTAACCCTCTAATACCCATGGGAGCATATATGCTACCACCAGTGTTTCGAATTTAGTGGATTTTTTAAGTTTGATATTCCAAATTCATACCAAAAATTTAAAATAACAAAATTTGCTTTATTTAATAAAAAACATTCCGTATTTAAATAAACCGAAATATATTATTGAGATTTTCTGGTATGAATTCAGATTCCCAGAATTATAGAATTTCTAAAACGTATTCTACCATGGAAATTAGAGGATTAATGACGGGGTTTCAGAACTTTGTTGAAATCTTGATCATAAACTTTTAGATAGGGAGGTGTCAGCACAAACAATCACATAATCGAGTTGCCGGCTGTAATTCCAGGATTAGTTAAAACTCGATTCGCATATTAAAATACAACTGGTCTTCCAAGTGATATCTTGGTGGCAATACCCCTGCATACCCGATTTTAGTGGTTGACTGGTAGGTTTACCATTGTGTTTTCCTGCTCCCAGTCCTCCATGTTTTCATATCTTTGGGTGCAGAAAAGCACAATGATAAACCTACCGATCAGCCATTAAAATCCGGTCTGCAAGTGGTTTCCACCAAGATATGACTTGACAGACCAGTTGCATTTTAATATGTAAATCCAGTTCTGTCTAAACCTTGAATTTCAGCCAACAACTCGTGGAGGTGATGGTCTGTTCAGTCGCCTCCCAAGTCTATTTCCTGCATTTCAAATTTTGTTTTGGCATTAATATTTTGAATAAAATTACTGTAATTTTTTTAGCAAGTTAACCGATTGTTACCGTTTCCATACTCAACTGCCTGCTATAATTATACGGCTACTTGGCTTTCCCGGTCAGGAAAGGGACCTGTCACCAAAAAAGTAAGTATATTGCAGAAGTATGATCGCTTTGATTTACCATATATACTCGCGTTATATACTGGGTACATTTAAAAAAGTACCCGTTGGTTTTTCTTATTACCCCTAAATCTGTCGGATGTGGCAACTGTTCTAACACTGAAGTGTAATTGTTTGAACCTTGTTTAAGTGTGGGAGACAATTTCCAACATTGTTGGACTGTTACAACTTTATTTGTGTTGTAAAACAGAAATGGAGACGCACAATGTTACTTAATCCTGTGATAATTTTATTTTTGAAAAACATAATTAAAATTTTTTACATTATCATTACGTACGGAAAACGTTCGCTGCCATTTTGAATGCAAACATGAACACGTCGAACCAAGTTTTTTGACACACTTCGCAACATTGTTGATGTTATTTCTTCCATTATGATTTGTTTTAATTCATCGATGTTTGCAGGACTTCTCAGGAAAAGCCTATCTTTGAGATAACTCCACATAAAAAAAGCTAACGAGGTGAGATCTGATGACCTTGGTGGCCAGAAGCCCATTGAAATTAAACAGTCATCAAAGGCAGAATCGGATTAAAAATTACTAATGTTCACGCGAATTTATGTTTAAAAAACGAGTTTCGCATTTAAAAAGTGAAAAAAAAAAAGCGATACCCGCACATTAAATATAGACATATTGAATAAGTAATGATGTTGAAAGTCTTGCTATATATATATTACAGATGTGGATAATACAAAAAACAAACGGATACTCTTTTAAATTGATCACCCTGTATAAGTCAACTCCCAGATCCGTGACCAATAACAGGTTGAAGACGAGTATTTCAGAATAGTTATCTTCGCCTTATTTAATTGTAGTATTCGTAAAAGTTTTCTGCGATTAAATATGGCAAAGATAACTGTTAAGAGATACTGACTGGTATTCAACCTAATATTCCTCCCAAATTTAGGGATTCACATACTCGAGTATATACAATATGGTACACAGTTTTATTGTAAAAAGGGTTTCTACATAAGGGTTGTACATAACATGTTCTTTTTCAAAGAATTCTTTAGCGAGTGTCCCGAAGCGAAATGTATATTATAATATATGCTATTTTTTCACTTTAAAACATCTTTTAATATTCTAATAATTTACCCGTTATGTAATACCATTATTTATTTTTAACTAAAAGATTGAATTTTCTATTTAGCTTTGTTTAGAGGAATGCATATTGAACAAATCTGTCGAGCTAGCAGGTTGTGTAGATCCATATTATATCGTCTATCCAAATATGGATGAAATATGTTCGACAGGTAAGAACGCTTTCTTTTTTATCCATATGTATGCATTCATATGTACAGGTACAGGGCAGGCATAATGAGAGTGAATCAGGTACAATGCACCTGGTCCCTGCACTTGGAGACCAACCGAAAACAGCTCTATTTTTACCTTTTCTTTTCTTTTTTTCTTTTTACCTTTCGAAAAAAAAAAATCGAGTATCAAAAATAATTATAGTTATGCTTATATATCCTACTTGCTAATAGAGGGTCAGAACAACAATTGAAGAACTTTTTTATCTTTGAAAGAGAGAGGGAGAGAAAAATTTTAAAAATATGCCTTGTTTTCTTTATAGAGAAGGTCGAGCCTGAGTTATCTATGACATTATTATTATTATTATTATTATTATTATTATTATTATTACTAGAAAGGTAGCCCGTCAAAAATGACGGAAATTTAGATATAAAGATATATACAACTCATGTGCAAGAATATGAGTTTTCTCGCTTGTTCCGCAGTGATAGATGAAAATAACACATTTTAAGAACGAAACACATTTATGAAAAACTGTGTACAGCATAAGACCACTAATCTGCACAGTTTGGTTCCAAGTGTCATGCAGATTTGAGGCTTCTTGCGGTCATGTCTATTCAATCTTTGTTTACATTTTTTTAAATTCATATATTGGACAATTTACATTGTTGAGCCTTAAAAATAAATAAATAACACACTTGAAGTAAGGTTAAAAACTATTAAATTATCGTATACGATTTCATGAAATTGTATTATATGGTATTATATGTGTGTGCTTCACGATCTTGATTACGACGTTGGCGAAATTGGCTGCAACTTGTCATAATCCTAATAGTGTGGGACGCTATAACAAAAAAGTAACCAGTTTTTAGTAAAATTTCTGATATAAAGTAGCTTTCAAAAACTTGTGTAAAATTGCAGACCGTTCTCGTGTTATGTCAGTCCTAGGAATAATATTTCTAACACTGAAGATTTTCCGTGTATATATGGAATTTAGAAAAGCTTCTCCAAAAGAAAGGTCCTGAAATGACATTGTAATTCCTCTAACTTCAAAGTTTAATCGCGCCCTGATGTTCAGTACTGAAATCTAATAAATACAGTTATTTTGAATATTACAACAGAATTAAACAGTTAAACTTATTTAACTTAAATCCACTGTTACTTCCCGATGTTATTTTTTAGTATTAAGAAAGAAAATTATTTAAAATTTTCAAATCATGCATTTATGATTTTTTTCCGTCTTTAATAACTAAATAATGAAAAAATAGGCTTTTGTTCTGAGCTCATAAATATGGCAATCAAATAATGTAACTAAGAGACATTGCAAAATTAAATCTTTGTGATTACAAACCATAAACAAACGATACCACCACCATTTTACCTACTATGACGTCATTAGAATATCGCCCATTGATTGTTGGAGAACTTACTTTGTGAAGGATTACCTCAATGATTTAATATTTTTGACGTTTCACGATGAATGAATCACTTGTTTAGGTTTATGGAATGAGAAATGAGATATTAAGCTGTGAAACTAATTTCAATTGAAGTTATCCAAGGATATATGTATTTTTAATCGAAATTAAAAACAATGCTTTGATCTCGAAATAAAAAAGTTTTAGTTTGTATAATTTGTTATTTCTGTTAATTATTTATTTAAGTACTTTTCCATTATAGCACATTTTTAAAAAAACGCTTGGCGCGATTCGGGCATCAGAAAGTGAGATACGTTGCGAAAATATATAAACAGCTATGAAAACAAATCTAATGAAATTTTATCTTTGTTTATATATGCATAAAAAAATCGCTTCTAAATATATATAAATTTTTTTATATACAAATTACGGCACAAATTTCAGATATGAACCGGGATACCTAACTGGGCACAGATGTCATATTCGCCCCATATTGGCGCGATTTTTTTCGGTTGCCAATTTGGCGAAAACATCAACAGCATGAACAACATAATCCGGGTTACCACATAAAGCAAAATAACAACACTTTGGCGCGAGTTAAGTACCCGTTGCTTTTATGATATTGGCGTCAGAACAAAATCGCGCCAATATGGGACGAATATGACATCTGTGTCCCTAACTGGCGCCAAAATGGTGTTATTTTGCCTGCTATGGTAACCCGGCTATATTTTTTTATTTATTAATAAGTTGTTTATTTACTTTTATTTTCTGTTTTTTAATTATATAAACTGCTTTGTTCTACAGTTATTATTCAAACTTTTATTTATTTATAGTTATTTCCTTTTCAAAATGATAGCAGATAATTGAAAAATATATAAGTAACTGGTATTCGAAAACGAGATTTCTGCCAAATTGGCGTCATAGAAAAATCACGCCAGCCCCCATGCGTATATGACATCTGGGCAAAAATTACTTCTGTTTCTTTATAAAAATGGGTAAATAGCTTTTTTATATTAAATTGTCGGCACAGACGTCATATACGCCCATATTGGCGCGATTTTTTTTTTTTTTTGACGCCGATGTCATATACGCACCGGGTACTTAACTGGCGCCAAAATGTCGTTATTTTGCTTGTAATGGTAAACCGAATGTTGTTTATGCTGTTCATGTTTTCGCCAAATTGGCGTCGGAAAAAAATCGCGCTCGTATATGACATCTGTGCCAAATTATATACATATGGAAAAAATTGCTTGTGAGTATGAAGCAGTAAATAGGTTGTCAGAAAATACGTTGGCAAACTTCTTTCTCGCCAAGAAACTTTTCTCCGAAGTATTGTACATAAGCAATGGTTGCTAGAAATGCATTTTTAATTATGATATGCGCTTTTATGTTTCACTACATTTATGCATACTGTACTGTGTGTATAAATGCTACAGTTCATATGCAGGGCTACACAAAAGAATTCGCAAGGGTTACTGAGTATGAGAGTAAATTGCTTAAAGGTGGTTTTTAAAGGAGTTATGCATTTTTACGCTGAACTGCATTTAGTTTCCTAAGAAATGTTTGTAGAATATAGATAAAATGATATACATGGTCACGCAAAGAATTGGATACATAACCGTCTATGGATGATATTATCTGGAAATGTGATATCAGTAGTTTTAAGAGTAGTTTAAATTAAATTTTAGCTAAATAGTGGCATGTAATAACGGTACTATTGGCTATGGACGGTAACTGCTGAAATCAATTTTTAAATTTTTTTTATGCGTTTTCTAAAATGCTTACTTAGTTATCTTGGTACTTCTTAGTTATCCCGTCGACCAAATTACTGTCGCCAAATTGTAAGATTAATTGCCAATAATGGTTGCTATTAATTAATTAATTAAATTCCAATAATGGCCAATAAAACAATTAATTCGACGTTTTAGTTGTATTTTTATTAATGTTTTACTATCGATTTGGCGATTTATATAATTTGGCGAAATTGGTCGACGGGATCTCTAAGAAGTAACGTTATCTTATTTACCTTATTGCCCTAAATAACGAAGTTTTGTTAAAGCATTCAGGATATGTTGGAAAGTGTTTCATATTCTATGCTTAACGCATGATTTTTCTTTCTTCTTCAGTCTTATTTTGCACTTATTTGATTCTTAATTTTTTAGTCTTATACTGCTTTATAGAAACTTTGGCACAGTTGTCATATACGTTATCATATATTGGCGCGATTTTTTTCCGACGCCAATTTGGCGAAAACATCAACAGCATAAACAACAACATCCGGATTACCATATCAAGCAAAATTACGACACTTTGGCGCCAGTTAAGTACCCGTTGTGTATATGACATTGGCGTCAGAAAAAAATCGCGCCAATGGGCGTATATGACATCTGTGCCGAAACTTTAATATTTAATGTTTAAACTCTTCGCTCCACTCCCCTTGCATATAGTACAAACTATAACACGGATAGCGCAAAATAATAGACAGTTTGGTACTTTTCCACTGTAGGGGCTTTGGCATTTTTTAAAAAAAGCTTGGTGTAATTTGGGCATCAGAAAGTGAGATTTGGGTACTTTTCCGTTATGCGGACACAATTGTCGCCAAGCGTAATAGTTGGCGCAAAATCGTGAATTGAAGCATTTGAAAAATAAAAGAAAAACCTTTGTCAATACTAAAGGGAGCATTTAAAAAATATAACATTTGAAAATTCCAGACTTTTACGAACTATTTCACCAAATCACAAATATATAATTAAAATAAGTGAACAAACAACTACTATAAAATAAAGCAATAAAATAAAACTCATATTAAACTGCTGGCATAAAATTACAAATATAGTTTTAGCATTTTGAAGTAATTGGCGCTTTAGCATACATTTTGCATGTTGCCCGTATAACGGAAAAATATCGAGATTTGTTGTCAAATCATATAAACAGCTATGAAAACAAATTTGGTGAGCGTTTTTGTTTGTTTTATATGTATATTATTGATGTTTTTATGTACAAATTACATCTGTTTCTGTATAAAATTAGAGAAACGGCTTTTTTATGTTAAATAAATCGTATAAATATCGAAAAAATGTTTGTGTATATAAAATGAAACAGTGAATAGGTTCCCGGAAAATATGCTACCAAATTTCCTTTTTCGCCAAGGCATCTATACTGGAACAGTACCTAAAGCACATTAAAATCGCGCAGTTAGGAGCTCACACAGTACACCGTTGTCTATTGGCGGTTATTTTATTAGTAGCATCGGCAAGAAGATGTAAAGATGTACTTTAAATTCTCACTCATAGATTTCGAAAAAATATCTTAAAAGAGTGGAGTTTAAATTAAATTTCGGTGACCTCCATTATGAAAGATTAATGGTTTTAAATGGAAATTTCGCCAAATTAGCCAGCTATCGCTAAGTTGGCTAACATTTGGCGCTACTGCGGTAACCCTGCATTAATATTTTTCAACAATTACTCATATCAGTGAGGCGGTCCTACCGGAATAGTGAGGGACACACAGAGACTTGGATTTTATATAAATAGATTATTATTATTATTATTTGCTCTTTTTGTTCAGATTTTTTATGTTTTTTTTATGTTTATGTCACGTAATCGATGTTCACAAAGAATTTTTTTTTTTTTTTTATGAGTCTTCAGTTATGCAACTGTTTAAGTGTTTATTAATATTGTTCCATATCTTGAGGTCATATAATATGAAAATTCTTTACTTTAATATTTTTGCATTAATATGTATGCAATATGTTTCAAAGCTAATGTATACGCATTAAACGATAATATATTAAACGATATTATCCTACATACATATGTATTAAACATAATACATATGCAGGGTAATATCTTTTAAGAAAAGTTTTGTAGAAACTGGATTGAGTTGGGCCGAGTTCGGGCCCTACTATTCTATAAAATTTCGCCCCGTCCAAACCTCTATATATTATTATATTTCTTCGGTGGGGTCTTCCGTAATTGGACTACCTTGTCTTGAAAGGTTTATCTGTTACGCCATTTCGTTAATGAGCTCGATATGAAGCTCAATGAATGAATACATTTCCAACCGCGCCGATCCTCGTGGAATCGCATCTCCTTTCTTCAAGACTGCTGGGAAGAATAGCTCAACGGACCTTATGCACGTGACGTCAGAGCCAGAGCTGGCGATATACTGATGTATTATTCTAGCCAATGCACAGCCAGAATGTCAGTATGCGCAGGCGCAAACACCGCTAGCAGACGACTTTAACCTTGACCCAGGTTGAGTGCATACATTTTAACAGAAAATTTGAAAAATTGGAGAATTTTTTCGAATGCAGAACAACATTTTGAATTTATATTACAATATGTTAAGTATATGCTGCTACAACAAAGATTTTTTTGCGGTATTTTTAACAAACAAGCATTAATAACTCACACTCCATAAACTGTTATGCTAAATACCGCCAGTAAATACAGCCAGCAGACGAATTTTAGCCTCGGCCTCAGGTTGCGTGCACAAGGTAGATATATCTCACTGGGAAAATTTTAAGGTGCATTTGCTTTTTTTCCGGTTGAAAAAAATCGGTATTTTTGTTGTTGACTGCATTTTTCTATTTCCTTTAGTCTGTAGAGTATCCCTATAAAACGATTTTGCCGAATTCAAAGTCCTTTCGTAGTTATTTAGTGTTTTAACGCAATGGTCCGCAGGTTTAAACCGATTTGAAATACTATAAACTCACTTTACGCAAAATGACTTTTTTAAACTGGGCGGATCAGAACGCAAAATTTATTAAACCGATCTTGCTAAGTTTTTTAAAAATTAAAAGTAATATAATTTATTGAAACTTGGAGCACTTTCAGTCATTTTTATGAAAAAAGAAATAAACATTTTTAGGAACACGCCAAAGTGCGAAAAGTATTCAGAAATAGACCTTTTTTTTTTTTTTCAAAAGTTGTTGATTTACAACTTTTAGAGCTCAAAGTGCTTGAAGCTCCAGAAAATATTATCTTCTTTCATAATCCTTAACCAAAATTGATTGCAGACGACTCTGTTGATCTAACGGATACCGCCCGATTGGAAGTGCACGGTGCTCACGCTAGGACATCCACCTATGGGTCATTCCATGAAAAGTGAAACCAAAGTACTATTTTGTTTTTTATTTATAAAACAAATAATATTTAATTTATAAAGTCATTTAATACATTTTTTAATAGCTTAGAGTATGAATTTTCTGAAAACATGCAGTTTAAGTATAAAAAGTAAATTAAATAAAAGTATTAGCACTAAAAAGGTGAGAGTGGTGAGACTGAGAACATTTCATTTAAATTATTGGTAAAGTTTAACAAGCTATTGTCATTTCAAAAATTATTTGTAAAAGTTGTAATTAGGCTAGTTTTTGTATTTGAATATTCTATTTTTAAAATTTATAAAAGAAATTAGGGAATATATTATAAATGACTTAGAATTCATAAATAAATTTTGATGTATTGAATTGTTACGTCCGTAACAGGCAAATGTTACGTCTGTAACAATTTAATTATCCCATCTATTAATTAATAATTATTTTAATGTTTTCACAATTGCAGTTTAAAACAGCTAATATCCTAATAGTGAATTATTGAAGAAAAAGTTAAATGTTCTTCCTTAAAATTCACAGGATTATGACAATAACTGCAACTATATGCAATTTTGACTGTTTTGTGAATTACGTCCGTAACACCTAGATTTTATTTTTTCAAAAATTATGGAAACATTTTTCAGATTTCAAAATTTAATAATCTATTTACAATCCTTGGACCGACCTTAAATATAAAATAATCCATGTAATAAGTATTTTTTTTTTTTTTTTACATTATTTATGAAGCTTTAAAGTCTCTGTTTGTTACGTCCGTAACCATGGAATGACCCCTAAGCAGCTCGAGTCGCATCGTGAATTTTTTTAGTAAAAAAAAGTGAAATATTCCTCAACTGATAATAAACAAGTAGGAAATTGCTCGTCAAACGTGGCAAATGAGGTGCGTTCGTACTATAACTAGTTTTATAATTATTTTTTGCACCCCATATTGTACTGAATGTATATTTTTTTGCGCTTCATAAGTGCATAGTCTGTAACATCATTAAAATGCATTTGCAATATTTTTTTTTCCATTCCCCGTAATGTAACGGAAAACTTTTGACTGTCCCTGTAATTAAACTATACATCCGATTTTCATAAAATTTGAAATGGTTCGACAAAACTTTGCAGCAATTATATATTTAAAATTTCAGACCATTCGGAAGGCTGTAACATCATTAAAATGCACTTGCAATAATTTTTTCTCATTGGCCATAATGTAACGGAAAACTTTTGACTGTCCCTGTAATTAAAGTACACATCCGATTTTCATAAAATTGAAAATGGCTCGACAAAATTTTGCAACAATTATATCTTTAAAATTTCAGACCATTCGAAGACTAACATCATTAAAATTCACTTGCAATAATTTTTCCCATTGGACGTAATGTAAAGAAAAACTTTTGAATGTCCCTGTAATTAAACTATACATCCGATTTTCATAAAATTTGAAATGGCTCGACAAAATTTTGCAACAATCATATATTTAAAATTTCAGACCATTCGGTTGGGTAGTTTTTGCTCTGCGGACGGACGGACGGACGGACTGAACGACGACTATAGGTGCTACGTATTTATATAATTACGAACGCACCTAATAACATGCTAAAAATCTGAAACTAAAATCTTGAATCCTATTCTAGAAGAAAAAAAAAAGGCCAAAAAACACCCTTTTTTCGGCCTTCTATAGGCAAATCTCCCCTTAAAGTGAAAATGCAGAAATTAAAGACAAGAAGTATCGTGCTTCGGCAGGCGGGGCGTTTAACCAAAGCCCCTATACTATGTTCGCACTGAGATAGTTGAGTCACTTAACTTCTAGTGACTTAACTTTTTTTTTTTTTTTTTTTTTTGAAACGGGATACCCGGATTTAGGCTTCACCTGTTCACACTGCAAAAAATTTTAAGAGACTTAACTTACGTTAAATTTGTAAGTACAACTTCTAACTACAGATAGTTTATTATTGTTTTTATTCTTTGTGGCGTGTTAATTAAATAAAAGATTCAAAAGATCATTCGAAAAAGATGAATAATAATTTGTAGAACTCAACTCGAATTTTAATAACAGTTTCAAATAAGAAAAAGAGTTCAGCAGGTAGGTTTCCACTCAACTCATAGTTAAGAGAGTATCAAAAGTTAAGTGAGTTTCGGAAACTTGCTCAAGTCGAAATCTTGATTCCAGGTACGTCCGCTTCAAAAAACTTCAAGTTAAGTGACTCGACTATCTCAGTGCGAACATAGTACTAAATGGAGGATATTCCATCTAAGTTATGATCACGTGGTCAAGGTGAAAACTTCAATAGATTAACATCCAAGATCGGACATTCCCATAGAGCGTAATGGTAATGCGATTGCGATCGTAGCGCCCTTAGTGACAATGGGGAAGAAACTCCTCATCCTCGTAGTATGCTTATTATTGAGTATCTACCTTATTGTGATCTTTCTTTTTTTAATGTTGCATGTTTACGTTTTCGATCAAGCAGGACGGTCGTTCTGCCAAGCCAAGCTGAAAAAAAATGCTAACCCCGCCAAACAAACAAACGCCAAGAATAACGACAAGACACCGTAACTGCTTATTATACTGATGAAAACTTCTCCATGTTAAATGGACGAAATATGCCAGCGTAAAATTTCCCATATCAAAAGAAGCAATCATCGCAGAAAAATAAAACCAATACCAGAAGGATCTAATAAAGAAGATCTTCAATTTGAGATCAAATGCATCCTCATAAATTAATTATAAACAGATATATAGGTTTTTTAAAATAACGTCGAGATACTGAAACTGACAGATTTATTTTCTTCGTCACAACTTATGTTTCAATTGAGGTAGAGACTTAAATAATGGACAGAAAAAAGTAAGGATTGAATTTTTGGATAGATATTTACTCAATCTACGTGCTTTTATAAAATTCAGCTTTAAAAACATTAATTTTCTATTCATAATTAGCGAAAAACTGTTAATTAGTTCTAAAGTTTACAAATTATGCCAAATAGCGATAAACCCGCCAAAATATTTTAGAAATCTTATTCTTTTCTTTTATATTATTCTTTTGCATTGATTTCATCGAAGATAACTATGGCTGAGATTCAGATAGATTTTTCGATGTTAGCGAAATGAGTTTGACCAATCAGAAGCTGCATGTTTGAGAATATTTGCTGTTTCTGGATCCCGGCCTATGTCATGAAAGTTTTGAGTCATTTTTTTAGTGCCGTGGATGAAGTGCAATGTTTGTAGAAATGTAGGCTAGGATCCAGATAGATTTTTCGCTGTTAGCGAAACGAGAATCACCAATCAATAGCCTGCATTTCTGCAAACAGCGAAAAGTTCACAAAAATGCAGGCTTCTGATTGATGAATCTCGTTTCTCTAACAGCCAAAAATCTATCTAGATTGCGCCCAATGGAGGATATTCCAAATATGGGTTCGAGGCCACGTGAAGTCACGTGATACCGGTAATTTATCCAAGGAACTTCTAACTGATAAGAAGAGAAGATACTACTACTTTGCCTCATGAACCGTTTCATTGGCTAGCGGGGATTTACATTACACGTCTACGGAGCCTTCCCTTCTTTACGATAGAAGTTTTTACCTTGACCACATGCTCAAAATGTAGATGGAATATCCTCTATTATGTTGAACACAATTTTGCATTTCCACATCCAGGAAGGGTATTGATTGTCATAACAACAATACATATTCGAAACTATTTAAGGCACTGATTCTGAACTCCTTTGCTATACCTTTCAATATTAAAGAAGTTGTTGTTTCCATAGTAACAGTACTTTCCTGTATTGCTTTCTCTAAAACACAAATATGGAAATTTAACAAAGAGCGTTCAGAATCAACACCATAACAGAGAGCCTTTATACATAAGAGTGGTGATATATGCACAGGAGGCATGCTCATTTCAAGTGTTTGCCGAAAGTATGGCTACAGCGTCTAGAATACCTTGTGTGGAAATATGCTATCCAAACAACGCTAAAAATTTGTATCCCTTAAATGTGCGACGATACTGCTAAACTCCCAAGTATCGATCACAGCGACATCTGCGGGATTTAGTATTACATTGTATAGACTAGCAATATCTTGCACTTTGAGAAAATATCCTGCAGATGTCGCTGTGATCTGTATATTTCAGCAGCATCGTTGCACAGTTAAGGGATACAATATTTTGGCACTTTATTAAGTATTATAGGGATAGCCAATTTTCACACTATATATTCTAGGTGATAATGTGCGGCAATCCACTTTCTTGAATAGAGGCTATTCTATCTACGTTATGATCACGTGGTCAAGGCAAAAACGTCTAACGTAAAGAGGGGAAAGCTCCGTCGACGTAATGTAAATCCCCGCTAGCCAATGAAACAGTTCACGGGAGAAAGCAGTAGTAGTTTCCTGTTTCCCTTCTCATCAGTTAGAAGTTCTTTAGGTAAATTGCCGGTACCACGTGACTTTTTCAGCCTTGAACCCATATTTGGAATATCCGATACGCGCATGGACGAGCTTTATTAGACTAGGGAAATAATTCAATATGCATTAGCCTGACGATAATGACACGCTCGCAAAGACCTTTAACGATTTGTTTTTATCACTTCTACCAATAAACCTTAATTGGCCATATGTCGCTACTTCGTTATAGAGACACACTTGTTCCTAATTGGATCCCGGCCTTCATGTATCAAAATACGGAGTTTGCTTTCTGTACTATTCCTGAGCTCAGTTATAACGTCTAGAAATATAGGCCGAGATCCAGGTACATTTTTGCAAACAGTGAAATGTTAGCAATAATTCTGGCTTCTGATTGGTCAATCTCGTTGCGATAACAAAGATAATCTACCTAGATCATGGTCATGGTGTGGAAACCGGCTATTCCAGGAATACTTTAAAAATTGCTAAAAATTGAATCCCATAAATATTGAAAAATACTGAATGACAAATGTCGATAGCAGCAACATTTTCTAGATCTTCTCTGAGCGAAACGTTTTCTCATTTGATGTCTTTTGAAATAGTTACGTTGGAATTACCATATGTCGCTGTGATCGACATTCTTCGTTCAGCCTCGTTCAACATTTATGGGATACAATTTTTTAGCACCTTTTTAATAAGCCGATTTTTAAACTATATCTTCTAGATACTATAGCTCCGTTATAGGCCTAGATTATATGTTGTAGAAATCGACTATCCCAGCAATACTTAAAAAAGCGCGGAAATAGTGAATCCCTTAAATGTACAACGATGTTGAATTCCAAACAGTCATTTGCAGCGACATCTGCAGGATATTTTTTTTAAAAAGAAAGAGACACGTGTAATGCACCGCTATAGCGTCTAGAGTACATAATGTGGAAATTTACGATCCAAGCAACTCTAAAAAGTTGTATCCCTTAAATGTGCACTGACGCTGAAATCCAGGGAGCTGATCGCAGCGACATCTGTGATATACTTTCAAAGTAAACATCGTATTATTACAGCGGGCTTGATGCCAAGCACACAGGTCAGATGTATGTTAATAAAATGTAAAAAAAAAAAAAAAAAAAAAAAAAAAATGCTACAGCGTCTAGACCAAATTATAGCGCCTAGAATATATAATGTGGAAATTGGCTTTCCCTGTAATACTTAAAAAAGTGCTAAAATATTGTATCCTTAAATGTGCAACGATGCTGCTGAAATATACAGATCGCAGCGACATCTGCAGGATATTTTCTATAACTGCAAGATATTGCTAGTCTATACAATGTAATGCGAAAATCCCGCAGATTTCGCTGCGATCGACACTTGGGATTTTAGCAGTATCGTCGATCATTTATGGGATACAAATTTTTACCGTTGTTTAATATAATATTTCCACACTAGGTATTCTAGACGCTGTTACCAAATCGTCATAAAGTTTTAGGAAATATCCTGCAGATATCGCTGTGATCGACTCATTGGATTTCAGCATCATTTGGAATTTAAGTGATCCAATATTTTAGCACTTTTTAAAGTATTACTGCGATAGCCGATTTCCACACTATATATTCTAGGCGCTGTAGCACCGCGGTAGCCTGTCTTTTTCGTTTACCTCGGAGTAGATATAGATGAAGTCATTTGTAGCTGTTCCTAAACTGTGGTCAACAACGTATAAGGCCAGTTCATAACGTCACACGGAGTTGATTATCTGTACACGGCAATGGACACAAAAAAAAATCGGCGCGCAGCTTTGTACTAATCATCGTGTAAAGATGATCCAACTCTGAGGCTAACGAAAAAGACAGGCTACCGCGGTGGGTCCGATTCTTCTTTTTTTACAGACCGCTGGAGTCACGTAATGCTCGAATGCACCAAAGAAGGTTCGTGAAAAGAGCATCACGTGACTTTAGCGGGTTGTAATAACAGAAGAATCGGACCCACCGCGCTAGCCTGTCTTTTTCGTTAGCCTTGATCCAACTCCGTGTGACTTTTAAACATAATGAACTGGCCTATTATGTCATTGGTCGCGCTAACACCCTCCCTCCTGCGTCCACCGTATATAGTGGCATCTTGTACTGGAGACTGCTAAATGGGCTGCTATCGGTCAAAATCAAGAGAGAAAAGGGCAGAAGAGAGGGAAATAACTCGTTTTTTTTTTGGTAACTAGTTTATCACACGGGAAGATTGACATGTCTGTTCCTCTCCTTTCATAACTTCATGGTGGTGAAATAAGCCAAAGCCTCCTAAATATTTGAGAAAGTCTTGACTCGCGTCACGAAAACATCACACAAAGTAGGCAAAGCAAAGAAACAAAATCATTCATTGGCTCGTGAATGTGAACGAGCCAATGAATGATTTTTCTTCTTTGTTTTGCCTGCTTTGTGTGACGTTTTCCTGACACGTGTCAAGGCTTTCTCCAATATTTAAAGGGCGTTGAATAGGCCGGGATCAAGATAGATTTTTCGCTATTAGCGGGATGAGATTGATCAATCAGACGTCTGCATTTTTCCGAACTTTTTGATGTTTGCAGTAAACACCGAAAAGCCTGCAAGGATGGAGGCTACTGATTGGTCTATGTAATTTTACTAACAGAGAAAAATTTATCTGGATCCCGGACATTAACTTTGGTTGGTTAAAACAATTTTGAATAAAATCAAATCAGGAAGCCAATGTTTGTTAACTTTTCTGGTTAGTTTAATTGGAATCTTCCTCGTCTATTACTGAAAACTGAGTTACCGTACTTTGGACAAAAAATTGAATATGAGTACACGACTTGTGCATATGTCACCACTTTAACACAGTGTTGCCAGATGGGCTACTTTTTTTTAATTCGGATACTTGATTGGCATCACTTTTTTTAAATTGTAAAATGCGCCTTATTTAATGACATATTAATTAAGGCGAAAACAAAGGGAATTTTACCGTTTATAATAAGTGCTGGCAATCAAGAAATCTGAATTAAAAAAAAAGTAGCCCACTGGCAACACTGCTCTAACATATAAATGTTCTCTGTTATGACCATGATTCTAAGTGCAGTTGGTTAAATTTGAGTATCTGGGCATTAGAGAAAGCAATAGTGGCCCACCGTGGCTCAGTGGATAAGACACCATGCCGCTAATCGCTTGAGAGCGTAGGTGGAAGCAGATTCGAATCCCGCCGTGATCCGCATGTGATATGATGTATGTGTTCAATAAATCAAACAAACAAACAAGCAAGCAATAGTGAAAGGAACAGTTGGCATGGAAACAACGACTTCTTTAATTCGTATAGAAAATTAATGAATAGTAGTAAATGACTCAAGTTTAAAATGTAGGCAAATGGCCTGGAAATATCAATTGCTCCCATCTAGTGTGTCACAAATTAATTTAATAGATTCACACGATGTATAACGTGATGCAACTCTTAGCTAATGAAAATTCTGCAACAAGACTTATGTAGGTAGATCTTTTGAATGAATAATTCAGAATTCTGAGAACAAAACAAAGTTCTTAAGGGCTCTTCCTCACCCCCCCACCCCCCTCAAAAAAGGAAATACGATAGAAAGATATAAGAATTTGGATAGCTTCAATATGTCTGTGATCTTTTGTCAGAGTTAAAAAAAAAAGAGTCTGGGCATAAAAAAAAAAAAAAAAAAAAAAAAAAAAAAATGACGAACGATAAGACTATAGATTTCAGGCAATTTTTAACCGAAAAATATTTAATTCTAATGTATATGCGGCTTTAATAATAGACTATTAAAGATAATCAATTTAGGAGAAATTTTATAGTAAATTAATATCCTCACATTTATGCAAATAGGTATGGACTTGAGTAAAATTACATATTTATTCTTTCTTCTCTATAACACGATCTAAATGAAGATGAAGTTATATGTACAGTTTATATCTTTAAATTTTTAGATTTTTTTTATCAAAAATGTTCCTTTATTATGTCTAAAATTGCTAGATTTACAGATCTTCGATTCTTTTAGATGCCTGCGGGGTTTCATTCTCGGATTAACCGTAGGTATTTGTAAAGGTAAATTTATTTTGCACAACCGTCAGCAAAAAAAAAAGTTAGAAAAAACAATTAACTGACAGACTAACTGTAAATATATATTTTATTTCGACTGTTTTTTACTAAATTTTCATCTTTCGTAGAAAATTTTAAGCAGATATAAATTGAGAAAGACAGATACTTTGAAAGAAAAAATTGACTTTCCTTACTTTTAAATTATCAATCACTATAAAAAATGAATGATAGGTAAACAAAATGTATAATATTGTGTTTGCTCCCTGCTTATAAAGGCTATACAAGGACTAATTTTAATTTGAGCTAGTAGAATTATTTCAAATATATATCATTTGTTTTAAAAAAAGAAGTGATATCTACTAAAAAACAACTTTTCAAAAGTAAAAAAAAAAAAAAAAAAAAAAAAAAAAAAAAGGTGAAAGTTGTGGCTAAAAAATAGTGAGATATCAAATTTCCAAGCTTATATTACGGTACTTATTTAACATTTTTTTATAAAAATTTACCATATGTAAGTCGAGTACCTAAGTATGCGTTGATAGAAAGCCTTTTCTCCTTTACTAAATACATCATAACGTGTTTCTGAAAATTAAATTTTTTTTAATTAAGCATGATGGGCTTGGCGGCCATCTTTCCATATTTTACACAAATTTCTAAGCACTCAAGCTCGTAACATATTTGCATTATTAAGAATTTCTAACTTCTAGTTTTAGTTACAGACAGATAAATTAAGAAAGTTTTTTATTTTGAAAAACAAATTGATTTTTACTGCTTTAACTAATTAATTAACCCCCCTCCGAAAAAAGAGAATCATAAGATGAAACCTGAAGTTACTTCAGCTTTATTTTTAGACACAAATTTTTAGGCACTCATTTCCATAAATTGAAAGAATAAAATGTTTGCTTTAGTAACAATTTCGAACTTCCAATTTTAACAATGAACTTGTGTGCTTAGAAATTTGTGTACAATATGGAAAGATGGCCGCCAAGCCCATCATGCATAATTAAAAAAAATTTAATTTTCAGAAACACGTTATGATGTATTTAGTAAAGGAGAAAAGGCTTTCTATCAACGCATACTTAGGTACTCGACTTACATATGGTAAATTTTTATCAAAAAATGTTAAATAAGTACCGTAATATAAGCTTGGAAATTTGATATCACACTATTTTTTAGCCACAACTTTCACCTTTTTTTTTAAACTTTTGAAAAGTTGTTTTTTAGTAGATAGAATCTTACACCGATGCATGAACATAGAATAGATATTCTATTTTATATATCTAATATCTATTCTATGTTCATGCACGGATATGTTTTTTTTTTCTTTACATGATTAGTGAACGGTTTTAAGTGCAACGAATACTAGGTAACAATTTAGTCTTGAATGCTATACATCAAAAGCAATCGTGCAACATAAAAATATACGACATGTTGAACTCTACAAGTCCCAGAAAATTTCATAATTAGTCCCTTTGGCAGGAAAAATTTTATAGCCCGTGTTTTATAAATTTATTAAGTTTAACGTATTAAACAATCGTTACAATAATCTTTTAAAATTTATGCATTTTCACTTCCTTACAGATAATATAAAAATATTGTTTTTAATGTAAATAACGTACAATCAATTCAATAATGTTTATAATATTAACATATAAGAAATAATAATAATAATATTACAGATAGGGAAAAATTCCTTTCGACAAATTTTTAGAATTGTATAAACCTAAAAGTTAAAAATAAATAGAGGTACTGACATTACACTCAATAAAATTTTATTCGATATGAATAAATTGACACAATACCTGAATTTGATTTTTTAAAATTTAATCTTATAAACTTACATATTTGCATTCTTAACAGAATTTTCTGGCGGCTTTCTTTTATATTATTAGTCTAATTATCATTTTGTAAGTTAAAAATAAACAATACAAGTACGGTAAAAAAAAAAAAAAAGCAGCTAAATAAATAAAGCAAGCATGAATAGAATATCGTCTGACACCTGATTCGTTTTACGAACGAATAGATATTCAAACCATAGAGGATAAACATATTTCTTCAACATAGGTAAATTTCGGAGGTTTGTTAGTTCTTCCCCCTTGCTGATAGTGACGCTAGTATTGTTGCCATTACAGATTTTGCTGTAAATGTCCCATCTTGGTCCTTAATCTATGAAAACTTCTAGCGTAAAGAAGGGCTCCGTAGACGTAATGTAAATCCCCACCAGCCAGTGAAACAGTTCATGTGGAAAGCAGTAATAGCTTCCCTTCTTATCAGTTAGAAATTCTTTGGGTAAGTTACCGGTATCACGTGACTTTTTTCAGCCTCGAACCCAGATTTGGAATATTTTCCATTGGAGAAAACCGCGACACGGTTTGTTGCGACGTTTCGTGACGTCAAAATAAAGCGTGTCAAGGCTTTCTCCCTTATCTAGGGGGCGTTGGTTTAACACGTCGGTCGGCAATGGCAGCTTCAAGCAATCCCACCGACCGGCGTTAATCACGGAACAGATGGAAATGCGGCCGCTTCAGGACTTTAGACTGCCGGGAAGAGTGCTCTGATCACGGAAAAACCCACCGGAAACATTTAAAGCGATTTCCATATTCGCAGACATCGACCAATAGAGCTGTGTCGAGGCTAACGAGAAAGAAAGGCTACCGCGGTGCATTCCACGTATCTTTTTCTACATAATGCTGGAGTCACGTGATGCTCGAACGCACCATTGAAGGTGTGCGAAAAGAGCATCACGTCACTCTAGCGGTCTGTAAGAAAAAGACACGAAGGATGCGCCGCGGTAGTCTGTCTTTTTCGTTAGCCTCGGAGCTGTCACCGCGCCCCCTCAATACTAGGCCTGAGCGCTGACACGAAAATGGCGGCTAACGAAGGCGGATTTTTTTCAGCGTGTGTATGGTCCCTGAAATATTCGTACCAATAATCTTTTTAAGTTTTTTCAGCTTTATTTTTCTGAAATTAAACAAGTCAGAGAAATCTTTTATAAAATACTGGTGTCAACATTTAAGGGACCATACCTAAGTTTAAAAAAATTCCGCCTTCGGCAGCCGCCATTTTTGTGTCAGCGCTTAGGCCTAGTATGCAGGGGGCGGTGGAGCTGTGCAAGGTGACGTCACGAACAGGTTTTTGCTGCTGCTGTACTGTAGGACAGCAATCGTTACCTTTATCAATGTTTTTTTTTCTGTTTGTGTGTCCTACAGCTTTTTTCATTGTTCTTAGGTAAAAATCACGTGATGTGGACTGCTCTAGGTTCGGAAGGGATGGGGTGTTTAATATGCCAGACAACTAAGGCTGCTTCGAGCTTATTCATTGTTTATCCATTACAATATGAGTTATATATCATATTAAAAATATATATATTATACACAAACCATATAAAATAGAATCGGGTAGGATGCCTTATGTTGCATTACAAAGAAGTATAATTAATGGAAATTGGATCCACTTTTCTCCTTTAAATATTTAGTAAAAAATTTAAATTTTGCAAATCTTGTAGATTTTCAAACATATTATTGTACAATATTTTTATTTTATTCTCGCAGAACCCAATAATGCTGAATTCTACCAGATATGCAGTGACATGTGTAGTCCGGCTTGTGAGTAAGTATTTATTTTGTGAAACAAAACTATGGAACCAAATTAAGACAAAGTATTGGTTTATGTGCGTAAATTTATCAATTTTCGACGTTATACTCAACACTGTAAAATACAGGACGGATGAGAATTAACTTTGAAATTTTTATACCCGATAAAATCTGAAAGAAATAAGATAATCAAATTCTGTTTCGTCTGTAAGCAAGGTTTTTTTTTTTTTTTTTTCTTTTTTTTTTTTTGAAAGAATTTGCATAATTTTACCGTTATTTCTGGCGTCTAATCCGCAGATCAAATAAAAATCTTTTGAATTAGAGAATTTTACTTAATATATGAAGTCAAATATGTGACATTTAAGAATAAGTTACATTGTATTAAATGAAATTTTTTGTTATAAACATGTTTAGTTTATCCGCAGATATACGGTAAAACTTTCGGTAAGAAAAAAGATATTCCCAGATTGATAAATTAGCTGTGGTTGTTCTGTACCTTAGATCAAAGGTTCCCAAATTTTTAGACTGCGTACCACTAAATAGAAGTTCATACTTCCGCGTACCACCAAGTGACAAATCCAAAGCTAATACAGAAAATCCTGTATAAACGGAATATGTCTAAAACGAAATATTTTTCCAGTCTTTTGTGCTTCTGTCTGATCAGATTTTACTGTATTTAATTGCATAATTACATTATTAAATTGGTAGTTGGATTGACTGATTTATTTTAACATTCAAATAAAAGGTATCACCATCGTTACATTTTAATAATAAGTATATTATTAAAATACATTGTTTTAGTACAAAAAAGAAAGAAAAAAAATGCAATACTTAATGACTTATTGGCGTAATTTTATACATATTCAGTAGGGCGACTCTATTAATTCCCGTGTATTGTTAATGAGAAGGGTGTATTTATCATTATAAAGTGTATCAGTTTTGGATGGCAAATATAGATCTATTTAAATAGAAAACATAAATACTACACAGCTTTGTTAAGCTTTAAAAAAATATGCACATTTAAAGTGGCTTGTTCGTCCATTTTTTTTGTTATATGAACACTATGTTTATATCAACAGTAAAATACATTTAAGGAAATTTAATAAATGTATAACCTACGTAAGAAATCTACATATCTTCTGAAAATGAACTACTTATTAATACGAGATAAAAGCCCGTTGAAATATACACATACAATATAGTAAAAGAAGAAAACATTTTTTTTTTTTTTTTAGGTGGGATGAAAGATCAACTAAATATCTAATTAGTTCCATTTATCTAAAATTCTAATCGAAATTGCATTAAAATAAGAGAAAGCAAAACGCTGTCAAAGCAGTAATATAACAGAGTGAAGACACAACGGAACCGGTTAACTGATAAATCAAAAATAGGAGGGGTATTGACATGTTTTTTTTAATTTCATTTCACTACCAGTGTCAGATTTTTCCGTACCAGAACTATGGTACGCGTACCAGTACTGGTACGCACACCATAGTTTGAGAATTCCTGCCTTAGATAGTTAACTTGCTAGATATCGTGCTCCATGATTTTATTTTCTGTTGGGATACATTGAAGATTGCATGTACTCCGGTGGCTAATATCAATGATTAGAAGATAAGAATTACAGTTAACCATTTATGCCCAAAATTATTAATCCAGAAATTGTTCCACTTTGATTTTTTTATTTTACTTTCTTCTATCTTTACAAGAAGAAAGTATTGGATTCATGAAAATTTTCGAATTCCGGTTTTCGACGGATTTACACGTTTTAGGGGTCAGAGATTCCAAAAAACATGTTTTTACAAAATGTCTGTCTGTGACTCTGTGAGTCTGTCTGTCTGTCTGTCTGTGTGTATGTGACACAAATTTTGTGGGCGCTCTATCTCAAGAACTAATGCACGGAATTTAACAAAAATTCATATTCAGTTAGTCCCTGATACAAATTGATGCTGATTAGTTTTTGGTGCAAATCGCTCAACAGGTGGCGCTGCTATGCTGCCTTTTTTACGATTTTCGCAATTGCTCTATCTCAAGAACTAATGCACGGATTTTCATGAAACTTCAGATTCAGTTAGTCCTTGACATGAATAGACAATTTAGAGATTTTGGTGCAAATCGCTCAAAACGTGGCGCTGCTATGCTGCCTTTTTACGATTTCCGAAATGGCTCTATCTCAAGAACTAATGCACGGATTTTCATGAAACTTCAGAGTCAGTTAGTCCTTGATATGACTTGATGCTGATTACGTGTTGGTGTAAATCGCTCAACAGGTGGCGCTGCTATGCTGGATTTTTTACGATTTCCGCAATGGCTCTATCTCAAGAACTAATGCACGGATTTTCATGAAACTTCAGATTCAGTTAGTCCTTGACATGAATAGACATTTTATATATTTTGGTGTAAATCGCTCAACAGGTGGCGCTGCTATTGGGCATTTTTTGCAATTTCCGCAATAGCTCTATCTCAAGAACTAATGCTTGGATTTTCAACAAACTTCAGATTCAGGTATACCATGATATGAATTAGTGCTGTTTATGTTTTGGTGCAAATCGCTCAACAGGTGGCGCTGCTATGCTGCATTTTTCAGAATTTCCGCCACAGCTGTATCTCAATAACTAATGCATGAATTTTCATCAAACTTCAGATTCAGGTATACCTTGATATCAATTAGTGCTGTTTATGTTTTGGTGTAAATCGCTCAACGGGTGGCGCTGCTATACTACATTTTTCAGAATTTCCGCTATAGCTCTATACAAGAACTAATGCACGAATTTTCCCCAAACTTCAAATTCAGATATATTGTGATATGAATTGGTACTATTTAAACGATTTAATTGACGTGATTTATATAGAAGAAAGTTTTGTGATGGCCACAACATACTAGTTCTTTCTTGATGTCTAAAGATAAGTTAGAAAAATCATGTTATAAAATATGGAGTTTAGATAAGTTTTTTCATTAGAACTGATTTAATAAAACGATAGTTTATTTATAGCCTATTTTTTTTTTTTTTGTAAAATATTTACAAGACTAATTAGATTTATTAACAAGAACTCAGTGGATTATTAAAAAATTGCTCAAAAGATGAGCAATTTTTTAATAATCTACTGAAATATAGAAATCTCGCAATTCTTATAAAATCAATGTAAATAAATCTATTGTGATCCTGACTGTAACTAGAAATGTTTCTGAATTTGCAAATTTTTCATATGGGTAAATATCTGAAAACCGGACAATTTCATTCCAAAATTTTTATTTTTTAAATTAATGTACCAACTACCACATACAATTATATACTATGATACATGTTTTGTCTCTTAAAGGCTGTAGTATTTTGATATCAACGATGTATATTTTATGCGCAGGATAACCTTTTATGGAAGAAAGTGCCTGTCAACATCATAATCAGTGTCTAATGAGATGATGGGGACTGGGGTGATGTTTTTGTCTTAACAGCTGCTCAGCCATTTTGTTGAATCATTTTGCACACATGCAAATTATTAAATATGCCATGTGACATTTATATGCTACACAAATAAAGTTGCAATAAGCTTTTTTCTTTATAAATAAAAAAATAAGATGCTATAAAAAAAAAAATACTCATCGCTATTCAGAACAAAAATAAATATTTCTAAATATGAAACAAACAGAAGAACAACCTCCCTTCATCCATGGTGGCTAGTTGAACTTTAGTTGCTGTTGCAATGGAAAAAATTCTGCCAGCGCCACCTGATATCTGTCAACCTAAATGTGTGTTTAGAGGGACTAAGATGATGGTCAACCTCAGGGACAAATATATTTACTACAACATTTTACTATACAATCTATGCAAATAAAGGATAATTATATTTTCCCATACTGTATATATACAGTGATGCCTCGGTATTCGTCGATAATCCGTCCGAAAACAATCGGCGAAATCCGAAACCGACGAAAACCGAGGCGATTATTTCCATATGACTCTATGTAGATCCAATTAATTCGTTCTAAATACTCCAAAATACGTATTAAAAACACATTTTATAGAAAATAAGTATAGCGTTAATACTAAAAACAATAAAAGATTAATATAATGTTTTTGGCGTATGATATCAAGGCATTATATGTGGGGTCACTTCCCTTTTTGGCCTTTTGGGCAGTAGGATTAGCTTCAGAGTCTGAGGACCTATGTTGCTCAAACAAAAAGGTCTGTTTGTGTCGCCTCTTTAAGATTTGCCTAAAATGGGGCTGATACGTTGTCATTAAGACTGCAGGTTCGGTAAATCCAAATTATTCCATAATGCATCGAAGAATAAAAACGTCTTCATAACTTAGTTCTAATATATTGTAAATAAAATTCGTAACTTGAATAAGTAAACACACTCTACAGTTCAAATTAAACTTCTTTCTTAAAAAACAACTATGTACATTTTATTTACAAATATATAGGTATATTAATATTATTATTACTCTCATTTGAGAGTTCCATTATTACCGTCAGACCTGTTCAAAACAAATTTTACATCTACACTGAAAAGAAAATAGGAAAACAATAAAAAGGGGGTTGCCACAATGCCGACTAACAGAAAATGGCAAGCATCGCCAAGTTGGCATTCTCAACATCCTGCCCCGGGCTGAACACTTAGTTCAGCATCTATATTAAACAATTTAATAAACATAAGAATATACTTACATACATGACAAATTTTCAGATACATACTTACATACAGCTACAGATATAAAAGCAAAAATAATAAGAATGCTGCAATCTACGAAAGAAAATAAAACACATGAATTGTATGAAAATTAAACAATAATAAGGGTAAATATGAGTAACAAAACAAATTAAATGTTCGATAATAGTTCTTATTTTTAGTGTAAGAGTTTTAGTGTCTTTTAGTCCACTAAGTCCAATTCAAGATTATATAGCAATTGCACAGGTCGTTTAAGATCGCCTTTTGCAGTCTGTAATACACATGATCTGATTTTAGAGTCACGACCAAATATGAGTTCTTTAACACGACCACACTTCCACATATGTTTTGGGAGCTTTTCATCATGAATTATCACTATATCGTTAACTTTGAACTGAGGCGATGAATTTATGTTTTTCACTTGAAAAGCAGATCTAAGTTCTAACAAATATTCGTTTCTCCACCTTTTCCAAAAGTGGTCAGTAATTTGTTGCTTATATTTATATTTTCTCGTCAACAAAATCTTATTGGATTTCTCTTGCGTACAGACTGGTAATCCATAAGAAGGTAAGGACATTAATCGTTTACCAACTAAAAAATGAGATGGCGTTAAAGGTGATGGTTCAGCATTTTCTTCGTAGAGATAACATAAGGGACGTGAATTAATCACCGCTTCAATTTCTGTAAGTATTGTTTCTAGCTCTTCATAACGGAGACAAGTTTTTCCTAGAACCTTTTTTAAAGGTGTTTTAACTGATCTGACCATCCTTTCCCAGAAGCCGCCCCACCAGGAAGCCCTGGGAATTATAAACTTCCATATTATTTTATTCTTTCTCAAGTAATCAAAAATTTCTTGCTTAGAAATTCTTTCCCAAGCATCTTTTAACACCAAATCAGCCTTAGAAAATGTCTTGGCATTGTCACTGTACATTATTTTGCAGAAACCTCTCCTAGAGAAAAATCTTCGTAGTGCTAAGATAAAGGTTTCAGTACTTAGATTGGTGACTAACTCTAGATGAATCGCTCTGGTTACAGCACATGTGAATACGACAATATAAGCCTTCCCAGTGCCTTCAGAAGTTTTATAATAAATCGGACCGGCAAAATCGACACCAGAGGTTTCAAAAACTGGTGTTTTGATAATTCTATCTTTCGGTAAAGGTGCTATTTCCACCTTTCCAGGAATAGCATTAAGTTTTCGACATATCATACACGATCTTAAAACGGATTTTACAAATCTTCTTCCCTTTAATATAAAATACCTTTCACGAAGGTGAGCTAAAGTGACAGCTACACCAAAATGGTACATTCTTTCATGAGCATCCTTAATTAGTAATTTTAAAAAATAAGATTTATTAGGAAGTATCCACGGATGTTTTTCCTGCTCTGTAACTTCAGAAAACTGAAGTCTTCCGGATAAAACAAGTAAGTCATTTTCATCGAATTGTGGATTAAGGTTGTACAAAGAAGAATCTTTATTAAGTGGTTTTTTTTGTTTAAGTGCTTCTATTTCAACTTTAAATGATGTTTCCTGAGTTTGTTTAATCCAGTATTTTTCTGCTATTTCTATTTCTGAGGTAGTTAAAGGTCCTAAAATTTTAGGGTTTTTCGAATTGGCATTATGAATAAAACGCATTATCCAAGCAGTAATATTATACACGCGATTTAAACTACTGAACTTTGCCATATCAAATACTGGCTTAGGTATTGAGTTTGATTCGTTACACAATAATGTTAAATTTGGTTTTGCTTTCATTTCATTAAAAGCTTCGGGAACCATTTCTATAGCCCTTTTTGAAGGCCACATATCTTCTGATAGTGATAACCAAGGTGGGCCGCACCACCATACATTATTACCCATTAACTTCGATAAGTTTTCCCCTCGCGTAAGCAGATCTGCAGGGTTTTCTTTTCCGGGACAATAATTCCAGTCCTTTGGATCTGTCAATGACTGAATTTCGGTTACACGATTGGAAATAAAGGGTTTCCAGTTTGTAGTAGAACCCCTAATCCAACAAATAGTTATTTCTGAGTCCGACCATAATTTTATATTTAAATTCGAAATATGTAATTTTTGTTTTAAATATTTCCACATTCTAGCGGCAACTACTGCACTGATCAATTCCAGCCGTGGAATAGTTAACTTCTTGAGGGGGGCTATTCTACATTTACTCCAAACAAAACTTGTTTGAATTTCGCCAGTTAATGAAATGGAACGCAAATAAGCAACTGCTCCATACCCTTTGGGACTAGCATCACAGAATATGTGAATTTGTGAATTTTCAGAAATGTTTATCATATTAGGAAAATATTTTCGGGTTATTTCAAATGTGCGTAAATGTACAACTTCTGAACACCAAGTATTCCACTCGCATTTCAAATCTTCAGGTAATTTATTGTCCCACTCTAAACCTCTTTGCCATGTTTCTTGCAACAAGGCTTTAATACGTATTACAAATGGATTCACAAATCCTAATGGATCATAAATTTTCAGTAACATTTTAAGAACTGTTCGCTTCGTGGGATCATCGATGTAATATTTTTCAAAGGGCTGCGCATCTAACATCAAAATATCAGATTCAGTATTCCATATCAGTCCAAGCACTTTTAAGATACTACCTGTGTTTTCCTCACTTATACCTAAGTTACCAGATTCCCACATTTCCCCAAGTTTAATAGAATTTGTTTTTAATTTCCTCAAATTCATCCCAGCTTCTTTAAGAATTTCAGAAGCTGTAACTGATAAATAATAAGCTTCGTTATCTAAATCTGATCCGGAAATTAAATCATCGACATAGAGGGAATTATCTAACATATATACAACATTTGGATGTTTATCTCGATATTTCTTTATATGATGTTTAATTGTGGCAGCCAAAATAAATGGTGAGCATGTAACGCCAAATGGTACACGTCTAAATCTTAAAATTTTGAAAAAGTTGTTTGCGTCATTATCGAACCAAAGAAATTTAAGGTAATCTCGGTCTTCTTCAGCTACAGAAATTTGAAGAAAGGCCTTTTCAATATCTGCACAAAACGCAGTATTGAATTTTCTGAAATTAATAATAATTTCTAATAAATCGGGGTTCAAATTTGGGCCACCGTACAAACAATCATTTAATGATTTGCTATTTTCTTTTGAGGAAGCATCAAATACCATTCTAACTTTAGTTGTGGGTTTATCATCTCGCAAGACAGGTCGGTGGGGCATAAAATAACCGCTATCTACAGTTTTATTAGAACATGCTTCCACTATGTTATTTAATTCCTGTTCAATCACAATTTCTTTATATTTCTGCAATAATTCCTTATCTTTAAGCAATTTTCGATTTAAGTTAATAAATCGGTTTCTAGCATTGTTATAATTACTTCCTAAATCTCTTCTATCATCTTTCCATAACAATTTAGCTTCGTATCGGTGCTCAAGAAAATGCAAATTGTTTTCGAATTTTTCGATTATCTCTTTATCTAATTCAGAAATATTTTCTTCAGTGTTCATCCCTAAAGTTTCTAACTCCCACAATGTTTTCAAATCATTTTGAATAGGTTTCATAACCTGAGTGGACAAGACCCCAGCTTGCTTACTCTCACTATTTTTATTTACGTCAATTGTCCCGCAGAGGGAATGCCCAAATAAATTTTCACAGACGAACAATGATTTATTTATGGGGTAAGTTTTGTCATTAATTTGATATAAATAATCAGCTCCTATTAATATATCAACATCACTATTTTCCAAATGTTCCCACCTGTCAAGACGAAATTTGGAAAGTTTTCTCTTAATTTTGATTGGAAGAGGAGGAATTTGTATCAAAGAATTAGTTATTAGCGGTGTGACTAATGCTTCAATTATTATACTACGTTTTCTGTTCGTCAAGTGAATTAGCTTTAGCTTAACGACATCATAACATCGTTCTTCAGATTTTCTCGAACCGAAAGTATAGACAATTAATTTTTCCTTTCTAATGACCTCAGGTTTTAATTTTGAAACTAAATTTTCTGTAATAAAAGTTCGATGACTAGCAGAGTCAAATAAACAAAGAGCAGTTTCTGAATTTTCACCCGCTTCCACTTTTACATGAATTGTTTGCAATATTACTTCTCTACTGATATTATTTATATTGCCTTTGCAATGAGATACGGAGGAAACAATACTACCTGAATTTTTTGATTCTTCTGTTTTTTTATTAGAATTACAAAGTATAGTATGATGATATGTTTTACCACACACTTTGCAATTTTCATTCGAAATTTTACAAAAATTCGCGATGTGAAATTTACGGAAGCATTTAAAGCACCTTCCTTCCCTTTTTAATTTTTCTCGCATTTCCGGAATGGTGAAAGACTTACACTTTTCAGTATCGTGATCAGTTTGATTACAAAATATGCAGTTATTTTTAATATTTGTGGTTAAGGCAGAAGCTGATGGAATGAATTTTTTATAATTTTTCTTATAATTTTCCTGCTTCTCAGGGATTTTTTCAAAATGGTTTAATTGGACAGTGGTCTCGCGAGATTCAATTTCATCTTTAATGAAATTTATCAGCTCATTAACATCCCAGTCAGTGTTTTTAATTCGTTTTCTATTAAATTCTAGTGCAATATCTGATGGAATAAGTTTCAGAAGAATCGGACATAACAAGTGCCCATATGAACCTGAGGCAACACCTAAAGAATTAAGATTTCTTATTTGAATTTCGCATTCATCATACAAATCTCTAAAAGCCTTAATGTTACTAGAATTTCGTACTGGTTTCAAATTTAGCAGTTTAGTCATGTGACTATTTATTACCAGGTCATTACGACCAAAACGATTTTTCAATAATTCTATAGCATGAGCATAATTTTCCTTAGTCAGCGAAAAGCCTGCTATAGTATTTGCAGCACTTCTGCCCAAAAGTGACTTTAAGTAGGAAAATTTATCAATCGGAGTTAAATGTTCATTATTGTCAATCGCATTCGAAAACTGACTCCAAAATTCGAGCCATAAACACGAATCACCATAATATTTAGATATATTAAGTTTAGGAAGTTTAATCAAATTTTGATTCAGAATTTTCTGACTTTTTAGTAGAGAACTATTGTTGCTACTAATATCACTTTCAATGTCTGAAGAATCTTGTTTAGTTTCAGGAGTAACTGTGTTATCATTTAAAAATTTGGAAATTTTATATTTCCATTCAATAATATTCTCATTATAAGATTCCGATTTCTCGATTTCTTTTTCAAATTCAGTACTTGGAACCAGTGGTTCAATTTCAGAATTTAATGATTTTAAAGTTTTCATTTTGTCATTCAATTGCTGTTTCAAAAGATCCAGCTGTGATTTTCTATTCTCAAGCTCTAATTCTTGTGTATTATCTAATAAATCCCTTATTTTATCAAATATTTTCGTAGTTTGACTACGAATCGTAGCTCTTTTTTTTTTTCAAAGTTTCGTAATCCATCATAAAATAAAGAATTCAATTTATTCGATACAGTTCAGTTAATAAATGTATTCATAATTCTATTTATTCAATATAATTTAATTTGAGGTACTTACCTCAATCGATGATGAAATCCAGACATCCTGGAGCTTTGACGCCAGAAAAATGGTACGTTGTCATTAAGACTGCAGGTTCGGTAAATCCAAATTATTCCATAATGCATCGAAGAATAAAAACGTCTTCATAACTTAGTTCTAATATATTGTAAATAAAATTCGTAACTTGAATAAGTAAACACACTCTACAGTTCAAATTAAACTTCTTTCTTAAAAAGCAACTATGTACATTTTATTTACAAATATATAGGTATATTAATATTATTATTACTCTCATTTGAGAGTTCCATTATTACCGTCAGACCGGTTCAAAACAAACTTTACATCTACACTGAAAAGAAAATAGGAAAACAATAAAAAGGGGGTTGCCACAATGCCAACTAACAGAAAATGGCAAGCATCGCCAAGTTGGCATTCTCAACAGGGGCAACGCATTATCATTAAACAAGTTGCAGACACGTCTAGCAACAGCTTTGTCTGGGTGACTTTTGACCACAAAGTCTTACTCCATATAGAGAAGATGTCCTTAATCTCAGAAGAAGGCACATTCTCCCCTCTCTCTTCCTTCTCATCTGTCGTCTGTTGCATTTCTAGGTGAAGGTCTTCCAGCTCTTCAGTGGCGAGTTCTTCACTGCGTTCTTCCACCAACCCTTTCACATCCTCACAACTCGCCTCCAAACCCATGGAATTCCCAAAATCAATAATCGATTGCACCACATGTGTAGGGTCTGCTGGATCTGTAAACTTTCTTTGGTCCCATGATGGACAAGGACCACACGAAATCAATAAAAAATGCTCAAAAATATTATGAAAATAAACGAAATTGTTGGCCTAGACGCGCGAGCTATGCACACATGATGAGAAACAACGCCACACTACTGAGCAGGAAAACGTTGTTGAACCCCCCTTTGTTTATAGAAAATGTAGAGAGATCACTAGAGTACACCGACGAAATCCGAAGTAACTGACGAAACCCGACACAATTTTTTTTTTTTTTTTGGAAAAAATCGACGAAAACCGAAACCGACGATAACCAAATTCAACGAAAACCGAGGTGTTACTGTATTACAGTAGAAGATCTTTATAACGCAAACCTAAAAACGCAAGGTTGTGCGTTATATAGAATTTTGCGTTATATGGATCACATCATTAAATTCACCTTGTAAGCATGGCCAAATATGTCTGAAACATATCAAAATACATTAGAATATCTTTATACTGCATTCCTTATTATCAAGAGTTATCTAAATTATAAATTTTTGCATAATATAGGTCAGACATTGCTAAATTTCATTTATAAACATGATCCAAATATCCACACACCCATATAACACAACCATCTCTTATATTAGACATTTTCAAAAATGTTTATTGTAATAATAGCATTTTTTTTCAGTAAAAAGGTCTTAAATTAGAAGATAAAGTTGAACTAATGTATCAAATTCAGTCCTCTAGAGAGTAGCAATATTTTACAATATGAAAATACAGGTGCTTTTTAACTTCAAAATTCACTGTTTACATCTGAGAAGTTGTGCGTTATATGGAGAAATGCGTTATATAGAATTGCGTTATGAAGATCTTTTACTGTATAAATATATAATAGCAAAAAATAATAATATTTATAGAAATTTTTACAGCATCCATTTAATATTGGATATTTGTATACGTCGGGACAGGGACTGAAATGATGATTTCGTTTGTTTAAAGCTTAAAATTAATTATTTATACATCATTATATGTCCATTTATCATTGGTAATTGTTATAACAAATGTTACACCATATTAGGGGAGAGTGGGGATGAAAGGGACATTTTGTCTTTATAAGCTTATAAAATAATGACATTAAAAGATATTATTATCATGTTTGCGCCTAATTCTCGTCTAAAACCTTTGCTTTAATGCTAGTAAAACCTCTTATCCTCAAATACAGTAATTTAAAATTTTTACGCATTTTTATAAATTGGGAGAAATGTCCCTTTTAACCCCATTGTGGGGGATGAAAAGGACACTGTGGGGGGTTGAAAGGGACACACATAAATAAAACAATTTTATGAACATTTTTTTCTTTTTATTTGCGATTACATTATTCAAAAATAAAAGATCACAAGTAAAAATAAAATATATTGCAACATATGATAAAACATATGATAAAACAAAAACAAGAAAAATAACTTGTTTAGGTCTACTTGACAACTTTAAATCAAAAATTTTAAGACAGATTTCGCTCTACCTGTCTCACCACCAGTTATGGATTTAGGTAACTTCATCACAATATGATTAATATTCGGGTCATTCATGTCAATAGTATCAGTAAAAGTAAATACAAAATGGTTTTAATCCTTTTTTTTTTTCTGAAAAAATGTACTTCGAATTCATTCCGAGTGCTTTTCAGGAGTTTGAGGATAAAGTGAGACAGGAATGTTACCATAATTATTCCATTACCTTTCGCAAATTTTATTTCCTTAATATTTGTATTGCTTTCATGATTATCAAATAAGAGAAGAATAGTATCAGTTTTGGAACAACTAGAATATTAAGCTAATGCACAATTGCTTTAATAAAATTCTGCAGTCATCCACCAACTTTGATGAGCAAGTCCAAGCCTTTGGGATGAGGCAGCTCCGAGCATGAACTCTTTGTAATTCTTCCTTTTGAAAACGAATACTGTTGAACAGAGTTACCTGATGCAGAAACAAAAGTGTGACAAGTTTACCACGTTCAGCTGATGTTACGTCAGAAAATTGCTTCCACCACGTTTTGCTACTATATTTGGTGGCTTGTGCTCTGTCATTAAACCCGTTTCATCACAGTTATATATTGTATACCGTATGAATTTTTAGCGATTCATAACTGACTAAAGGTGTTTAAAAAATATCAACATTAGCTTTGTTGAAACTTGTACTTCTTGTTAAACTAATGGCTATAGGTTTTCGTAAGAGAAAGTAATGAATTTTGTTGATTAAAATCTTGGAATCCATCATTTCCAACTTGATTGTTTGTGTCCCAAGACAGGGACATATTTCGAGGATTCAAAGAAATTGAATACTCATATGCACAATTGTTAAACCATAGTTCATATTAGATGCTTAGAGCAAATTTGAAGCTAACTCTTTTTATTGACCTTCACTAAAAACTTTTTTATTACCTAATGGGTGTATTGAAATTCATCTGCTTGTGCATTCTTAAATTTTAGAACAATTCTTTCTAAACAGGACTTTTCAAAGCCGTAGGGCTTTAGCTGCTGATCTAACAGACACTCCTTTGTCTTCTTCTTCAGATACAGCACACAACATTTCTTCTTCAGTAATTCGATTTTTCTAAAATTTCCTTTTATATTTTCGAAGCATATTGACTTTTTGATGATTTTTGGAAAAGGAAAATTTACCAAAATTGTAGGTATATGTTATTGTAATATTTGCATATTTTTGTTCTACATAGTAATGCATTCATTCTTTCTACATAAAAAACTAAAACCATAAATTAAATGTTACAAAACATAAATAATATTTTGTTTAAATAATAATAAAACACGAGGGGTTGAAAGGGACATGTCCCTTTCAACCCCTCAGTTACTGTCCCTTTGAACCCCATACCCACCTAGCTAAATAAAAAATGTATACATGCATGACAGTATTTTAGATAACAAAGTATGCCGGTATTCGTATAAAGTTCATACTTTATAGTGCTAAATAACATAAATATTATAATGCTAAACACAATATTAATTTTTTAGAGAAAAAAAGAAAAGCAAGATCAAAATTTACTTTTTTATATCAAAAACAAGTTTTGCTTTCACCACCTGCAACGCTACAATCGCTGACGTCAGTTTTAAGGATTATTAAGACATAAGTATCGCCCATGATTGAGCCAAAGTTGAAAATTTCTGCATTTTATTTTCGTCCTCAAATTTTGAGTGTCCCTTTCATCCCCAGTCTCCCCTACATTTTTCAGTTTTTGGTTTTAGTATAATTAATGAAACATTATTGGCAGTGTACGCAAATTGTCCAATTTTCCGATATTGTCTCATATAACATTTTTAATACGAGAAAAGGTACACCTATGTAAATGGTTGAGAAAATAACCACTATAAAATATATGTTGCTTCAACTGCTTCGCCGTGCTTTCTAAATGTGATTGAAAAAAGTAGTCTGTATGAAAAATAAAATCTACTTTTAATAAGAAACATATTAAAGATATTTTATATTAAATTTTCTTTAATGGTATTTAAAAGTATCGAGCATAAATGGTTTAAATTGCGAAATTTCATGTAAACGGTGAAGCTTGCTGGGAAAAATGAACTACTTCTTGGATATTTAAATTTAAAAAAACCACTCCTTTTACAAATAAAACTTGATATGTTATTGTTATAGGTACAAGCAATATAACTTGGTTATATAAAGAGTTGCGGATATTAAAAAGCTACTTCACTCTCGCGAAAACATCCGCTCGCTAATGTTAAACATATGGGAGAGTTCTTTTAAAATATCTCATACCATTTCGATATTTTTAAATGATTTTTTTGCACTGGGTAGATGAGATTGATATCTTTAAACGACATTTTTTACTTTTTCTTTTTGTTTGCAGGTTTGTTTGTTTTTTAATTAGGATACTTTCACTTTCCGAACCGGCTCCAAAAGTGAAAATATCTTAATAAAAAAGACCTGTAAACAAAATCGAAAAAATAAAAAAATGCCTTTTTAGTCATCAACCTCACCTAACCAATGAAAAAGAAATCATTATTTAAAAATATCGAAATGCAAACGAGATATTTTATAGGAACTCTCTCATAGCCTTAACATTGGCGAGCGGGTGTGATTAAATATACACATCTAATGTAACTGTGATAGTTTGTTTTATAAAGCAAATTTTGTAATGTTAGAGATGAAGTGGATCTTGTGAGAGATTGCATCAGTTTCTACATGTTATGATTTAAAAAAAAAAAAAATCTTTTTTTTTTTTTTAAGAGTTTTCTTTTAATATTCGCAACGCTAGTATTGAATTCAGACATTGACATTTTTCTCCGGTAGGGATTTTGGAGCTCCGAGGGGAACATTATGGAGTATAGGGGGAGGGTTGCTCTTCTAGAGTTTCAACCCCTTGTGCAAACTTCTGAACACTCACCCTATGTCCACGAATCGTCGGAAAAACATCTGAAGCTTAGATGGATTATAATCTATCTTCTAGACAGCTGTGACAGTAGCATTTAGTCGAGATGACCAGATGAGCGATCGCTGGTCAGGGATTAATTTCAGGGACGAGACAACCTGCAAAGGCACTGAATTCGCAAAGCCCATAAGATATCCCTGTGATCATTTCCGACTTTCACTTTGAGGCAGATGGTCCCCAGAGCGTGGGAAATTAAGGTGTATCCTAGCTAAAAGCTCATGAGCAAATCAGAAACAGGAAGAACAAGGATTGGCTGAACCCTCAACGCCAAAGAAAAGACAATTTTTAGAACTCAGAAGAGAGTCCTGAAGGAGTAGTTAGTTAATGACGGGGACGCGAAGTAGCAAGTTGGACCTGCAGTACTTGCGCCGAGGTTTTGTTACGGAGAATTAGATTCTCCAGGTTTCATCTTACCCTCTCACCTTGAGAGCAGCAAAGCAGACCGGGTCTGCAATCCACGTACTTACGTTGGTGAACGACGGGAGATTAGATCTCCCAGCCAGGACTATTATTACCGTAGATCGTCAAAGACCGCACGGACTAAGCGATATTTGAACAATCTCTTACTGGACTATCTGGAATTATATTTTAAGGCTGCCACTATTAAATAAGACTATTTTCCTCGCAACGTGCGTAAACAAATATTTGTGACGTAGGAGCAATCTGAAATAACTCTCATATCGAAAAAATCAACTTTGTCATTTTAATTAATAAATGTCATTTATTTATTTCTTCATAAATTGAGTTGTAATTTGATTCACTCCCCTTCGAAAACAAGCCTTGACTGGCTCGCTACCACATAATACCGAAGGTCGCACACCCTTAAGGGGTCTCAGGACTCTTAAAATTGGAAAAAATGAAAAAAAAAGACCATTTTCAACATTTAATATCTAAAAATGTACTTGATTTTAAGACACAATTTTAATTGGAATAAAATATATAAGTATATTCTTTCATTTCATGTATTTAAAAAATTATAAGATGCAGAATTAGCATTTACAGGGGGCTCCAAACTGTTAGACATTTGACGAGCAAAAAATCGGAATAACAGCTTACGCGTACAATTACAAAATAAGTATTGCAACTAGAATGAAAATTTTGGTACCTACTTATACTTCAAATTATAATAATTACCCTGAACCTAAATAAATTTGTATTTAAAGCTTTTTTATATTTTTAATACAAAGTTGTATTTAGCTAATGCAAAATTAAGAAAATTTCAACAGTATAATCACCTATAAAAATATTGTTTTGAACAATAAAAAGGAAATTTTAGGTTCAGTTTATACAGACTAACATGAAACATATGTTTTGAAAATTTCATGAAAAAAATATTCATAAGTTTTTGAGATATCGTGCGCGTTATGCCCAAAAACGTCATTTGGAGAAAAATGGCTTCAAAGTTTCCGAAACGACGCTTCAGCTATTGAACGTGTATAAATGTATAAGCCATAACTTCAGTTCTAATACGAATTTCAAGGAAACAATTATATCAAAATGTTCAGAAAAGATAGGAGTTTAACATCTAAAAAAATTAAAATTTCGAAAATTTTAAAGCTTTAAGAGTCCTGAGACACCTTAATTCTCGTTCTCGTGATATTCACGGGTTGTTTCTTTTATTCAGATTGTTTGATTCTCACCAGTTTTATAGAATAGTGTAATTGCATCTATTCTGGTATAATTTTACTTGTCATTAAATAAGGTGAATACTTCTTTTTAAAAAAAGTGGTGGCAATAAACAATCTGAATTTTTAAACCGTAATTTAATGCGACCGTTAACACTTTCGCTGCCGATCCCGAAAGTTATCAGAAATTTTAAATTGATACCGGAAATTTCGAAAGAAGATATTTTACTTTATGTTATCGCTAAATGTCTTTTATTAAATAAAGTGTAAGATACTATTCTTTATTTCCGGTATGAGCACTAAATTTCTGGATAAAAATGGAGGCCAAACTGGCAAATGTGTATGGTGGCACTCAACGTGTTAAGGGGTTAAGGAGACCTGGTACACTACAAATCGTCAAAAATGACAAAAACATAGATTTTTTTTATTTTTCACTAAAAATGTACTTTGGCATCTTTAGTATTTGTTCGAAATTTTGAAACAATCTGAAAACTATAACTGTAGTAAGTAAAAGCAAGGAGCTATATAAAAGCACTTTTTATTATTTTGCCAGCTCTTTAAATGTCACGCCCACTAAATGTTCACACGACAAGATGTTCACCAATACAACTGTAACATCTGTAACTTAGAGGTATATAAGCAGAAGAAGCTATTTAGTTAGTATTAAGAAAAACAGAATAATTTTTTTTTTCAGCAAAAATATTTAAATATATTTTTCGTAATTTGCTCTTTTTTGAAATCTTGCTATATTTAAAATGTTAAAACTTCAAAAATTATTATTCAAATGTCTTGATTTGTTTTCCTATATTCAGTATGACCTCCTTAATAAAATTAGGAATGTGTTTCGCAATATAATAGTAATTAAAAAAAATTATAAATAAAAATGTAACAGAATCCGTGTTTTTTCTCGCACTTTACGTTAAATATGTATTCGTTTTATTTTATTTTTCTCAAAAACTAATTAAATAATTGAAAAATCGATCATTAAAGTTATAGAGTAGACTCTTATAAACATAAAAATAAACAATGCTTATTATTGTAAATTGAAGGCGATTTTATTTTTTTTTTAATCGTTGAAGTTTAAAAATAAGAATTTTAAAATTTAAATTTTACCAACAAAATTACTTTTTTGACAGTTAAATTGACTTTATCAAGTAATAACTTCTAATAATGTGCATTAGAGGTAAGTTAAAAAAAAGTGCTTTAGTAGAAAAAAAAATCAAAGGGTACCGAGTCCCATTAATATAAAATCCCAATTCATGATGAGCAGTGGACATGTCGAAGCTCCGTGAGAATGCCTCCTCTTCCCACTTTACCGGGCCATCCTCTGAATTCATCACTGATAACACTTCCTATTTCTTTCAGATTTTATTGAGTGTCAAAGCTGTAAAGATAATTATCACTCACTCTATATATTGTATAATTAAAGAATAAGAGCAATAAAACATGAGAGATTATTCCTTCTAAATTTAAATTAATGTACAGAACAATAATCACATCAATTCCATTGCGTCATTGTGAGTCTTTAACGAGTTGTTGTTTATTTTCAGCCAAGAAAATTTAAGTGTTGATATACAAGAGCATGCGCATATGACTACAGAGGTAATATATTTAACTTGCTTTCAGTGTTTGGTAATGTCTTATTCTAACTGAACAAAAAATCAATGTATTGTCTTTCTTCCGCTGCTCAGGGGAAACACGAAGAAGATGTGTAAGTATGAATATTTATGTACAAATTTTTAATACAATTTACTGGATGAAGAGCATTTATTTCTCAGTCAATTGCGATGTAAGACAAATGCACTATAGACCGGGAACCGGCAGCACAGACAATCACCTCATCGAGTTCACGGATGAAATTCTAGGATTAGTGAAAATCTTGATTCGCCTATTAAAACGCAATCGGTCTGCAAAGTCATATCTTGGTGGAAAACACCAGAAAACCCGATTTCAGAGGCTGACTGGGTAGGTTTACCATTGTGTTTACCTGCTCCCAGCCCTCCATGTTTTCATACTTTTTGATTTCCAAAAAGATATGACTTGGCAGACCGATTGCGTTTTAATATGCGAATCAAGATTTAACTAATCCTAAAATTTCATCCGTGAACTCGATGAGGTGATTGTGATGATGCCGGCTCCCGGTCTACTAGTAGTTGACACCTTTCGCTTTTGTTTAATAAAATAAACGATCGAAATGCAGTACAGATTCGGACTACGTACCATTTCACAGAACTGATTGACGATTATCTGTATGTATATTATATATATTCTTTTGGAAAGCACAGAATAAAATTTTAAAATTGTATGTTTGAAAGAACTTTTGCTACCTTTTACCAGCCGAAATTTTTGTTTTGAAAATTTCGAAGGACTAGTACTTGGTATTGGTGCCAGTACTAACGAAACTTTTTGCGGTACCGATCGAAATTAACGCAGTACTTTAGAACTACATATTCAATCGGAAATCGCTATTTCGAGTGGTATTGGTCTAATGGGACTACCGGTACTAATCAAGTATTTTCGAGAAAAAGATTTGAATTTTTTTAATTCAAAAGTTCGCGAGCTAGTGAAATGTCTGAGGATAAGAGGCAATAGATAAGGTGGCTCAGAATAACAGACACTAAACAAACTGTTTCAAGGTAACAGGCAACAAAGAAGGTAGAATAGACACATTCGTACATTCACGTTCTTTGCAGACAGGGCCCGATTAACGTCTTAATTTAAAGGAAGCACAGAATCATTTCGGGACCACCTTTCATTCAGTGTAAGTTTTATAAATTCTGCACACATGTAAACTTATCAATACTACAAATATTATTCCTAGGAGTAGTTTAGAGAATTCAAATCTAATTAAGGGGACTCGGGGTTTGATCGATACCGAAAAACATGTAAACAGGGCTCTCGCTTCGAGCCCATATAAACACAGAAGTATTCAATGTAACTAATTTAAACTTTCTGATATTTTTAAGGTATGTTTTAGTCTTATAAAACTTTAAAATGAAGTACTTCAATGCAATAAAATAAAGAAATATAGCAAAATTTATATAACACAATCTCCAAAAAAAAAAAAAAAAATTATGTGTTATATCACCATCCGTAAGATATCTTAACATTGAATTGACATAAGAACCTGATTTTTACTTTAAAATGATCAGGAAACTTTACTCTATAGAATGAATTAAGGCTCCTGTCCCTGCCAGCGAAGACACTCACGAGCTAATGCTAATCCTATAAGAAGGGATTTTTCTAATATCTCGTTTGCATTTCGACATTTTTAATTTTTTTTTTTTTTTTTTTTTTTTTTTTTTTTTTTTTTTTATTGTCATTGGATAGTCGAAATCCGTCTCTACATCGCATCTTTTTTACTTTTTCTATTTTGGTCGCAGATATTTTTATAAAGTTACTTTCACTTTCAAAACCGGTTCTGAAAATGAAAGTGTCATTCTAAAAAATATCTCCAATCAAAATCGAAAAAGTAAAAAAGATGCGATCTAGAGACGGATCTCGGCTATACAATGCAAAAAAAAAAATTATTTAAAACTATCGAAATGCAAAAGAAATATTAGAAAAATCCCTCCCCATAGGATTAGCATTAGCTCGTGAGTGCCTTCGCCGGCAGAGACAGGAGCCTTAAGGATATAACTATCACTCAAAGAAAACCTTATTAAAAAAAACTCTCAAATTTGAAAATTTAAAAACCCTAAAAAATAATTTTTTTTTTCATTAAAAACACTCAAAATATTAAACTATCTAAAATATATTAATTCATTCTATAGATAATGATGTTATATGCGTGCAAAACAAATTTTAAGCCATTCCATCAAATAGTTTTTTTTTTTTTAATCTTACGGATAGTCCTCAAAAATCAAGTTTTGAGAAAACGTGACTTAAAGTTGCGATTAAATCGGTACGGCTTTGAAAGTGATTGTTACATAAATGCTTATAACTCCGTCAAAAATGCAAATATTTTTATGTGGTTTTTTGCACTGTGTTCAGAATTAATTGAATAATCAAAATAGATCATTAAAAAATTGATTTTTTGAAAAGTTTTCAATCTCTGAGCCCCCTTAAACAGATTTTTGCTTAAATTACATAGTGCAAAACAATGGTAAGCTGGTCAGCATGGCAAATATGAGTTTTTGAATCAACAATTAAACCATTTTCCTTCTTTCACTTCTGATAGTATTTCCTTAACAATCTGTCAAGCTGATCAGTTAACTTTATTACAATTGTTGATGAACAATAGTTTACGCTGTCTTTACCTTTATTTCCATTCAATTTTATATGTCAGTTAAAAATAGATCAAAAGAATTAGAAAGTTTTATAATCCCATATCCCAAAATAAGATTTGAATGATCGAAGTCTGTTTCTCACCAAAACATGCAAGTCCATGTTGAGGTATAAGCTTTATAACTGATGCACCTCTGTAAAATATACCATTTCCCAGTCAGATAACACCACTTTTCTAAAGTAGCGTGGATTTTCGCTTAATGGAGGTGGTCGCACAGGGAGGTTTCACTGTAGATAAATCGTATATTATTACTAATTTATACTCTTTGTATGTTTTCATTGCCTATTTTTCAGGTGCTTTTCTAAAGTAGTCATCTCATTTAGTCGTATGGAAGTTGTAAAATACACGTATCTGCCAAAATATGAGGTAAGTTCATGGAAAGTAGATCAATGTTTTTGTTTGACGTTATTTTCTGATATGTAGCACAACAGGTTTCAATATGATGCGAACGATTTCAGCTCATTAAATTTTAATCATAAATTGTCATAAAATATTAATAATATAAATACATAATTTCACTCTCTTGTAATGTAACAGTATAAGTTTAGGCAATGGTAACATAAAGTTAAGTCCCGAATGCTTAATATATCCTTCATCTGCATATGGTATTTAATTCCATCTCGACCCGTTTCTGCATGTTTTGCTGTGTGAGGTCACCGTGCCTCACATCGTCAGATGTTTTTTCACAACGAAATTTGTAAAAACCATTGACTAAAAGAAATCACCTCTTCTACAAGAACCAGGGATGTAGTGGAGGGTATACGGTGGTATACGCCGTATACTTTCTGGATTTTTTTAAGGAACACCGTATACCCTCTGTTTCTCAAAAAAGCTATAGTATATACACTCTAGGGTATACCCTCTGCCTTGAGCGTATACCCTCTGCTTAGAGCGTATGCCCTCTGCTTTTTTCTACGACTACACCACTGACAAGAACAGGATATGCATGAGTTGAAATATCGTATTAGCACTTCGCTACAAATCATAGAAATAGAAATGCATTTAGTAAGTGCTTAGAAATGCATTTCTACTTCAGTGATACAAACCACCGATGAAAAACATCACTGAAATGAATCTCAAATTGAAATTGACTACTTTCTGATGCATTACTAAATTCTTTTTTATTCTTAAGCATATAAAATTGTGAAATGTTCTTAGTTAGAACTATGAAATCAAATAGCTCTTTCCATATTTCGCTAAAGGCAAAGAATAGTTCAGAAAATGCTGTCAATTAAATTATTGAACAAACTGGTGTGAATCAATAAGGGAAAAATAACTTCGTAATAACGCTATGAAAAAAAAAAAAGAAAATGCGCAAGGCTTTTTAAATGAATTTTGTCTTTATTCATCAGGCGAAAAAAAAAAACACGTGCTACCACTCACTTTGAAAACAGGATTAAGACCGAGTCTTGCTCCGGCAACTCCTTTCGCAGTGGTAGCACGTGTTCGCCTTGCGCATTTCCTATTTTTTATGGTGTTATTAAGAAGTTATTTTGCCCTTAAATGCTTTCAAATCTGGCATTTTTAACGAAATTCCCGTACACAATACCCCGAGAAGAGTCGCCGTACGACAGCAATCTCCTATAACGAACAATCATGTAACATATAATCATATAATGAAATATTATCGAACAATAAAAAACTATTTCTATTGCTATATTATAGAATTCAAATTAAATATATATCAAATTCAATTAAATATCGAATTCAAATAACTTCATTAGTCATGCCTGCCAGTTACATATTTTTGCGTCAAAAAATATATCAGTGAATGTTTCAGAAAATTTCGCGTACTTAGCGGGATATTTTTATAGAATCGCCATAACGATAAGTTTTGCTCACAAAACATATTTTCTCCTGAGACAAGAGAAATAATTTACACCTTCTTCCCTATATTGTAAGTTCGACTCAAATTAACAATTTTATTACTATAATTTAAACATCACACGACACAAAATAACATTATAATAAGAAACTAACATAAATATAATATTTTAATACTTTATTAAATTATGGCACAAAATTCCTATAGGAAATTTATGTAATCTGAAAAAGAATTAAATAAACGCAGAAATATCTAATATCTAAATAATAGTAATTATATTTCTTGACCTTTAACTTTAATGTCACAAAATATTCAATATATATTTTTTTCGTTCTTCATTTTACATCTTTGATCTTTATTATTATTTCTTCTTTTTACCAATATTTTTGTTATAGAAAAGACAGCCAATTTTGGCGCCCTTTCCAATTTATTTTGAAAAAAATTATTCCGATTTATTTTGAATTCAATCAAGTGGCTCGCCCGCTTCATCTTCCTCGACCCCGGTTGCTTACATTAATCATTTGTGAGTTAACTTTTCAATAAATACTGCCACTTAAACTTAGACTGTTACATTACATATAGGTGTAAAATTATATCTGTTTCTGACGATTTGTGAATAAAATATAATGCGTTGAAATCTTGCAAAACATTTTGAAATATGCATGCAAAAATTACAGAACTTGAGAGTAATTGCAATTTTTGAAAAATATCTTCAAATTGTTTAATGGTGCTTCCACTGAATCATAAAAACTTTATGTGGGAAATATGTTTTTTACTTAATATGCGTTTAACTTCTGATTAATTTGAGTTTAAGGGAGTCCGGGACACATTTTAAAATAATTTTTATTTATTGAATTAAAATTCTGAAATTTTTTGTGATGGTTAAAAGAAAACATTTGTAAACAAAATCGCATGATAAAACTCCTCAGAATTTTTTTTTTAATTTAAATTTATGAAAAAAGTGGGGTAATTTAAAATCTTTACAACTCGAAATATTATTTCTAGAATTTCAATTTTTTTTTTTTCATTGAAATAAGCAGAAATATATAAGTTTTAATTTTGGTTCAACATTTTTCAAAATATTAATTTAAATAAAAATCAAAAATACTTAAAACAAAAAATATCTCTCTATTCTAAAAAAGGGTAACTTGCGCTGTCACCGCCGCCACCGGTTTTGAATTTTGTGACCGGAGGTCTTTCTCCGTTAATATTAAGAAAAATATTGCATACAAAAATATGAAAATCTGCGGTATTATAGAGAAATGTTTGATAAACACGCTGATGCAGACAGTTTTCAAATCGAAGAATTATTTTAAGAGATATTTAATGCTAAAGTTGGACAAAATCGTTCCATTAAAAAAGTTTTATAGGAGCAAAAACTATACATGGGAATTAATTCCTTTTTAGATCATTTTATACGTTAGAATTCCCCGGTGTGCAGACTGCTTTTTTTTTATTATTATTTGACTCATTTTTTGAGGTTTTATTTCTATTTTAAATTCAAATTTTCAGCATTTCGAGAGACATTTTTTACTTATTTTAGAAAATGGTCTTAATTTAAACTGTTGCCAACTGTATAAACAGCGTAAACAATAATGTTTGCTTCAAATTAAAAATTTATTGACACGTAACTATTATAAACAGAAAAAAAACCTTTCAAATTAGAATTAAATAATTAAGTATAAAAAGCAGGAACTTATTGATAATTACTTCATAAAAACTATATTTACACGTTAATTTTAAAAGAGAAAGGATATTGTAAAATAATAAATTCATTAACTTGCGTTAGAAGTCTTAAATAGGAGAAATTGCGTCACATTTACGTCACATTACACTTATTACGTAAAATGAACAAAAAATATATACATATATATTGCAAAACAGTTTAAATTTAAAAATTGCTCTAGCCATTTATTTGATACTTTGAGATGATGTCTTCAACTATTTTTGTTAGGACAGCGCAAATAATATTCTATTTCTAACAAAAGAATTTTCACGTGAATATTAAAAAGAGAAAGAAAAGTTTGGTGAAAATTACGTCAGATTAAAAACGATACATTTAAAATGTCTTATTTAAAAGAACTTTCTTTTCGCTTTGTTAAAAAATACCGGGAGACAAAAACTCTGTTTACTTAATTCATTTTATATTAGCTTATTTTGAAATGTTTAACTGATTTTATTTAATCAAAGACGAAAACAGCCATTGTATCTTTTAACAGCAGCTGATTTTTTCTTAAAATTCCCCAAATAAAGAGAAATGAATAGAAACCCGTTTATAGGGAGATCGCCACTGTTTTTTAAATTATAATTCAATCTTCCAAAATCTTTTTAAAACCGATCAAATTAACGTGCTTTTAGAGACTGCGGTGTCTGAACGGGGGTTGGCGAGCGTAGCTCGTAGGGGGCCGAGCCCCCTAGTTTAAAACAAAAATTTAAGGAAAAAATTATGTAACTTTAAAAAAAAAAATCATACTTTCAAAAGTAAATTTATTTTTTTCAAATTTGCTGAATGAAAATTAAAGTAAAACAATTGGAAAAAAAGACATGTTCCAAGTTTGAACCTTTTATCTTTAACGGTTCTTGACTTATAACAATTTAAATACAAGAAATGGAGAAAAACCCATCATGACGAAAAACGCATTTTCACAAGAAGTCCTTTTCATGACAACCATTGCTTTAAAGCTGGATTTTGAAAACAAACCAAAACGAAAAAATAAATATTTCGTGTTCCAGTTATGATAGAAGCATGATTTAAAAGTCTTTTTAAGCAGACAAAAACTGAAAATTTTAATGCAATAAAAGTTTTTTTTTTTTGTTTTTTTTTTTTTTTTTGAAGATTTTTGTGTCTCGGACCCCCCTAAATGCTGTACTAAACTGAGATAACTGAGTCACACTGATTAGTAAAGATATACGAATCGATATTTTCCCAACTGCGTGAAAAAGTGTGCTGATTGGTAAAGATATACGAATTGTTATTTTTCCAACTGCGTGAAAAAGTGTGCTGATTGGTAAAGATATTATACGAATTGATATTTTTCCAACTGAGTGAAAAAGTGTGTTGATTGGTAATGATATTATACGAATTGATATTTTTCCAACTGAGTGAAAAAGTGTACTGATTGGTAAAGATATTACTAATTGATATTTTTTTTCAATTAACGGAAAAAGTGTGCTGATTGGTAAAGATATTATACGAATTGATATTTTCCCAACTGAGTGAAAAATTGTGCTGAATGGTAAAGATATTGTACGAATTGATATTTTTCCAATTGACAAGGGGACCACCAAACATGATACGCACAGTTTTTGATGAATTTAAAGTATGTTGTAGGGATCACACCCTGATTATTCCCGTGAAAGGTTTTCTTCAAATGGGCCTTAGTTTTTGAGAAATTGGTGGTCAAAGTTCAGCATACTTTTCAAATACCTTTCAATTTGCTGTTTCCAACGCATACTTGGTAGCGTGGAGGTTCTACCTTAGCTTGTACCCCTTTTCTTTTTTTTTTCTAATTAATATTATATTTTTGACATATTACAAGTTTTACGTTGAATTAGGAATTAACAAGCTTTGAACTTTTTTATATTTTTCCAATAAATTACATTTGTTGGCTAGCTCAAATTAACTCACACATAAATTTCACATAATTTCAAAATATCAATTTCTCGGGGCGTAACTTTTTAAATATTTTTTATTTTTTCGTAGTAAGACGGCACATCACAAATAGAACAACACATATACACAAAATAATAGCGCAAATATAACTTTTTTACACGTTAGCACATAGCACAACTCAAAACAGAACAGAACTAGCGTAGACGCTGTAACAGAACTAACTAACCGCATTTCTTATTGGGCAAATCTCACGCAAGCGATCACGTGATTGCCGGTAACGTCTATTTTTTGGAACGGATAGCGCGCGTTACACATTTCCATTTTCGAAATTTTTATGAAAATTTATATTTTTTTTTTTGCAATTTGTAAGCTAATATTTCTATTGACGAAAATTAAACTAATTTATGTCTAGAATTTTTGTTGTTGTTGTTGTTATTGTTAAATTGTTTTTATTAAATTTACTTTATTTACATTTTTATATTTTAAGCGCAGATCTATAATAATAATATATGTACATTTTTTTCTTTTTTTTTTTTTCACTTTATGGAATTTTAAATGGAAATTTACCTATATTTTTTCCCATGATTTTCATGCCGAATCTCTCAGACGTATTTACGAATAGATAATTTCAATATCATATTTACAAAAGAGTAATAAAATGTTAAAGTAGTAACACTTATATGTAAGTTTTTATCAGTTGTATAATTTTTTTATGTTCTCTAAATACATCGATCTGAAAAGTTCGAACCGAACATCATTTTTTATTTGCAAAGATAAAAAATGACAGATTAAATTTAAAATATTTTTTTCATTCTAACAATTATAAACATTGTTGAGGTCATTCTTAAAAGATCAACTGGAAATGCAACAATTTCAGATATAATTTGTCATATATATAAAAATAATTTTTAAAAAAATATCCCCTGCTGTGCTTTCGCTGTAATATTAGAATAAGAAAAAAATTCCTTTTATTGATCTCGTTCAGCTATTTAATGACATTAAAAAAATTAAAGTATTTCAATAATATATGTTATGTTAGTTTATGCGTTCTTCCAATATTGTTAAAAAAACATTCATCCAAAGAAGTTGTTTTTATTGTGATTTTTTAATGCTATTTTATGTTTTGAATATTATTACGATATGTATAACCCAATTAATTGCATATTTACTAAATTAATAATGGCGACATCGGTAATGATAAACATTTTCGTATTTCATTAGTTAAAATATTGCATTCATTATATTTAGAAATATTAAAATTATGTATTGTTTTGTCAAATTTTCCTAGTCTATTGTTTTCAAATATGTATTATATATATATATATATATATATATATATATATATATATATATATAACCTGTAAGGAAAAAAATATGCATTATTTCAGATCTGCGATAAATAACAAAATATACATAAATGTGAACAATAATAGTAAGTTTTAAAAAGATAAGATAACTATATATATATTAGTTTAATTTTCGTTAACAGAAATATTAGTTTAAAAACTGCAGAGAAAATATAAATTTTCATAAAAAAAATTGAAAATGTAAATGTAATTTGTTAGGAAAATATCAAAAATTTCAAAGCTGCGGATTGTTTAATTTCGTGTAAAACTTGTAACAAGTCAAAAATATAATATTAATTTTTAAAAAATGGTACAAATTAGGATCGAACCCGCCATCTACGGTATAGCGTACTCGGACGTTTCCTCCACTCTACCCAGGCTCCAGCTACCAGAGCAAATTAATCAGCATTTGAAACGTACGTTGAACTTTGACCCCCAATTCCTCGAAAACTAAGACCCATTTGAATACTTTATAATCGTCAAAATCTGTGAGCATCATGTTTGGTGGTCCTCTTGTGAGTGAAAAATGTGCTGATTAGTAAAGCTATCATACGAATTGATATTTTTCCAAGTGAGTGAAAAAGTGTCCTGATTGGTAAATACATCATACGAATTGATAGTTTTCCAAGTGAGTGAATAAATGTCCTGAACGCGTTTTCACTCAGTTGGAAAAATGCTAATTCGTATGATACTTTTACCAATTAGTATGATTGAGTTAAAAATAATTAATTTTACCTACGTATGCATTGTTCGATGAAGTTCCATTACCTGCGGTATATTCCATTTAACTGTACACGTAGCAAACCAGATGCGATAGTAAATAAGTTTATCTGAGTGAATTGTTTCGGTCGGTTGTCGGTTATGATACTAGGTTGAGCAAAAAGTTCTGGGAAATTTGTGAAAGTTGCGTTGTTATGCGCAAATTAACAACAAAAGATACAAGGACTATTCTTCAAAGTAGAGACCATCATAGTCCACGACTTTCTGCCAGATTCCGGATTTACTGGAAGTACGAAGTTTGTCGCCGTACCAGTACCTTCACCCTCATTAATCTCATCGACGGCTTTCAGAATCGTTAGACCTTTTCTCCAATAATGCCGGATTAACACATGCAAATCATACTGTTCAATAGGCATTTTGGAGCCGAAATTCCTGAACTCCTATAGATATACCACAAGTACTTCTATATTCGATACAAATTCTGGTAGCTGTTAGATTAAAAAATTCCCAGAACTTTTTGCTCAACCTTATAGTTCAATATGCAGAGCATCCAAATTTCATGGGTTCGACACTTGGGCCTGGGCAGTTTTTCACTCAGTTGGAACTATGCCAATTTGTAAACTGAGATGAACTTGGCTAATCGAGGTGCTACCAGCTTATATACTTATTTACTTTGATATGAACTTTAAAAATATATATATATATTGTTTATTTTTTTATTTAGGATATATCTTTGTTTTCTTAGATCGGAGAATACCTAGATTTGTGGCTTGGAATATCTCTTTGGCAGTTTGCGACATAGTGAAGCCAGTATTAATAATTACCAAATGTTTTATCCAACATTTGCATGCGATAGTAAATAAGTTTATCTCAGTGAATTGTGTCGGCCGGTTGTCGGTTATGATAGCTCAATATGCAAAGCACTGGTAATTTAATAAAAAAGTTCATGAGTTCGACACTTGGGCATGGGCACTTTTTCACTCAGTTGGAACTTGGAACTATGCCAATTTGTAAACTGAGATGAATTTGCCTTATTGGGGTACTGTCAGCTTGTATACAGTAGAACCCCGCTAATCCGAAATTCCGGTTAATCCGAACCGATTTTATTTTCAAAAATTGTATTTGAACAGATTAACTGGAAAGATTAACTTACAAAATTTTCCGGATCAAAAGATGAATGCCGGTAAAAACGTGTAGAAGTTTGAATTGAACCAAAAAATGGCAGTAAAGTATGTTTTTATTCTTTAAACAGCTTGAATAGAATAAAAAAAAATACTCAATAATGTAAAAGTACAACATATGTACACGGTTATAAAATGAAAACGAACATTGTAGGACTACTCGTAGAAGCCATCTTCAAAAAATCTCCAATACCAATTTATTTGCCAGTCACTATAAATTTCTTTTTTTTAAATACAAAAGTATTTAATTCAGATGATAAAAATTTATTTTTCCTTTCAACAGTTTGACTTCACAAATTATCTACAGAAATATTTTTTCTTCCCTCCTCGTCGACATGGTGACTGAGTTATTTATAGATTCGAGATTTTGAACCGTTTGTAATGGGTTGTTACGTAATTCCTCATTCTGAAGTTACATTGGATTATTATAAACGTCAGGAACGATTAAACAAGAAATACAATTTTTTTCCGAAAGTCGTGTCGGATTGTCCAGCATGCCGGACCTTAGGATGCCGCATTAGAGGATGTTTATTGTACTACTGAGCACTTATAACTTGCATTTTTTTTAGCACTTATCTTTTTCTTTTCTATTTTTATCGGAATTTCGGATAATCCGAATATTTTGTAATCTGAACAGGTACCAGTCCCAATTAGTTCGGATTAGCGGGGTTCTACTGAACTTATTTACTTTTATATGAACATTAAAAAATATATATTTATTATTTATTTATTTATTTATTTAGGATATATCATTGTTTTCTTACATCGGAGGATACCTAGGTTTGTGGCTTGGAATATCTCTTATGGCAGTTTGTGACATAGTGGAGTCAGTATTCCTAATTACCAGATGTTTCATACAACATTTAGAAAAAAAGAAATCAAAGAAGAATAAAATTTCTCCTTAGTTCATATTCTGAGAAATCCATACAAAGATTTTTTTTTTCTCCAGTAATTCGTGATTGTTTAATTGCAGTCATTTTATATGCTGTTTTCCCATTATTCTTCTGTCATATTAACGCTATAAGTAGTTTCCCCATGACTTTTTTCAGAAAATTAAACCTTTGGATGTAAAATATAAATTGAACACATATCCTAATATCTTTATGCATTGTATTGTTCCCTGCTTATTATTTATATTGTATGTAGTTTTCATATCATTCTTTCAGTAAATAAGCTATAAATAAAAGAAATAAATTGTATTAACCTTAAACTATGCACATATTCTAACACCTTTATGCAGTGTTCCACGTATTTTATTTATATTTTTATCATTCTTTTAATATATTAAAGCTTTGACTGAAAAATAATAAATTGGGTGAATCTGGAACAATACACGTATCTTAAACCTTTAGCGGGCGGTGTCCACAGAACAGGACATCTAATTTTAAAAATACTGGCACCAATAATACTTAATAAAAATTTTCGTTAGGGTCACAAGAGTAACAAAATTTTGATTTAATATATAAACAAATAAAATGCTTTTTGTTGCCAATTAGATATATATTACGAGAGTCGAACACAATGATATTTAATTGGTTATATCAATTTTTATCTTAAATATATTTTATAATGAAATAATTGCAAGTATTTATGAAAAATTGCTCTAATTGTCACAAGATTAACGAATGGACGTTCCCCTAAATTATATGCAGTTTTCATATTAGTCTTTCAGCAAACTAAAGTTATAAATAATAAAATTAATAAATTGCGTAAATTTTGAACCGTATACACATATTCTAACACCTTTATGCATTGTTCCATGCATTTTATTTACCGGGTGTCCTAAAAAGGACTGACTGGTTTTAAAATTCAATAACTTGCAAACGGTGACAGATATTTAAAAAATTCTTGCAGGAGGGTTATGTATGATGTCAGGAGTTTTTTTTTTTTTTTTTTTTTTTTTTTTTTTTTTTTTTTTTTTTACTGTGATTCTCTATTTCAGTTCGAATTACAAACAATAAATGGTGCTGAGAGCAATAGGTGCTCAGCCCAGGCCGAAACTGACGTCACACAGCACTGATGCGAAAGAAGGAGATTAAGGCTGTGGAGTGGGTCTCATTTGACAATGCTATAATAGGACCCGATAGGACCCCGCTCTTAGGACCCGATTTTGAAATCCGGTGATATGATTTAGATTTTGTTGGCATCAGCAGAACGATAGAGAAAAATAGTATTTCCATGGAAACAACTTCTTCGAAATCGAAATGTTTGACAACAACGTTCAAAATACCGTCTTTTATCATTTTTTTTTTTTTTTTTTTACATTCCAAGAATGTTACGATTTTTTAAAACTGGGTATCTTCTTTATCAATCAAATGTATCCTTTTAAAGACATTTTACGAGTACATAGTCAAAAAGTGTTTATGCCCTCAGCTTGTCTTGTCGTCTGTCTTTCCGGCCATTTGGCCGTGCTCTAACACGCGTAAATATATTCGTATTGCCATGTAATTGATATACTTTATTGAGGTTACCCATGGCTTATTCGGTACTGAAAATGAAGTGCATAGCACTTATGGTTCATTTACAGGGACACTCAAAAGAATTCCCTTACATTACAGTCTATGAAGAAAAATCGTTTGCTGTGTATTTTAATCAGGGCTGCGGAGTCGGTGGGAAAAATGGTCGACTCCGGGATATTTTAACGACTCCGACTCCGGGCTAGTACCCCAGTCCGAGTACTAGTGTTGCCTGTTGGTTAAAATAATGATGCGCCATAAGAAAAATAAAGCTAAAATCTCGCTATTTCGGCATTGATTATATTTTTAGGGCTTCAAAAATGAAACAAAAAATATTATATTTTCCACTTTATTAATTTTAGAATTTCGCGCCAGCAACCAATCTAACTATTGATGGCTAAAGAACACAAAATGGAAATTTTACTATTTTGGATCTGCGGACTGGTGAAGTAAAAGTGAAATCGTTACAATTTAGTTGTTATTTTGCTGTCTCCTGCAGACTCGAAAACCTTACATGGAAAAGAGGAAAAATAAAGATGAAAATTTTATTATTTTGGAAATAACTCGGATCCAGTGGATTCTAATGAAATAATTTTTTTTTAAATTACATTTTTTGAATTAAATTTACAATTTTGGCTTTATTTCGGGTTCTGCAGACCTGAAAAATCCGAAATTCAAAAGGTGAAACATAACGAAATTTCACTATTTTTAAGTTATTTTGGGTACCGCCAATTAAGAAAAAAAGAATTAAAATTTCATCTTATTTTGACTCTAGTGCACAAAAATAAATTAATAAAGGAATGGTATTTTAGAATTTTGACTTTTAGCCATACAGACTGGAAAAAATTGAGGGGGGGGGGGGAGGGAAAAAGGCTTCTATTACAATGCTATACCTGGTTCTTAGTTCTTTTGTCTCCAAAAATAGCACAGATTTATAATTTTCGCATTACCTCCGGTAAGAGATCTGCATGAAACGAAATTTTAAGGCCCGTCCCCTAAAACGTTCCGCCGTGCTTTTATATTTATTCTCACCCCAATCATGTCTATTGCCTATTGTAAATTGCTCCTATTTTATCGGCGTAGTTTGATTTTTTCAAATTTGTTATAGTGGGCTTGTCAGTCTGCTCAATTTTTGTATCAGTCTGATCCGGCCCATTAACATAAATTGTCTTTATTCTTGTTACACGGCCTGTTTGAAAAATTGCCTTCATTTTCCGGGCCTTGTGTCCTTCTAGACCTTTGTACCTCGGGTTCTATTCGCAAACCCCCAAAATACGAGGGGAAGTACTTATATACTAAATGTAAAATATCTGCTACAGTTATGAATTAAAACAGTTTTCATCTATACTCTGTACATGGGTGGTACTCTGTACCTACCCCTGTATATACTTTGTACACCGCAGTAAATCGGTCATCTTTAACTTGAGTAGCCTGATATAGTCCATAAATAATAACAATAATAATTCCTTTTATAGATTTAAAGTAACATATAATTAGTTTAATTTTACTTTAAAATGTCTAACAAAAAAATCTGGAGTCGGAGTCGGCTTCTTTTTTAGCGACTCCGACTTCGAACTCTTTTGCTCAAAAAGGGGTCCGACTCCGCATCCCTGATTTTAATGATGTTAGACTATTCGAAACATATCGAAATAGTCATTAGTCACTGAGGTACACTACAAGATGCTTATTATAGAAAAGTGTAGCAACATTCATCGTTCATTGCCAGGCACACACTGAGAAATTCGGTTACAGTACTGTCTATTAACAATAGGTGTTAGAAGTTAGTTTTCAATTTCTGAACGTTTTTTAAATTTTAACTATTTTTGTACCTATTACTTGGTGCGTATAAATTCTACAATAGATCATATACATGGCAGAACAAAATATTTCGAGTACATTTCCTTTTATTGATGGAAATTGTTGACGAGGAATTTTCAATTATGCTATGCGTTCCTTGTAATTTTTGTGCATACTATGTAGTATATTCTAAATCTATAGGATATATACAGGGCTGCACAAAAGAATTCGGATATTTTCTTGACTATTGAATTCCTGAAATTGGGTTTTCAAATATGTTATGCTTCTCCCAAATGTTTTATTTAGACATCCTCTTTCACCTTACTAAACGGCAAAGTTTTGTTAAAGCATTATTTATGAAAGTGTTTCAGAATGAAAAATATGCTGTTACTTTATGGTCTATGAGAATAAATCCTTTACAGTCTATTTTAATGATGTTACACAATTTCAGATTTATTGGAATTGATATAAAGCACTGAAGTACACTACAAGATGTTTACTGTCGAACATTTTATGTGTAGGAATCATGATTCATTTACAGAATCACACAAAAGAATTTCATTATACGATGATATGTTGGAGAAATTTGTATATGGTGTATATTATTCATGCCACGCTGTGAAAAACATTATAAAATTGATTAACATTTATGAAATGCAAAAAATATGCTTTCTCTGTATAACATGTAATGAAAATCGTTTATTATTCGTTTACAGGGCCACCCAAGAAAATTCAGTTACATAATAGTCTACGGAGAAAACTGTTTGTAAAGTATTTTAATTATGTTACACTATTTCAAATATAATGAAAAGGATATAAATTACTGAAGTTCACTGGAAGATACTTATTTTATAATATGATGTGCATAACATTTATCTTTCATTTAAAGGGATGGAAAAAAAGGATTTCGCTATACAGTACTGTATCCAGAGTACTGTCTATGAGCGATAATTGCTGGAAGTGCGCTTTCAGTTATGGTATATGTGTTTTAAAAAATATTGTTGCACATTGCATGGTGTACATTGTATTATAGATTATACACAGGACTACACAAAAATATCCTCATCATTACCGAGTATGAGAATGAATTGATTAAAAGAGTTTTTAATAGAGTTATGCATTTTAATAATATCATTATGCAGGGCTATGCTAAGAAATGAATACATGGTCGCCGATGGATAATAATTTCTGGAATTGCTATTTCAGCAGTTTTAAGCATGTTTTCGCCTGAATTAAAATTTAGTTTAATGTTTGGCGTGTAAAAAATCTATAGGTAATGAACTGGTCTGTACAACAACAAAAAAAAATTAATATGCTTCCGTCTATTAGAAGAAATTGCTGAAGGTGAATTTTCAACTATGTTAAGTATTTTCTTATTAAACTAAATTTTTGCATACTATGTAGAAGATATACAATTTTAGAGTTTCTATTACGAAGAGTTTCTTCAACGAAAGGAGAGGAGCATTTTTTCGGTTATGTATAACAATTACTGAAATCCAGCCTTCAAATGTATTATGCGTTTTCTGAAATGTTTAATTAGATATATGCTTTCAACTTATTAAATGGCGAACTTATTGTGGCGTTTCAGTTGTACAGGGAACTAAAATTAGAACGGATTATTTTGAGTTGCAATAATTTTCGTTTGCATTTTTATGTGATACTTGCTGTTGAGATTATTGTGATTACTTCTTCTTAAAGCATCACTTGTAAAAACTTGTTTATCGCCATAATTTCAAGAACTTAAGTAATGTCGTAAATGACATAAAAATTTTAAATATAAATAATACGTTTTCAAATATTTCTCTCCCTATTTATTTATCAGAAATACAAAGCTCTTTTTAAAATAACAAATTATTATTACAAAATAAAGATATGCACACAGAATATCAATTAAACTATGTAATGAAAGTTTTATGAATAATAAATCAGAAATGGCAATACTGATTGAATAAATTAAGGTGTCACTATTTTTGATAGAAAAATTAATAAAGTTATTAAAGAAATACCAAAATAAAATATTTTCCAACATTTCAAAAACTTCTAAAAAAGAACATCAATAAACTTATGTAGCTAAAGTAATTAACCAAACAGTTAAGGAAAATTAAAAGGAATAAATACAACTTCATAAAATTCTTTAAACATATCAACCCTTTAAAATTCAAATTTAAAAGAATGTTAATACCTCTATTAAAGGAGGAAAGGGCAAAGACCAAACATTCTATGCTCACAGTCACATTACGATGTTCTCAAAATATTCTCAAAATTCTCTCTCCCCACCCTTCGGCACAATCAAATGTCTTAAACGAAATACAAAATTAGCACATTCGTTCTGCAAAGTTGCATCTGAAATAGCTTCACATTCATGATTAATTATTTGTTGCAGTTCAGTTATAGTGGTGGTATTATATCGGTGCATAGCATCTTTCAAGTGGCCCCATAAAAAGAAATCATACAGATTAAGATCCGGCGAACACAGTGGCCAATCCGTACCTGTACCGGTTGCATTTTGATAATGCAATGCAATTACGTGGTTTCCAAAATATTCATCCAGGAAAGTGAAAACATATGAGGTCCGATGCGGTCTCGCACTGTCTTGCATGAACCAGTCTGTTTGTAAATCCCCTAAGGTATTCAATACGGCTACAAATTGTTGTAAAATTTCGATGTACCGACTTGAATTTACAGTATCCTCCAAATAAAAGGGCCCAATAATGCCACGGCAGGAAAGGGCTGCCCACACAGTAATTTGTTTTTTAATTAAACTGATCGTGGCACGCACACATGAGGGTTTTCAGTGCCCCATATCCCCCAATTTTGTTTATTGACGAAGTCATCAAGATGGACGCTTCGTCAGAAAACCAAATTTGATTTGCGTCGGTACAACCGTCACACGGTGGGTGATTTACCGATCTAGCGGGCCAAAATTATTTTTGGCCCGCATCGATATGGTCGCATATGGGTTTTGCGCCACATATTATGGTTATGGTCATATACATGGGTGGTATACATGGGTTTATGGTCACATATGGTTATTTATGATGATATAGTCGCATCGCCATGAAATTGAAAAATGTTATTGATATTCACTATTGAACGTTAGGTATTGTAAAATGTAGCATGTAGCAGTTATAATTTCGTTACAGGGAAATTCAAAAGTATTTCATTACATTACGGCCTATGGGGAAAAATCGTTTGCGGTGGTTTTTAATGATGTTTCATAATTTCAAACACTTTGAAATTTATATACATATCTATGAAGTGCACTACAAGATAATTGCTATAGAATATGATATGGGTAGAATTTATCGATCATTTACAGGGACACTAAAAAGAATTATGTTACATTACGGTCTATGGAGAAAAATTGTTTGTGGTGTATTTTGTTCATGTTACACTTTTTCAAAAGTATTTAAATTGATATATATCTCCGAGGTGCTCTGTAAGATGCTTACTATTGAATAGGATGTGCCATTCATCTTTCATATACAGGGGCACACGAAAGAAATCAGTTATATTTTTCTCTGTATGAACAATAATTGATGGAAGTGCGTTTTCAGTTGTAGAACACCTTTTTAAATTATAAAAATTGCATACTATTTAGTGTGTATAAACTCTATAAATCATATACAGGGCTGCACAAAACATCTGAAGTATATTCCCGCTTATTGCCGGAAATTGGTAACGAGGAATTTTCAACTGTGCTATGCGTTCACTAACTGTTCTAAATTTTAGCATATTGTGAATTATATGATAAATATATAGTTCATATACAGGGATGTACAAAATGTTCAGCTATTTTTTTTACTTTGGTTGAAATTATGTTTTCAAACGTTTTATATGTTTTACAAATTATTACTTAGACATCGTTTTTCACGTTATTAAACTACCGGGTGTCCCAAAAAGGACTGACTGATTTTAAAATTCAATAACTTGCAAACGGTGACAGATATTTAAAAAATTCTTGCAGGAGGGTTATGCATAAGGTCAAAAGTTTTTTTACAGTAATTTTCAATTTTAGTTCGAATTACAAACAATAGATGGCGCTGCGATCAATAGACGCTGAATTCAGGCTCGATTTTTGGTACTTCGTGGCCCGGATAATACATTTCCATCTCCTTTTTCAGCATGGAACAAGAGAAAGGACCAGAAATCGAGCCTGTATTTAGCGACTATTGCTTACAGCGCCATCTATTGTTTGTAATTCGAACTAAAATCGAAAATCACTGTAATAAAACTTTTGACCTTATGCATAACCCTCCTGCAAGAATTTTTTTAATATCTGTCACCGTTTGCAAGTTATTGAATTTTAAAATCAGTCAGTCCTTTTTGGGACACCCGGTATGAAGTTTCATTATAGTAGTCTGAATGCATTGAAAAATGTTCCATAATCTGATTGACGCATAATTTTACGTTCTTCTTGCTAATTTTAATGATACTTTCTTAACGGTATGGAATTTAAAGTGATAAAACTACTTTTGTATTATTATAACAAATCCTAAAATTTCTTTTTCTAAAATTTAAGGTACGAGGCAAACACCGGACAGCTTTAATGAAAATTATTATGTTGCATATTCTGTTGTATATTTATATTTATCTCTGCACAGAGGAACCTTGTGTAAAGAATGGGAATCATAAGATATCATGAGAAAATGCCTACATTATGTTTTGCATTGTATCAAATCTGAATTTAGATAATTTGTCTGGATCACTTTTGTAACCACTCTAAATTTGCAGCCAAGTAATGTATTTTAAATCATTTTGTCCTGATATATCTTCATACAACTGGGAATTTTTGTCCAAATTTGATCATAAATTTAAACATTTCGCTCTTGCAAAACTTCATGTGCTCTTCATTGTAATTTTCCTCTATAAACAAAATATTTTCAACCAAATTCACATTTTCGTTAAATTTTAAATCTTGTTGCCATTGCATAGTGGTGCAAAAGTTTATTTATGTGACTAACTTAAATTCTGCTGTCTTTGATAAAAAGAAAATGGTATTTGAACTAAAATGTCAAAAAAAATTATGTTGACTTAATAAGCTAAAAACAGTTCTAAAAACTAGGGGGGGGGGCGCCTAGGAGTAGACAAATTACATTGGAACGAAAAGGTAATTTAAACTATTTAATCATATCAAAAATTGAGCTTAATCGTGCTTTATCATATAACTTTTTCTATATTAAAACTGAAAAATTGTAAAAAAAAATGCAGAGTTTTTTGCGACATTAAATATGAAATAACAGCTGATATGCGCAAACTTTATACACATAAATCCGATAAAATAAAGCCCATATTTTGTTTGGAAGCGTCCATAATCGCGCAGTATATTTTATTCCACTTCAAGTAACAGATTAAAGAACAATACTCATATTGATTAATTCATTCCCAACTAAGAAGCACTAACTTTGCGTTAGTCTATGGACCATACAATTATATTTATATCAAAACCAATAGCAGGGTAAAACACCCTAACTATTGAGCTATAACAGGCAAAAAATAAATTACGCTAGGATAAACTTTTAAAAATCGACTTTTGGCCAGCTAGAATCAGTAAATCACCCATTGTGCGTCATCTATTAAATTTAGCATTTCATTTGCACTTCTTTCATAATAACAGGAAGCGGCTGCTGAGTTTGTATTTTGCATGGATACATTTCTAAACACTTTCGTAATATCTTGTGTGTTGCGGTTTTACTCACCGAACATGCAGCTGCAATTTTGTGGACGGATTTTTTTTTTGTAATCTTCAATAATCACATTTTTAATAATATCCGCGTTAGATTCTGTCATGGTTGTTTTCTACCAAATCGTCAGCAACACTACCGGCTCTTATAAATTTATCACACAGTTGTTTCATTGTATTTGGATGTGGAACATTACTTGCGTACGTTGAATTTCATTTGGAAGCTTCTTCTAGTCGCTATTATGCTTTGATCCAAGCAGTGGTACTCCAACACTATAAATATTCTTTGTTCTAAAGAATAAACCATTTCCGAGATTTTTTTTCCAACATGCATAAAATTCTACTGACGAACTTCCTTAAAATATCTAAAATTTCTTAAAATATAACAAAATTTATGAAAGTTTTAACAACAAAAAAATATTAAATCGCTTCACTTAGTTTTAAAATATGATACACAAAATATTCTTTAAACCAGAAAATAAAATAATAACTTAATCCGAGAAAATAGAGCTTCATAAATGTAAAATCGTCTGCAAACTCGAATGCTACTTGTTAAATTCATGCCCAATGGAGGACATTCCATCTCCGTTTTGATCACGTGGTCAAGGTAAAAACTTCTAGCGTAAAGAAGGGAAGGCTCCGTAGACGTGTAATGTGAATCCCCGCTAGCCAATGAAACAGTTCATGAGGCAAAGCAGTAGTATCTTCCATATCAGTTAGAAGTTCCTTGGGTAAATTACCGGTATCACGTGACTTTTTTCAGCCTCGAACCCATATTTGGAATATCCTCCATTTCGAACGTTGTTGTTACATGGAAGAATTTGTTATTTCCTTGGCAACAACACATTTCATTGAAATCATATCGACAGAGTTCAGAATCGGGCCCTAAGAGAAAGATAGAATGGAGGATATTCCTTCTACGTTTTGATCACGTGGTCAAGGTAAAAACTTCTAGCGTAAAGAAGGGAAGGCTCCGTAGACGTAATGAAAAACCCTCGCCAGCCAGTGAAACAGTTCATGCGGAAAGCAGTAGTAGCCTCCCTTCTTATCAGTTAGAAGTTCTTTGGGTAAATTACCGGTATCACGTGACTTTTTCCAGCCTCGAACCCAGATTTGGAATAAAGTCCATTGTCAAATGAGCTCGGCCTGGACTGAGCACCTATTGTTCTCAGTGCCATCTATTGTTTGTAATTCGAACTAAAATCGAGAATCACAGTAAAAAAACTCCTGACATCATACATAACCAAACACTTCTAATATAACTGGACGCAGAAATGGTAACCTTTTCTTGAAGCAGATATCATGCTTTCCATCATCACGTGATGGTGGGAGGATAGCACGCCCATAGATTAACATTCAAGATGGGACATTTCCATAGAGCGAAATTTGACTTTCGATAAGACTTTTAGCATTAGTGCGAAATCCTGCAATTTCATTGGCTATCGCTTCACCGATAACCAATGAAATTGAACCGAACTTCTTTCCCAGAGAGGACAAGTATAAAAATCAAATATTGCGCAATAGCCCAAGAGCCGACAGCACAAAAACCTACATTATCAAGCACAAGAAAGAAACCTTTATTTTATGGAAGAGTAGAAGTAGGGGAATCTAATGATCCATGTCTGCCGGAAGTAAAGTGGTGCATAAGCCAAAAATTAATACCACCAGCGGTTGACTCGTAGGTTTATCATTGTATTTGTCCTACAAACAAAGATATGAAAACATGGAGGACTGGGAGCAGGAAAACACAATGATAAACCTACGAGTCAACTACTGGTGGTATTAATTTTTGGCTTATGCACCACTCCACTTCCGGCAAACATGATCATTAGATTCCTTTACTTCTACTCTTCCATAAAATAAAGGTTTTTTTTCTTGTGCTTGATAACATAGGTTTTTGTGCTGCCGGCTCTTGGACTATAAAGCCGGCACATGGTATTTTGGTAAAATAAGCATATGAATGATCTAGCCCAGTGGTTAAGACTAGGGCTGGTTAAGATTTTGCATTTGTAATCCTAAAGTCGCGTGTTCTGTCCTCTCGCTGGCGTTTTCACTTTTTTAGAGTTTTGTTTTGATTTTTATTTGAGTCAGTTAGATAAAATCAGTCGATCTTTATTACCAGTTCCTTTGTAATTTTTTTTTTTTTTTTTTTTTTTTTTTTTTTTTTTTTTTTTTTGTCAATGAGATTTTATTTTAAATAAATTCATTTAATCTATTTTTTAATAATTAAAGTAAACATTTATTAAAATGCAATAATGAATCTCCTAGGCTTACATTAAAAGTATTTTCACGTTAGAACTTTATAAAGTTCTGATTATTTTAAATTTATCTGTCACTATATAAACAGATAAATGTAAAATTATCAGAATTAATATCTTAAAGGTTTTTTATTTTAAAATTATCCTTGAGACATAAAAATCTTTATTAATTTATGAAAGGTTACTTTATAAATATTTTATTGTAAATATTATACAGATAATTAAATTAAATTTTAAAATTGATATGACTTATAGGGTATTTTTCTAATAAATAAATTTTAATAATTAAGTGTAATAATAATATTTTCTTAAGTCAGTTAGTTAAAATCAGTTGATCTTTATTACCAATTCCTTTGTAATTTTTTTTTTGTCAATTAGATTTTTTTAAATAAATTTAAATAATTAAATTAAAAAATTCATTTAATCTATTTTTTAATAATAATGTAATAATAATATATTCTTACCTTACATTAAAAATACTTTTTGTTGGAATTTTAGTAAGTTATATATATATATATATATATATAACCATTAATTAAACATTACCGACCATCATCAAAAACAGCATTATTGTGAAATGACAATAAAAATGGATACCAACAAACCTATAATATAGAACTGTATGTATAAAATAAAGTGCCTTATACATAATTACAAGAATTAATATGGAAGAAAAAAAGAAGAATATGGATACCGAAAAAAAAATTGAAAAACTTATATATTGAATTACGTTTTCAAGAGTACAGAATTCAATGATATAAGCAAATCGGTTGTTTTCTGTGAGAAAAAATCTAAAAGCTGAAATTTTTTTTTCTCCTGTACCCAAACAACCAATATGATTGAAAGAATAGTTTTAAGATGAAAACAGAACATTATCAAATGGCATGAAATGGAAAAAACAATACAACCCATACATATATATATAATTAGCAGAAGTAATTTATTTAAGTATTCACTTTTTTAAATTAAGTATTATCTTTCATATATAAAAATATTTATCAATTTATCAGTTGCTTTCTAATTTTTTTTTAAAACTGTATATTCAATACTACTAAATTCTTATCCCTTATAAACTGTATGTTTAAAACGAATATTTATTAAAACTTAATTGTAATATCTTCTAAACTTTCATGAAAAGTACTTTTATGTTAGAACTCAAGTAACTTATAAATAGTAATTAACAGAATTAATTTATTAAAATATTCATCTTTAAAAATTAATTACTTATCCTTTATATATAGTAAATTACATTAATAATATATGTTTCAATGATAATTTAACCATTGAAGACAATAAATTACTATACTTTCTCAAATCCAAAAGGGCAACTTTATGACATAAGTTTTAATTTATTTTTGTTCGGAAATGTATGAAATTAGCAGGTGTTGTTCAGAAACTATGTAATCGAGCTGGTTTTTTTTTTTTTCGTTTTTTTTTTTTTTTTTTTTTTTTTGCAAACGCAATAGATCTTTCTGAAAATAGTGTTAAAGTTGACGTTTTGAACCGAAGTTACAGAAGAAAGCAGAAAAACCTGTCAACGATTGGCGAAAAACGTGTTTATCACGTGGTCAAAATCGCTTATAACTCCATAGATAATTTATTGATCCAAAAATGGAAAAAACAGTTCGATTCCAAATCGCTTCCATGATCAGGCTTTCCAATTTTATACCTTTCCGTTAAAAAAAGAATTTGTAAATGTGTCAAAACGTTTTGCGCTTGAGAACAGCTTTAAGTATGTAATTGAATGCATGGCAAAAATGCAACAAAAATACATATGTATATATATAACCATTAAATAAACATTACCGACCACCAACAAAAATATATATATCTGTGATTTAATAATTATTCGCAAAAAGTTTTATTATATATATACGTTGCAAATAAAAGTGTAATATATATGAAACATGAACAATGTAAAATATTATGCTATTATATGCAATATATATATTTAAAATAACGATTATTATTACTATGGAGATTTTTGTTTTTATCTTTATTTATTAATTTATTATCAGTAGCTTTAGAATTTTTATTCGAAATATAATATTGTGATTATAATTTTACTACATAATACCACTTAGGAGCTAATGTTATATAATTAAAATAAAATATCTATTTAAAGGCAACAATAGTATCTTTTAAATTGACGTAGAAAAATATTTGGTACTTTTCGGTTAGCCGGGCGCCAGTTTTATACATGCATGTCTATATATAGATATATGTATATATACACATATATTTTATATATACACATACATACATGCGTATCCACATATTTGTATATGTATATAGATGTATATATATATACATCTGTATATACATATACATGTATATATAACACTGGCGCCCAGCTAACCGAAAAGTACCAAATATTTTTATATATCTAGAGGGAACTTCAATTACTTACTTTTAGTTAAGCTGCTAGAACTTTAATATTGATTGCAAAGATCTGAGTAAACAATAAAAAAGTTATAAGCAACTTATTACAGTCGAACCTCATTATCCCGACACTCTAAGATCCAAAACAAAGTGTCGTCATAAACGGGGTGTCGCGGTAACCGGAGTTGTAGAAAAATATTTATAAAAGCTTTATTTTTAAGTAATTTAAGATAATTTCAAATCCATAACTGTTCTTGCAGTTTTAAGCAATAAAACATTATTATTAAACGAAATAAACGCAAAAACAAAATTGAAAAGAATAAAAATCAGATTTCTGGTGACATGTTTTTTTAGTGTTACCTGAAATATTGATGAATTAAGGTTTGCTGATCCCTAGATGTGCTTCGTACAATTCTTTTTCCAATTTTATACAATGAATTGTAACCAATATTCGTTGTTTCAGAAATGGATGTTAGGTAATTTCTGATCGTTTCAATGCCATGCAATGCTTCGGTTTTAGTCGGATGAAAAATGCCTTTGTAACCAAAAGAAAGCGCCGCCTGACCAGGACAAAAAGACCGCGAGTAGACTGATACGTCTATCTGAAGCTTAAATGGGTCATTCATAGAGTTTGGGTTTATTTACTCAGATAAAGGATTGAAGTAAAATTTCTCATTTATCTCTATGGGTGTTATCTCTAATAACTTAACTTAAAATTCATAAAAAACTACAACTGTAGTTATCATAGCAATTAACGGCACTTCTAAGCGACAAAATAATTCAGATTCAAAGATTACGAAAAGAAGTTACATGATCAAAACTTTAATGCATACTAAACATTATTTCCCGTTTACACTTTCGTCAGAAAGAGTATCTGACGTCATTGGGCACAGCTGCGTAACATAAGATAAACATATAAAGCAATAAACAACACTTAATGATTTACAAAATTATTAGAACATCAATAAATATTACTTAGCAATTTACAAAAGGATTATGATAGCAATAAATCTCACTGATTGAATGGAAAAAGCACTTTACTTCATTTTTGATTAATTTATGATATCTAAATTATATTTATCGATAACACTCTCCCCCCTTTTGAGTTGCTGACTAGCTACTCAAAACTACATTCTACTTCCCAAATCTCTGGGGCATTTTGGTCACACGACCGAACCTGGTTCTATAAGTAGTTGGCTCAGACTCTGTCAACAAGTCTGAAGAATCTGTCCCCATCAAAGCACCTTGATTACTGCTTTCTAGCTGAAAAGGAGAAGGATAAAAATTAGTAAGAGGTAATTCTAATGGAAAAACTCGTTGTATGGGTCTGATAACAACACCATGTTCAGTTTTCGATTTGACTGTTCTAATTTTGCCATCCTTTCCAGGAATTAGGTCTACAATCTTTGCTAGCGGCCAATTGAGACGTTTTTGTAGATCGTCCCCAATGAGCACAAGTTCACCCAGCTTCAAGTCTGGTAACTGGGCGATTTCACGACGCCTTTGAATAAGTTGACCGAGATATTCAGTTCGAAAGCGCATTCTTAATTGGTCCATGAGCTTAATTCTGTATCGCAGCCTTTTGCGAAACTGTGTTGCGTCAACTTCATCAATGTCCGTGACACTAGAACTAGAGTTTTGCACTAAAAACATGTTCGGTGTTAATGGAACTAAATCCTCTGGATTTTCGGATTGATATGTGAGAGGCCGAGAATTTATAATATTTTCATAATCACACAAAATTGTTTGCAGTTCCTCAAAAGTCACGACAGCTTTGTCGAGTGCTCGTCGGAGAAGCTCTTTGATCACACGGATCAGCCTTTCCCACCACCGAGATTCTAGCAATTGCTGGGGAGAACACCCACGTGAAATCAAATCCGCAGGATTCATTTTTCCTGGCACATGGCGCCATTCGCTATTGGGGAAAAGACCTTTTATTTCTTTCACCCTGTTCGAAACAAAAACGGACCATTCACCGTATTCACTTATCCAGTACAACGCAACCATGGAGTCACTCCAAAAAATTGTTTTCATGTTCTGGACACAAAGTGCTTGCTGTACTGAATGTGCCAACCTAGCTCCGATGTTACACGCGATTAATTCTAATCTGGGAATTGACGCTTGCTTTATAGGAGCAACTCTAGCTTTAGCTCTAATTAATTGAATTTTTACAGCTTCCGGGGTTACAGTTCGAAAAAAGACGCAAGCTGCATATGCCTCTTTGCATGCATCCACGAAAACATGCATCTCGGTAGTCTCATTTATTTCAACATATCGCGGAATTTGAACGTCCTCTAATACATTTATTTCGCTGAACCATTTTTTAAAAGGTCTTTGAATTTCCTCTGGTAATGGAGAATCCCAACCTAGACCCAATTTCCAGGTTTGTTGTAATATAATTTTGGGTGGCAATGTTGCCGGGCACAATATTCCAATCGGATCAAAAATTTTCTGCATAGAGCTCAAAATTAATCTTTTAGTGAAATTTTCATTGTTATTTAATTTAACAAAAGTTAAATTACACTTAAGCATATCCCAATCGAGATCCCACAATATCCCAAGCAATTTTGTTACAGCCGAACTCTTTGAAACATTTTGAGATTTAACGTTACTTTCCCAATTTCTCAAATTAAAACACTCTCGAGACATAATGCATTTAGCCTGCTCGATAAATTCGTCTTGTTCCGCAGCATTCGAAATACCTGTAACACAATTATCAACATAAAATGAATATTTCAATTTTTCTGCCATATTCCTATAATTAAGCGATACATTATCTAACAAATGAGATATTGACGCTGCCAACAAAAATGGGCTTGAATTCACTCCGAAAACCACCCTGCAATGTCTATAAGTAATTTCTTCGTTCACAGAAGGATAAAATATCGTAAAAAATCTCTATGATCCGGGTTTATGCTAATCTGCAAAAAGGCTTTTTCGATATCCGCAGAAAGACCAATTTTATAAATTCGAAACCTATCGATAATATCCGGTATTTGCTCAATTAAATTCGGGCCTTTATACAAAATATCATTTAAGGAACACTTTCCATATTCTCTAGCGGACGCATCAAAAACGGCCCTAATTTTGGCCGTAGCACTGTCCACTTTCACCACAGGCCGATGCGGCAAAAAATGCTCTTTCTGGGCGTCCCCCGTTACTTTTTCAATTATTTCTAAATCTTCCCATTCTCTGAAAACATTTTCATAATCAATAAGAAGACCCCCCTTTTGTGCGCGTTCGCACATCTTTTTATGTCTCTTCCACGTCATTTCTTTATTACTGGGTAATTCACCCAGATAGCATGAACAATTGCAGCAAGATTAATTTTTTCTTGATATTTTCTTGTCACGAAAAATTTGAAGTAATAATATTGCCACAAGGACATTACTAGGTAGACGGAATATAATCAATCGCTTTCTTGCAACGCAACTTTGCTTTAAACCTGATACAACACTGTCATAAAATAACGACGTAAGCGAAAAATTCCTTTTGTTGGAAGGAGAACAGATATAAACGCGCATGCGCGGAAATTTTACAAAGACAAAATTACAACACTTCTTTATTGAATTCCATGAAGCAGCGCCATTGGATTAGCGTTCAAGTAAAGAACCCAGATATAAAGGTATTTATTATTTTAATTATTCAAATGGGATTCGAATATTTTTGTATTTTCTCTGTACAAACTACAACTTATTTCGTACAGAAATTTTAATAAATTAAAAAGTTATGTTTATTTACCGAGGAATGCTTACATTTTTTAAATAGTTTGGTTTTGGTCCATGTCCATTGCATTATTGAAAATTTTAATTTTTAAATGAATTTTTCTCAACTTTAAGGGGAATTTCTAAGATATCGTTTTAATTAATATTTGCCTTTTTTCTTGCTCACGCCGATCGAGCAGTGTTGAATTCAGATATTTTTTTCCGGGATTAATTTCTGCGGCTCTGGAGGAGGGGGGGGGGGACATTTTAGAGATTCGGTGTGGAAATTGCTTATTAAAAAGCATAAAATATCAAACCTTCCGGGGGGAATCCCCCTCCTCTTGGATTCAGCAGTGCGTTCGAATGTGTTTTTAAATTTAAATTATCTTTTCATGGCCATTAAACCCCTTTTTATATATAAATATCAAGTATTTTAAACAGTTTCTTAGTGTGCTATTCTCCATGCTTCTTATCATGGACTTCTATTGTATCGCTATTTTCTAATTTTTATTAAAGTTATTAACAGTATTTCTTTCCGGCGTCAGTTTTATTTAATTCTTTAAAAATTTCTCTTTTCTTTTGACATAACTGCTTGTTAATCGGATGTGTATAAGTCGTTTTATTTCCTATTTTTTCTTAAATTTTAAATACGAATATTTTGAAATTATTAATTTTTCGCGACAGCAAACCTGGGCTTGAAATGTGCAGAGCAAATCGGAACAATATTCCGGTTCGTAAAAGTATGACAAATATTGATCTGGTTTGCAGTGTTGTAATCGTAAAAAAAATCAGAGGGTGTACGGTAAAGTCATGTACGTCATGTCTAGAGTACGTACGATATAGATTTATTCGAGAAACCGGGAGTATACGGAGCTTTTTAAAAAAATCCAGAATTTTTGCAATGAATTAGAGCTAAATAACTAAAATGCATTGACTAATTACTTAAACTCTTCCCCCCCCCCTCCCGCCCCCCAAAAAAGTCATAAAATAGCTTTGTGTGATACTTAAAACCTCGGATACCATAGCACCAAAATATTATTTTAATAGTTACAAAATATTTTTTTTTGATAATTAAAACTTTGGACCTTAAAACCTTAATTCCATTGTTATATTGTTAATGTCAGATTCGAAGACAATTTATTTGTGTTATTATTAAAGATGTTTCGTTTTGAATCCTTTTTCACATGTAAAATAGTGTTCAACTGCATCTTTATTTATTATTTTCTTCTATGATAACAATCTTTAATATTCTGTGGACAGTTCTTTGCATATTTTGGGCTCACATTTTAATATTTTTTAATATTATTTTTTGCATAGGATACATCTGGTTGATATATATAGTTGTGCAATGGTATCTTTTCGAGCTTTTATGCAATTTTTTATATGCAGATACTTTCAATTTTGAAACCTGTTCTGAAAGTGAAACTGCACTCATATAAAAGAAAACTGTAACCAAAACCGAAAAAGTACAAAAGCACAACAATATATGGGGAATTCTCACAATCTTTTGACTTTTATGTCCCTGAATAATAATTTTTATTTTAATACATTTTTTTTGTGTTTTTTTTATTTCATATACTGCAGAACATTCCATTGCATGATTGCATATAACAATATTAACGAGATAAATAAGTTTTGGACGATGTTGGGGGTCCAAATACCAGGAAAACTCCTATACCGTCCCATCCCTGATGCTGATTTTTAAATTTGGAGCTGTCTGTATAAAATTGTTTCAATAAAAGTAATTCGATGTAATTTTTTTCCGAAACTGGGACAATTGTTTAATATAAATATTGTGCAAAAAATTAACCTGCACACATTTTTACGGTTGATATTATTTTTTGAACTCTGTCCCTGGGTTTTTCATCCTTACCGTCCCTCTTGCTAAACTTATACAGAAAATCACTTCAGATGCAGCCACAGAATTTTTTTTCAAGTTTTTTCTCATGGAGAAGTATGCTAGAGAAAGAATGTCTAAAATTCTTTGACAGGAAATTTACTGCAAAATTTAAATAGCATTTAAATATCAATTTCAAGATCGTGGCTTTATTGGTAGTCTTACCGTCCCCAAGGTTTATTTCTGCACTTTTCGAGGTAAATTAAGAAAAAAAAAATATTTAATCCAATGTTAACAACTGTTTCTAGAAATCAATGAACATTGTGGCTATCACTTAGTCTTAACATGATTTTCCTAAAAATAGGTGATAATTTTCCTTACCGTTCCATCCTTACAGTCCCTTTTTTTCCCATTTCGTCCCTTTTTTTCCTATACCTATTTTTTTTTTTTCAAAAAAAAATTATGGCCATTTTTTTTCCCATTCTGACCAGAAAATCAGAGTTCTAACATTTTACGACTGCTATTTCATCTTCACCTAACACTTCATTTATAATGGCTGTTTCATAATAATGGAAGCCATCAGTCCATCAGAAGAAAATAATCCTTTCCAAAGGTATAATCCTTCATTTGGCGCCCCTTCGTTCTGGCACCCGGGGCACATGCCCCCTCTGCCCCCCCCCCCCTTAGTTTCGGCCCTGTCAGCAGGTCCTAAGCCTAGATCCTTGTGGACCAGGTCTGTACTTTCCCACTGGTATAATACAAAATTTAAAACTATACCAGGTGATGCTGTTACAACAGAGTGTGGTTTGTTTTTTATATACTGCTTTACCGAGGCACGTCCTAAAAAAAGGAATCGTCTGCTCATCTATGGAAAATTTTCCCTGATCTCCTGGTAAATTCAAGCAGACACTACGGAATCTGTCGAGCATTTGCTGAACTTTCTATAATTTATTATTTATTCCTGGTGGTTTACTTGCTGTGTCGACAAAATGGAATGAATTTATCAAACTTAAAAATCAATCTCGTGGTATGCATATAACTCATACAAAACTTATAAATCATATATGGCATCTATAACTCAGAGCAGAAACATACAGTTCGTTACATGTGCATATTATATATCTAATACTATCCATTTTAAATAGAAATCATGAATAGTACAAACCTATTAATTTAAAATTGGTCAGCTTTAAAAATGTAATTAATAAAAAATAAATTGCTAAAAACATAAGTTTAAAAAAATCACTTAAATTTTTTTATATATATATTAGGATATTTTGGAAATGGTAAATGCCGGACCTGCACAATTGTGTGGTTCATTTGTTTTTCAACTTTTGTGAAGCCTAATTAAATTTATCAAAGACAAAATCAATTAAAATCATGAATAAACTATATGAAAAGAAATATTAAATCCAAGCAAACATTATAAATCATATTTAAATGAAATTACGACAGTTCATACTTTTTGTCTATTGCTGTCAGATGATATAGTCTTTTTAAAAGCAGAAAATATAACCCTGTATTGTAGATGGTACCCCCTAGTTGTGTCTTATCAAAACATCTAAAGCCAATTAACTCATATAAATGTACGGATTTGGTTTTAAACAAAAACAGGAGGTAGTCATTCTCTTTTACTTTAGTAATCGCCCGTACAATTGTGTGGGTCAGGGGTTAAAGGGTTAAGAGGCTACTTCAGTCAAGCGGAAACACCAATTCGCCAATGTTAATCCAATAAGACATTTTTTTTAAGGTAACTCGGTTGCATTTCAATATTTTTAAATGATTTTTTTTTATATACTTTCACCTTTCGAGCCGGTATAAACAGTGAAAAGAGTGAAAGTGTCCGCACAAAAAAAAAAAAAAAAAAAAAAAAGAAAAAAAAAAGAAAAGGAAAAGAAAGAAAGAAAGAAAATAAATAAAAACTTCAACGAACTTAAAATAAAGTAAAAACCGCAATTGCAGAAATTTACCTCAGCTATCCAATGCAAAAGAAAAAGTCTTTTTAAAATATAAAAATACAGACGAGATATATTTTTTAAAATATATCTCGTTGGATTAACATTAGCGATTCGGTCATTTTGCCTGAAGAGTTATAATTTGTGATCACCTTTAGAACTAAATCTAAGCAGGATTCTTGAAAACAGTGAAAATTTAACTTGTAACTTTTAAAATGCACTCTATTGTTTCTCTCTTTTAGGATGCAAAGACACGGAAATAATATATAGAAGAATGTTAAATAATTGTATGTTAATTTGGTAAATATTATGTTAATACTTTGTATTAGAAACTATTATTTGTAGCTGTGTGAAAATAAACTTTGTAATTTAATAGACTATTGTTTTATTATAACTTTGTTCTTTTTAAATTCTTGAAACTTTTCAAATATTTTGTTTTTGTGGAATTATATTTAATCAGATTTGTGAATAGGGGCCATCCAGAAATGATGTCACGCTTGGAGGGGGGGGGGGGGAGGAAGGGTTCGTGAAATTGTGACAAGGGTGCGGGAGGGTGTAAGAAGAAGTCTTACATCACACATTTTGGTTAAACATTAGAGGTCTTACTAACATTGCATAGATATTAGAGGACTTACTATTCCCGAGGATGAGTGCGATGCCAAAATGCCTGTGTACTCTATGAACGGGCATATATTTTCTCCAAGGGAGGAAGAGTCGTTATAGTAAATGATTCGGAGTAATTTCTACTTTATGATTTAATATATAATTTTATAAATGTTCATATTAATGTGACAAATGAAATGTTATGGCAATTCCATTTAAGTAAAACTAATATTGAGGCTTCTTCTTCAAAATCAATCTGTTTTATAGTATTTTGTGTTCATAAAGTAAATATAGGATTTAAAAACCAAATATATTAAATTCCATTTCAAATTCTAAAATACTACTGTTTTCAATTGCTCTTTCATATTAATATTTTATTATTATTGTATATTATGTTTTTTGTTGTAAACCGTAATCTTATTTCATATAAAATAAATACACGAATCAGTTTTATTGTTATGCTCACAAATGTCATTAAAACACATAGTTAAAGTTCAAAAATAAAATTTGAAATATGACCTATAACATAGCACTTTGTTTCTGAGCTGCAAGTATATATTTACGTAATATAGCGTGACATGTGACAAGGGGAGGGGAGGGGGTATGGTGAAGAGTGACATTTTGTGACAAAGGGGAGGAGGGGGGTTAAAAATGTGGAAAAAAGGTGTGACATCATTTATGGATCGCCCCATAGGGAAATTTTAATTTTAAAATGAGTTTTTTTTTTCCTTCTGGAAGTTAATAAGTTTTAGCAATATATTCCACTCTGGCCAAAAAGAAATGAAAATAAATTATATTTTCTTTAATAAAATTATATATGAAATTAAAATTGACGGTGTGTGTTTATACTCATCTAGGTTTGCTTTGCATTGGTTATGTACATGGACCACTTATTTTTAGATAATGTTTTTAATTACCTTCTAAGAATTAGAAGGGAATAAGCAACTAATTGAGAATTGGCGAGTCTAATAAAACTTCTAAACAAATTAAGGTATATTATTGGAAGTTATTGGGGCTTACCAGGTAGTTGAATGGTTAACCCTGTGGCCTCGCGATTCAACTATGTCGGGTTTAATTCCTGCGGTTGTGGTAGTATATTTGTGGTGATTTGGAATCTACTTTAAACTATAAGTCCTTGTTTACTCGGTCTATGTAGCATAAAAATGTCAAGCATTTGACAAACATCCGATTATATGGAATCCTGCACAAAACTCGCACAACCTTCAAAAGTACGACTATTAGCGTACAGATAAAAAATATACAATCAAAACTTGAGTAGAAATGCGGCAGCTAGTGACCATTCACCAAAGTTTGGGAAGAATTTCATAAATATTCGATGAGTCCTTAAAAAATAAAGTTCTTTTATCATGTTTTGGGGGCATTTTTAACTCAGGCAGCGGGAGGGGCAAACAAAATTTTTTTTAGGTATGTTAAGAGACAGGTATCGTTTATTATTATTATTATTATTTAATGGAATGATTACCATTTGCAAATTGATACGATCATTTGTTACATAGTTACGACAAGTTTTATGAATACGAAGTCGAAAACTATAATTTGGTGCAGGTACCGTAGGTTTTTACAGCAGCAACTGATAGCCATTCAAGAAAATTTATTTGGTAAGAACTTCATTTTGGCACTAGAAATGTAGATACGATTTGTTCCCCCCAAAATAAAGTTGAATCATCGTGGGGTTCTTTTTAAGGAGGGGGGGGGGACTTTAACACGCATGGGCTAACAGAACTTATTTTTAAAATGTCAAATGGGGTATCGTTTGTTGTGAATTTTTTTATTCTGAATCAAATGATATCGCAAGCAAGCCGATACGATCATTGTTTACAAAGTTAGGCCAGATTATAAGTAGTATTTTTTGGTAAATTTAATGACTTTGAAATAAACTCAAAATTATCCTGATTTTGACTATTGCTATTTTGAAGACATTTAATAGTTTTGAGATGACTTAATACAGGGCTCCCAAATGGTCCGCCAACTAAATACCAATATTATTTTAGAAAAAATTTCTTTTTAGATTTTTCTTACAAACCGCCCCGGAAACACATTTGAAAGTTAATTCTAGCGCAAACCTACCATAAATTTTTCTGTTAAGATTTATTGGTATTCAGTTGGCGGACCATTTGGGAGACCTGCTTAATATGATATAAAAAACTCTTTTTAAACGTAAAATAAATGTGACAAAACTATGTAAAAAATAAAATATAATTTTCCACTTTGCATTGATAAAATCTTTTCTGTAACTTTCTTATAGATGTTCGTATCGACTTGCCGATAATGTTATTCAAATACATACGAAACGATATCCCACTTGACCTATTTAAAAAAAGTTGAATTTTCCCCCCTCGAGCTAAAATGCCCATCAAAAAATGCCCCCCCCCCTCCCCCCCCCAAAAAAACACAGTAAAACAACTTTACATTTTGGAGACTCATCGGATCTTAATTTGTAGTGCCAAAACGAGGTTTGTCTCAAGCTTTCGTAAATAGCAATCACTTGTTACTGTAAAAACCTATTTTACCTGCAAAAGACTTTGTATTAATAAAACCTGCCGTAACTTTGTAAGAAATGATCGCATTGACTTGCTGATGATTTCATCTGATTCGGAATTATAAAAAACATAATAAACAATATCCCATTTCACCTACTTATTTATTTATTTTTAGTTACCCCCCTCCCTGAGCTAACAATGCCCCCTTTTGCGCAAAAAACATAAAACAACTTTATTTTTTTAGTACTCATTGGATCTTCATTTTTAGTATCAAAACGAAGTTCTTCCCAAATTTGGGTGAATGGGCATCTGTTGTCTCAAAAAATCCTGTTTTACCTGTGTACAAGCAAAATTCAGAGAATTGACAACATTTCAATGAAATTACTACATATTTGCAGCTATACTTGTCATGACAAGATTCCGAGTTTGCAATTCATTTGCAGATGTTCTGACATGACAATATTGAAAATTTACAATGCGTTTGCAAATAGTCTGACATCGCAATATTACTAGTTTGCTATGAGTTTGCAGTGAGATTGATGCAACAAGATTGCAACTTGCACGACAACTTAGCTGCAAGTTCAAAGTATGGTGACTTCGGAGTTTGCATAATCTTGTTGCAGTCTTGTTATGAACTTTCAGACTTGTCATGCTGAGCTTGCTGCAACATTGCAAATCTGCAAAGTAAGATTGCTGAAAATTTTCTACAAACTAAAATTGCTATCTGGGCAATCGTATCAGATTTAAAAGGTAAACAAACTTCATATCTACCATCTGGATGAATTTTAATATTGGTTTTAAATTCCTCTATTATTTTAGAATGCTCATATTGATTTTTCAAACTTTCTACAGGCTCCCTAATACCGATCGTTTCAAGATCCCATAACTCATTAATAGAAGCATTTTTTGCATACAAAGATACAACAGACAAAACAGTATTACTATCATAATTACTACTCAAATTTTGATTGGGTTTTCCAGTTAATACACAACCCAATCGTGTTTCTAACATAAATAAACCTGAATTTAATCTCATACATTTATTAGTGAATAATGTGCCAATTAAATCGGCACTTAAAAGTAAATTAATTTCCGAATCTTCGGATTCAAGATCAGGTAAAATAATTTGTTTTTCTTTAAGTTCAATAAGTGCCTCTACACTAGAAAGTTTGGGTACAAAACCAGTAATTTTATTTTCAGAGAATACCTCAGCTCTACAACTAAAGGAATCATTTAAATCAGAAATAATTAAATCATAAACATCATGTATTTGAACTGAGGTTTCTCTCCCCCCAAAAAGGCAATGGGTCATTTTAATTTTCCTCTTAGGAACCAGATGTAGATTCTCAACCACCTTTTTACTAACATAACTGTTTTGAGAACCAGAATCAATAATAGTGCGAACCTTTAGTTCCACATTCTTATTTTTCACTTTAACCATTAATGTCATGAGATAAACATTTTCACTATTAGAATGATTTGTCATGATATTAGTTTCATGAGTTTCATTTTCTTTCTTATCATTTTCACTATTATAATCTGGGCACATAAGAAAATGATGATATTTTTTACACTTAATACAGGTACTTTTAAGTCTACAGTTTTTAGATATGTGGTTATGGTTAGGCTTATAACAATTAAAGCAAGCATTTTTCTTCAGTAAAATATTTTTCTTATTTTCTAAAGTCATATTTCTAGCAGCAAAACAATCTCGCGATGAATGTTTTTTATTACAAAAAATACAAGTAAATTCTCGCTTACCTGTATTTCCAAAAGAAGTGTTTACTAGCGATGAAGCTGTGGCAAGAGGGGAAGTTTTATTATCCCGGTCATATCTTTTATTAGTAGTATTAGCACCAAAACCACTTCGCGCTAAAGCAACCATCTCTTCGCTTTGCACTTCGTGCTTTAGAAAAGACATTAAATTTTTCAGTGAACGTTCTTCATGCATCGCATCTTCGGCATTTCGTTTTCTTTCCCATGACATCAAGACTTCTTCAGGGAGGATCGATTCTACTAACGGGATCAGGAAATCGCCATATTTTTCTTGCGTACGTCCTAAACTTTCCAGAGATCGCAACTTTCCCTCTAATTCATCATACAATTTTGGCAAATCTGTTTTAACTCGGCCAGCGACGACATTTTTCATGACCATAGTTAATAAGTCCCGTATATAGACTTGTACGAGCAGATCTTCTCTACCAAATCTTTCTTTGATTTGGTTTATTGCTTGATGATAATTAGCAGCTGTAGCTGGAAAGCTCTCCACCACTCTGGCTGCTTCTGAATTCGGAACGACCGCTTGAATTAAATATTGAAATTTATCAGAGTCCGAAATACTTTTATCTTCATGTATCTTCTGAAATTGGGACCAAAAAGACAAATAGTCCTTAACATCACCATTAAATTTTTTCAATTCAATCTTCGGCAATTTAAAACTTCTCTTCTCGAGAGATTCATTCCGATTTTCAAAAACGGGCGTCTGCAAAGAAATAATTTTTTCTTCTACTCCAGTCTTCAACTCAAGGTATTTATCCCGATATTCTTCGGCTGCTTGAAAATCTTCCTCACACTCCTTCTCGGAACCTTCTTTCAACAGTATGCTACTTATATTTTTCTGACATTCCTCTAACCTTCCAAATTTATTCTCTAATTGTTTCTGTAACACAGACAGACTTTTAAGATCAATCTCTAGTTTCAATAATTCTTCTGTAACTTTATTCGTGCACGAAGTAAAACTTATTCGCAGATTTTTTTCTTTCTAGTTTCAACGGTTTTATATCCATAATTGCTATGTCGTGCCCCACGTTTTCGCGCCAAATGTTATCTCTAATAACTTAACTTAAAATTCATAAAAAACTACAACTGTAGTTATCATAGCAATTAACGGCACTTCTAAGCGACAAAATAATTCAGATTCAAAGATTACGAAAAGAAGTTACATGATCAAAACTTTAATGCATACTAAACATTATTTCTCGTTTACACTTTCGTCAGAAAGAGTATCTGACGTCATTGGGCACAGCTGCGTAACATAAGATAAACATATAAAGCAATAAACAACACTTAATGATTTACAAAATTATTAGAACATCAATAAATATTACTTAGCAATTTACAAAAGGATTATGATAGCAATAAATCTCACTGATTGAATGGAAAAAGCACTTTACTTCATTTTTGATTAATTTATGATATCTAAATTATATTTATCGATAACAATGGGTATTTTAGACACTTTTGTGAAAAGTTTGGCTAAGACATTTCTTACCGCTTAAATTCCGTGCTTATATGATGGATTATGAAAAATGGACAATTTTCCTAAACCGTCGGGATATCCGGAGTTGAAAATTATACAACGACGTAAAATCCGGAGTTTATTTACATTAAAGTCATATACAGAAAATCGGGACTTCGAAAAACTGACTCGATAAGCGGGGTGAAGTGAAAACCGGGTGTCGGGATAACGAGGTCCCGCTGTATAACAATCTCATTATTTTATCATAATTTGACTAAGTCAATGTTGTTTTAGAGTTATTGATAATTTTCTTAATAGAAAATTAAATCAAATTTAATAATTATTTATATATTATTTTATTAACTGTATAACAATTGTTTTTGTGTTCAGTATGAGAAATATATACGCTTTTTTTTGTAAATTCAAGTTATTGTGAGTAGCAGCGCTATTACTCGTAAAATGGATTTTTTCCTTTCGGAGAAAGAAGTTCGGTTCACCGATAGCCAATGAAATTGCCGGTTTTTTCACTAATGCTAAAAGACTTACGGAAAGTCAAAGTTCGCAGCGTAATAGTAATGCGGTTGCGATGATAGCGCCTTTAGTGACAATGGGGAAGAAACTCCCCATCCTTGTAAAATTTTTATCATTGAGCATCTACCTTATTGTGATCTTTCTTTTTTTACATGAACACAGAATAGATATTCTATTTTATATATCTAATATATCTTCTATGTTCATGCACGGATATATGCTTTTTTTTTTTTTTTTTTTTTTTTTTTTTTTACATGATGAGTGAACGATATAAGTGCAACGAAAAACAGGGTAAAAATTTCGTCTTGAATGCTATATATGAAGTAAATATAATACAATTGGATTTAAAGCTACATAGAGTAATGGTGTAATATAAGAATATACGAAGTATTGCACTCTACAAATCCCAGAAAATTTCATAAATAGTCTCATTCGGTAAGAAAACTTTTATAGCCGATGCTTTATTAATTTATGAAGTTTAGCGTATTAAACAATCGTTACAATAATCTTTTAAAATTTACGTATTTTCACTTTCTTACATATAAAATAAAAATATTGTTTTTGATGTAAATAACGTACTATCAATTTAATGATATTTATAATATTAACATATAAAAAATAATAATAAAATTACAGATGGGGGAAAAATTCATTTCGACAAATTTTTAGAATTATATAAATCTAACAGTTAAAAATAAATAGAGGTACTAACATTACACTCAATAAAGTTTTATTTGATATGAATAAATTAACACAATACCTGAATTTGATTTTTTACAATTTAATCTCATAAACTTACATATTTAGGTTATTAACAGATTTTCCTAGGGTTTTCTTTTATATTATTACTCTAATTATCATTTTGTAAGTTAAAGGTGACCAATACAAGTACGGTAAAAAAAAAAAAGCTGCTAAATAAATAAAGCAAGCATGAATAGAATATCGTCTGACATCTGCTTCGTTTTAGGAAATAATAGATATTCAAAGCATAGAGGGTAAACATATTTCTTCAACATAGGTAAATTTCGGAGGCTTGTTAATTCTTCCCCCTTGTCGGTAGTGACGCTAATACTGTTGCCATTACAGATTTTGCCGTAAATGTCCCATCTTGGTCCTTAATCTATAAGCACGCCAAACCAATTTTCCCCTCCAAAAACTGCCATTGGAATTGCCGCTTCCCCCGAGACCGGTATGTCGTCTGCGTGCATCCGAAACTTGACAGCAGAAAATGAAATTTGCCAACAAAGGGATCACCGCCAAAAATGACAACCTTTTGGCGATGAAATCGGAAACATGTTAGCTTCAAGTATCTGAGGAAAGAACAATGGGATTCGTTCTCTACATAATTACTCCTCTAAATACATAACCCTCCTGCAAGAATTTTTTAAATATCTATCACCGTTTGCAAGTTATTGAATTTTAATATCAGTCAGTCCTTTTTAGAACACCCGGTATATTTTATGTAGCTTTTAAATATTATTCATTCAGCAAATACAAGCTATGGAAAAAATATATCAATAATAAATTAAATAAATTTTGAACTTTACTTATATACAAATCCTAACATCTATAATATGCCTTACATCATGGATTTTATTTACTTTGTATGTTTACTTCGCAATATTCTTTTGGCAAATTAAAAAAAAATAATAATCTGGACGTGTTGAATTATACAGGGGTGGTCCCAAATTCATGGTGCACGCTGATAGAGAACATTGTAATTACCAAGATATGACTTGGCAACCGTGAACTCGATGAGGTGATGGTTGTGCAGCCAACCTTTTGGTCTGAAGGCGCTCTAGAGAAAAATACACTAAGATAGGAATGGTCTCGGAAAGGGAACTTAGATATGAGAGAGGCGACATACTGTGCTCAGACAGACATCTTTGTCCAAACTACTGCAAATCAACATTTCAGAACTCCACGAAACTCCCCTTGACAAATTCAATTAAACGATTGTGACAAGTAAAATAGCATTAGCTTGGCGATAACGACAAGTTCGACAAGATAATAGGTGATAATGACAGGATTGCCAAGATCCTTTGCGATTTGCTTTGACCCAGGATCGTCTTTACCAATCAAATGTAATACTGAGTTCAGATTATGAAAGTTGAGTCACTTACTTAACTGTTTTGAATAGGACAACCCGGAAATAGGCTTCACCTGTTCACATTACCAAACATTTTAAGAGACTTAACTCATGTTTAATTTGTAACTACAACTTCTGACCCTACATAGTTTATTATTATTTTTATTCTTTGCGGGGTGTTAAATTAATATTATTAATTTAATCGTTTAAACGATTCAGAGGATCATAAGAAAAAGCCGATTAATTATTTGTAGAACTCAATTCGAAATTTAAGAACAGTTTCAAATAAAAAAAGAGTTAAAAAAAAAGAATTCCACTCAGTTCATAATCAAGTGAGTTTCATAAACTTGTTCAAGTCGAAAATTTTGATTCCGGATCGTGTTCGCTTCTAAAAACTTAAAAGTTAAGTTGTAAGTGATTTATCTAGCATAATCGGAACGTGACATATCACGTATGTATGTCACGTCCCCGTATGTCGCCTCTCATATCTGGGCTCCCTAGTGTCTGCCGCCCAAACAAACTAACAGCTGAAGCGTGTAGTCACAATGATTGATTATAGGGAATGTTGGAAGTGCGACATCGAATCGATATATTTTACTGATTTTCTTCGTCGAGCCAACGCCACTAGACACTATTAATCCACGGAAGCGCTTTTTCTTCTCACAGCACAGTTTAAAGGGAGGAGAGGAGGACGAATGGGGAACCTAATCCACCCAGCTAACCTTATTGATCATAACACCTGGTCTGATATATGAATTAGCTCAACAGAATAAATCGCAAGTTATGGAACTCTAGTAAACGCTGGATACGTAATGGAGGATATTCCATCTCTGTTTTGATCACGTGGTCAAGGTAAAAACTTTTAGCGTGAAGAAGGGAAGGCTCCGTAGACGTGTAATGTAAATCCCCGCTAGCCAATGAAACAGTTCATGAGGCAAAGCAGTAGTATCTTCCCTTCTTATCAGTAAGAAGTTTCTTGGGTAAATTACCGGTACCACGTGACTTTTTTCAGCCTCGAACCCGTATTTGGAATATCCTCCATTACACAACATTAATTTTAACACAATGGAGGATATTCCAAATATAGGTTCGAGGCTGAAAAAAGTCACGTGATACCGGTAATTTACCCAAGGAACTTCTAACTGATAAGAAGGGAAGATACTACTGATTTGTCTCATGAACTGTTTCATTGGCTGGCGGGGATTCACATTACACGACTACGAAGCATTCCCTTCTTCACGCTAGAAGTTTTTACCTTGACCACGTGATCAAAACGGAGATGGAATATCCTCCATTATTCAAAGACATCCTTGATTCGAATCCCGGCCCGGACATTTTTCGCCCAGTTGGAAAAATTACCACTCATATGAAATATTTATCAATTTGAATAATTGTGTTAAAATTAATCTAGAATAAAATTTAGTCTTTAAAAAGAAAATATATACATTCTAGGCAATATTTTATTCAATATAAAATTAGATGGCAAACCATGTTTTTTATCAATTTCAAAAAATAAATAAATAAACAAATAATAAATAAATGAAATAAATAAATAAATGATCATAGAATTCTATTTTTTTTTTTTTACTCTTACAGAAATATGTATGAAAACTATATTTTAACATAAATATACTATGGACATAAGTATTTACTTATTTATGGCTTACCAGGAGGAAAATGAAAATGGAGGATATTCCAAATATGGGTTCGAGGCTGAAAAAGGTCACGTTGTACCGGTAATTTACCCAAGGAACTTCTAACTGATAAGAAAGGAAGATACTACTGCTTTGCCTCATAAGCTGTTTCATTGGCTAGCAGAGATTTACATTACACGTCTACGGAGCCTTCCCTTCTTTACGCTAGAAGTTTTTACCTTGACCACGTGATCAAAACGGAGATGGAATATCCTCCATTGGTGAACCCAGAATTAGCTATTTAACTTTTTTTAAACCGCTAACGTAAATACTGTACATTTAATACAACAACCGGAAGTACAAGCTATATTCGCTACACTAGCGCCCTGAGTTTGAGCTTTACAGAAAATTCTGTCTATATTTTACACATTGACTTTTACATTTTTAAATATGCTTTTCTTTAAAAAAATTAAAGTGCACTGAAATGAAACTTTAAATATTAAAAGGCGCTGTAATGTAAAACTTTAATCGGGAGATAGCTCATTTTATCGTACTTAAATAAACATTTTACTTTATTAATGGCTAGTTCCATGGGTTTTTGTAGTGTAAATCACATAGCTGATAACTGCTATTCTTGTTGTCCACCGCTATTTTCGAGACTCCAAGCACACAGGTCAGATGTATGTTAATAAATGAATATTCAATGGAGGATATTCCATCGACGTCACGATCACGTAGTCAAGGTAAAGATCTAGCATGAAGGAGGAAAGACTCTATAGACGTAATGTAAATCCCCGTCAGCCACTGAAACAACTCATGGGGTAAAGCAGTAATAGCTTCCCTTCTTATCAGTTTTAACTTCTTGGGGTAAATGGACTACACTGTTAAAAATATCGTGAAAAATTACCTCTGTTTTTAAAGGCTATCTATTTTCTGACCAATGAGAACACTCCATAGGCGTTTATGAAGCGTTCTTATTTGTCAGAAAATAGATTGCCTTTAAAAACAGAGGTAATTTTTCACGATATTTTTAACAGTGTATATTCCAAATCTGGGTTCGAGGCTGAAAAAAGTCACGTGATACCTTTAATGGCCATTTATATTCCATCTCCGTTTTGATCACGTGGTCAAGGTAAAAACTTCTAGCGTAAAGAAGGGAAGGCTCCGTAGACGTGTAATGTAAATCCCCAATAGCCAATTAAACAGTTCATGAGGCAAAGCAGTAGTATCTTCCCATCTTATCAGTTAGAAGTTCCTTGGGTAAATTACCGGTATCACGTGATTTTTTTCAGCCTCGAACCCATATTTGGAATATCCTCCATTTACCCAAAGAATTTCTAACTGATAAGAAGGGAGGCTACTACTGTTTTCCGCATGAACTGTTTCACTGGCTGGCTTGATTTACATTACGTCTACGGAGGCTTCCCTTCTTTACGCTAGAAGTTTTTACCTTGACCACATGATCATAGATGGAATATCCTCCATTACCGGTATCACTTGACTGAATTCACCCTCTAATCCAGATTTGGAGTGTAGTCCATTAATGAGATTTCTCCGATAAAATAAAAGCCATATTTTTCCGGTCTAAAATGCTGGTAGCCAAAAATCGTAGCATGGGACTTATTACACTACAAGTACTCATGGAACTAGCCTATTATAAATTAAATTAAATTAAATGAATGAAATAATTATTTTTTAATAATACCAAAATTAACTTTTATTAAAACTATTTTATGCATTTATCATTGAAAATATAAAGTAGTCGATAAAACATTTTTAAATCTAAAAGTAGAAAAAAAATTCTGAAATAGAATATTTAAATAAAAATTTTATTTTAAAAATAAAAATAAATCTTTAATTTTTATTAACATCAGAATTTATTCCTATTAACCCGTTCAGGACCGGCATCTTTTACACGTATTTTATTCGTTTGGCATCACTTTTTGTTAATTATTTGACTTAACTTTATAAATCACGAAAATGTCGTAATTAAATAAAATCAATTTTACTTTTCTTTCTTACTGGTATCAAACTCAAGCGTTTTAAGAACATTTTGAGGGTGCATATGTGCACTCATGGTCCGGAACAGGTTAAAAATATTCCATTTATCACGAAAATTATAAAGCAACCGATAAAGCATTTTTAAATAAATAAGTTGAAAAAAAACTGATATAGAATATGTCAGATTTTGATGAGCAGATACTATTTCGAATTACTATATATAACATTATCTTTTTACTTATATATTGTATCCATGTCATTTTCTATGTACTGGGAATATTAAGTTTACATTTACTCCTTCTCTTGAAGTCTTTTGTGTCAATGAATAGCAGCTCCCCTGCCTATTCAGATGCATTCCTGGGATGGGGCGGACAAAAGAGTTTCTAGCGAGATAATGGACGTCACGGGAATGTGACAGTTGAGGTTGTATGAAGGGGAGTGGACCCTGGTGTCAGAGGAAAAATTCTGTATAGGTTTTTCGGGAAGATGAGTGAGATAGCTGATAGAGTGGAGTTGATGCGTGGATTTCGAGGTGTGAGGTCACTTTTTGCCTGATTAGAGCTCTTGGACAGAACGTGTATTAAGTTGTGTGAGGCTCTTAAAGTATACAGCCGACGTGTTGGGAGATTAAGGGTAATCTCCGATAAGCTTTTTGTTAACTAACGTAGTGTGAGAGAGATATAGAAAATTTTAATAAGCGGACCAGCGCGTAGAAAGCAATTTCTATATGTAGCTTAATGTCAAATCGAATCATCTAAATCCGAGTTCTTAATTGTAAATATTGTTTTGTTATTTGTAAGTAATATGTAAATAAACTGTTAGTTAAGTTTAGTTGAATGAGTTAGTATTCCTTCGACAAGCCTCTCAAAGCGTGCCCGATATCACGTAATTGTAATTATATCGGTGGTGGCAGCATATCAACAAAAAAGGAACATTCTTCGAAGTTATGTGGATTTAGAGGGAAATCTGACAGAATCTTTAAATAATAAAAAAGATATAGTAAAAAGATACGTTAATAATAATAATATGATGTAGAAGAAAAGTTGTAAATAAAAGTAAGAACTGGCATTCGAACCCACGCTTCAGACGACTTTACCGACGAATGGCAACAGCCACGCCTCTGCAGGTATATAGGGGAAACATTGTTAAAATGTTCTTCACATCTAGGACTTTACTCGCGAATGGCAACAGCCACGCCTCTTCGGGGAAAAACCCTCCGAAGAAGACTGTTTATTGGACGAAGGGGAGCAGTGTTAAAATGTTTTTCACGCCTATTGGTGTTTTTACTCTGTTTAGGGTTACCAGATTCATTTCAGAAAAAAACGGAAGATTTTTATTGACACTAGTAGACCGGGAGCCGGCAGCACAGACAATCACCTCATCGAGTTCACGGCTGAAATTCCAGAATTAGTTAAACACGATACGCATATTAAAATGCAATCAGTCTGCCACGTCATATCCTGGTGGAAAACACCTGAAAACCTGATTTTAGCGGTCGACTCGTAGGTTTACCATTGTGTTTCCCTAATTCAATGATGATCATGATAATCATGAACACCCGACAAAAATAAAAGTTTGTAAATAACCTCTTAATCGTCGCGCCCGATACATTCACGGGCAATTGCCCGTGCAAAATGTTAAAACTTAAGATACAGATATACTAAATTTAAAATTTTATGATGTAAATATAATCTATAATAACGTCAAGTTCAGATGATCTAATGCTACGGCGAATGCGCAGTTAATATTACACAACTCTTCGAGGGGAATCTAATGATCCATGTCTGCCGGAAGTGAAGTGGTGCATAAGCCAAAAAATTAATACCGCTAGTGGTTGATTCGTACACTGTTAAAAATCCTACAAACAAAGATATGAAAAGATGGAGGACTGGGAGCAGGAAAACACAATGATAAACCGACGAGTCAACCACTGGTGGTATTAATTTTCGGCTTAGGCAGCACTTCACATCCGGCAGACATGGATCATAAGATTCCCCTACTTCTACTCTTCTATAAAATAGAGGTTTTTTTCTTGTGCTTGATAACATAGGTTTTTGTGCTATCGGCTCTTGGACTAAATGCTCTTGGCTCTAACCATTCTGCCCATTACCACCAAACTCATAACCTTGAGTAACAAAACTATGAACATAGAACAGAGATTCTCTATTCTATGTTCATGAACAAAACATTAAAATAAGTAGACAAATCCGTGATCTGAGTATTTTGCTCCCAAATTCATTTAACTGTAAATAATAAATAAGATTACTCCATATGCTCAGTCTCCTTCTCGCCCGAATGATGGAATTGTCGTCCGTGAACAATTTACTACCTGCATTAATCGTAAATTATTATAACTGAATCGAACTTCACTATTTTTATCGTAATCGTTATTTGAACATTATTTTTGTTTGTTTACATGTTTGAAATTTGAACTCACGTGTAGTAATCCGTTTTCTTTAAAATTCTTATGACAAGTGTTCTGTATAACTACTATAGATTATTGCTGAGTTCTTATCCTGTTTATGTAAAGTTCTTTACAGGAGTTGATTTAAATAAAATTTCCCTCTTGATTAATAAAAATGGATCTATATACATATTTATTCAATGTTTTGTGTACTTTAATATGTTTGAGTATCGTAAGAATATTTATTGTTTACCAAAGAATTCATATAAAGAAAAAAGTTATACTCAGATTTAGATTGTCAGCGAAATTAATGATTGTTCTAGGTTCAGGTATTTATTGAAAAATAATTCTTACCAATAATACCACATATTGTGATTATTGTTCGTATAGGTGCACCATTTGTGTATGGGGGGGGGGGGATACCTGCGAAGGAATTCAATATTTTAGAATGTATCAATCCTCATAGGCAGGGTTCTCGCTGACTTTTACTCAATGTTAGCAGTTTAGCTAATCGGAAATGAAAAATAGTACCCAAATGAGATAAAAGTTAGCAAAATAGATTCGTCATGAAACTCTTAAAAATCGATCTTTAATCCCTTAATGTATCTTTTTGCCCCTAATATGTTCTAAAATAACCTAATATTTTATAACTGCTTATAGATCAGTCATTCATCTAAATTAAACTATTAAAAATAAATAGATCCTATCCTAAATGTCTTTCGCACTCGAGAAAAAATATACGAAACCCAATTTAACTCATTAAAATATTATGAAATAAAATTTTACAACCAAAGGTAACTCAGGATTACGATATTACATTTAATCAATTCTGAAAAATTCAAAATATAAATAACAAAATGTATGCCACATTCAAAAAAACTTTATTTTCCTAGAGTTCTGCGGCTTTTTATTGCCCATACTACAAAATTGTACTATTGTCATCAACACACTCTGGCAGGCTTTACTGGCATTTCTTATAATACATTTGGTTTCTCAATTTAATTTTCGTTGTGTTCAATGTTCATTATGCTAAACACTCTCTCACAGTCCACTGAATGTTGTGGCAAGATTGCAGCAAAGTGTAGCATCTTGTATATTTTGTAGGAGAAAGCTGCTGCAGGTCGTTTCTTCGATTGAAATCCATTGTATCAAATTATGTATGTATGCTTAGCTTGGATCTATGGAATCGCCCAAATTCTTGGTTCTGCAAGGAGAACTCAAGTAATGCAAATAAGAGTGTTGTTTGTACTGACACACACTACACATACACAAAAAAGAGCAAAAATTGAGCACTCTTAGTTTGGCTAATTTATTCTTCCGTTTACTCGCCAAATGTAGTACTTTGGCGCAATGGTGAATGGCAGCAAGAATCCTGTTAGGTCGGATTCTTTTTTTTTTTTCTGAAATTGCATAAAAGATAAAATAACTTGTCAAATTTGACTAAAATAGAAACATTAGCATTAAATTAACATTTTAAGACCAGAAAATAATATCAGTATTATTTTCCAAAAGTCTTGCTATTACACTATTCCCTAAGTGAATCACATTTATCATATGAATACTTTGCCTAATTAAAAATATATATTATATGATAGCATAGCTATATCAATTGCTTCTCAACTATACACAAAAAGATCAAAAGAAATTTTCGTCTCTCTTTTCCCCACACACCTCCAAGAAATTTTTGAAATGGTGTTCCATGCTCCTGTGTTCTTATTAATGTTATAAACTAGGGATGCTCTGAATAGTGTTTCTGGCCGAATATTTGGCATGTAGTTAAGCTGAATACTGAATATTTGGCTAGAGCCGCATACTTTTATATTTGGGAATTTAACTGGTATTAAAAAGTTAAATTTTAAAAGCAATTTTGCATAATATTTAACGCATGTCTAGCACTTCTATTTTGATAAATAAGACATTTTACAAGTAAAATTTACACTAAAAATAAATCTATTTTTTGAGTTATTATTTAAGAAGAGGATCGTTTTAAAGCCTTTTTAATTAATAAAATTTGAAATTTTGTGGATTTTTCAGTGAATAATAAAAAAAAAATTAATAAAATGTTCTTATATTCTGAAATAAATATTTTTAAATCAAAGAGAAATTTTAAGGAAATTGGAAGAGAAATTTTAAAGAAATTGGAAGAAAAATTTTACTGTCATATACTGTTTATTTGTCAGGAATGGACTAAAGTAAAAAATAAATAGTATCTTTCCAGTGCATGGCCTTGTTGAAACAGAGAAAATAGCTTTGCAATAGAAGGAACTTCGGCAACCTATTCACCTATTTCATTTTATATGCACAAGCATTGTTTTTGATATTTATACAATTTATTTAACATAAAGAGGTCATTTATCTAATTTTGTATAGTAACAGAAGTAATTTGTATATAAAAACCAATAATATACACATAATTAAACTTAATAACTGAAAAATTTTAACACGAAACACATTTATCATCACTTTTACGTTTGCTGAATTTTCTTGATAGCGTGATAAATACTACTAATTTCAAAAATATATTTTAAATAAAAATATTTTTAACTAGATTGTTCATTTTAGAATCCAAAGTTCGATAACCTGAAAAACAAGATTTTTTCTTTTCTTTCTTTCTCTCTCTTGATATTTTTGTTTGAAAATGCAGCAAAATTTTTGAAGAAATGTGTTAAATGTTATGAAGAAATGTTTAAATAACCTTTAATTATTATAAATAAAGCATTGTAAAAGAAATAAACAACTAGATTGTTCATTTTAAAATCGATTTTTGGGGGGGGAAATAGGATTCTTTTTTTTCTCTTTTGTTGGAAAGGCAGCAAAACCTTTGAAGAAACGTTGTTCTTTAATTATTATAAATAAGGCATGTAAAAAAAAAAAAAAAAAAAACTTTTTCATTTTAAAATCAATTTTTTAATACTCTGAAAAACAGATTTTCTTTTTCATTCTGCCTCTTGATTTTTTTGCTTGAAGATTTTAATTTTTGAAGAAATATTTAAATATTATCTAATTAAAAAATATGAAATTGGTTTAGCGTACTATTTCTATTATTATGTACATATAATATATATATATGTATATCGTGGTGATAACTTCATTACTGAATAGTTTTAACAGAAACATATTTATCACTTTTTTTATGCTTGCTATGCTTTACTGAAATTCTGATAAATAATACCCTTTAAAATAAAACTATTTTTATTTTGCATAGGGTAAAACATTCTTTAATTTATTATAAATAATGCGCCAGAAAAAAAAAAAAAAAAAAAAAAGAATAGAAAAGAAAGAGCTATGTTAATTTTAAAATTGATTTTTCTTGAAAAATAGGATTCTTTTCTTTCTTTCTTTTTTTTTCTTCTCTTGTTGAGAAGGCTACAAAACAGGGTTGCTGGCTTTTAGCCAGGCCAAAAAAAGCCGACCGGCTTTTTTTGGTTTTAGCCACTTAAAAAAAGTTGGTTTACAGCTAATTTGTTTTAAATTTAGATTAATTAATTTTTAATACACTTATAAATATTTTCTACTAAAAAAATTATAAATTTCTATTAAATTTTGTCAAATAAATAAGTCTTTATTATTAGTAAGAAGGCAACTTTGAAGGCATTATGTCTGAAAAAAAAGTTATAAATATTGAAAAGGATACAAGTTAGACTCCAAACTTTTGTTTTGAAATTCTATATTACATAGCTCCACATATACTACACATTTTAAAGATTATATTTAATTGAATGATGGCAAAATGTAATCACATCAAAATCCGAACATTCTTATGTGTCCATATGGAGAGATTAAGTTATTCATATGTTAAAAGAGAAATTAGAAAGGATATAATTTTTGAGGAGAGTTTAATACATAAGTGTATAAAAAGAAGAACATTTAAACAGGTAAATAATAAATAAATCTCTAAATAAAATTTTGAAAATCTTTTTGCTAAGCATTTTCATGCATATGCTATTTATATTTTTAATAGTGAGAAATGGTTTTTTATTACATGACTATGTATAATTTTGAATGTTTACTAGAAATAAAATAAGACTTGTATATTAATAGCTCTTAAAATTAAGTAATAAAACATGTAACTGAGTAACCATTGTCCTCTTCAATTTTATAAAGCAGTAAAAATAAAAGAAATTGGGAGAGGGGGGAGTGGAGTTACAGGTCAGTGTAAACCAGATAAAGCAGTTGGTATGGACCTTTTAAAATTTAGCTGATATATTTGCAATTCTGACTACAAACCACTAGCAAAACATCTAAGTTTTATTCCAGTATTAATGTCTTCATTATTCAGAAATTGGGTTACTTATTAAACTCTAGATCAATTAAATTTCATTAAAACTAATTAAAAACACTTTAAAATGTGTAGTTTATAATTAAAATGCTTCACTTTATAAAAGCCAATTATGGCCAAAAAGGCCAAAAAAAAGCCGGTTAAAACCAATAAAAGCCACCGGCCTGGCTTTTTTTAATTTTAGCCGGCTTTTTTGCAACCCTGCAGACCAAACCTCCGAAGAAATGTTATTCTTTAATTAATTAAATATTTAAGACAATTTGTAAATTTATTAAAAATAATTTTATACCAAAAGACAAAAAACTGTTTCAAAAATAACCTATTTTGTGCGAATAACTTTTATTTAAAAAAAAAAAATTCTCTTGCAAAATTAATAGAATTTCAATTTATTGAATATTCTAAGATTATTTATGATTAAATACAATTTTTTTATTTATTTCTGAAAAGTAATATTTAAATATTTTATTGAAAGAGTCTCATTTTGTTCTTTCTTTTCTTTTTTTTTATGAAAATGGTTCATATTTTTAACTTGTCTTCATTTATTAATTAATTTATAGAACTAACAAAGTGTTGTTCCCATTAAGTAGGATGATATTTATTATTGTAAGATTAGTCTTTTATTTTGATAAATTCTTACATTTTTTTGTGTATTTATTTAATCACTTTCTTCAAATATTTTTACTTGCTTTTGATAATGTTGAACATAAATTAATCTTAAAATATCTAAGTGCATATAGCAATATTGCTATGGTTATTACTATTAATTCTATAGACCATTTTTTACAATCGGAAACTAAAATATTAAAGTTTGATTAATTTTGAAAAGCTCTAACAATAATATTATAGACCTAGAAAATGTTAAATTAAATAAGGCACTAATTAGATAATTATTAAAATAAAAATATCCACAGTACATTTGCTTAACTCTCTATCTGACTAAAAACCTGTTATTAGTATTTATTCAATAATTTTTATAACTGAAATATGTAGAAGTTAATCCACATAAATTGGCAATAAACTCAAAATAAATTTTATGTACATACTAAACTAATAAATTTTATTTACATTCGATAAATTTTAAAATATGTCCAAAACTAAAATTTGTAAATTAAAATACTAACAATTTAAAAATGAAGCATTGATTTAGTGAAATTAAAAAATATAAAATAAACAAATTGTAATATTAAAATATCCATTATTTAATGACGTTTAATTTTATTTTAAAGAAATCACACTAAATTTCATATCTCACTATTATTAGTATTTATTCTAAAATTTAAACAATAAAAATAATATGCCAAATGAAATGTCGTTGACTAATCTTCAAATCATTCTTAAAAGTACAATAAAATCTTTTCATAGTCAGACTAAACTCTAAACTAGTGATGTAACGAATAGTGATTTGGCCGAATACCGAATATTCGGCCAAGTTTTAGGCCGAATACTACTGACTTTAATATAAATGACTTTTATTTTAATTGTTTAATTTTTTTTTCAATTTTAAAATAAAAAAATAAATTAAGGACTAATTGAAATTAATTTTTTGTTTGAGTTTTCAAAAATCATAACAGCTGAATGTATTTTTTGTTATACTTTAAATGTCTTAAAAAATACTTTAAAGATAACATATGACTTTTAAAAATGTAAATAATAATTTAATTAATAATTTTTTATTTAATCCATAGATAGTTCTAGTAATTTATATATATATACTATCTAAAATAGAACTCATTACCTCTGTAAAAATGAAACTTTTTTTATTTTAGTAAAATCCTTTCACCCCCTAAAAATAAGAACTTGCATGTGTCCTCTGTCTTTTTATATCCTTTTTCATGCAACTTAAACTTAGTAAATTTACACTCTGTATGTCAAAAAAAAAAAGGTTATTTTCTTAAAATATAATTATTCATTCCATTAAAATATTATATATTCTTTTCTGCTACCAAGATATACTTTTCTCTTTTCTTTCTCTCAAAATTAACAAGCCCCTCATAATACTTCCTCCACCCCATATTTCAGAATGAGATCTTTTTCTTATAGTAATTAATGTATTTAGGTATAATTTTTTAATATTGTTTGTCGAAAATATTTAAAATCATATTTTGTTTTGATTTTCTGGAACATATCTCACCAAATATCTTAAAATATTCGGCCAAATATGCCACTATTCGGTCAAATGTCCCGCTATTCGGCCACAGGTATTCGGCCGAATATCTGTTCAATATTCGGCAAAAGGGCCGAATACCGAATAGTGGCCGAATATTCGTTACATCCCTACTCTAAACTACAATAAATATTTTACGATTTTACTACCATTATTATTTATATTAAAAAATTTTGTTAAACTTTTAACTGTATAATTTAAAATATAGTAAAATAAATTAATTACAATTATAAAATAAAGGAATTACAGTAAAATAAATGAATTATAATAGTAAAATAAATGAATTACAATAGTAAAGTTACATATCTTTATTATAGTACTACCAAAATTTAATTTAATTGTTAAAAGAAAAATATAATGCACATCAGATTTATCTACCAAACTAAAAAATGATTTTTAAAATGTATTCTATAATAGCAATAATTAGGTTTTAAAAAAATATAATAATTAAAAACAGATATTACACAGCACTCTCACATCCAAACACGTGGTATGTTATATCTTATGTTCAGTATTGTATATCAGAAGCCGGCAAAAGTATTAGAAGTAATATAAATGAAGATTAAGATTTATCAAAATAAAACACTTATTTAAATTGTTGAATAATCCTTTTTAAAATGTATGAAATGTCGAAAACAGCACTTATAAACAACTCACACAGCCATTGCTACCTAGAGTCAGTGTGTGTTTCCCTACCTGCTAAGAAATTTTTTCTCGCCTACTAAGCTTAACGCCGCTGGAATTTGCTCTTGCAGCCAGAAGGCTTGCTACTTTAGGTAGCAATGGCAGTGGGTGACCATCTTCTAAAGTATGAAACATACAAAGTGTTCCTAAAATCTTGGAACAAACTTTCAGGATCATCACTAGCCCAATGAATAAATGTAAAAGCATTCTCTTTTATTTAAATGTAATTCTATATCTAATTATTCTGAATATCTTTATTACTTGACAGTTAAAAGTAGAAGTTGTGTAAGGTTTAAAAAAATATTTTTAAAAAGTTTCTTAAGTATTTGGTTTAGTTGAATATTTCGATATTCAGTCAAATCAAATATTCAGTGCATCCCTAATAAACCAAAACTTATGTAGAATTTTATTTAATTTAAACTTACAAATTTTTTTTTTCTTCTTTTTTTTTTTTTTTTTTTTTTTTTTCTTGTAAAAACGGGTTTTTATTTAAAAATTTCTGCAATTTTTATTTTTTTAAAACAGAAGTGTAATATTTTGTATTTTAGTTTGGTAACTTGGTGGTTATTTTGAATACATCTAAAAAAAAAAATAATTATGTGTCATTCACCACTTACTGTTCTAAGTTTTTCATTCTTATTTCATATTTAGGCAAATGCTCAGTACTTGTGCATGGGCATTTTCTTTAATTTCATTCCGTATTATTAAATTTTTCAATCTTTTTGATTAAAGTATTATCATTATTATTATTATAGTAATTCAAGTAATACATTTTATAAAACTTTATAAAAATAGGTCAGCAAAATATTTTATTTATTTGAAATAGAGGTGTTTTTTTCTTTTTAATTCTAAATTTACCTGCATTCACAGAAGAATGTGAGTGCAGTCAAATTTAAATGTCTCAAAGTGCTGTCATAAATAAAAAATGTTTCATTTCATTGAAAATTTAAGTTATAATGTAATATTTTTCTTACATTGTTCTTACAAAAACTCAATTTTGTTTAATAATAATTATATAATGCTTATCGGGGGTTGATGCAGGTTTTTATTCTTGGGGCCCATTTTGTAAAAAGTAGAAGTTATTTTTGTGAAAAATATCATTTTGTAACGAAAGTTGAAATCCAGTTACTCAAATACGAACCAAGAATTTATGAGCAAAAACATTCTTTAGATCCCTTTGCTAAAGTTTTTGTTTTTCTTGACCTGATTTTATTTACAAATTACACATTTTAAAACAGTTTTTATGAAAAGGAATGTTATGTAGGGGGCCTATTTTATAGGTAGGCATATTAAAAGGAATCTTGGGAAGGGGTATGTTTTATTAAGTTCCTTTTTGTGAAGGGGCCCATTTTATTAAATTTATTTTTGTGAAGGGGCCCATTTTATTAAATTTATTTTTGTTAAGGGGCCTATTTTATTAAATTTATTTTTGTGAAGGGGCCTATTTTATTAAATAGATTTTTATGAAAGGGCCCTAAATAGGCCCCAAATTTTGCCTGGATCAACCCCTGCTTATTAAATAAAATATTTTGCAAATTGGTATCTGATATCTGCAAAGTAAACACATTGAGAGTAGTGTTTTTTTATGTTTACAAACTATATGAAACTTATAATCATCAGATTGTCTTTTTCAATTAAATTACACTAAAAACTTTTGAATTCAATGTACAATGAGGGGGGTGGGAGCACATTTTGTTGATGACAGTGTGGATCTATTGTGGAGAACTTTCTTTTGATATTGCCAGTGATAACATAAATTGTGATAGTGATTTTTGAGTTTGTAATGACATGGGAGAAAAAAATCTAATTTTGTATGAGTAATATTTTTTGGAATGATATTTTTTAAAAATTGCTCATAAAATTTATATACATATTCTTAAAAAATTTGAAAGGGAGTGAAATACTCTTTGAAATATTTTTTTCGGCTAATGCTTCCTTAAGGGTGAATGCTGCAACTATTTTGTTTCTTGCAGAAGATAAAATTTGAAATATTACCATTCTGAATTGTTTATTATTTGCTAATACAATGTAACCTTTATTAAATATGACTTTTTAGCATCTTCTTTGCAGGTTATATGTATAATATATTTGTATATATAATTTATTATATTTTTCCAGGTGGTCATACATTTGAAATTCTTCATCTTATTCGAAATATACGTGAAAAGATCAGACCAAGGGTTTATGTTCTTGCTGATACAGACATTTTAAGTGAGCAGAAAGTGAGAACTTTTGAAGATTCAAAGACAAATTCTGTAAGTTATGTTTATTTGTCAATTTTTTATTTTGGTATCTGACATTTATATTGTATTGTTAAAGTTGATATTATCTTAGGTGTTTTTTAGTATTTGGAATTTGACTTGCCTCTCTATATGACCATTCATCGGTTGCTAAAATCATTGGGTGGCAATTTTCTATTTAAATTTATGAAAACATTAAGCAATATCTTGCAAATGTATTCTACTACCATAAAGAGTGAAATTATTTCTTCTTTTGTAATTTCGAAAACATTGATGTCAACTTTGTTTGCTTCAATATTTTTAGTCATTCTTTAACAATTTTTTTTTTTTTTTTTTTTTTTTTTTTTTGTATTTTATGCAAGTTTTTGTCAAAATTTACAAAATATTTGTCTATTTTGGAAATATAGTCTTGTTTCTCTAAAGCATATATATTAATACTCCAGTCAAATTTATGCATTTTTCTAGTGACACCTTTTCTTCTGCCGGTTGTTCATCCTCATCTTCTTAGCTGCTACTAGCATTATCGGCGGTTCTATTTAGCACAGCATCAGCAATCTCACTGTCCATTAAATTGTTTGTTGTTGATGCATTTTTGTCAATGCTTAGCCAATCTTCTGTATTTCTTTTTTTGATACTTAATGCATTTTTAGATTTTGCATGTGTAATCAGCTCATAAAGTGCAGCCGTTTTACGGGAGATTGGAAAGCCGGAAAATTCCTCCTCATCATTGATGTCGCCGTTACCGAAAATTTGTTCCAGCCATATATTGTGCCATGCATTCGCCAAAGTTATTCCCGTTGCTAAGCAACAAAGCAGCTCCCAGAAAATTTGTTCAGAAAATAACCGCCTCTATCAAATGCAAAAAAATGTCATATTCTTTTTTTGCATTTTTACTTTCGATCTTGAAGTTTTTAATTCATAAGGAATTGCTATTTTCCTTCTTCCATAACTCGAAAGTGTAAAAGGAAAAGGAACGGAAAAGATGGTTTTGATGCTGGATTTTTGAAGTCACACTGTATATATATTTGTATATGTATTGTATATATAACATTGGTGCCTGGCTAACTGAAAATACTTATCCACACCTGCCAGCAGTGAACATTTATTTTCTGAGATTGGACAGATTTATGAACAGAAAAGACACAGATCACAACCAGATAATGTCGAAAAATTCTTGTTTTTACACCATAATTTGACCATATTAAATTTTGATTCTAAATAGTTATGAATCTGCTTATATAACCAGTGGCGTAGCTACAGATTCAGCGCCCTGGAGCAAGTTAAGTTTGTGCGCCCTTTTGTCACTTAAAAAAGTTCTGCATAATTTTGTTTTGACATTTAAAATTTATATACTATTCTTAATTCGATTTAAAACTTACTTTTATTTGAAAGTCAAAGTATAGTAACAACGTATTAAATACAAATAATTAAAAGTAAAAAATGAAATATTTAAGTCCGGGTTACCTAACAATAGTTACTGCGAATCGGGGGGGGGGGGGGATTTTTATTTTAAATGCGCCAATGGGCCAGTACAATCTGCCGCCCTTAATATCTGTTTTTCCTTTCAAAAGTTTTGAAGCATTGTAAAATAATAATAAAAACACACTATTGTCACGATTTATATATATATATATTTTACTTCTTACATACAGTGAGCAAAAAAAGTATTTGCACGCAGGCGATTTTTAGCATAAGTAACCATAGAAAGCAAATTTGATACTATTCTCTTAATTATTCATTTATTTAAATAAGAAGAAAATAAAAATAACTACCCATTTTCCTTGAACAGTAATATTACACATTTTAAAAAATAAATTAATATTTTCTCATACCTAAAAAGTATTTGTACAAGAAACATTGACTGTTAAAAAAGGCATTAAATGTGAACATTATGCAAATGTTTAGCATATCAGTCCCGCAGTACATTAGACCTGCACTTTAAAGTCACGTAATATATTAACTGGAGCAGGGATTCTGGGGAGTTTTTGTTCTAATGGCGCCGAAAACCTGTGAACTGTCTGTTGCTACCCGTGAGAAGATTATATTTCTACACAATTTTGGATTAAGTTACCGAGGAATAGGTAAAAAATTAAATTTAAACTTTTCTAGTGTTCGTTATGCAATTAAGAAGAAAAAAGAAACTGGTTCAACAATAAATAAGCCGCGAACTGGGCGTCCAAGAAAGCTAAATACCAGGTAAAGGAGAGCCATCATAAAAGAATCTTCAAAAAACCCTTTTCTAAGTGCTCGAGAATTGTCTGTTGATGTCGCTTCAACGTCGGGAACAATAGTTACACCCAGGGGCGGCCGGTCCATTGGAGCCAGGCCCCACTAGAATTTTCTGTTCATTTAAAAAATTTTGATTCATATTTTTAATTTAAAACTTAAAAAAAAAAGAACTGTTTACTAAAAATATATTGCAAAGAAACTCCTTCTTACATCGTGCCCACTCATCCGTTATCGACTCTCAGCATCTATTTCTTTCTCAGAGGCAATAAATCACTTTACTGGTCACTACTTACTTCTGAACACCAAGGTTACTGTATCGGGGCACAAGACATTTGTGCCCATTTGGCGCGATAATGAGTATTTCCCTCCCTCACGTGTCATTCAATTTTGGCGATGTACTGCTCTTTTAGAGCTAAATTTTCCATATTTTTTTTGCAATGGGGGGCACTGGGCGAGAGTGCCCTTGATCCAAAGTTTGTTATACGGGGATTCTCAAAAATATTCGTCGACATTTGTATTACTATTGCTGCTTATTCGTTGAATTACGCGATCTTTAAGTACTCTGTACTCTCTTTAAACGGAGACACATGTTATTGTTAAGGTGTATTCCAATCCAAACTGCTTATTTTCTGATTTATTTTTAAATTCATTTTTACTCTCAAACGCATCAAACTGGCAAATTCTCTTATTTAGAAACTACATAATGGGACGTGCTTGTCGATTTTTTGTAAAATGCAGAAAATATTGCAAAAAAAATGCTATCAAAGTGGGAGTTTTGAACCGAATTTTCTGAAGCGGGAGATCTGGGGATGAAAAAAAGGGTCCTAATGAGAAAATAATTATTTTAAAGTCAAATTCTATTGAATTGAGCGAAAAATGAAACCACACGGCCTCTTAAACATCACTTCAAAAATCATCTCAGCAAGTTTCATGTTTTTACATTTAAAAATGAGTCTGAAAGTGTCCCAGAAAATTTCGAGCTGTTGAGGGTGGAAAAATATTTTTTCGAACACACCCTTAAATTCTTGAAATAAAAAAATGAATTCTGTAGATGATTTATTATGCTCTTTTCAACAATGAATTTGGAAGAAAAACTTGAAATTAAACGCCTGGGACCTTATCAACCGAAGAATTTTGAAATGCAACGAAAAGATGGGGGAAAACTACGCTATTTTTCTACACAGTGGTATAAAAAATTTCTGTGTATTTCAGCAAGTGAAGAAAAAAAAAAGCATTGTTCTGTTTTTATTTTTTATTGTTTGGAGGGATGAAATTATGGAGTATGGCCGGCTGTAACGATTTGAAGCATTTTTCTGAAAGAGTAAAAAAAAACATGAAATGAATACTACTCATTTAAATAATGCTTTTAACTATAAAACCTTCGGAACTGTCAATATTGTAGTGCAGTTGGATGAAGGTTACAGGATTTCATTACAAAAACATAATGAAATGGTTGAGAAGAACAGGTATGTGCTAAATCGTAAACCGAGGTATGTTTTTAGAATTGGTCACATACGCCTCAAAACTGGACACTATATTGGAAGACCATTTAAACAATGCTACAGTATCTAAAAATACTTAAAAAACTATACAATATGAGCTGTTGGATTGTATATATGAAACGTATATGCATGAAGTTAAAAATGAGATTTCTGCTTCTAATTTTGTAGATTTACAAACTGACGAAACTATATTGATGTAAGCTGCACTTCGCAATTTGTTATCATTTTACGATATATAAAAAACAACAAACCCTTGAAAAGGTTTGTTCAATTTATTGATGTCTATGATAAAACAGCAGAGGGACTTAGTATAATCTTAACTCAAAATTTAGAAAAGTTTTATTTAAAAGATAAGCTTGTTGCGCAAGCATATGACAGTGCGCTGTTGTGAGCGGGTGTCATACTGGAGTTCAAGAGCGAATGAGAGAAAATTTTAAAACATTTTTGAAAAACTCTATGGGACAGGAACGATTAAGCACACTCTTGCTGTTCTTTCAGTCCACAAAGATTTTATTAGTACAATATCAGAATTTGATGTAAAAGTAAGTGAAAGATTTGCTAGTCGAAAAAATCGACGTGCCTAATTTCTATTTAAATAATGCATTAAATTTTAATTTGTGAATGGATTAAATCTCTGCAAGAAAAATATGTATTTTTTTCTATTAAATTATGAGATAATTATTTTTTGTTTGATTTGTGAATTTGTTTTTTAATTTAATAATGTTTGACCAGAGTAAGTTTAATGTGAATAATGGTAATTAAATTTAAAGTTAGTGAAAGATTTGCGCATCTAAAAACATACCAAACTTTTATTTAAATAATGTACTAAATTTTAATTTCTGAACAGTTTCAATGTTTGCAAGTTAAGTTTATATTTTTTTTCTGTAACGTTGTGAGATTGTTATTATTATTACTATTATTATTAATATTATTATTATTATTTTGTATATTTGTTTTTTAATTAAATAATGATTGATCAAAGTATGTTCAATGTTAATAATGGCAATTAATGGTATGTTAAAAATTGTAATTAATTTGATAAATTTGAAATTAACGTTGATTACTTGAAAAAATAATTTTTTTTTTTTTTTTTACAAAAGTAAGAAATAAAAGTTTTAAATAATAGATAGTTTTAAGTAATTTGTTTTCATGTTTAAACAACAAATATTAATGCATAAAAATTTACAATATGTTATGAGGACCGGGCCCCACCAGTGAAGATTGGCACGAGCTGCCACTGGTTACACCACAATCAATTAGAAATATTCTTCATGATGCAAATATTCGAGGAAGAGCCCCTCGAAAAAAACCATTTATTAGTGAAACAAATAGGGTGAAAAGACTTGAATTTGCAAAAGCTCATGTCAGCAAACCACTAGAGTTTTGGAAAACTGTTATTTTTTCCGATGAAAGCAAGTTCAATATTTTTGCCTCAGATGGTAAGAAAACTGTATGGCGAAAGCCAAATACTTCTCTTCAAATTAAAAACTCGAAACCAACTGTAAAACATGGCGGTGGTCATGTAATGATTTGGGGATGCATGTCTTTTAACGGAGTTGGCGAAATGACCTTTATTGAAGGCAATATGAATGCTAAACAAGATATTAATATATTGCGAGATCATTTATCTAATAGTGCTCTGAAATTAGGAATTCCTAATTCATATTATTTCCAACAGGATAACGATCCGAAACACACTGCATATATTACGAGGTTGTGGTTGCTTTATAATGTAAAAAATCAATTGAAAATGCCACCACAATCACCAGATCTCAATCAGACTAAAAATTTATGGCATATTTTGGATGTGAAAATAAGGAAAAAGAAAATTTCTAACAAATCAGAACTTAAGCAAGCTCTTAGGGAAGAATGGCTACAGATCAGCAGTGAAACATGTCACAAATTAATAGAATCAATGCCCAGACGATTACAAGCTGTAATTGAAGCAAAGGGCATGCATACTAAATATTAGCATTGTTTTTAACTTATAAATAATGCCTCTAGTTCTATTTTTATTACTAGTGTGAAAATATTTTTTTTGGCAGTACAAATGCTACTTTTTTATGTTTTCATATTTTAAATATAATTATTAAGTCAGATATTAAATATGTTTATATGTTTTGTAAAAGTGTTGGTATTTTTAATTCTTAGTTGCTTTTTATTTATTTATGCATATGCTACAACAAATTTACCTGGTGCAAATACTATTTTTGCTCACTGTATAGATGAAGTACGTTTTCTATTTTTAGTGCCAGAAAATACTAAAATTTCCTAAAATTCAAAGTATAACAGCTCAGTAAGTTTTGGTCGCACGAAAGAGAATTTTTTATTATTTTATCTGCTAAAGTACGGAGAAGATTTTTTAGATATAACGTATCGAACCAAGGGACCGAATAAAATGTAACCCTCGTAACTTTTAAAGAATAACTATTTTGACATAAATTACTTTTAAAAGGATGAGGACACTTTTCTCCGGGAAGGATTTCTGTGGCTCCGAAGGGGTTGGTGGGGGTGGCATAATACAGTTCCATGGGGGAAATTGCATTTTTTGACTATTGAAAACACAAAATCTCAAATCTTCCGAGGAAACATTTTAGAAACTGATTGCTTTATCACCTTGCTAGTAGAATCCAATAATACCCATTACAATTCCAGTTTTTTTTGCGGGGAAAGGGGATGCTTTTTCAACTTCGGAATTGGAACCGAAATTGAAAGTACCCTTAGAAAAAAAAAAAATCGAAACAGTATACACATAACCATTTAAACGCCAACCTCAGCTTTCTATTGAAAAATATCTTTTTAAAATATTGAAATGTAAATGAGAAATTTATAATGAGCGCTGTCATTGGTTTAACATTAGCTTGCGAGTGGCTAGTGTAGGATTCTAAGTGTACAGAATTTTAGTACTAATTAAGAATGTTTTTATTAATAAAACCTATTTTAAACTTTTTCTGGATCGGCCAAGATAAAAACTCTTAATGCTGTTTAGTAAAACGTATAAATATTATTAATTTGATTTTAAAGAAAAGTACCTTCAAAATAGATTTTTATACAGTAAACTCTGTCTAAAGCTCTAGGTTAGACAGATTTCCGTCTCATGCAAAATCCGCTTTAGGCAAAATGTATAAAAAATATCCCTAACAACAGGGGCGCAAACAGAACCTTGAAAAGGCGCCGCGTTGAGCAGTCCTGTTCTAACAAGAAAATAGCTGACTGCCGCACGGTGGGTGATTTACCGATTCTAGCTGGCCAAAAGTCGATTTTTAAAAATTTATCCTAACGTAATTTATTTTTTGCCTTTTGTAGCTCAATAGTTAGAGCGTTGTACCCTGCTATTGGTTTTGATATAAATATAATTGTATGGTCCATAGACTAATGCAGAGTTGGTGCTTTTTAGTTGGGAATGACTCAATCAATTTGAGTAGAGTTCTTTAATCTGTTACTTGAAGCGGAATAAAATATACTGCTCGATTATGGACACTTCCAAACAAAATATGGACTTTATTTTATCGGATTTTTGTGCATAAATTTTGCACATATTAGCTGTTATTTCATATTTAATGTCGCAAAAAACTCTGTATTTTTTTTACAATTTTTCCGTTTTAATATAGAAAAAGTTATATGATAAAGCACGATTAAGCTCAATTTTTGATATGATTAAATAGTTTAGAGTATTAACTTTTCGTTCTAATTTCATTTGTCTGGCCTTAGGTGCCTCCCTAGTTTTTAGAATTGTTTTTAGTTTATTAAGTCTAAATATTTTTCTTTTATTATTTTAGTTCAAGTACCATTTTTTTTTAAATCAAAGATAGCAGAATTTAAGTTAGTCACATAAATAAACTTTTGCACCATTATGGAACGGCAACAAGATTTATAATTTAACGAAAATATGAATTTGGTTGAAAATGTTTTGTTTATAGAGCAAAATTACAATGAAGAGCACATGAAGTTTTCCAAGCACGATATGTTTAAATTTATGACCAAATCTGGACAAAAGTTACCAGATGTATGTAGATATCTCAGGACAAAATGATGTAAAATATATTACTTGGTTGAAAATTTCGAGTGGTTACAAAATTGATCCAGTCAAAATCCTCCAAATTCAGATTTGATACAATGCCAAACATAATGTAGACATTTTCCCTTGATATCTTATGATCCCCATTCTTTATATAAGGTTCCTCTGTGCAGAGAAATATAAATATACAACAGAATATACAACACAGCAATTTTCATTAAAGCTGACGAATGTTTGTTCCGTATCTTAAATTTTAGAAAAAGAAATTTTAGGATTTGTTATAATAATACAAAAATAGTTTTATCACTTTAGCTTCCACACCGTTAAGAAAGTATCATTAAAATTATCTAGAAGAACATAAAATCATGAGTCAATCAGATTATGAAACATTTTTCAACGCATTCGGACTACTATAATAAAACTTCATAGCCTAATAACGTAAAAAAGATGTCTAAGTAATAATTTGTAAAACATAAAAACGTTTGAAAACACAATTTCAACGAAAGTAAAAAAAAAATAATTCTGCATTTGAGATTTAATTTTTTTTCAAAATCTCAAAAACAATTTGGCGGCTGCCCCCTCCCCCCTCTCCTTTAAATTTTATCGCCATGTACTGGTGCGAAATATGCCTAAGTCGCGCTCTTATTGTTTTGTAATCTGTAATGCATGTTTAGTTTCCACACACGCAAAAAAAAAAAAAACTCTTCAAAAAAAAATTTTTTTTGGTTGTTTGTTTGTAAAATGGTCAATAATTTTCTTTAACTTATCAAACTATTGTTTGTCTTTTTTTTTGTGAAATCTTAAAATAATAATATCTAATTAAATCTTAAAATAGTTAAGGCATTCTGTTGCAACATAAATATAGGTTTAGCAGCGGTGACTTCTTTGGCTACCATTTTTTCCCGTATAGTAATCCTGATAAATTTCTAAAACATTTTCAATATAAATGTATCAGGAAGATTATAGTTCAGAAATAATGGTAGCCAATAAAGTGACCGATGATAGCCCTATAAATAAGCTTCAATTACTTTAAGATGTGAAAATCTTCAACTGTTGTCTACTTTAAAGTTACAGAAAAAAATCAGGCATGCTGAAACGGTGTTGGGGAAGTTACTTGGTTTGCAATATGGAATGAATTAAAACTTCGCGAATAAAAATAATTTCTTTTAACTGTGTATAAAAACATATTTTAAATAGAAATAGCATAGGTTAAACACTAGGTAAAATACCATAGGAATATGCTGATTGTAACAAGATTCCTCCATTACATATGATTAATAATGAGAAAAATATGCAAATGTTTTTACAAATCTTTATTTCGCTCTCTCTAATTTTGCGCCCTTAGAATTCGTGCGCCTGGAGCAGGTTGCTCCAACTGCTCCACGGTAGCTACGCCCCTGTATATAACTGACAAGGGCTGTCTTCATCAATTTCCAACCATTACTTTTGAAATAGGTTAGGTACTTTTTGAGATTGCATAGAAATTGCCATTTAGAACTCTTTTCGCGCATTTTTCTCCCTTTTAAATTTCGAATTTTTTAAGAAATGTTCTTAGAGATAATTTATATCTTATAAGTAACTACCATTCCAAATTCCATGTACCTGGAACCTTCAGTAACACAAAAATCGCAATTTTGAAAGTTTTTTCGCTCCTGCACCCCCTTTAGGGGTAGTGGCACCGACATAAAATGTAGCCTATGTTGGAGCAAGGGTTGTCACCATCATTTTGACACCATTATTTTAGAAATCAGTTTGGTACTTCCTGAAATTACGTAAAAATCGCCATTTAGAACGCTTTTCGCGCATTTTCACCCCTTTTTAATTTTGATTTTTTTAAGAAATGGCCTTAGAGATCATTAGTATCTTATAACTACCTACCATTCCAAATTTCATGTTTTTAGGCCCTTCAGTAACACAAAAATTGCATTTTTAGAACGTTTTTTGCTCCTGCACCCCCTTTTGGCCAGTGGCACGGACATAAGATAAAGCCTATGTTCTAAGTTGGAGTAACACCATCATTTTGATACCATTACTTTTGGAATCAGTTCGGTAGTTCAGAGCTTACTTCCTACAAATAAACAATTTTTACCTCTTTATAATATTAGTATAGAGTACTGATCACTGAAGCATATTAAAATAACACCAAATGATCATGGGTCGTCATATATTGTTACAACTAGTAATTCTTTACGTATTGTTTTCATAAATTAGTTATTTCAAAAATTCGACCAAATACTTAAAAGTATTCAACCAAAACAAATACATGCTGAATACCAAATCGATTATTCAGTATTCGATCAATCCCTATTTCTGATTATCAAAAGTGATATAAGATGCCCACAGATTTGCATTACTTTTGAGAAATTTTGTTTTAGAGAAGTTTGATGCATGAATAGTTCTGAACATTGATAAAAACTAGTAGAAAATTTGTGTTTAAATTGCATCAGGATTAGACTTTTTAAAAGAACAGGATAAATGATCATTTATTTCTATCTACTTTTGAAAATAATGCTACACTATATGGCTAATGATGATTGGTCACTAATATCCATTGGTTTGTATCCAATTATAGTAGTATTATGTACAATATTGTGTATGCTATCTTGGCACTAATCAACAGATATTTGGATAGATTTCCTCATATTTTTGCTTCCTTTTAGGAACAACGGATTTCAAGTTTATTCTATCGATGATAATTTTCAGAATTTTCAAGCTATGTTTTTGAGACTTTCACAAAAGTCAGGGTGTCAACGATTTAAGTCAGTTGATTTAAATCAGCGATTTAAATCATGATTTTAATCAAGTGATTTTTTTTTTAAAAAATCATTGATTAAAATCAAAAATTTTCTAAATGTTTAAAATGACATAAAAAAGTATTCAAATCTAAGATGAACATAGTTTGGAAAGTTTCTACAGGTATTGTGACTTATGAATACACAAAACAAAGCTTTAAATAATTGTTTCTAAGTGTAATTCCTGAGTATTGTGAAAAATTTAAGTACAGTAAGTTTGTAAAAAGCATGGTTTTTATCTAACAAACATAAAAAGCATTTAATTTAAAAATGATATTTAAATATAATATAACTTACAATGTCATAATTTCCTTTTAATAATCAAGTTATTCATTCTTTTATATACAATAAACATAGCAGTTGAGTGTCAATGATTTTAATCAACTGATTTAAATCAGATGATAAAATCACATATTTACTGATTTTTTTAAATAGTGTGAAAAGCATTATAATCAGTAATGAAAATTATCACTAAATCACTTGTAAAAAATGTAATATTTGTTATTGTTAATTATAACAATGTTAAACTGTATAAAATGAAGTATTATACATTTAAAAAACATCTAACTAACTTCAAAACATTATAATATTTAGTAGCTATTCAAATATTTTAATGCTGTAGGGAAACAATCTGATTTAAATTTCAAAATACAATTTTTGTAATCTATTTATAAATTATGTGCGAGTTTGCTGTATACATTGCTACAATTTTTGATCAATTTGATATACTACATATGCTTTAGAACCTGTGTAAAATTATTGGCCGCTTTATGAATTTATCAAACGATTATTTATCACCTTTTTTTCAACCACTTTTTCAAAAATGTAGATAGTGTTCGTAATTAAACAGTTAATTGTTTAATAATCACAAAATTTAATCTGTATCATCAATTTAAAATTAAATGCAATTTATTAATAACTTTAAAATATAAGCAGTATTTAATATTGGTTTATATAATTATTACAAAATATTAGTGCACATATTTATATGCTACTAAAGAAATTTTTAATTTTCAGTTTTTTTTTAATTTCTATAATTACATAATTAAAATTTTATTAGTTAAAGCAAAAAAAAAAACATAGATTATGTTAGTAATTGGAGGGTTATTAATTTTTGAAATGCTTAATTCTTGGTAGATGTTTAATATTTTAACACAGGGAAAAAAAATCAAAAAAATCTGATTTAAATAAAAAAAATCCGATTTAAATAAAAAAAATCTGATTTTTTTGATTTTTAAAAAAAAATCTGATTTTTTTGATTTTTAAAAAAAAATCATGATTTTTTTACACCCTGACAAAAGTTGCTCTATACACTTAGCTACTACATTATGCACATTATATTTTGATTGCATTCATGCATGTACAGTGAAACATTTTTTAGTAAATCTGCTCATTTTTCATCCAATTTTTATTATTTTTTTATTCTGATTGCTGGGTATTGTGTACAATGTTGTTTGTCCTATTTTCTGAAAAGAACATTTTTTTACATTAAGAACTCTGCAAATTATTAGCAAAAAACGTGGCAAAATTTGGGACTGTTTTTGTAAAAACATTAATTTCTCTACTAGTATACATGCTATCCTCATAAAAATGAACACAGTTTATTACAATAAGCCTCTTAATCATATTCTACAGTTTGAACGCTTTTGCTACATTAGTTTTTACAAGGTTATCCAAAAGATATTCATTCTTTTTCAATTTGTTGATGGTCCCCTATGCTGTTTCTAGGAAAAAAACTTTGCGGAAATATATGACCTATACTATTCTGTTTACACAACTGGAGTTTCAGGATAACCCCTCATGTATTTTTCTAGATATTTAACAAAACGTCTAAAATCGCAAGTGACCAATCATCATTGGCCATGTAGTGTATATTGCAAATGAATCCTTTCTGTTTAAAGTTCTGGAGTATCTTTCTGTGTTGGTATCAAAAGACTTCTAATGCAAATTTCCATGTCATTTGAAAATTTTCAAGATCTGTAAAAAAACTATTTAAGGGAAATTTCTTTTCTTTCTTGTTTTTGAGAAATTATGATTTGTTAGGTCTTAACCTGTCCGACTCTTCAGAATATTAATGTGGCCTTTCAATTGAAATGTTTGGAGACCCCTTCTCAAACTAAAAAGTGGTGATAATTTGAAGCATAAATATTTTAAGTCTGCAGCTTCATTTATTTCAAGCTTTAATGTACAATAATTTATAAATAAGTATTATTTGTTTAATAATTTATAAAATCCTAATATTTGTGTAATTATGTTTCATTTATGTATATTATACAGATGTATCCAGATTTATTTGTCATTGAAAAAATTCCTAGAAGTAGGGAAGTCAATCAGTCATGGTTCACTACAATTTTTACAACTTTAAAAGCATGCATTAGTGCTTTTCAGATTGTCTTCAAACATATGCCAGATGCTGTAAGTATTTTGCTTTGTATTATATTTAAATAATAAAACTTTCTTTTTAAAGAAGTATTTTTGTGGCAGAACATATTTTGAAGTGTTAAATTTTTTATCCCATGTAAGGGAGAGTGGTAATGAATGGGCCATTAACAAAATATGAAAAAGTATTTGCATAAAATTATTTTAGATGCCACCAATAGATGAAGCTATTTGTTCTACCAAACTCATCAAATTTTCCATTGTTCGGGAGAAGCCATTTTCCCACTAGAGTAGGATGGTCAAGAATCTGATTGAAAAGTAAATTTTTTCCTTTTTCAGTAAAATAAATAAGCTAAAAAGTATATATTATTTCATTGCAGATATGTGCATTAGCAAGTCTTTGCATATCTGTAAACTAATTTTTGGGATGTATTTAGATGTTATTTGAGTTTAATGTATTAAAAAAATCTGAATATATTCCAGAAGTATAGGTGGGACTGAATGGGCCAATATATCATGGTCATGAATGGGCCACCTTTGCCCTGATCATGAAAATAATGGTTTTTCTTTCTTTTTTTCTGATTTTCTTTTTAATATGAAACATAACTGACTGTAATAGATTTATATTAAATTACTGTCTAGTTAGAATAGGTTTATAGTGATGTTTAAAAAATAATTTGTGCATTTTCACCCTAAGAAATATCAGTTATTTATTAGAAACATAAGTTAAATTGTATAAATGATTAAGGTGAACTGTCCAGTTGTTGACCACACCTACCAGTATTTTTCCATTTGATATAAAACTAGAATAATTGTTTATATTCTGAATCTCATGGGTAGAATAAATAATACCAGAAATTTACACTAAATAGTCAATTAATAGGCAGTTCCAATCCTGTTATAACCATGTCGTTTAATATTAATTTTGAAATATATAAATTTTGTTAAATCATAATGTGTATTATCTATTATTTTTATGTATATTTTATGTTCTTTCTTTCTTATAATCTCATTATTTTGTCATTTTTCTGCTACAATTATGTGATTATTTAATAATATCACTTGTGATGTTCATAAATTTTGATAAGCATTGTGTATTACTTACTATTTCAGAATTCTTTGATCATATGTCAAGTACCTTTCAGTTTGTTATATTTGGTGAATAAAAGATTAATTCCACATTTTTTCATTGAATTCATTTAGTGGCTAATTCATTACATTCAATGGCCCATTCAGCCCCATGGGTGGGGATGAATGGGCCAAATTTCTATATTTTTATTTTCGATTATCATTCATTATAGACATTTTCTAATCTAATTTTTATGACTTTTTTATATAACCAAATAAGTAAAGTAACTGAAGAGCCAATTGTGAGCAAAAAAAAAAAAAAAAAAAAATGATTAGAAAAAATTACAAAAATTACAAACCAAAAATTGGCCCATTCATTACGACTATCTCCTATATATAAAATATATAAATACCGCTCTCAGTGTGCAAAATGAATCTCGGTGATTTATGAATAATAGATGTTCCAAAAAGATAGACCCATGAAAAAAAATATAGTTATGAAATTTTTTCTCTTTTCCTTGAAATCTTTTCTTAAATTCTTTCTTCATAAACATCATGTTAATGAATTCCTACAAATTATACAAGCTGATAACACGAGTCTCACACCAAATTGCTTCTTTTAACTCATTTGTGGAATCATATTGTTTTCTACCAGCATATACAGAATGCTCACTCTCAATGTTGTCCAATAATTAATTCCTAAACCATTAGTCATAAACATACAGTTCCAATTACAAAAATGTTTTAAATGAGGTAAAGAAGTATTTCTAAAGCAATTTGGGTCGATAAAAACATTTCTTTAAAAATAACAAAATTTAAATTTTTATACGTTCCCCTGGTCCTCTAAGTTATATTTAGTAAAAATATCTTATTACACTAAGAAGTAAGACAGAAAACGTCCCACTCTTCTTCTGCAATTAAAACTGACCGATTAATAACTGTTTAAAATTGAAGCATCTTTTTTTTCTGCGAAATAAGGGTCATTCACTAATTTACTAGAAATATCAATAATCGTCAGATGTAAAAAAAATAGTAGTTGAGAGTAAATTAACATCACAATATAAATTTGAAATCTATTTTCAGTCTGGCATATTGAAGAAAAATATGCAACTTGTAATAAAAAAATAAGTTAAAAAATAACAGAATTTTTGTTAAATGAAATGTTGAAAAGTTACAGTCACAATTTGTTACAAAATGATACATATTTTAAACTGCTGTTAGATTATCTAATCTAAAACTCAATGCAAATTAAAGTTATCTTAAAACTTGCATGAGTGGCTCCCTTTGACTGCCATGCACGTGAAATAAATCCTTCTAATACTTTAAGCACTTTATGTACGATCACTTGAAACATGGCCCAACTCATCTGTGTTCAGATGCAGAAAATTGGTATGAGCAATTCAAATTTTCATAACTTGGTCAATTTTAGTGTTAGATGAAGGGAATTTTTTTTCGTCTTACTTCTTAGTGTAATAGGATATTTTACTAAATATAATATATAGGGCCGGGCGATCTTATAAAAATTTAAATTTTGTAACTTTTTAAGGAATGTTTTTATTGATCAAAATTACTTTTAAAATATTTTTTTACCTCATTTAAAACAGTTTTGTAAATAGAACTATGAGTCTATGACAAATGGTTTAGAAATTAATAGCAATTGGACAATGTTGAGAGTGGACACCATGTATAGCTCTTGCCCTGGCTTTTCTCCTTTCCTCAAAATCTCTTAATAAATTCCTTTTTTCATGAACATCATGTCAATGAGTTCCTACAAATTATGCAAGCCAATAATATGAGACCCTTACGCAGTCGTGTAGTCGTAAACAAAACAGAGGGTATACGCCCTAAGCAAAGGGTATACGCTCAAGGCATAGCGTATACCCTAGTGTATATACTATAGCTTTCTTGTGAAACAGAAGATATACGGTGTTCCTTTAAAAAAAAACACAGAAGGTATACAGCGTATACTCTCGTATACCCTCCACTACATCCCTGCTCTCGCCAAATTACTTATTTTAGTTCATTTGTGGAATTTCATTGTACAGTCGTGGAAAAAAAAAAGTAAACAGCCCCTTCAAACTCCTCAACAAATTATCGTAGAAGAAAGTTACTGGTACCGAACAATTGGAAATAAAGTCTACTTTTAAATGATGTATATAAAATTTGCTTAGGAGGCCATTTACATATTAAAACGAACCCAAACTCGATATTATCTCGAACCCAAACGAATACCCAATTTTAACGAGATATTTCAAATCTTCGGTTCAAACTATGCCTAGACACCAAATTTCAAGTCATTTGAATGTTTTTGAATTATAAACATTCAAAATTTAGTGCTTCTAATGTTAAATTACATTTTCATATTTTCATAAATATCCCCTGAAATTATACTACTAATGTGCTAATTTTTTGTGTAGCAATAATATTAAAATACCCAAACATAAATACGTTGATTTTGCAATTTTTATAATTTTATTATATGAATTATGAAATTAATATTAAAAAAAATTACGAATTGCAACTTTCAACTTTTTTGATGGGTTTAGATTTATTAAGTCCTGCTTTATGGAAATCCAAAATTTCACATTCTCCAAGTAGTTTTCAAATTATGCTTAAAAAAACAGCAAAATGATGGTTTAAGGGGCCATCTAGGATAGAAGTGACTAGATATTTTGAAATTTCTTATGCTATCCTGTAATCTAGCAGTCTTCAATGACTGCTTGAGTGGCACTTTACCTTGATCAAGAAGGGGACTCTCTCGGTCAACAGTCGAGCATTGAACTTCAATTTAGATACAAGCCCTAAAATACGCTCGTTTTAAAACAATTAATTTCTCAGAAACTTATCGTACGAATTGCATAAAAATTTCTTTTTAGGCTAATTGAAGGGCATAGAGTTCATTTATGCTGTCAGAATTGTGTACTGCTATTGAAAAAAAACAAAGTTATGGTTCGTTTTAATATGTAAATGGCCCCCTAAGCAAATTTTATATCCATCATTTAAAAGTAGACTTTATTACCAATCGTGTGGTACCAGTAACTTTCTTCTTCGATATTTTTTTGCAGAGTTCATAAGGGGTGTTTACTTTTTTTTTTCCCCCATGACTGTACTTTTTCCATCAGTTCTTACCAGTGTTCCCCCCCCCCCATTTCATAGATTTTCCACAGGGTTTAAAACAGGCCAGTCAATAATGTGTGCAGCATAATTCATCTTTTTTTCACTTTAAAAAATTCAATTTCTTCAAGTTTCTAGACAATGCAGACTGCATACTGATGCAATATGAAGTGTGACTTAGGAAAATAAAAAGGTTGAAACAAAGACGAAAGCTGTTTCAGATCAGTCTTTTCTCCAGAGTCAAGCAACATGTTGCATGAGTCGCCTCAGAGTGTGATCTGCCTTAGAGACTGGAATGTCTTTTGTCTTTGCTAAAGATTCCAAAGAAGTTTAGTCAGAATTAAACTCTTCAGTACTGTCCTCCTTTGATGAGCAGATGATTTTTTTTCTTTTGTGATTTTTTAGTCTCATAGCAACTTTTTAATCACAAAAAAGGTTCAGAATATTATATGGCTCATTTAAAATCCATGCTATTTCTTTATTAGATTTATCATATATTTAAAAACTCTAACATCTTTCTTTTTGTGTGTGTAAGTAGATTTTTGTTATCCATTACATCTGCAGTGTGAAAATTACTGTTCAAGTAATGAGAGTTACACATGTGTAACTCCCATTATCATCAAGATCATTGAAACATCACAAATGACCTTGATTTTAATAAAAATTTTCATAAATCAAGAGTAACCATGCTTAAAATTTTACAAAAACCAAAAGTGGATTTAATTTTTGGCAACACTGTAAAAGTATTTTTCTTTCTTACTTTCATAATTGTAGATAAGAAAGCATCTATGTTAAAATTTGTTTGAAAGAAAATTTGCATGCTTTTTCAGAAGTGAAATAAATTTTTAAAGGTGGATCTATCATTAAGTTAGAACTGTAGTTGATTGTGATTCTTAGAATACCAATGTGAAATGCTTAAGACTGTCTTGTTTTAATCATGTATTGAATTTGCACTCGTTATGCAAAATTGTTCTTAAATTTGTGGTTTGAAAAAAAGTTATCTTAAGAGAGAAAATTGTTAAGTAAACTTTACAACTGCATGCATTCACTCCAGATATTTTCATTTTGTTATTATATATATTGAATGTTTTTACTTCTGTATTTTAGTCCTGCGTTGGAACCATCATACAAATAACGTAATAGAATTAAAAGAAAGATAAAAGGGCAATAGATTTTGAATTTAGAAACTAAACTGTATCCCATATTCTTCAGTAATTTATTCCTGTGTTTTGATGCGTGTGTGTGTATATTTATAACCTTGGTAGAAAAGGGCCAATGCATAGCTGCAAATTCATTTGAGTTTTGCAGAAAATTTCTAAATTTTAACACACACTTCTGCTTTTTCTATTCAAAATCTTTTGCTTTTTTGTTTTTGCTTCCTAATGAAAAAAAGATGTTCACAAATGTTGGACGAAATAGCAAAAGTGTCAATCCATTTCAAGTGGTCCAGCACTGGTTGCTTGACCATTTTTTTAAAAACCTGAAATTTTTTGTACAACAACCCTAACATTATGGAAGTTCAAAATGACTATTATTTTAATTTTAATATTTTTTGTTTGTGCATAGCGGCCATCTTTGTTTCACCGTGCACAGTAATTTTCTCACATTGAAGGGTTTGCAGAATTGTAAATACCTCATCTTTTATTTCTCTAATTCAAGTGGGATTTAAAGCAATTTGTTCAGAATAAATTGGGTTAAAAGTTTATTAATAAAGTAGTTTTCTAAAATAAATCCTTATTGGTGAAATTTCAGCATAAAGATTAAGATTTTTTTCCAAAATCTGTCCATTTTCAAGAGGAAGTTTTTCTAACAAGAAGTAGCAAGGAAAACTTTCAACATGACATTTTTTTTTTTTCAACTAGGCCGAAAGTACTTGTACACACACGCCAAGTTCGAGATCTGGGACTTGATTTCCCTTCATTAAAAAAATTCCCACAAATTTTTAAGATGTCAAAAATTATACTTTTAAGGCTTTGATATCTCTGGTGGGACACAAGATAAAAATCTGAAGTTCTGGTTTCTGATAGTATTTTATGGTAGTGTTATGTATAAAAAATTTCAAGATGGTGATTTGACTAGAAGCTGAGATATGGCAAGAGAAATATGTCAAAACAATACTGCCAAACTACTGTTTTATTGTAGTCACTGGTAAGTATTTATCTCTGAGTGTCATTTAATTTTTTTTTATTATCTTTAAATAATAGTAACAGTAAATAAAGTCTTTTGCAAAGCTTAGCAATTAATTTAAAAGATTATGCCTAAGGCCTACATTTTGTATGGATTCAGTAATTTTTGTTTCAAGTAATTTTAGTAACTAAAAGAAACCTCAATAATTTTACATAAAAAAAGAATATTTTATAAAGACATGGGACAAAAACAGAAAAGAAATAAAGAAAGATAAAAGCAGTTAATGTTGACATACTTGTTGAGGCATATCAAACGTGTCAAAACACATTCTTGCTTGTTAGTTTAAAAACCACAATTCCAATGCTGCTTGCCAGTCCCTGGAACTTGTTCCTACCATAAGCATGTTTCTGTAAATGAAACACTTATACAATGTTACCATGCATCAGCCTCAAGTAATTTTCAGAAAGTAAATATATCCAAAGCCTTTTCAAAGCTTATACTGCAGAAAAATGACACTGTTGCATGTGTGTATGATAAGAAGTGATATCTTGGAATTATTAAAGAAGTGAACCTTGAACATAGTGATTTCAAAGTTCATTTCTATAAGCCGGTAGGGTGAAGAACTTCATTCAAGTTATCAAGAGATGACAAGATTTGGTTCCTTCAAACAGAATTTTAAGAAAGATCATCCCTATGGAACTGACAACGGTAAATGGCCGAACTCATAACATCTCTCCTAAATTGCATGGAGATATTTCTCAGATCTTTGTTGAACATATGTAGTATCCAGACCTGCCAACTGCTACGAAAAAATCGTAGTTGCTACGATTTGGACCTATGAACTACGATGCTACGAAAATCGGCCTTAAACTACGATTTTTTGCAAAATACACAAAAGCATTTTTTATTTCCATTTCCGATTTTTATCCCGCGCAGCATATTTTTCAGGAGTGATTCTGTTCCGAAATTTCCAAGTATTCCGAAAGTTTTAAAAAATTTGCCATCAGTCCGAAAATTCGGACATTAAAAAATGCTCATGAGAAAAAAAAAATTCTGAGCTGCAAAAAAAACTTAACATATAACACACTAATCGTGTTTTTGTAAATATTTATACAGGAATTCCCTTCCTTAGAAACAAGGGTGCCATTTTAAGAATTCTGGAGGGGGTTCCTTGAGGGGCAAGGTTTGAAATAGTGTGCAAAATCGCATGATTCGCGATAAACTATCACGAATTTCGACAAATGACCGTGTAAAAAAAATCAATTTCGTCAATTGGTCGCAGAAGAAAATAAATTTCGTTAAAGGATCGTGGTAAAAGCGTGAATATTGTCAAAATATCGCAGAAAGAAAACTCAAATTTCGTATAGAGATAAGTAAGATAATGCAAATTTCACCGAAAATCACAGAAAGAAAACACTAATTTAGTCAAAGGATCGTGGTAAAAAATCGCAAAATTTGTCAAAGGATCGCGTAAAAATGCGAATTTCATCAAAAGTTCATGGTAAAAAGGGCGGATTTCAACAAAGAATCGTGATAGGAAAATGTGAATTACGATTGTGGGAAAAAAATTGTAAATATCCTGAAATGAGGACGGGAAAAAAATCGCGAATTCCGTCAAAATTTACTGCATTGTGCTAAAAAATTGGAACCAGGCTCCTATTACCAATGTAAAAAAAAAAAAAAAAAAAAAAAAAAAGCTGCGAAACGAAAATAAACTCTAAAAATCGTATAAAAATTTTCAGAGGAAAAAATTTACTATATTGAGTTGAAAGACGGAAACCTTATTCTTTTAGGAATTTCAAAAGATGGCTGTGAAACACGAAAAACCAACCAACCAACCTGCAGATTAATTTAAATTTTGTGTGCTACGATTTCTCATTTTCAAAGGTTGGCAGGTCTGGTAGTATCTTAGTAAATTAAATATTTATTACACTGTTTTCAACAAACCATATTTTGTGTGTAAATATTGTAATAAAAGAGATAAATCTAATTCATCCAAAGGTACTCGTAATACCATTTGTTGACATCTTGTCCTCCCCATATCTCAGCTTGTAGTCAAATCTCCATCTTTAAATTTTTTGTGCATAATACTACCATAAAATACTATCAGAGGCCAGAATTTCAGATTTTTATCTTGTGCCCCACCAGAGATATCAAAGCCTTAAAAATGCAATTTTTGAAATAGTTGGATTTTTTTTTTAGTGATGAGAAAACAAGTCCCAGTTCTGGAACTTGGCATGCGAGTACAAGTACTTTCACCCTATTTGTGAAAAAAATTGTGTCATGTTGACAGATATCAAAGCAGGAATTAATTTCTAAAAAAACTTACTCTTGTTAACGGACAGATTTTGGAAAAAATCTTAAACTTTATGCTAAAATTTCGCCAGTAAGGATTTATTTTAGGAAACTATTTTATTACCAGACTTTTAGCCCATTTTATTCTAAATAAATTGCTTTTAACTTCCATCATGTTAGGGTTGTTGTACAAAAAATTTCAGAATTTTTAAAAAGGGTCAAGCAACCAATAAAATATTTTCTGAACCACTTGAAATGGATTGACCCAAAAACAAGTTCTTGTAATTGGTTGCCCTTGCCATCTTTAAATTATACTTCTGCTTTTCTGCTCAGGAGATAAAATCTTTTGTTTTGAATTTAGTGCCAATCGAACAAAAATTTAAAAAATATTTTGGGAATTATATAGTATTGAAGGTAAAAAACTTGATAAGCAGGCTCAACTCTATAGTTGTCTCCCAGATTGTGAATGGGGATCATATATGTAAATGTGAGATATTGCAAGAAAAAGATAATACTAACAATATTACACATGCACTTCACCACAAACAAAAGATAATCGGTACTTGCAATAATGTTATTGGTGAAACTGCAAAATACTTTCAGAAGCATTTTTAAAAGTTCTGTTAGAGTTGGAGAAACACATTTTCAGAATATTTTGTGAATTGATTTTTATATTTATTATATATATCTAGGGTTTAAGACTGCATTTGTTCCTATACACAATCTCTGTTTGTTTAATGCTTTATTTGGTTGTATTTGTGCTGGAATATTTTCATGCAGATGAATATATATTTGTGATCTAAAGAATGCTATCATCAATTTGTGAATCTGCTTTAGTGTGAAAATCAACTTTTCCCTTTCATTATAATTCAATTCTAAAGATACTGGTATGCATTTTTTTTTTTTTAAATCTACAGGGGTTGTGTAAAAATTAAAATAAAAGTAATTTTTTTTAATTAATAGGAATGTTATTTCATGAACATAATCTTATTTTGAAGACTTTTACAATTTACATTACCTACTTATCTTCAATAGTTAAAAAATTAATATGCATTTCAGTCCTGTTGCGGCATCCTACATATTAACCTTCTCACCGCCACAAACTGATATATCTGTTCACTTAGCTGCAGGTTTCACTGCAACAGAAGCATTATTTAAATTAATATAATTTCACCGATATGATCCAGTTTTAGGGAAATTAAGTTATGATTAATATTCTCAAGGCTTATATATGCCTATACATAATAAAGCAAATTATATCATGTTGCAAAAACATATTTTTTTAGCATTTTGAAAAAATTACAGAGATAACAACATTACAATTTTGCCCTTTTTCTCAGCGGTCAGGGGGTTAAAAGAAGTACACTGGAATTTTTTTCTATTATATCTATACTTATTGTGAAATAATTGGTAAACCTGGACAAAAAAAAAAAAAAATGGTTATTTTGGGCATTCGCCCTTTATTTCCTAAGGTACTGCTGTACAAACATTTTGTCTGAAAGTCGTTTACCACCACAATATTCAAAGGGTAATATTAGACTTATTTAATAGCAAAGTTTCTGTCATTAACAAAGGCAAATTATTCTGTATTAAGAATAGTGATATCTTAAGTTATATATATATATATATATATATATATATACAGGGCTTAATTTCTAACAAAAAAAGTACCGGAGCCCTAATACTCTGCGGTACCGGTACAACAGCTGTACCGTCCCTCCCCCCCCCCCTCCCCTCCCTGTCACTCTGACCTGCATATTTATATTTTGTAGATTATTTGCAAAATCTAAAGCATTTTTTTTGTTTTAGCAAGATGAAAATTTTAAATATATCTATCAACTGCTATTAGCTGTCAACTATTCCACTTTTTAGTGATAACTCCTTCTGAATAGTAATCTTTGCCTAATTTTAATGTTAATTAATTACAGAATTCTTCGATTAAGTATGGTAAGGATTATAATTAAGAAATAGTGTTAACACGAAAAAGGCATAGTTCGCAGCTATGCATTTTTAAGGAAAAAATGAATGAAATTTACAGAAATTAATATTTATATGCTTAAGAATGGAACAATGTTTTACAATTTCCTATAAAAGGTGCATATCTTAAACAATAATCGAATAACCGCATAACAATCTATTGTGGTGAGTCCCTGAAAATCAGATTAAATTAAAAATCTGACACCGTTAACGGAAAGAATCGGTGCTTTTATAGAAGAAGGGGAAACACTGTTCGATTGCTTTCTATCAGAATAACAATGCATTTCAATTATATCTACTTACAAATGAAAGTGACTCCGTAAATGTGCAGAGCAGAGACTTAGCATGGGTACCGTTCATGATACAAAATAAATAGAAGAATAACTAACGTGATTTTTATACCCGTATGCAATAGAAGACAAAAAACCTCAAACAAACAAAACCTCAAGCTGATGCTCATTGGCTAAAACAGAAAATATTCTTTTCAAGTTAGATATCTAAATAAAATAAAATAAAAACCCAGCCAATAAAAAATTATCCTAATCTCACACACACAAAAAAAAAATCGAACTGAAAGCAAATTCATTGTTCAGTCTCCTGAGTGGCGCTGTATCAACACGTCGCCCACATAATTTGAAATAGAAAAACACGGTTTCTATTTCTCCCTCATTCTAATCGAAATAGCATTAAAATGATTTGAAATAGAATATAATACATAAATTTAAATGAGGAAAAGGTTTTTTTTTCTATACATGAACAAATAAAATTTTAAATGTAATACAGATTGAGCTCGAGTCAGTTCGATCCCCTAAACTGATATAAAAATTGAGTTTGTTTTATCTCCATCTCCTACGTGTGCGACACATTATGTCTCTTATAAGTGTTTTGGTAAAAAAGAATGCAAAAGCTTGGAGATGGGAACGAAAGGAAAAGATAATTTAGGCTTCACTTTTTCGGAAGCGCTATTGCACTGGGCTCCGGAGCCCTGTATTTATGAGCTCCGGTGAATTCCGACCAATACTTAAATATTTACTAAAAACAGAGAAGTACCGGAGCCGGGCTCCGGTGGGCTCCGGCGCAAATTAAGCCCTGTATATATATATATATATATACAGGGTGTTTCAGCACGGCGATTACAAAGTTTCAGGAGAGATAGAGTACACCTAGACGATGGGAAATCACATAGCAATGCATGGTCGAAAACACTTTCCTTGCGCAGTAGTGATGATGACGACAGAAAGAACAAGTTGGAAATTGCTCGTCAAACGTGGCAAATGAGGTGCGTTCGTACTATAACTAGTTTTATAATTATTTTTTGCACCCCATATTGTACTGAATGTATATGTTTTTGCACTTCATAAGTGCAAAGTCTGTAACATCATTAAAATGCACTTGCATTTTTTTTTTCCCATTCCCCGTAATGCAACAGAAAACTTTTGACTGTCCCTGTCATTAAACTATACATCCGATTTTCATGAAATTTGAAATGGCTAGACAAAATTTTACAGCAATTATATATTTAAAATTTCAGACCATTCGTATTCTGTAACATCATTAAAATGAACTTGCAATAATTTTTTCCCATTGGCCGTAATGTAACGGAAAACCTTTGACTGTCCCTGTAATTAAACTATACATCCGATTTTCATAAAAATGGAAATAGCTCGACAAAATTTTGCAACAATTATATATTTAAAATTTCAGATGATTCGGAAGGCTGTAACACCATTAAAATGAACTTGCAATATTTTTTCCCTATTGGCCGTAATGTAACGGAAAACTTTTGACTGTCCCTGTAATTAAACTATACATCCAATTTTCATAAAATTGGAAATAGCTCGACAAAATTTTGCAACAATTATATATTTAAAATTTCAGATGATTCGGAAGGCTGTAACAACATTAAAATGCACTTGCAATAATTTTTCCCATTGGCCGTAATGTAAAGAAAAACTTTTGACTGTCCCTGTAATTAAACTATACATCCAATTTTTATAAAATTTGAAATGGCTTGACAAAATTTTACACCAATCATACATTTGAAATTTCAGACCATTCTGTTGGGTAGTTTTTGCTCTGTTATATGCGGACGGACGGACAGACGGACTGAACGACGACTATAGGTGCTACGTATTTATATAATTACGAACGCACCTAACAAGAAAGAAAGGACACGAACAGGGTGAGAAAACATGTTTATCATTCTTAGTATACCACAAAGAACAAAAAAAGAGATAACGATCTTCATAAAAGAAGTTGTTCAAAATTACGACCATGGTGTAGTCATAAAAAAAAATAGAGGGTATACGTTCTAAGTAGAAGGTATACGCTCAAGGCAGAGGGTATACCCTAGTGTATATGCACTATAGCTTTCTTGAGATATAGGAGATATACGGTGTTCCTTTAAAAAATCCAGAGGGTATACGTGGTATACCCCCACATACCCTCCACTACATCCCTGGGCCTCACATCTCCGTCGCATGGAAGATCTAATGTTCTCGAAAATACTGAGTGTGTCCCAAACTTCCCCAGGTGCTGCCACAATGCATGCAACATGTTCTCTCACCCTGTTTGTGTACTTCCTTTCTTGTGCTTTGTGTCATCACTATGACACAAAGCACAAGTTTTTGACCATACATTGCTGTGTGATTTTCTATCTTCTAGGTTTACTCTATCTGTCCTGAAACTTTGTAACCGCTGTACTGAAACACCCTGTATATGTATACTTAAATCATAGTTTAATGTATAGGTATTTTATATATTTGATGTTAATTTTATATATAGATTTTATGCAACGGCCCTGGTACATGCGTCCCTGTATGCATAGCAGCAGTTTTAATTCATGTAAGTAATCATTGATGTTAATTAATTCATTTAAATTTTAGTATTATCTTAACATATTGACTAATTGTTCCTTTCTTTTGCAGCTAATTGGACTGAAGCACATAACTATAATATTTGTTGAAAGCATATGTAGAGTCAAAACTCTGTCATTGACTGGAAAAATCCTCTACTATATAGCTGACCATTATTTTGTTCATTGGCCAGAATTAAAAGACAAATATCCTCGTGCAGAATATATAGGAAAACTGATCTAATATTAGATTGAATTGTATGATTTTCACTCATATTGAACAATTTATTTATTATTCTGAAAATTTTCCTTTTGTGTCTTCTCAATCAAGTATTTTTATCTTAATTGTATTATGTAATACAATACTGCATTTACGGATAGTTTTTTGTCATCCCTGAAGAATATGTTAAAACTGGCACAAAATGTTTTAAGTGTTCCCTTATTCAACTTTAAACCTTCTATATTCTTTTTTCAATTCTTAAGGCAGCCTCACCAATCGAAAAACTTTTTCTTTGCGGCTTGACAATTGTCTTTCAGATTATGTTATGTTCCAATATTTTTAAATAATCAATATTTATTTAAAGGAAAATATGTTTGTTAGCTTTACACATATTTTTGTCGCCTCAGAGCAACAGTAGGACATCTAGTAATAATCGATAATGAGATGTCTGACTTACTGCCATGAAAAACTGTGTTTGCATTTAGTGGAACATTAGGGAATTTTTATAAAACACATCTGAGATATACTATTAAACATAACTTTGTGTTTCAGAAGTTGTTCCACTAGATGTAAGCACTGTTTCTCATAGCAGTAAGTCAGACATCTCATTTTTTTATTATTACTAGATGTCCTACTGTTTCTCTGAGGCGACGATATGGGGAATTCTCACAATCTTTTGACTTTCATGTCCCTGAATAATAATTTTTATTTTAATACACTTTTTGGGTTTTTTTTAAATTTCATATACAGGGGAACATCCCATTGCATGATTGCACAACAATATTAATGAGATAAATAAGTTTTGGATGATGTTGGGGGTCCAAACACCTGGAAAACTCCTATACCGTCCCGTGTCCCTGATGCTGATTTTTAAGTTTGGAGCTGTCTGGATTAAATTGTTTCAATAAAAATAATTTGATGTAATTTTTTTCTGAAACTGGAGCTATTGTTTTATATAAATATGTAGTTAAAAATTAACCTACACACATTTTTAGGGTTGTTATTTTTTAAACTCTGTCCCTGGGTTTTAGATTCCTTACCATCCTTCTTCTAAAATTATACAGATAATCATCTCAGATGCAGCCACAGAATTTTTTTCTCATGCAGAAGTATGATAGATAAATAGTGTCTAAAATTCTTTGGCAGAAAATTTACTATAAATTTAAATCAGCATTTAAATATCAATTTCACGCATTGTGGCTTTATTGGTAGTCTCACTGTCCCCAAGGTTTATTCCTGCACTTTTCGAGGTAAATTGTAAAAAAAAATTAATTTAATCCAATGTTAACAACTGTTTCTAAAAATCAATGAACATTGTGGCTATCACTTAATCTTAACACGATTTTCCTAAAAATAGGTGGTAATTTTCCTTACCGTTCCATCCTTACCATCCCTTTTTTTACCATTTCGCCCCTTTTTTACCTTACCGTCTCTTCTTTAACACCGCTTTAAGACAATGTTATACAAAAATTCTGTATTAAAAGTACTACATTGTTATTATTTCTTATTTGAATGTCCTGTGGGTACTATGCAACTTCATTATAAGTAAAAATTTAGAAGAAAATAAAAAGTTATAGGGGTAAAATGGTAAGGAAAATTAAACTCGCAAGTTTAACTTAAACCTCAGTTAAATAAAAAAATTTTCGCTGCTGACCATTTTTTTTTCTTTATTTTGAATCATTAAGGCAGTCTATCAGATTAAAATGTTATTTTAGCAAATTTAATTTTTTCCCCCAAAAGTCAAAAGATTGTGAGAATGCTCCATATGTTTATGTATGTCAAGATTTAAGATAACTGTTGCAAATATCGGGTATATTAGCACATTCTAATTTTCATTATTTTTTTTTCTACCTTTTTATTTTGAGTTTAAAAAAAAAAAAAAAAAAAAAAACAGGTTGACCAGTCAACCTGGAAGTTGGGGAAAATCTCATAAAAGTGATAAATTCAACAAGTTTGGGAATATTCATTGCAAATAGAAATGTCTGTAAATTTTGATTTAAACCTCAAAATTTCAATCCAATTTTGAAATTTACTGCTCAGAACACAATTTCATCCAAGAGAAAGATACATCTCTTACAAAATTTGAAAAGATAATGCTTTAAAAAATGTTTCATCTTAAATTTGACATTTTTTAGAATAAATAAAACTATTTTTCTGTACTTTCTTTTGATTCTAATCATGCAAAATATAAAATTTAATTGAATAATGGGTTAATTTTCTTTTCTGAGAGTTGCCTTTTTTTATATATATATTATAAAAAGTAAAATTTTTTTTATAAGTGTGGGAAAGTAGAGTTAAATGACCTGGAATAGTCAGGGAAAAGTTCAAATGCTGGCCACACTTTATAATTGTGCCAGAGTCAATTTTCAGATAACTTTTTAGTTATTTTTTTTTCAAGTAAGGTTAAGAAAAGTTACCTTATTTCAAATAACAATGGGATAGACTACAGAGTTTGTCAGTATCGGAAATACATGTATTTAAAATGTATTTTCGATGCTGCCCAACTTTGTAGTCTATCCCTAATCACCATGACTGTTTTTTTTTTTTTTTTTTTTTTTTTTAAGCTATATTTTCTCAACCTATCAATTGTATTTTAAACTGATAAAACAAAAGCATTTTTGTAATGTATTTTTTTAAATACTTAAATACATTTCTCTAGATTTTAGATTGTGGTATCTTTAAACCACAGATCACCTATTCACAATAGGGATTTTTTTTTTTTTGTTTTAATCGGTCTATTGTTACTGACAGTTTTTATTGTCCAAACTGAACTAAAAGTTATGAAAGATTTACTGGTAAAATACTACAATGCCTTGCTTTCAGCTGTCATCAAAAGCTTAGATAAATGATGTATTTCTGATCTGAACTTATGAGGTTGAGTTATCATTAGTACCTGCAGCCATTTGCAGTCCATTTTTCTCAAAGAAAAAAGGAAATATATTCAAAATATTTCATCAAATTTAGCATTGACTTCGAAGATATCAGCCAGAGGAATCTGATGAAATTAAAACTTCAGCACATAACACCTGATTCATATATAAAGATTACATGCCATTTTCGTTTAAGCTCTCAAATTGCTGTAGAGATTAAAATATTGCAGCTTTTAGCTGATAATTGATCTAATATGAGTCTTCAGTTAAGATTTTATTATTTTTTTTTAACATTGTTCTTTTATATATCTTGATTATATTAGTAACTTGATAAAATCTTTCTGCTGACTGCTATTAATTTCATTCGGTCAACTAATACATAAATAACTTTTATTGAAAACAGGCTTCATTAGAAGCATGAACATATGTACATTGTTTCACATATAGTAATACTGAACTGTGATTTTTCCTTGTTCTTCCAACCATCGGGTAATAAATTTAAGATACATAAATATGCAGAAATTTCAAAAGTATTATGCTGGGGCTAAACATTAGTTCCATTTTGCATTTCCTTTCTGTATCCTTCAGGATTGAAGCTCTGCCATCTCCAGTAATCTTCACCTACAGTTTTGAGAACAGAAGAAGAATTTTAATCATTTGCAGATAGTGAGAAAAAAATTGCACATGATTATATAAGAATTTTATTAAATAAAATATGTTAATTAATAACCCATAGAAACAACAACAAAAATCAATTTTTCTTCTGGTTTGACTTCTGGTCAACAGCTATGTGTAATGTGATTGGCCAGCAGGTGCTATATTGCAGTGCAAAATATGTTAACATTATTCATTTATGTAGGCAGACATTTTAATCTAACCTTGCTCTGTTGTACAAAGAAGAAGAATTATATATTGCATATTAAATATCACAGGTAATAAAAGTATACAAAAAGCTTATATATTTTTTAGTTTGCTATCTTTCACATTTTTCCTAATTGCTGTGATGTAAAAATGGCACAAAGTTCTATTTTACACTAAATTTTTCTCTGTTGCATATGATTCTTAAATTTATACAAATCATAATATAAAAATGCATTGTAGTAATTATTTTTGCAGTCGAGTAAATTTTGTCATAATTTTTTACTGTATATTGCATATTGGTATTAAAAACATCTTTGGCTGATAAAATTTTATGAAAATTCCCTGTCCTGACTTTGAGATAAGGAGCAAAGTTGTTATTCTTTTCCCTATTTTTAAAGTTGTAGCATGTTTTTCAGCTTCATGAAAAAAATATTTTGCAAAACAATGTGTCTTTTGTGTGTGTGTTTTTTTTTTTTTTTTTTCTTTTTTAAAGATGTTTTATCTTTTGTATTGAGTTTCATACTGGTAATTTTTTATTTATTTATTTAGCACAGTTGTAACAATAGTGTTTTAAAGAAAAATAAAGAAAGAATGATGCACAATTTTTTGGAAATTTTTAATATCTGATTCTTGGTTCAGTTGTCAATGAAGATGGTTTTAACCCCTTTGCGACAAGTGTCTTTTACAGAATTTTTAATCTTTTATCACCATTTTTGAAAACAGAAATTTTTGCCTAATTTAATCGAAAAAATGCCCTGATTAAATAAAGCAAAATTTACAATAAAAAATAGCTGGTGGGTATAATCAAGGATTCTGAGCATCTGATGTGTCATGTATACGTGACGCTCATCCCCAAGGGGTTAAAACATACTTTTTTCTTAGATTAATTTTTAAGACAATTATTCAATTGGTAAATAAATCATAACAGCTGTAAGTTTCCAAGTGGGTGAAAAAAGTCCTGGCCTGGACTTTTTTTCACCCGCTTGGAAATTTGCAACTGTTATACTTCTTTCTTCCTGAAGAGCCTACACTAGTCACGGAATTACACTCAAGCTAATGTTAATACTAAGGCAGTGCTCTTTACAGATTTCTTGCTCACATTTTAATATTTATTTATTTATTTTTTGCATACAATACCTGAATATCCATTGTTGTGTGATTTTACTTTTTCGATTTTGGTTAGTTTTTCTTTTTTTTTTTTTTAATGCAGACAGTTATTTTTGGAGCCAGTTCTAAAAGTAAAATTATTCTGATATAAAAAAAAAAACTGCAAGTAAAATCGCGCAACAATGGATATCAACCTCAGGTTTCCTATGCCCCCCCCCCCCCCCCCCCAAAAAAAAAAAAAATTATATATATAAAAGAAAGTCTGGATTTTGTATTAATTAACGCGCAGCTCAAACTACTGAACCTAAAATCTTGAAATTTGGAGTAAAAATACTTCTTATGATATAGGCTGCCGCTAAAAAAGGATTTTCTAAAATTCCACCCCTAAGGGGGGGTAAAAAATAGAACGAACTTTTAAAAAATTCCTTAAAAATCTGATTTTATAGTTATTTTCCAACCGATGACATATTTTAGTGTATTTTTGTATGCTGAATTGAATGGTACTAACCAAATTCTTTTAAGTCCAATAGTTCGTGAGATATTTTATATTTTTCTAATTTGGCGATGTCTTTGGCGCCAAAACCGCTAAATATCAAACATTACAAGTGATAATTCATCGATATTCATTCATATTGTACATCCGTCATTGTAGTAACGGAAGAAATTAAAATTAAATCTTTTTGTTAATTCTTTTAGTTGAAGAATTAAAAAGGCTATATGAGTTTGAAAAAAAAAAAATACAAACGCCTTGAAAAAAGATGAAAAATATTGATTTTATTAAAAATACAAGGCAGTGATCCACTGAGGAATTAACATTATAAAACAAAAATATTAAAAAATGAAAGCAATGGTTGTACGATTTAAAAAAATTTTTGGTACTTGCATCCTGGCCATGTCAGATACAAGACAATTTCACTAATTACAGCAACTCTTATTTTTTGTCGATTTGATAGTTTATTTATTATAGTTTTAAATTAATTTTATTATAGTTTTTTTTTTTTAAATTATAGTTTATAGAATGTAGTTTTGTTATATATTTTATTTATTTATTTACTTTAAACAATTTGCCATTTTTAACATGGTTATGCATTTAAGAATGTTAAATTGCTGTTTTGAACATAATTGGCAAATGATAAACAACACTGGCAATTGTCAACCATTTTTGTCGACTAATCCCATGGTCCAGATAATACATATGTACCATTTTTTTCAATGGAAGAAATTGGAATTGAAATAATACATCATGATTTATCATTTGCTCCTGGATAAGAGGAAAAAATGGGTACTTTCATGTCAGCCGTGTGCTATATTGTCAGCTATTTAGGGCAACTTATATAAAAAGTCCAGTCAAATATCCCGAAAATTCACAAAGATAGGGGCGATATAGTGAGTTGTTTTCTAAAAATAGCTTTATTAAAAGAGATTTTCCAGAACTTTTCAATCAGCTCAGTATATCTTTCTGAGTTTTCACAATATTTGACTGCACTTTTTATAGAAGTTGCCAAAAATAGTTGACTACCAAATTATGAAATAAAATTTTTGAAATCTCCCATGCATGCACAGTTAAAACTTATTTCATAAAAGTGCCCATATCTCATCAAATATTCAATATATTCATGATTTAATTGCATTATACTGTTGCTGCTGTTTTTTGTCAGGTTTTCGGAAAAATGTGTTAAATTTGGTTGAAAACTCTGTATGCTATAAAAAAAAAAACTTTTGAATTTTTCACAGACACAATAATATCTTCACGAATATGAGTGCTATGCTTACACAAATGCACACAAACGTTGAACAGGACCCAAATAGTCATTTAACATCGTGATAACCATTTCCAGCATTTTTTGTTACATAGGTGATTGCAAATAATATTTTATTATTATATTTATTATTAGCCCCCCACCTCCCCAATTCTTCCCCGAGAAATGTGAAATCAAACTTGCTCTTTAAATCCCAGAAGTTCAAGAACAATTTGTCAATAATATTGGTAGATTTTTGACAAGACGTGTAAAATCGAAAGTATCCAGTCCCTGTACCTTAACTTTTGGAGGCCAGTGTATATATATAACCATTATAAGGTAGCATAGAATTCATAAATGGGGAAATAAAATCCAAAAAATAGAAAATGAATATATATCTGTTATGGATAGCATAAAAAATGTATATCCAGAAAAGGATTTGAAATTAAAATGAAGTGGTGAAATATTTCTGGAACCATGGTAGAATCATCAAGCCCAAATTACCATAGATTCCACAAAACATGTTTGATTTCATTCTTGCATGAGCTTATAATAAGCTTAAAAAGTCAAGATTTGGGCAATTGTACATCAAAAAACCAAAAATGTGTGAATGAAATATAACGAATAAAATGAGTAAATGAAGTAATCGAATTTGTATGAATAATCCCAATCCCAGTCAAGCATATATCAGCATAACTGCATATGTTGCCAAAATATTTTGGCTATTCAAGGTAAGTATAATATTATAGAGGAATCACTAGAGTTGATTGGATTTGACCCATGGAGTCACAAAAGTGAGTGTAAAAATGATGAATTCATAAATGATTGAATAAAATAAATTATAGTCCTGCCATCTAGTAAGAGAAATTGCAATAAAATAGAACTAACAGAAATGTGTTCAAAATAAACCATATAGATGAATAAATATAGTTATGTAATAATCCTTCTATATATTAAAAAAATGTAACGATCTGGAAATAGATCAATAAAAATCTGTGAAGATCTTCCTGTTACACTCCTAGATCAGCATCCATATTTCTTCTGACCAGGGGTCTTTCTTCGTTAATATTAAGAAAACTGTTTCATACAAAAATATGAAAATTGATGCTATTATAGAGAAATGTTTGATAAACACGCTGATGCAGATAGTTTTCAAATCGAATGATTATTTTAAGAGATATTAATGTTAAAGGTAATTGAAATCATTTCATTAAAAAAATTTATATGAGCAAAAACTATACATAGGAATTTAAACATTTTTACATCATTTAATACATTAGAAGTTCCCGGTCTTCAGACTGCATTTATTTTTTTAATTTGACTCATTTTTTGAAGATTTATCTCCATTTTAAATTCAAATTTTCAGCATTTCAAGAGATATTTTTTATATATTTTAGAAAAGGATATTTTAAATTGTTGCCAATTTTAAAAACAGCACAAAGAATAATATTTCCTTCAAATTAAAAATTTATTTACATGTGGCTATTATTATAATCAGAAAAAACTTTCAAATGAGAATTAAGTGATTACGTGTTAAAAATCAAGAATATATTGAAAATTATGTGATAAAAACTATAATTACATATGAATTTTAAAAGAGAAAGAAAATTTTTAAATAATAAATTCATTATTATGCGTTAAAAGTCCCAAATGGAGGAAATTTACGTCATATTTAAAAAGGCCAAATAATTGAGAGTTGGCAAAACAGTTTAAATTTAAAAGTATATTTGCGCGAGACATTTATTTCATATTTTGAGATAATCTTTTCAACTATTATCGTGAATTCTAAGACATCGCAAATAATATTTCCTTTCTAACAATAAAAGTATTTTCGTGTGAATTTTAAAAAGAGAAAGAAAACTTTGGTGAAAATCGCGTCAGATATAAAACGATGCATTTCAAATGTGTTATTTAAAAGAACTTTCTTATAGAGTTGTTAAAAAAACCGAGAGACAAAGACTCTGTTTACTTAAAAATTAGAAAATAAGCTAATGTAAAATGATTTTTTTTAAATCAAAGACGAAAACAGCCATTGTACCTCTTAACAGTTACAATAGCTGATTTGGCCTTAAAAATCCCCAATCAAAAGAAAATTAATGGAAACCCATTTACAGGGAGATCGCCACTGTTTTTTTTAAAATTATAATTCAATCTTTTTAAAGCCGATCAAATTAGCGTGCTTTTATAATCTGGGGGGCCCTTAGTGGTTATAAATAAATATAGATGAATAAAACTAACAAGTAAAAAATAAATGAAAATAAAAAATAAATAAGGGGTATGAATAGATAATAATCATATTTATTAATTAATTTTTAAAATGTTGTAAAAATAAAATTTCTATAACAGTACAAAATATATAAATAAATATTTAAATAAGGGAAGAAAAATGACAAGTGTCTAACAGTGAAATAAGACAAAATGTATTGATATATTAATGTAAGATGATGGATTAATTGAATTTATGTAAATTATGACATTGTTCCATACTATGCTAGGAAGTTGGTTAAAAAATAACAGTTGAGAAACAGGAATAAATGAGATGAACTATTGACGTTAGACAGAAATAAAACATGCCAAATCAACTAAAGAATTTAAAGAAGCCATAAATGATGCAGTATATATACAATAATGAAAGTATAAAATTTAAACTGAATTTTTGTCTTTTTTTTTATTAATCTTAAGAATGAATAAGCAACAAATTTAGAAAAAAAAAAAATTTTAGAAATCATTTCCAGATTAATTTCAACGTTGAATGCTAGGTTTTGTTAAAGAGAGACACTTTTGTTAACATCATAAACTCTAAATTATTTATTACTAAAGCATAAAATTGTAACATACCTATGAACGGATGTAATGCACAAATAACGTAGTAACAGCTTCATGATACTAGTTACAGTTACAAAAACCATCCTTCACAACTGTGTTGTTTTAAATGGCAAATATCCTCAAATTTTTGTTTATTTTTTTTTTTTTTCATGTGAATCACACATGCATCACATTTCATAGTTGCCAATTTTTTTTTTTTTTTTTTTTTAAATTCTCAAGTCAAATAAACAAATTTAAATCAAAAATTTTATTTAATTAATGAAATCAAATGAGTAGCAAGCAACAGAAACAAGACTAATTAAATATGTTTTTTAATTCAAAGTATGTTTATTTGGTTTTAAAAAAAGAAACAGAAGATTGGTAGGTTCTACCTGGTTTGTCTTCCAGGGTAGAGTCCTGCATCAAATCAGGCTATAGTTCAGGTCGGATTGGCACTATATTTTTTCATTGCAGGTTGGGTTCAGTTGACCCTATTTTTCAAAATAATAGCCACAAAATTTTTTCAGTTTTAAAATCTATATATAATAAGACCTCAACAGTGGACAGTTCCAAAAAGCAGTCACCTCAATTTAGCAAACACTTTTTCAATTCCTAACATTTATATAGTATATACCAGTTCTAACAAAACATTCCTCCCACCCCCCCCTTTTTTTAGAATAAAAGTGTAAAGAGTGATCAACAAAATAAAGTGCCTAGAAGTACTATGTACAGAGCCCCGATTTCATCTGAATACATTTTCACTATTCACTGCTATTGATACTTACACATTTCTTTTAAACCATACTGTGCTTTCCATCCCAGTTCTTTTTCAGCTAAACTACAATCACCCCAAATGGCAGGTATATCTCCACGCCTTCGGTCAGTGACTCTGTATGGTATCTATAAATGTATATTTCATTATTATTATTTTTAATCAAACGTAAAGACACATTTAATAACATTAAAACTTTTTAGCACAAATTATTTTTTTAATTTAAATCAAGCAAAATGTCTGTAGCTGGAAAATTTTCTTGATCTCCCCTGGGTTTTTCTCCCTAGTATTTATGATTGATTTTTATCATTTTAGAGCAACTAGGTAAAACAGTTTTATGCAAATTTCTCAATAGTTTTTACTTCTGTACTACTTTACACTAAAAAACATGTACATATGCTTAATATATATGAGACAGTAACATTTTTTTAAAAGTCGTTTCTTTAAAAAAAATAGCTATTTATTTTAAACAAATTTTCTTCAGTTTTATTTACTTTTTCTTAATTAGATTCATTTATGCTTTTTTTTAGCTATCAAATTAAAGCTGTTTAAATGATCGTAGTCACAACTTTAAATAAACTACAGTAAATTCTGTCTAAGGCGGACTCTGTGTAAGCCGGAAATCTGCCTACCGCGGAAAATTTTGAAAGTCCCGGCGAAGCCATAGAAAATAACATTAATTCTTGCTGCATAAGCCGGAATCTGCCTAATGCGGAAACGGAAAGGGTTTTAAGGTCCCACCGAAACCAAAATTTTGCATAAGGCGGAAAATAGGATATTTTAAAAATGAAAGGCATTTCGTTTATGAAACTTTAAAACTGATATATATACGTCAAATACTCAATCTCGAGCATAAAAATTAAATTCTGTAATACTTTAAAAAAGTTAATTAAAAAAAACAAACTGTTTAAATTTTAAGGAATTCTTGCTTATGCCATTTTTTTCTATATAAATATGCATTTAAAAGTTATTATTACTAGTTGAGTGCACATTTATGAAAATATGTATTGTCTAAACTATATTATGCTTTAAGGTTGTACTCAAATTCAAAGTGATGGCTTTCTATCTCATTCCCGCAGTTATTATTATTTTTTTTGTGTGTGTGTGTGTAAACTTCAAATCTGTAGGTATTACAGCGTTACTAAGAAATTGAATAGCGTTTCTCATTTATTTATAAAGACAAAGGATCTTCCAGAATTTCAGTTTTCGACAGATTTTCAAGTCAGGACAATCAATGAAAAATCGAATGAAAGATCGCGAGCAATTAATTCATTATAACACAAGATCCAATCTTTTTATCGAAAACATAAAACGGTATTCGACTGACGTATGCTTCATTCCAATAAATCACGCTCTTTTGCATAAGCCGGAATATTGTCTACCACGAAAATTTTTCTCAGTCCCGACAAATTCCTCCTTAGACAGAGTTTACTGTATATTTTAAAAAATCACGAGTAACCCATCTTAATCTAGTTTGATATAATTAGCAGTTTCAATAGTTTGATAAATTTGTTCTGATTAATTAACATTTATTTTTTTAATTCCATACAAATATTTTAATATTCCAAAGTACTTGCTCGAAATTCAGACTATACCATCAAGAATGAAAATACATATTATTGCATATAAAACTTACTTTTTGTCCACTGACTTTTTCAAAAGCTTCAACTAGCTGAGCTACAGTAACTCCTTGACCTGTTCCCAGATTATAAACCTAAAAATACAAAAAAAGTATGTTCCATATAAATAAAGAAATCGGAAATTGTAAGTAAAACGTGGAAAATGAGGTGCGTTCGTTCTATAACTAGTTTTATAAATATTCAGATCTTGGTGCAGTAGCTGTTGCATTCTTATGCAAAAAATGCATGCATACAAAATTTATTACGATTCTATATATTCAGTCATACGGAAATAATAGGACTCCACCATAGCAATCTAGAATCATTACCTATAATGGGATACCATTGAATTAATTACGTATGATAGGATTTAATAAAATGAAGAAAACTTTTATTAATGTATTTTTAAGTTTTGATTTAATTTTCATAAAATTTGAAATAACTCGACAAAATTCTGCAACGATTATATATTATATATTAAATTTCAAATCATTCAGTTGGGTAGCTTCTGTGCTGTTATATGCGGACAGACGGACGGACAAGACAATGACTATAGGTGCTACGTATTTATATAATTACGAACGTACTTACAAATTTAAGGTAGTTCTCAAATTGCCTACTCAATAATGCAAAACTTTTTGGTGCATTTTCTGACTCATTTTCAAACACAAAAGCATGACACTTGGAGGTTAGTTATTGAAATGATTTGAAATCGAGCAATTTTTTTTTCATTTTTCGACATCTTGACTTATAAGCTATTATTGTCTCATAATACCAGTTTTTATTTCCTTTCCCGCACCTGCTGTGTCTGAAAATTTGGTTCAAAATGGCAATTTTGACAGCAATTTCTGAAAGATCTGCCTTTAATTAAAAAAAGGGAAAACACCACTTGATTAATAGTTTCTGAATAAGAGCCCTTGCCAATTTCATTAGTTTCTGAGCAAAAATGAATTCAGAAATGTGTCAGAAAGTAGCTCCTAGTACAGCCTTAATGCAACATATTTTTATCATATCACATTGTTCAGTAGAGGCTAAAAAATTTGAAGTAATTGAAGCTAGGATCCCTCAGATTACTGAAAATTCATACTATCCAGAAAAGAAAGTTCCTAATGATTTTAATTGTACACAATTAAGGATCATCTTGCACATCTTAAAGCCATGTAATCTGATTAATCCATTCTGAAAGCCATTCAATGCAAGGTTCTGAAAACGCACCTTCAATTAAACGGAACCTTGGGCTTTCGAGAATTTTCTGTATTATTATTTATACCTCATAGTATATTAAAATTTAGTAATGGAAAATGCACTTTTAGAAGTTGCTGCTAAAATGTAGAGTAGTATATAAATACATTTTTTATTCTTAATTGTTATCATTATGATTATTAGTAATAGTAAACTAAGAATAATCGTATTTGAGGCTTAAAAACAATTTGTTTCATATTTCATAATCATCTTGAAAAGGACTTTACATAAATAACTGTCCCCTAAATAGCTAATAAAAATATGTACCCATTCGTGCCTAGCGCTCTATATTTTGTAAGTTACAAAAATGCATAAAAAATAGGCTTGAACATATAATTTCACAATTTAAAAAAATACATAATTTCAAAGAAGCCTACAAGCTAAGATTATGACTTATTTATTTGGATAATTTGTATAAAAAACACAAATAAACTTGCGTTTTACATTTCGCCATCTTGAAAAATAAAAAAAATCTATAAACTCCTAAAAAGCCTTCATTTTAAGAAAATAAATATCCATCTTATGCTGTCATCTTTCGGTAACAGATAAAGACATTTATAGATAATTATTTCATACAATTTTCATGCTATAAAGATGAAAAAAATTATACAAATTTAGTAAAATTCGAAGATGCTAGGTATAAATGGGGTTAAAAAAATTATAATTGCTTCATACACCATTTTACTGTAGCAAACAGAGCAAGCTATATCCTCAATACTATGTATAATTTTCGTTCATTTTGAAATTGCATAACATCATTAAAACGTTTCAACAACAGTTACCACCAGTAAATCATGAAATGTCAAAACTATTTTGTATATCCCTGTAAAAAACTATAAATGCTAAACATGTTATTTACTATGGGAATCATGTTGCAATGCATCACAGTACCGCATATTCTTTTGTTGTGTTTAAAACCCCCATTAAAGTGTATTCCGAACAATTATCCACCATAGACCAAAATTAATTTGCATTCTTTTCTGTGCCCTGTAAATGAACGAGGAATGCTGCATAGATCATTTTCAGCATGCTGTAATGAACCCCAATTTTCTGACAAACCAAATATACTCAGGTTACCATAAATTTATTCACATATAAAAATTTAACAATTTCTGGTAATAATTTCGAAACTGAAAGTACCTTTAAAAATATATACCTGCAACCAAAATCGAAAAAGTTAAAAAGAGTCATATTAAAGATTGAGCTCAGCTATCGTATGCAAAAAAAATCGTTTAAAAATATTCAAATTGAAACGAGAAATTCGAAAATAACCTGCCCATAGGATTAACATTACGGAGCATGTGTTTACAAGTGCATGAAGAATCCCCTTAAGATCCTTGTTATTAAGAGACATAAAAAATGTTAAGAATATACAACAGGTATTTATTTGCACTTGAGAATATATTCGGAAGTGCTAATATATACCTATTGTTAAAAACTCAATATTTCATATGTCTTTTAATACCTCAAAACAAATTTGATAACCAAATTGTCACACAAAAATGCAAGACTGTAAATTATGTCACTATGTTTCATAAGTAATCTTGAAATGGTTGTCTTAACATTAAGTTGCACATTATTATTTACCAAAACTGGACGAAATACTTGGATTCTAAAGTAAATTTTATCTAAATTTTGGATTCTGAAGTCTCTTCTGAAACCCCCATGGAAACCAATTTTCAGTACTGTTTTTCTTTTTACGTTCATATTAGTCCAAGAGCCGGTAGCACAAAAACCTATGTTTTCAAGCACAAGAAAAAAAAAACCTTTATTTTATGGAAGAGTAGAAGTAAATCATGATCTAATGATCCATGTCTACCGGAAGTGAAGTGGTGCATAAGCCAAAAATTAATACCACCAGTGGTTGACTCGTAGGTTTATCATTGTGTTTTCCTGCTCCCAGTCCTCCATGTTTTCATATCTTTGTTTGTAGGACAAACACAATGATAAACCTATGAGTCAACTACTAGTGGTATTCATTTTTGACTTATGCATCACTTCCCTTCTGGCATACATGGATCATTAGATTCCCCTGCTTCTACTCTTTCATAAAATAAAGGTTTTTTTTCTTGTGCTTGATATCATAGGTTTTTGTGCTGTCGGGGCTCTTGGACTATATGCTTTGAATTTACCTTAAATGGAATGGGAGTGTACAGGGCTCTTTGATAAAAATGAGAAATTTCTCACCCGCCTTTTTTTTTCTTTTTTACGAGCTTTTGTCTTGGTATAACCAAACTTTTGCAATACTGTATTTTAAAATTAATTTTGCAAGTATATTTTGTGTTTTCGTGCTGTTTCTTTAGTGAAGCAAATATAAACAAGAACAACAACAACAAAAAAATTATATATCTATTGCCAAGCACTCTTGGGATTCCGGCCACAATTTTAATTTTCAAAATGCTAAAATTATCTCTAATGCCAATAGTATCTCTGAATTGGACTTTCTTGAAAATCCAGCTATTTATCTTAATCGTGATGTTATTGTTAATGATAAATCTGATTCCACAATGCTCTCTGCAGCTTGGAAAAGCCTTTTCAGTACTACCATTTAATTTATTTTTGTTTTAATTTATATTAGTCTTTTTTATATTTTATTCATTTATTTTTTATTTATTTATTTTTCATTTCATGTGTTCCCATATTTAATTATATGTTTTTTTTTTGTCCCTCCCAATTTTTGCCCCTCCTACTCTGTGTTCTTTTGTTTTGATTATACGCTTCTGTGATTGGCTGTTGTCTTCTTTCCTGTTGGCTGTTGATTTCTAATTTCCTATTGGCTGTTTCTTCAGCTTGTTTCCTTTCCCTTATCTCTCATTTCAGTCTTGCTTTTACTTTCATAGTAGAAGCACGTCTTCTTTGCGCCTGGCGAAGAAAGACTCGGATCTTTCGAAAGGCCTAGCGCATTTAAAAATTTTTGATGGTGTTTTAAGAAGATTTTTTGTTCTTATTCATTCACACCAGTCTTAACTTATATTCTTTTAAGAACCAAAAATCCTGCATCCAGCATAGATTATGTAACACATACAGTCAGAATACTGTAACAAAACTTCGCAGTTTATCAAGGGAAAAGATGAAGTATAAATATAAATTGTTTCTTGACGATTGCAGTGTGAAAAAAAAAAAGATTTTATTTTAACAAATTTTCCTGAAAAACAATTTAATCGCAATATTGTCTTCATTATCGATTGGAATAAAAGACTAGAAAACAGGAATTTTGTGCTTTTTCAGAATTTAATGTCGCCCCCAATGAAAAAAAAATATATGTATATAAATATAGGTAGTACAAAACAAATTTAGTTTTAAGACTTAAAACACACGCTTTTATTATATATAAAATGACGTCATTCGCATCCGCTAAAGAATTCTTCATTTACGATCCAGTCTTAAACAACATGTAGAGTAAAGTACGCATATGACTATTGCTGAATAATACGCCAATCCAAAAAAAGATATGTCGTCATTCAAGAAACTCGACAAAAAAAAAATAAAAAATTGGCTGCTTCATGATTTATATGCCTTCATTTGTTTGTAATATTAATATACATACTTAAAATTAAATTTGGTTTTTAATAGCTCCATGTTTTATCAGAAATCATTCATTTATATTTTTTCAAAATAGAACGTATTATAATTACATTTTTTAAAAGTTGTTATGGGGAAATAGCAGCAAAAAGATATAATTACTATTTTTTCCTTTATTTTCTATAGAAATGAAGTATTTGACTTGCCAAAATTAAACGGCGCTAAAAACTACAAAAAAATTAATATTTCAAAAATAAATTGATGCAATTTTTAAACAAATTGCATTTAAAAGTACTCCCCCTCCCAATACGACGGTATAAAAATTGAAAATGTGCGATGCTTAGAAGTTAAAAAAATTATAGTAGAGTATTTAACAATACAATGATACATCTGCTTTGTTTTACGGCTAGCTTATACAACGGAACGTTATTTTTTAGAGACGACACTATATTAGCTGATTAGCTGGAAAAAGAAATAGCATACCGGGGGCTAAAAAATTTTAAAAACGCATAATTTATATGAAAACCCAATTTCTGCTATTAACCAACCAATATTCGGAATAATACCAGTTTTTTTTTGTGCAGCCCTGTATGTGATCTATAGATTTGTATGTATACTGTATGGGCAAGTAGCATTTGAGGATTTGTGACGGGTTCTAGAAAAAAGTTGTAATGCGGGTAGGGATTACAATTGTTATTCTGGGAATGCTGGACGGTTGGCTTCTTTAGTCATGATGAAGTGTATTGACAAAAAAATATAGCAGAGTGGAAATTGAACAATCCTGATTAACTCTTTATATATACTCAATTATGAATTAATGAAAATTTTATCTTCTAAAGCCTTTTTCGTGAATTGTTTAAATTACATTAGAAGATTTACATAATCATTTAATGAATTTTAGAAGGATTAATTAAATTGGCATTTATAGGGACTTTTTGCAATATTTATAACTCCACTCAAATCTTTAATTTTAAATATTTTTCTTAGTATTTTGTTTGTAGAATTAGGACATGTACAAATATAATGTTCTTACAACAGAAATATTTCCGAATTGAAAATTCCCCCCCCCCCCTCCCCCCAAACGCCAAGAAAGCTGAAAAGATGCAAAGGCAAAAGAAATCATCCTTTAAAAAATATTTTTGCTATGTGTAACCCATCATGCTTTTGGAACAAGATAAAGTAATGTATCTATAACCCATTCTAAATAGTATTACTACTAACCGATGTATTAACTAAACTTTATAACTAGTTATTTTAATGGTACTTATAAGTACTGTCAGTAGATAAAAGGTTAATTTAATCTAAAATGAAAATTACAACTTACTTTATACCGTGGATTTTTTTCAAGTTTCTTTAGAGCTGCAACATGTCCCGTTGCCAGGTCCATCACATGAATAAAATCTCTCACTCCTGAAATTGAAAGTTTATTGAAAATTACGTGATCAAAGATTACATATAAAATTACTGCTGGAGAGCATTTCTCAGTCAGATGTCACGATTGCGTACAAAAATAATATAGGGAGAGAAAAAAAAAATTATGATTTAGAATTTTAAACTTATTAACCTTTAACTGATGTTACTGGTTTCTCAGACCGCGGCTTTTTTCAATTTTTATAGTTTAACTTGCAATTTTCAGTTTAACTACAAACACTATCGAAATTTTGTTCCGTTTGGAACTTTAGTACTATCTTTTTTTTTTTTTTTTTTTTTTTTTAAATACATGGAAATTATTCCAGAGAGAAACATTCGCCTTGCATACAATATGTTTCGTGCTCGCCCCAGGTCGGTGGCTCACGATAAATATTCCATCTTGTGCTACGTTTGTAGCCTTGCCAACATATAATATAGTGAGAACTTTTCCGAGTTAGGTATCGTTCCAAGTGGTTTAGTCGGTAGAACGTCAGTGCGCTTTACTGATGGCCCGGGTTCGAGTCCCGGCTTGGAATCTTTTTCACTATGTTGGCGTTTGCGCCTTTTAAGCAATCACTTTGAAATTTGATTTTCATTTGAAATTTAGTACTATCACCAGATACTTTTGAATAGGTGAATTTTAATTATAACAGTCCTGTACAAAAAGTTTCAAAAACACCATCCTATGAGTTAATCGTACCTTTTATTCATCTTTCGATGGAGCGGGTTAACTGATGTTACAGAAATTGTCACATAACTAGTGTGAAGCAGTCAGTGAAACCGCTGCAACGAAAGATGAATAAAAGGCACGATTAACTCACAGGATGGTGTTTTTGTACTAAACGTTTTGCACAGGGCTGTTATAATTAAAATTCACCTATTCAAAAGTCTGGTGATAGTACTAAAGTTCCAAAAGGAACAAAATTTCGGTAGTGTTTGTAAGTTAAACTGAAAATTGCAAGTTAAACGATAAAAATTGAAAAAATCTGTGGTCTGAGAGACCGGTAACATCAGTTAAAGGTTAACGATCTGTTAGCGCTCTCGTAGAACACTTTTTTTTTCTTTTCAACGTCAGAATTTAACTTGAAACTTTTGGTTTACCTATACTAGATACTAGTGAAATTTTGTTTCGTTTGGAGCAGTGTTTCCTAACTTTTTATTGGCCATGCCCCACCGAAGCATATGTAAAATCAAGATCCCCCCCCCTAACCATTTTGTAACATATGTATCTTATAATTTAGATGTAACTTTAAATAATTTCAGTTGTAAAAGTTTCTTCATTGGACATATAGCAGAGCGAATAGAAATACAAGGCTCATTCAATAAATAATCAAAACAATGTTTCGAAAATTAAAAATACATAATAACCAGAAAAATTATAGAAGTTTTAAATTCTGAAACGAAAACGATGCGGAGAATTTTTGCCGAAGAGCCCGGGACCTATGTCCCACATCCCCGGATACTGGACACTTGGATTGGATGACAAGGTGAGATTCCTTGGACAGCAGAGAAAAATTAAAAAAGTGTGTGTGTGGGGGGGGGGGGGGACGAAAATAAAGGAGGGGAAGGGGCTTTTTATAATTCTTTAAAGAGTTATTCTGATTTCCTCTCTATTTTTAAACTTTGATTGGGAACTTCTTATTTCATTCAACAAAAAACGTACTTTTTTCATTTTCTTTTTGAAATTTGCATGTGTTATTTTTATTTTTAATCTATAACATCAGTTTTCCAAAAACAATGACAGCAAATGAGAAAATTACAAATTTGAATTGTCCCCTGGTGGGGCGTACGCCTCACGTTGCGAACCACTGGTTTGGAGCCTTAGAATTTCGTTAGAGACTTCTGAATAGGTAAATTTTGATTATAAAAATCACGTACAGTTTATTACAGAAACAATATTTTGTGAGCTAATCAGCCCTTTCATTCATCTTTCGATCAAGCAGTCCCAGGTACCGCTCACAGTAATTATGCAACAATTTCTGTGATATAGTTAATCCTAGAATAACACAAATATTTTTAAAACTAATCTGACACGTCTACAAAACACCAAAACGTTTTTGACTAAAATAAATGTTTTTTTAATGATAAAAACATAATTGTGTTAGTAGTTTTATGTAAATTATACGATAGGAAAAAATATGAGACAAGTAGAAAATTGAATTTCGAACGGGGCAAATGAGGTACGTTCATACTATAACTAGTTTTAAAAATATTCAGATCTTGGTGCAATAGCTGTTGCAATCTTATGCATGAATTCAAAATTTATTACGATTACATATGCCAAATTCAGTAACGCGGAAATAATACGACTATAGGACGTCATCACCGTGGCAACCTAGAATTCTTTTTAATTGGGGGGGGGGGGGGAATCCATGTTTGCCACGGGCGCCAAAAAGGATAGTTTTGGCCCTGAAACATTTAATTTACTGATACCAATATATAGAAGTTGACATACACGATTAAATCCGGGGGAAACATTTGAATAGTCGGGGCAGAACTAAGGTTTTCACGGTTTTTAAGAAAATTGAAAAAATTGTCCTATTTTTGAAATGGCGTACTGCGCTTGGTTATTGAGTGTATAAAAGAGTTGTAAATATGAAAGTTGTAGAGAATTTTATCCTCTTTAATATTGTAATTGACAAATAATATGCTGCGGCAACAAATCTCGAGATATTTCAAAAAAAGTCTCAAAATTTTGTTGTTTTTTGGCCACAGAAAATTTAGCCTTAAGAAATGTTGTTAGGAAACTTGGTTTTTTCATGTTGGCATCATTATAAACAATTCAGAAAAAAAATCTTTTACCCGACCTTTTGCAAGGTAACCCCCCTTTTTTGGTACATTCCCCCTGGACTATAGAATGACACATATTTTTCAAACAAAATTTGACACAGGGTCTACAAAACCCAAAGGTTTTTTGTCTTTTTTTATTGATAAAAACATAATTATACAAGTTTTATACAGACTAAATATAAGAAAAAAGATGAAAAAAAAAGTTATGTAAAAACTGCATTAATTAGCAAGTTCTTTCATCTCTCCCACACTCCGCATCCAGCTGTCCGAAGGTTCTCAGTGATTCCAAACAGTGCCTGATTTACTTCAGGGCATGGGTCCAGGGGCCCCCAAATGCTGCTGAAGGTTTTTAATTATTGTCCAAAATCTGACAAAATCTTTTACATTACATTCAATATTCTACTGTGTTCGTATTGTATTTTTATAAAATCGTATATTTTGTCTGAAACATTCATATTTAATTATTTTGCGAATATTTTCTTTTATAATATTTATATGGAATTGGTGCAATTGACTGTAGTTGACTTTTGGTGATAAATGCTTCTGATTGAACACTCGCTGGTGTAGAAATAATAGGATTTTAATGTCTGGAGTAAAGCATAGATTCTATTTACAGAGCACATTAACTATGTACGGGGTTTAGGAGGATGAGAGGGGCTTTCTTACGGCAATCTAACCGCCTTCAATATACTCAGCGCTCTCGGAAGCCTGACTGGAATGTCTTTCCAAGTCAGCCCGCAACCGAACTCTGCCGTTTCATCGAACCTTCGCTCCCAGGCTGAGGTTCAAAATTACTATCTCATCAGGTTTATTGTCTTTTAGAATTTGCCCACTCTGTCAGTTCTCATGGGATTTAGCTTCACTCTCTTACTGCGGTCAGGATGTGGTTAGAATGTTATGGAAAGTGCAAGCCACATCCACATTTATATATTTCTTTCTTAAAAATACAGTGTATTTTTAATCTTTATTTAATCCTGTTCTCATCAGATTATTTGGAGGGTTGGTGGGCGTAGCTGGTAGCTGGCAGAGCCCCTGATGTTTTAAATAATTGTAACTTATTATTGCCGAAAATTTATTATTAGTTGTTGCATAGTTTATCATTCCAAATATATGGACTTGCATAGTAAAATATAATCAACACCACACAATTTATTATAAAACATTTACTCATTTAAATTCAATAAATATGAAATAATTATTTAAAAATAAATTATTAATTATTAAATTTAATTTTTAATAATTACATTAAAATATCCATTAAAAGTCAATAGTGATTACCTTAGTAAGTACCGTTTTCAATATATATATATATTAATCAAGCACAAGCCCCGATCATGACTAATTGGGGCACTGGGCAAAGATACATTTGGGGGCTCCATTCGAATCGTTGCAACGTTATTAAACTAGAACTGATGGTCGATGGTCAGTCATATTTGTAATGCATAAACAATATTTATTAATAGAAGAAAATTCTTACCAATACTCTTTTTTTCTTAGTACAGAACAAAACTTTTTTATGTAACTTTAGCAACTTGTTATATTACTTAAAGATAAATTTAATAACCTCAACTTATGGAAGAGTGTCAAGTACTCTAACATATAAATATGAGTTAATCAAGTTACTTTCTTTTACACCATTTTAAGTTGTACTACACACAACATAATATCAAATCAAATACATCCTACTTCACAAGTAGAAAGTATTTTTTTTCACTAAATCTAAAAAGATGGAAATTTTGGGTTTGTTTTTATATTTAACTCAAAGTTAAAAGAGAAAACTTTGAATACGGAAGAAAATATATCTCATGACAATTAGAATTGATTATTTTCAACCACTTAAGTTTAGATATGATTTAAGATCATTGCTAATACAATCTATTAAAATCAAAACATTATTTCTTATTTAATAGTTGTTGAGGTTAGCTTTGCGAAAGGATCGAGCTCTATGAATTCAAAATGAAATTTGTTTTTCAGAAAGTTCAGTAGAATCTTTTAAAGATGAAATTTGTATTTGAAAATTTTCAGAGTTAGCCTTGGGAAAAAAAGTAAATATTTTATAAATTAATAAATGGATTTAGGGCCCCTTGAGGTCCGGGGCCTCTGGGCAAAGTCCCGATTTGCCCATGTGATAAAAAGGGCCTGCTCAAGCATCTGTGTCCGGGGCCTCCAAATTTGTAAATCGGTTCCCGATTCCAAACGAAATAGAAGTGGGTGTTGAATAGCTGTCAATGCACTGGAACAATAAAAGGTGCCTTTATACTCAAAGTGTGAGTAGTCGTCAGAAATTAAGGAGTTTGTGAGACCCCCGTTTGTCCTTCTAAGGTTAAGGATTAAAGTGTAGTTTCATACCCCACCCTCACTTCTCTTCCTTGGAGCTGCAGAAATCCCTCCCGGAGAAAAATATCTGATTTCAATACTTTCTGAATAATGTATGGATGAGAGATGTTTTCAACCATATTTATTTATATAGAGTTCAATAAAACATATCGATTCATTGCCTAAAACTACTTTATTTTATTTATTTATTTATTTATTGTGAATACATGATATATGAAAACTAACAAAGGGCAATACAAAAACACAAATTCAGAATACAAATTTCAGTTTCAAGGCTTGAGAAAACAATATCTCTCTCTCTATATATATATAAATAATAATACATATTTTCATTTATACATAATAATATAAATTATTTAAATAGTTATATATATATTTTTTTTCCATTTCAAGGCCTTTCATATAATTCAGTATTCATTTTTCTTCTATTATTTTGGATTTTGGTCATATGGTTGTTCGGGTGCAGAGAGAATAAATTATTCAGCTTTTAGCTTTATTCTCTACAGAAAACGACTTTCTTGCTTATGTATGTGAATTCTGTACCCTTGATAAAGTAATTCAATATATAAGCATTTCATTTATTTATTTTTATCTGTATCCATATTTTTCTTTTTTCTTCTATTTTAATCATCATAAGATAGTACATAGGATTATACTTTTTACAAAACATCTGTTAATGTGGTGTTTGTGTTTTCATATTATTGGTCATTTTCACTATCTTTCAATGGTATTATTGTACCGAAAGTTTAATATATATATAGTATAGGTCAAAATTAACATTTTTATCCACGGGCCAGTACACTGATTTTTTTCACTGGCCAGTTTTTTTTAACCACTGGCCAGTAACAAAATTACGTACGCTCTATACAAAATTTTGTTTTTTCTAACTATCAGCATTGTAATTTACTAATATACAGGGTGATTCATAAAAGATGGGCAGAACTTTAAGGGGTTATAGTACACTTAAAGACAAATAATATTAAATAGGAGACTAAGGGTCCCAGACGTATTCCCAAGGAGATAGGGGGCATTAAAGTTTAGGGTCCGAAATTTCAAATGATTATAAAACATGGAAAAATTGGTCGATTCGTTTGCGGTTTTGCAAAAAATTTTCTTTATGCCAGTATTTTCTTGAAATAAAATTTTAAAGTTCAATTTCAAAAAATGCCGATAGGGGGCGCTTTAGACTTTGGAGTAACAAACAACTATTTTTTAACGTTATTTTTTGTATTTCTTTAAATGATTTCGAAAGCTTAGACTTAAACTTAAATTTTGATCTAAAAATCTGAGTCCTAACGAGTAGTTAAGTAGCATAAACTGAAATTTGAAATCCTTCTCCCCCCAGAACAAAAATCAGTTATTCCCGATCTTTGTGTCGTAGATTAGGCTCTAACTACTGCCGCGTTTTGCTAAAATTATTCTTTATGTCAGTATTTTCTTGAAAATAAATTTTAAAGAAAATTTTCAAAAAATTCCGATAGAGGGCGCTTTAGACTTTGGAGTAACGAACAACTATTTTATACCGTTATTTTTTGTGTCTCATTAAATGCTTTCTAAAGCTTAGACTTAAACTTAAATTTTCACCTCAAAATCTGAATCGCTGAGCGTGGTTCAGTAGCGAGGGGAGGGGGTTCAAATTTCAACTTCTGAACATAGTTCAGTTTGCACTACTTAACCATGCCCAACGATTCTGTGCTGTGATACGAGGCAAAAATACAACTTTCGTCAAGGACTGCATAGTCGGAATTCACTCATAAAGGCACTGGCACAGTTGGAAACGTCGCTCATGCAAACGTTAAAGCTTCATTCCTGACGCTAGTCACCGGGTGAAGAAGGAAACAGGAAGTATGCAAATGTCAAATGGGGAAGAAGAAGAACACGTATGCAAAATTTCGACACGATTCAGGCATAAAAACCACTGAACGGTGAGTCAAGTGTAAGTCGCTGTAGTAATGAATCGGAAGATGGTGCCCTTCACGAATAAGGAAAAGGCTGAGATGCATTTAATTTACGGAGCGACAGATGGAAATGGTGCAGAGGCACAACGAATGTACGGAGAGCGATTTCCCAACAGGCGGTTGCCTAACCGCAAAACTTTCGAGCGCTTGCACAGACAGTTGTGTGAGACGGGATCATTTCTCGCTTCCCGGTGGAATGCAGGTCGTGCAAAAAAGGACGAATCAGTAGTTGTTGCAGAAGCCATTCTGGATGTAGTAGCGGCGCAGCCAAGTACAAGTACACGAACAGTGGCTAGGCAGGTGGATACCTCACAGTCCATGACTTGGAGGGTACTGAAGGATGAACATTTGCTCCCGTTTCATGTGCAACGAGTCCAGAAACTGTCTCCAGGGGATTATCCAAATCGTATTGAATTCGCCCGCTGGTTTCTGCAGCAGAACGCGCTAAATCCACATTTTGGACGAACTGTGCTTTTCACCGATGAATGTACCTTCACACGTGAAGGTACATTTAACACACACAATGCACATGTATGGGCGGATGTCAATCCACATGCTACGTATCCACATGCTCATCAGAGACGCTTTTCCATCAATGTTTGGGCAGGAATCCTCGGAGACCACCTAATCGGACCGTACCTTCTTCCTGAACGCCTCAACGGTAAAACATACCTCACATTTCTGCAACATGTGCTGCCAGACCTGTTAAACGTTGTTCCTCCACGCATCCGGCGGGTCATGTGGTTCCAGCACGATGGAGCGCCAGCCCATTACGTACGAGACGTCCGCAACTATCTGGACATCACATTTCCGAACAGATGGATTGGTCGAGGTGGTCCTGTTGCTTGGCCTGCTCGCTCGCCAGATCTTTCACCCCTCGATTTCTTTTTTGGGGGACGATTGAAGGCTCTTATGTATGAGACACCCATTGAATCCCCCGAGGAACTGGTCGCCAGACTTTCCGCCGCTGTAGGGGAAGTGCTCGAAAAGCCTGATGTTTTCGCGAATGTTCGCCGTTCCATTCTTCGCCGTTGTTCTGCGTGCATAACCTCTGGTGGTCACAATTTTGAACATTTATTGTAATTACATGTTAATAAATATGCTTTGGTAACATAATCCTAATTTGTGTCTTTTTACCTCGTATCACAGCACACAATGTGTGGACATGGTAAACTGAACTGTGCTCAGGAGTAGAAATTTCAAACCCCTCTCCCCAGAAACTTAACCACGTCTAACGATTCAGATTTTGGGCTGAAAATTTAAGTCTAAGCTTTAGAAAGCATTTAATGAGACACAAAAAATAACGGTATAAAATAGTTGTTCGTTACTCCAAAGTCTAAAGCGCCCTCTATCGGATTTTTTTGAAAATTTTCTTTAAAATTTATTTTCAAGAAAATACTGACATAAAGAATAATTTTAGCAAAACGCGGCAGTAGTTAGAGCGTAATCTACGACACAAAGATCGGGAATAACTGATTTTTGTTCTGGGGGGGAGAAGGGTTTCAAATTTCAGTTTACGCTACTTAACTACTCGTTAGGACTCAGATTTTTAGATCAAAATTTAAGTTTAAGTCTAAGCTTTCGAAATCATTTAAAGAAATACAAAAAATAACGTTAAAAAATAGTTGTTTGTTACTCCAAATTCTAAAGCGCCCCCTATCGGCATTTTTTGAAATTGAACATTAAAATTTTATTTCAAGAAAATACTGGCATAAAGAAAATTTTTTGCAAAAACCGCAAACGAATCGACCAATTTTTCCATGTTTTATAATCATTTGAAATTTCGGACCCTAAACTTTAATGCCCCCTATCTCCTTGGGAATACGTCTGGGACCCTTAGTCTCCTATTTAATATTATTTGTCTTTAAGTGTACTATAACCCCTTAAAGTTCTGCCCATCTTTTATGAATCACCCTGTATATTACTTACCATTCAATATGATTACACTCAACTGAAAATTTTTATTTTTACTATTAATTGAAAGGAAATAAATTCACAGGAAATTTTCACAAAGGTTACAGCAGAGGGGGACGCCCCCCTCTCGGCACTAACTAATATGCATTTTTCTGCGACCATTTAACGAATTTCGAGTTTTTTTCGCGATCTTTTGAAGAAATTCACGTTTTTTCGTGACCTTTTGCAAAATCTGCGTTTTTTCGCAATCTTTTGACGAAATCTGCGTTTTCTCCGCGATCTTTTCTCAAAATTGTGTTTTTTTTTGTTTTTTTTTTTTGTAATCTTTTGAGGAAATTTGGGTTTTTTCGCCATTCTTTGAAAATATTTGCATTTTTTGTTTTCAAGATTTTTTGACGAAATTTGCGTTTTTAGGCAATCTTTTGACGAAATTTGCGTTTTTTCCGCGATCATTTGATGAAATTTGTGTTTTTTCCGCGATCTTTTCGGGAAATTTGCGTTTTTTTCACAATCTTTTGACGAAAGTTGCGTATTTTTCGCGATCTTTTCACGTAATTTTTGCGTTTTTTCCACGATCTTTTGACGAAAGTTGCGTTTTTTCCACAATCTTTTCACGAAATTTACGTTTTTTCCGCGATCCTTTCACGAAATTTGCGTTTTTTCCGCGATATTTTCTCAAAATTTGCGTTTTTCCGCGATCTTTTCACGAATTTTGCGTATTATCCGCGATCTTTTCACGAATTTTGTGTTTTATCCGCGATCTTTTCACGCAATTTGTATTTTCCACGATCTTTTCTCGAAATTTGTGTTTTTCCGGGTTCTTTTGACGAAATTTGCGTTTGTTCCGCGATTTTGTCACGAAAGTTGCGTTATCTCCGCGATCTTTTCAAGAATTTTGCGTTTTTTCCACGATGTTTTCACGAATTTTGCGTTTTATCCGTTATCTTTTTACGAATTTTGCGTTTTATTCGCGATCTTTTCACGAAATTTGCTTTTTTCGCGATCTTTTCACGAAATTTGCTTTTTTCGCGATCTTTTCACGAAATTTGCGTTTTTCTGCGATACTTTGAAGAATTTTGTGATTCTTTTTCGAAATTTGCGTTTTCTCCGCGATCTTTTCCTGAAATTTGTGTTTTTTCCGCGATTTTTTGACGAAATTTGCGTATTTCCACGATCTTATCACGAAAGTTGCGTTTTCTCCGCGATCTTTTCTCGAAATTTGCGTTTATTCCGCGATGTTTTGGCGTAATTCGCGTTTTTTACGTGGTCCTTGGACGAAATCCACGTTTTTTCGCGATTCTTTGACGGAATTGGTGATTTTTTTCTACGAACGATTGACGAAATTGATTTTTTTCGGCGACTATATCGAAATTAGCAATATTTTTATGTCCGAATTTTCGGACTGATGACTTTTTTTTTTTTTTTTTTTTTTTTTTTTTTTTTTTTTTTTTTTTTCCAGAACCGAATGCCTTAAATTTGTGGAAAATTCAAGACAGAATCCCCCTGCTACTTTCTTTTCTTACTTTCGGGAGAATCGCCGATTTGGACGCCGTAAATTCCGAAGGAATTTCACCCCTTTCCTCTCTGGCATCGATCTTTCAACCATCGCGTTTGGCTAGTGATGCCCATTGAGTTTGGCGGGTGAGCACAATAAAGTTAATCGCCACGTTTTAAGTGTTACTCGACGCCTGGCGAGTGGCGAGTGCTAATTTTGTGCTATAATATGTAGCCATTATATAATATTACAATTCATCATCTTTTTTTTTTATAAAAATAAAAATTAATAAAGCGAGTATCAATACATTACACTGATATTATACATAATAAAGCTGGATCAATTATTATTAATTTAACTAATCATTAATGAATTTTTTTAATAAACTTATATCCTAATCACCAATATACGAAGTATTAAAAATTAAAACATTCAAAATTGGCGAAAGGAAAAACAACAGGATGTCGAATTCATAAAAAGAACAAGTAAATAATGAAATATATGAAGGAAATCATAAATATTTGAAATATTTTCTAAAACTATTTGTAACTAAATCAATTTAACCAATAAAATAAGACCTGAAATAATGAATCTTTGTCAGCATCAACAAATCCTTTGCACGAAATGTATGATCTCAAAATTGAAAAGTCATTAATTCAAAAAGAAAAACTACAAAATGTACTTAAAATGAGAGAGCAATTATGAATAAAATTGGAACTAATGATTCGTAACTCATTTTCAAGGGCAATATTACGAAATAATTAGTAATAAGCGGTTAATTTCTGAGGAAAAAATAATAAGGTACATCTTGAATGTTTATTTCTTTCATTGCCCGATTAACCAGACCATGAAAAAATGAAAGAAAGATATAATTAATCAATATGCAAGACCCGGACAGTACAATATGTCATGCACAATATAAATAAAAATAAAACATGCGAGTTAAAAACTTACTCAGCAATAGAATCATAAAATATTTTAAAATACCATATTGAATCGTAATCATGCTTACCCACAATCACAGCAAAACTCCCGCCATAATTATGAGTTACATTTAAAAGCGAATTTTGACAATTCAAAATCATCACATCAAGTAATATTATTAATAATATAAATATAATAATTATAAATTATTATCGTAATTAATCTAAACATTATAAATTATTTTATATGCTAATTAAACGATCCCAGAGTAAATCCATTACAAAATAGGACTGAAGAAATACAGTTATGAATTTGAGTGGTAGAATTGACAATAATTATATAAGTAGGCAACACAAAAATGTAATAATTTTATAATGCTGCCTTCTACTGATGATTCTTCAAGTTATAAACTAGTTTAAAATAATATTTAAGCATAAATATAATTAGTGCTGTCATCTGTCTGAGATTATTGAAATTAAGTATGGAGAATTTTAATGCAAGTTTGCATATCATAAATCCAGAATTTATTCTTAATTTTTAAAAAGAACATATGCATTTTTTTTTTCATTTTAAATCATAGAATGGATTAAGAAACAATAGCCACAATACATCGCTCATTCGCAAGAAAAGTGCCAACTCCAAAAAATTAATTTTGCGTATTATTCCACTAAGTCCGATTTAGGTGAGTCTTGCTACAGGAAAATTATAAATGTAGTTACTGGGAAAACCGCTAGATTACGTTATATATCAATTTGCCACCACATAGAAGGGAGGGGGATAAAATGTGTGTGGGATAAATTTACACGTGAAAACACCCGCTCACCAATGTTAATACTATGAGAATTTTTTTAATTACTAGGGGGGCTCTGTCTCCCTGCTTGCTACGCTCACCAACCCCCGCGTAATCACTTCACAATTCCTTTCAGTATCGCGAAGCAATCCATATTTTCTAGCCAACTCCAGACGTAATTGTTTCGCGTTTCTATTCTGCATCATTTCGCGATCCCTTCTTTTCTATGCATCAAATTTTTAGATTCCACTTGGTAAAAACGCGCTCCCCCCTCCCCCCCCCCCAATTTTTGACGCGCCCTCATTTAAAAAATTTTATTATGTGTTATAAACTACCTTAAAGTTTCAAACAGATCGTCTTGTTATATTTCCTAATTTTGTTTGCCCCCCCCCCCCCTCCGAAATTTGAGGCGCCATTCTTTTTTATAATTTTTTATTGTGTGTTATAAACTATCTTAAAGTTTAAAACAGATCGCCTTGTTAGATTTCCAAATTTCAACAAAATCGCGTTCTGATAGTTCTACATTCCACCACCAGGGCACGCACTCTAGTCTTCTGAACTGTATCTGAACGAAACTCCGTTAAACAACCTATCAGTAGATATATTACTCGAGGGGGTGGCGGTCTTAAGCAAGAATTTAAGATATTTGATGAAATTATAATTCGAAAATAGTGGTAACTAAACCTAAACTTGACATTTTTATATTAAGTAAGCAGATTGAATAAGTAACATGTATGCTGTATTTTTAAATATTCTAGACCGTTCTGAAGAATTCTACTATAAAAATCCCGTGGCCGCCTTTTAAAATGAGCATTTAGTAGAAATAAATCAATTAGTGAAATAATAATTAATATCTCAGCTTGTAATTAAGATATAAGAATAATTTTTAGAATATCTGAAAGGGGATTTTTTTCCGTCTGTCTGTCCAAGTTTCGAGTTTTTACGGCCCTTAGATTCTGGAGATGGGGACCCTATTTAAAACACACAGTACATTTTATTGCTTTACATCTGCATATGGAAGCCCTGTCTTTCTCATTCTGGCAACCCGTGGGCATGAAATAAAAGGATTTTTTTCTCGATCAATTGTTAGCCAATTTGTTTGGTTCTACCGTACGCATCGGAATAACTTCTTGAATTTCTGAAAGTAGATTTTTTCCTGCGTTCATCTGTGCAATTTTCGAGTTTTTCGCAGGGCTGCGGAGTCGGTAGGAAAAATGACCGACTCAGACTCCTGGATTTCTGAAACAATCGACTCCGACTCCGACTCCGGCATACACACAGGGTTTGCCGGAGTGGCTTTTTCAATCTCAAAAAGATTGAAATGCGCTTTAATTTTTTACCTTTTGGAGATATATAGATAATGCAAATTGAAAAAGTGTTCAAAATTAAATAGTAATTAAGATAAAGGATAGACCGAAATCAAAACAGAAACCGAATTTCGGTAATATTTCTATTTTCGGCCGAAAATTTCGTGCAATTAGTTCTAAATACAGTAATAAAAACAATTATATTTATTACTTTTTATGGGGTGTCTATTACTGGAATAGAGGGTGTCCATTACTGGAACAAAGGGTGTCCATTACTGGCATTTTAGGGGTTTTGATATATTTCTGCTAAATTTACAATTTAGCTTCATATTGGCAGTTAAATTTTGATTCATATTGGGAAATGAGACTATGGGAATGGTTAAATGTCATTGATAAATTAATGTAATATTGAAAAAACTAGAATATAATACACATAACTATTACTTAAAAAAACAATTTTTAGAGAAATTCCTTAAAGATGTCCAGTACTGGCACATCTACCCTATTTATAGATATATAACCCATATAATCCGACTGGCAGGATTTCCTGCCAAGCATTATAGACAGTTTAGCGCTTAAAAAAAAAAAAAAAAAAAATGTTCGGTTGGTACCAGTTTTTTGAAATAATAATTTCCCCCTTACTTGAAGAATGATATATTAGATGAAAGGAATATTACTCTTAAAGTGCCGAGTAATTATCCTCATATTATAAAAATGTAGTTATCTACATTTGAGATTGTAATGCCTGTATTTATAATTTATAGTTTATATACCAATTTCAGACATTAATTCATACTTTAAAGACAATTTCAATCACTGTAATATATACAGGTCGGTTTCCATAAAATACATTTAAAAAAATATATGTTAAACGCCACATTAAAAATTCTTTTGGTTTTTTTAAATGTGACGTCTAATATAAATTTTTTAATGTTACATCAAATATATTTTATGGAAACAGACCTGTATATATTACAGGGACTAAAATTGTCTTTAAAGTATGAATTAATGTCTGAAATTGGTATATAAACTGTAAATTATAAATACAGGTATTACAAACCTCAAATGTAGATAACTACATTATTATAATGTGAAGATAATTATTCGGCACTTTAAGAGTAATATTCCTTTCATCTAATACATTATTCTTCAAGTAAGGGGAAAATTATTATTTCAAAAAACTGGTGCCAACCGAACAATTTAATTTTTTTTAAGCGCTAAACTGTCTATAATACTTGGTAGGAAATCCTGCCAGTCGGATTATATGGGTTATATATCTATAAATAGAGTAGATATGCCTGTAATGTACATGTCAATAAACTGAAAAATAACTAAATATTTATTAATGTAGGGTAATTCCGGGATTTATGCCGCACATTTTTTTGAATTTGTATATAAAGTCCCATGGTAGACATAAAATAAAAAAAAATCATGCTGTGATATTTAATGGTAAATATACAACGTGTGTAGTGCGACAAAAAAATTCAAAACAGATTATTAATATTTTTTAACAATTTTTTTCTAAAATTGACACTGCGGCGCGTCACCCGTACATTCAGGCTGAGACGCCGCACTTGTGCGGTAGTTATGCCACGCTTATAATAAGAACAGAACGAAATTATAAATAAAAATATTTAAAAAAAATATTCATATCTGGGCTATAATTAACGTTGTAATAACTAAATGAGTACAATGAAACGTATTAATAGATTCAAATTAATAATTGTTGCCTACTTTCACTATTAAAATTATCGACTTATTATTTTTGCATTAAATTTTAATTGTTATTTCCACAACAACATAACATCAATGTATTAGAAAGGGAAAAGAAAAAAGTGAAATTGTGTTTACATAATTTGTTAACCCTTTCGGGACCGGTGGCTTTTACACACATTTTATTCGGTTGGTACCACTTTTTTAAAAGAAGTTACCTTTACTTGAATAATCATGAAAATACTCGAATTAAACAAAGCAAATATTACTTTTTTTTTTTACTGGTGCCAGAAATAAATTTTGTAAGCTCTTTATGAAAGTGCTTATATGCACCTATGGTCCCGAATGGGTTAAGGGACCTGTTTTCTCGACTACAATCTACAGAAAAAATGTCGAAAAAGTACAGTCTTTATGTAACTACATTTAAACACATGATGCAACGAAGCCAATTACACTTCCTCTTTTTTGGAGTAGTTTGCAAAGAACGTCTGCGTTACGCGTAATCCAATTTTTCATTATTATCATCTTGACTTGCATCTTTCGTGCCCTTCTTACTTTTAATTTTCCCCCTTTTCTCTTTCGGTTTTAGTAAACTTGATAACATGCCTAACATGGTTAGTCTATGCGAAAAGAAAAGGAAAAGTTAATAACACTTAATCATCCCGTACAAAAGAAACTGCGGCATGTATACCGGAACAGCAGTGCGGCATGTATCCCATTTTGCATGGTGCAGATGTCGGCCATCACAGTTACCTGTCATCGCTAAGGGGAATGGCGTAAACATACGCACAGTACTCTATACAAACGCTATACTTAGTTTTGACTTCGAAATCATGTTGCATTTAGTAATTAGTGTATGAAAAGTATTTAACATAACGTGTTTAAAATTTTGGACAGTGAAATCATGCACTTACGTCAAATTAAGGATTGTACTTCTACAAGTAAACATCGAAATGGGATTCACACTATACACTGGTTAAAATAATCTCATTGCGCACCTATACTGTGCGTTTGACGACCATCTATCGAAAATTACAAGAAATACAAGGGGTGCGGCGACTCCCGGAGTTATCCATAGAGTTAAAAAAATAAAATAATAATTCCGTTCATAAATTTAAAATTAAGCGTAATTGGTTTTATTTTTTGTTTCACTTCAAACTGTTCAGCAAAAAGTTTGGAGTCGGAGTCGGCATATTTTTAGAGACTCCGACTCCGACTCTTTTCACCGAAAAATCACTCCGACTCCACGACTCCGACTCCGACGCCCTGATTTTTCGGCCTGTTAGTTTCTGAGATGAGAGTCGATTTAAAAAGTCCAGTTCATTTTTTCGATGCGGTTTCGCGGTACCTACGCAGATTTTCATTAGTCCATTTTCAAATACTTTATATATATATATATATATATATATATTCGAAACCGGTTCCGAAAGTCAAAATATCCTAACAGAAAAAACCTGAAAACAAAATCGATAAAGTAGAAGAAAAGTTTAGCAGAGCCAAATGACCCACAGCATCACGAATACAATTGTATTCGGATTTAAAAATGAAATATTAATGATAAGTTATTGTAACAAAACAAACGGTTTCAATGATCGATTTGAGTTATTCAAAATACAGTAGAAGATCTTTATAACGCAAACCTAAAAACGCAAGGTTGTGCGTTACCTAGATTTTTGCGTTATATGGATCAATCATTAAATTCACCTTGTAAACATGGCCAAATATGTCTGAAACATATCAAAATACATTAGAATATCTTTATAATACTGCATTCCTTGTTACAAAGAGTTATCCAAATTAAAATTTTTGCATAATATAGGTCAGACATTGTTAAATTTACTTTATAAACATGATCCAAATATAACCGACCCAACCATCCCTTATTATTAGACATTTTCAAAAATGCTTGTTGTAATAATAGCATTTTTTTTCAGAAAAGGGGGTCTTAAATTAAAAGATAAAGTTGAACTAATGTATCAAATTTAGTCCTCTAGAGAGTAGCAATATTTTATGATGTGAAAATGCAGGTACTTTTTAACTGCAAAAATCATTGTTTACATCTGAGAAGTTGTGCGTTATATGGAGAATTGTGTTATAAAGATCTCCTATTGTATATAATTAAACTTTATTCTTTAATTAACAGTTTAACTACTTTTTATGTAGCGAACAATTCCGTATATTAACAACAATGATATCAAAAACCTAACTTTGAATAATATAATAACTTTGGATCAAAATTTATCGTACTATTTCGTATAACAACAATAATCAAATCTCTAAATGAAAATGGCATGTAATAATATTGTACATTAATTATTATGCTAAAATATATGTTAATGTAAAAGTTATTAGAAAATAGAACCCACTATGAAATTTCAATATATTGACAGTCTTAAACGCTTTAAGGGGTCTTGTACCTTTTAAACGCGACGAAAATTAACGAAAAAATTCAAAGTTTGAATTAGTCTATCTTTAAAACTTTATGTATAAACATGAAATTTTGACTACTGATTAAACAGATTGTGCTTTGTAATATGCTACCATTAGAAATTTATTAGACTTTTACAGAATTTGTGTATTGTTTAAATCAAAATAGCTCTTTTTTTTATTCCATAAGTCATTGCGCGCATGATATCTTGAGAAAATGTGTATGGATCGTCATGAAATTTGGTAAAGATACTAAACAAATATGTGTTTAAAATGATTTACTCCTAAGCCAAAATTATTTCATTAACTATATAAAAAAATATTTTTGTAAAAAAAAATAATAATTAAAAATAAATAAATAAATAAAAATTTTACACTTTTAATGAATAAAAGTAGTCATAACTGAAAATATTATCATTGCAAATACTTAAATTTTTTTCAAACACACATATTTGTTTAGTATCTTTAAGAAATTTCATGAGAATCCATACATACTTTCATAAGATATCATGCGCGCAATGACTTATGAAGTAAAAAAAAGAACTATTTTGATTTAAACAATGCACAAATTCTATAAAAGTCTAATAAATTTCTAATGGTAGCATATTACATAGCACAATTTGTTTAATCAATATCCAAAATTTCATGTTTATACATAAAAAGATTTTGAAGATAGACTAATTCAAACTTTCAATTTTTTCGTTAATTTTCGTCGCGTTTAAAAGGTACAAGGTAAGATCCCTTAATATATGGATGATACCAAATAAAATGGAAATAAAAAGGAATTAATCACAAAAGGAACAAAATTTAATAGAAAACTATAACGAAGGAAAATAAAGATGAGAAACGGAGCAACACGTAGTATTTATTCAGCAGTTGACAAGAATGCCACGCGTTGCTGGAAGATGCATTATTTCACGTATAACAGACAGCCTAAATAAGAAAAATATAGCCGGTTACTTGCCAAGGTAATGCATTGGAACCCATAATAGATGAAGAATCAAGAGAAAAAAATAAATGAAAAATTCATTTAGAGGAGGAAAAAAACGAACTGTATTCTTATCTTTTCTAAACTTGCAGATATACTATCATCCAACATAACAGAATGAATCCAACATAGTTACAATTAATGACAGGAGACAAACATAGGATATATACAGTTAATTTATTTTTAGCTCACAGGCTATCAAAGCCTAAGAGCTAATGTGTCTGCCGGTTCTGTATGTATGTGCGTACGTATATACGTAACGCGATAACTCTTGATAGAAATATCCGATTTGCTTTAATTTTTTTTCTAGGTTCATTCTGATAAGGCTCTTCCCTGATTAGTTTTGGGGGGTTCATTGGTTAAGTATAAAGGGGGGGGATAACCCCCCCCCCTTAAGTTAGATAAATCGGTTTTTTATGCAGAATTATCAGATTTTTTTCAAATTTGGTACACCGGTTAATTCCGATAAGGCGCTTCCCTGATTAGATTTGAAGTTTTTATTGTTTAAGTCTAAAGGGGTGAACGGGGGGCTAATCCCCCTCCCTCCTTAATTTAGATAAATGGGATTTTCTATCCGATTTGCTTGAAATTTGGTATACCAGTTTATTTCGATAAGGCGCTTCCCTGATGACATTTGGAGGCTCTTTCGTTGAATATAAAGAGGGGAATCGCGGGGGGGGAGCAACCCCCCCTTAATTTATTTTTCGTGGGGCATTATTCTTTGAAATTTGAGTATAATATACAATTAGTGTGAATAGCTTGTGAGCTCAATGCCATCAGTTTAACTGGGCACTTTTCTTTTTTTATTGATTAAATATATATATATAGGGAAAATTGCACTTCTACAGCTTGTCTGCTAGTCACTCAACTTTCGAATTCCCCTAGCTAATGCCAAGTGTATGGGCATAGAATGCATTCGTATATTTAAAAATATCTCCTCGGAAAATTAATATTTTCTTCTTCTTTTTTCTTAGTACTCTTCTTAGGGGCTGTTCATGTACATATATAACGTTATCACTTCAGGGGGGAGGGGTCTCTGGCACATGATATCATAAGATATCTCTAGCGGGAGGAGAGGGGGTTGGCTTTTTGATATCGTTATCATTTTTTATCCAAGCAAACTTTTCCTTTTTCAATGACTTTTCTTTACATCCAAATAGTCTGTTACCTATATCTTTTATTATTATTACTTTTATATGTTTTTATGAAAATACAAAACTATTGTTAAAGCCTTGAAATTTTTATAGAATCATTCCATTCCAAAATTTGGAATACAACGTTTGGCATTCCTTTTCTTCCGCCATGTGCGCATGCAATTCGCTGTCGAAAATAATATTTTCAATTCGAATTTATACAATTCGAAAATAATATTTTCGTTTAACAGAGAAGAAAGACTAAGAATGTTGTCCACTGTTTTGTTGATAAGTTCTGCTATTACCCTCCCCTGGCAGGGGGCAAATGCAAGAAGGCAATATTACTTTTGAATGCATTATGTAACAATAAGCTGTTATTAAATACTTTTAGATGATAACTAACTCTTTTAGATGTTATGTGATAAAAATGTATGTCATGTATTGATATTTTATTAACTTCTTGAATCCGTTAAGTATGCGACTAATAAAGGTATAATCATATGTATATATCACTGCAAGCGTATAAAAAGAAAGGAAAAAAAAATCTAAAAATGAAAGAATTCTTAGACATTGATAACGATATCATTAGGTGGGGATGGGGGGGGGGGCGACGAATGATATCGTAAGGGGGAGAGGATCCAAAATTAGCAAAATATTGATAACGTTATACTATATGTATAGCCCCTTAAGAGATGTTTATTTATTTATTTAGCTCTTAAAATATTTCTGAAATTTATGCTTCATTTAATTTCTAACATGTTTAAAGCTGACGAACTGTGAGTAAAATTTTAACACCTTACATAAAATTAAGTATATATTTTAGAAATATTTTGAAAACAGAGGAAAAAAAGAGACATTCTTTAAGAAGAGTACACCGAAGAAATAAGTTTAAAATATTCATTTCATACGCTCGTAGATTTAGCATTAGCGAGAAGAATTCGGAAGTTGAGTGACTAGCAGCCTCAATAAGCACAGAATTACAAATCTTTCCGTGGGGGGGGGGGGGAGCAATTTTAATGCTCTTGGTGTAAGATCCTCCCCCCTCCTTGTCCTCCTCCCCCATCCCTGAATTCACCACTACTGCATTTATATTATGTAAAAAACATTTACCTGTTCCGTCTTCTGTGTCATAATCTCCTCCGTAGATGACCAGTTCATCCTTTTTGCCAGTGGCGACTTGTCCGATGAATGGCATGAGATTAGTGAAAGGTCTGGTTGGATCTTCTCCCACCATACCGGAAGGATGTGCTCCAACAGGATTGAAGTACCGTAAAGAGATGATATTCCATTGCTAGAGAAAAATAAATAAATGTTTTTCAAGAAATGTGATGCAATTCTTCGGGAGATGAATGAAAACAGGTACAAAAAGCGCATAATTCCGCCAGGATGCAATTTAAATTGTAATACCAAACGCAAGATTACATTTGAAAGACGGGAAAGAACGAACTGGAGATATGAATTTTCTTAAGCGTTCAGAGATATAATTTTATTTTCCTTTTTTGTCTTTTGTAAACAGCATTGGAACTTTTTTTAGAAATGCAATATATTCTGGAAATCATGTAATGATAAAACAACTACTTGTCGGTACTGAGGAATGATTTTATTCAAGGACAAAAAAGCACATGATAATCAGAGCAAAGAACAACGCGGAGTCATTCTGGCTCCCGTCTCCAGTTACGGGTTAAAACTGTGAATAAAACGTTTTCTTTTTTATTTTGATGGTTGAATAAAACGTTTTTTTCCCCTTTTGGTGGTAATTTTAAACGTTGCCGAAAGAAGAAAGATTTGAAATTAGTCTGAAATGCAAAATATGGCTTTTAATGAAAATGTAGCGGGCATAGTAATCAGATGTGTTGCATTTGCATGGCATGAGATCTTTCGATTTTTTAGGGGGAAAAAGAAATCTAATTTAATGCTGCATTTAAGAAAAGATTTATAATAATCCTATTAGATTTCTTATTATAAGCAATAAATTGTGTTGACAATGTAAATGAACTGAAAATTACATTTCGCAAGTTACGTGATTTTTATTACAGTAAAATGCCTTTCTAATAAAATGGTGACATACGGGCAATAAAATTCCCCTAGTAGAGATGATTTTGGATAAAAATTTTGAGAGCTCGCCATTTTTGCCAAGCTAATGTTTCTTTTCTTGTGTAACTCCTGTATCCGAATTCATGAAGGCGAGTATCGTAAAGTTCTATAGTATGGGTTGCTATGATTTAAAAAACTATTAGGCTAATGTCCGACAAGCGTCTTTTTGCATGCTTTTCCCCCTACATATCATCCCTACACAATGCTAGCGGCATTGTGTAGGGATGATATGTAGGGAAAAAAGTGTGCAAAAAGATGTTTGTCTGACATTAGCTTAAATGTCACAGGAGAGACAAAAAAAAAAAAAAAAAGAAAGAAAGATATTCCAAAAGATATCCTAACACCGAACTCAAAAATATATTTGTTTTTATTTTAGATGCTATATTTTCAGTGATAGCGTCGAAAATGTACAGCAAAAAATATGCCTCCTCCCCCCCCCTATCCCGAATTTACTGAAAATAAAATTATGAAAAAAATTAGAGGTAGGAGTTTTTTTAAACCTTTCAGGAAAACTATAACGATTATTTTAGGTTACATATTTTTTGACAAAATCACATTTTCCCGTTACACACACACTTTACTTCACGGGCGGTGAGCGCGGGGAGTGAAGGGGTGATCCAAATATGTATCTACGCACAATCATCCAAGGATTGTTCATAATCATTTTCGAAAAAATTGTTAGTAAGCAGAAATAAAACTAGAAAACAGGAATTCTGCTTTTTCATAATTTAGTGTCGCCCCCGATGAAAAAAAATATATATATCTATATATAAATAGTACAAAACATATTTCAATTTTAAGACTTAAAGCACGCACTTTTATTTTATGTAAAATGACGTCATTCGCATCCGCTTAAGAATTCCACATTTACGATCCACTGTTAAACATCTACAGTAAAGCATGCATAGGATGTCACTATCGCAAAATAATACACAAATGCAGCAAAAAGATGCCGTCATTAAAGAAACTCGACAAAAAAAACGGCTATCTAATGATTCATAGGTATTCATTTGTTTGTAACATTAATATAGACGATTTCAGTCGTGGCGTCAGTCATGACGTTTTGGTTGGAAACTGACTCCAAACAAACGGTTGCTATGTTGTATTTTCCATTTTGTTTGTGTGTTGCAGCTATATCTTATATCTATATTTCACATCTAAGTGTTTTAATACTTGATATGTACTGATAACATTTTCCACGATTTATATTTAAAAAGAAATGACGCATAGCAACCGTTTGTTTGGAGTCAGTTTCCAACCAAAACGTCCCGACTGACGTCACACTGAAAGCGTCTACAGATACTTAAAATTAAATATAGTTTATAATAGCTCCATGTTTTAACAGAAATTATTCGTTTATATTTTTTCAAAATAGCACGTATTTTAATTGCATTTTCTTTCGGTTGTTATGAGGAAATGGCAACAAAAAGATATAATTGCTATTTTTCAACTATTTTCCCTTTACTTTCTATATAAATGGAGTACTTGAGTTGCCAAAATTAAACAAATGGTGCTAAAAACTACAAAAAAAAAAAAAAATATATATTTCAAAAATAAATGGAGATACAGTTTTCAAACAAATTGCATTTAAAAGTACTTTTTTTTTCCAATACGATGATATAAACATTGCAAAGTGCGATGCTTAGAAATTTTAAAAAATGCTATAGAGTATTTAATCGTACAATGATACATCTTGCTTTGTTTATTGCTGGCTTCTGTAAGGTAACGTTATTTTTTGGAGACAAAATAAGCTGGGAGAAAGAAATAGCATACCGTACCGGGGGCTAATAACTTACTATAAAAAAAACTCTAAATTAAAATAGGCATTTTCAAAGAGAAAATTATGCAATTACGTGTCGCTTATTTTCTTGTCATAAGAGAAAATAAGACAACTAAAAGGGGGGGGGGGTGAAATCATTTATAATTTCTGGTTTCTCTTTAATTGCGATTTGTACGTAACAAGATTTAGAATTTTAACACATTGCCTTGTAAAAGTAGTGCATTACATCTGTTTTCCCCTAATTTTCAAATCATTTTTGTAGTCAAAGAAAATTAGAATAGACAGAGAATGCCCAATCTATTTTAAATAGTTATAGTGACAAAATTTTGTATTATGTACTGAAATTTACAAATAGAAAAGTATTTTAACCATTTACTAGCATTTTATCGATATTTAAAACTTTCTATAATTGATTATAAGTTAGAGGAGATTTTGAAATACAGTCACAAACTCAAGTGAGGGGTTTAGGTTAATCGAGTGTGTCATATAATCGGGGGTTACTGTATTTGTGCTCAGTTAAGCGTCGTTTACACGGAGCGAGTTTACTAGCTACAAGCCGGCGAATTCACTAGCTGCTAGTAAACTCGTCCCGTGTAAACACGTTGACTAGCGAACTATCTGGCAGCTCAGCGAGTGCGAAAAAAGTTGAAAGCTCGGCTACTTTTCTCGCTACTCGCTGGCGTGTTAGCTACCTGGCTAGTAAACTATCTGTGTGTAAACGTTGTTGCTAGTATCTAGTGGTTCGTGGTTATGTGTATGTAAACAATGTCTACTGAAGTAGTTCGTGCCGGCGTGAATGAAACGAAATAGATTTTTTCGAACAAACTTAACAATTAGGATATGTTTGAGAATTATTCACTGTTTGAAATAACTACCGTAATTATCACAAGGTGAATATAATAATTATTTTAGATAGATAGTTTAAAATACTAATGTCGGGGAATTGCAGTTATCAATGTATTGAGACTGTACAACATTTAGAGGGCAATAATTGAAAAAAAAATCTGAAAAAAAAAAGTTTTGGAGTATTAGTGCATAGATTCGTATAATTTCCACTATTTTTCACAGTTAAACTACCTGAAATTACTTTTAGTAATTAGTATTACAAATATGATAGGAATTTTACTGAGGGTTGAATGCTTTAAATACTAAATAAAATAATTTCAAAATAAACTTGCAGAACTATGATGGCGTTTGAGGCCACTAATCTGCAGATTTACTAGTTTAATTATTACCATAGGTTTCATTAATATTACAATAATTTTTTATGAGAGATGAATAAGTAAATGTTTAAGACAGAAAATAATAAACTTTTAACAACTTCAGTATTTTTTTTTTTTTTTTTTTTTACGAATTTAATATTTCCAACTGAGCGAAAAAATGCCCCGGCCGGGAATCGAACACAGACATTGGCTTACAGGGCCAATGCTCTACTGTTTAAGCTAACTGGGCCGACAACCGGTTAGCATACTTCGCTCAGATATGCTCACCGGTTGTCGGCAGTTAGCTCAAACGGTATAGCATTGACCCTGCAAGCCAAGGATCTGTATTTGATTCCCGGCCTGGGCATTTTTTTGCTCAGTTAGAAATATTCAATTCGTATGATAACTTTACCAATCAGTTTGATTGTGTTAAAACAATAGTTTGATTTTATTTAAATGGGGAGGGGCTGAGCCCTATGAGCCCCTCTTTTCCATATGCCCTTAAACAATATTCTCTGTTTCCTGATTTGTTTCATTGATTGACAGATAAAATAAACAGGGCAGAGTTATAAAAAAAATTATGTCATTAAAATATTGAAAATTTTATTAACCGCATGAAATTAATTAAAAGCAGCACTATTTATAAAATTTTGGTGTTATTATATTTCAATAAGTGCAATTTAAAACTTAAATGTGATTAATTAGGTTTTCAGTTAAAAGATTTTATGCCCTATTAAACATCACTGAAATTGCATTTTTAACAATGATTACATGGGATGTCCATTACTGAAAATAGACTAATTAAACGTTACAATAATGCAAACGGATCTTAAAACCTTAAAAATTAATGAAATTTTATAAATGACCATTAGAATATAAAATTCAAATTTCATCTTTTAATTTCGTATTGCAGTAATCTGTGTGTTTTATGTTCCATAACACAGGGTACTCTTGGTATACATTTAAAAACTCCGCAATATCATTTGCGTTCCCCTTCATTTTTCCACAAACACACACAAAAATAAAAAAAACTCAGCACTTAATATAAAAACAAACACTGTTTACAGAAAGAAAAAAGAACATAAAAGAAAGTTTTAGAATGCAGCAAGTGATGCAATAGCGAGTTGGCTACTGAGCGAGTAAACAAGTTCGTGTGTAAACGACCGCTATCTCGCTAGCTGACTCGCTCGCTACTTTTCTCGCCGGCTTGTAGCTAGTAAACTAGCTTCGTGTAAACGAGCCTTTAGACTAATAATTATCATCCAACCCTTTTTTCATGAATGACTGTACATCCACTTTTCCAGCAACAATACTTTAAAAGCAGAAAAACAATTTCTAAAATTTCATGCCATGGATAAGTAAAGTACTTACGGGTTGTTTCTAGAGATTTACCTTTTGGGTTTGTAATAGTAAATTTTTGATAATATATGTATATATATTTTAAATGTACATAATATAGAGGGTGTTTCACACATTTTTGTAACAATTTTGACTTTCTCTATGATTTAAATTTAAATGAAAAAAAGAAAAGAAAACCTATATGGCATCAATTCGGAAATCGTCTGCATCATTAAAAATATTCTTCGCTTTAAAATATCGCTGGTAAGTAAACAATGGATCAAGGAATATTTATTGAGATCTACAAAGAGAAATACTCTAATTCGATCGTTAAAAAACTGTAAAAATTAGGTTTTTAATATTTCTACGCATAAAATAAGTGAAATAATTAATAAAAAGGGAAAGAAATGTCGAAGTTTACAGCTAACTTGGTAAAAGGAAAAAAAATGCATACCCTTACATAAGGTAAGTTCACTACTTATTTTATCTAAAGTCACAGCATGTCATGTTTTAAAAGAAAATCCAACTCCCTAAAGAACGAACGTTAAACTTTTCTTTAAACCTATCTATAGGAACTGTAAACAAAATTATAAAATCAGATTTAAAGCTAATAAAAAACGTGATGTTCATCGCCTAATGCGAAAATACACTATATTGCCATTAATGACCGGCAACTTTCAAATTTAGACATTTTGTCGAATATTTAGAAATGTACTTGACAGATTCTGCTGGAATTTCAGGATTGAAAAGAACAGGTATGACCTCATATTTAGCATTGTCGATTTGATAAGGGGGGCAATTAGGGGGGCAACAAAAAATCAAAGAAAAAAATATAATACTTGGGATCACCCTGTAAAATAAAATGCACGAAATGATCTATCGCTACCGAATATAAATAAACAGGCATTGTGCAATATGTATATTCTTTTGTGTAAGAATAGCATGTATATTAAGAGAGTTGTAGCGATTTATTTAAAAAAATTAAAAAATTCTTGCATGTTTTTTGCTTATAACATGCAGGGTTTTCAACCAAATTTAATTCCGGTTTCAGAAAACCTGTCAAAATATAGTAGATACAATATAGTGCAATTGGAATATAAATATATTAAATATTTTAGAAAATATAAGCAATTGTAAGAAATTTTTATCTGCACATGCGCGAACGATAACAAGGATCATTTTACATAATTGCCGAAACGTCAGTGAAGGCTTACTGTGGAGACACGAAAAGTTTTGATTTCCGGATGTCTGTCTGTCTGTCTGTCCGTCTGTTCCGCGATAACTGCCGCAAAAAGCACCCGATCAGCTTGAAAATAATTGGGCATATTTGTGAGATACCCGGACGTAGCTGTATAGTTTTTGGTTAAATTTGGTTCATTCGTTCGGAAAATATGGAATATTTTATTTTTCTTTATAATGCTTTTCTACGGCAAGTCAGACGATTTTCAAATTTCGATTTGTTGAAAGAAAATGGCACGTTTGATTAATGGATTTAAATGTCAAATTATGGATACTAAAATTCCAAATAAAGGTTTTAAATTATTCCTATTATATTGAAGTTTTATCAATATAGCTATAAGATTTTTTTATTTACGTGTATAATGTTTTGAGGACATTTATACATGTATTCCAATAATATAAAGAATTTTTAAATTAATTTTCTTGTTTTACGTGATACATATTTCTTTTTTTTTTCCTTTTCTTCGTTGCCTAGCGACTGTTATTAGTAGCCTATCATTGCTTCAAATATGAATGAAGTTAGTAAATTACGTTAATTTGTTGCATGTACTATTAAAAGGCTATCACAAAAAATATTTTATCGCGCCAAATCGATGCAATTTATGCAATTAACAGTGGGCACGATAATGAATTATTTTCCAGTAGATTTATAGATCTCCAGATATGCATATTTTGGGGGGCTTTTAATATGTTATTGCTATCGCATGGATTAGGATGTTTAAACTAATGTTTAACCATGCTATTAGTGAAAAAAAAAAGTACAGTTAAAGGCATGTAAATCCTTTTTAACACTTTCCAACATGGATGAAAAGTATTTATGACTTCAGTTTTTCTATCTGTCGCCTGCCGTGTTTCTCTACGTGCTCTAACTCGCGTAAATATAGTCGGGATTGCATGTAATTGATATACGTTATTGAGGTTTGCCAAAGTATGTTTGGTATTAAAAATGAAGAGTGTAGCATTCATAGCTTAATTACAGGGGCCCTCAAAACTATTCCGTTACATTATAGTCTTTGGGAAAAATCGTCTGCGGTGTATTTTAATAATGTTACACAATTTTAAACGTAATGAAATTTATATACTTTATTAAGGTGCACTAGAACCTGGTTACTATAAAATATGTTATGTGTAGCACTTACAGCATGCATACAGGGAACTCAAAAGTATTCATAATATTACAATCTTTGAAGAAAATCCTTTTGTGGCGTTTTTTAATGATGTTACTCTGTTACAAAATAATAAAATTGATATGTATTTTTGAAACATTTTTGTAGTATATGGAGTGCAAAGCATATGTTTTTTTCAGGGTCACACAAAAGTGGTCGATTAAAATGTGGTCTACGGGGGAAAAAAACTCTTCACAGCTTATTTTAACACATTAGCGACGGGAAACGAAAATTTTCGTTTTTATTCAGAATACATCATTGGCTAAGGGAGTGACTTTTCTACCTTACAGAAAAGACATTTATATTGTGTTGTCCATATTTTTTATAGATTGTAAGACATTATATATTACATCCGTACATTGAAAGATATTTACTGCTGCATAAACATGAAAAACATATCTCAGAAACCAAATTCCGAGACACTTTCAGAAGAGGGAGGAGCTTCTACTGTTTTTAAACCCAGATTTAATTAAATTGCCTGTCGTCAGTGTGTTAATTGTGTTGCACTAATTCAAACATTATGAAATTAAATTACATTACTGTGATTGACTACAAGAAGCTTGAATATGATTTGTATCGTATTTATCGTTCATTTATAGGGTCACATAAAATATTTCGGATACAGTTCTGGTCTATTAGGGATGATTGCTGAAGAGCATTTTCGATTATGGTGTGCGTTTTAACGTTAAGTAAATTTGTGCTTAATAAGTAGTGCTTAAATATTGTATAGACCATGTACAGGGATACACAAATGAATTCGTAAGTATAAATGAAAATGAGCGCGAATTGCTTCAGTGTTTTTTTTTTTTTTTTTTTTTTTTTTTTTTTTTTTTGAGTTATGTATTTCCCAGCCCAAATACATTTAGTATACTAACAAATGTTTGCAGAATTTAAATAGAACCATATACAGGACTCCTCAGAAACTGGATATATGGTGCACACTATGCATACTAATCCCCGGAAATGTGAGATGAGCAGTTTTAAGAGGGTTTTTTGTCTGCATTAAATTTAAATGTTATAGACGACGCGTAAAAATCTTCACGTAATATACAGGGCTGTAGAAAAGAATTCATGTACGTTTCCGTCTATTGGTAGAATTTACTAAAGGACATTAACACAATTAATTGATAATTACAAATGTAAATTAAATTACACTACGAAGGGGTTCAGGGGGGCTCTGCCCCCCTGAAGAAATCTACTTTATTATCTAAAAATTACCAGAATAAGTAGCTCATGAGATTTTCAGAATACCATTACATAACAAGGGGTTTAATTTAACGCTTCTAATGTCAGAAACCTTCGAAATATTTTTTCGTTTTATAAATGTTTATGTAATTTCAAAACTTTAAATTTCGTTTTTTGTAGAAAGATTAATATTACTCAAAGGATGCTAAACACAATGAATTGTAGAGCTGACGTTGAGGCTCCTGATCTGCAGATTTACTAGTTTAATAGTCAACTCTATGGAGCAACTTATTAAAAAAAATCTAGTCAAATATCGTAAAAATTCAGAAAGATATCGACGTTAGAGTGAGCAAATTTTTAGTTGTTCTCTAAGAGCAGCTGAATGATAAGGGATTTTCCACAAATTGTCATTTTTAATTTTTAATTTTTTTCCTCTTTCATTTTTTATTGATGCTTTAGTGCTTCTTGGATAATCACCAGAACGACCTATACCATGATCAAAAGAAGTATCAAAATCGAAGCATTTTTTCCAAATCTACTCGTTGATACTCACTAAATACTAACTTTTTTCTGAAAGCCAGTTAATAAAAAAGGGCAATTTGTGTAAAATCCCTTATCATTCAGCTGCTTATAGAGAACAACTAAAAATTTGCTTACTTTAACGCCGATATCTTTCTGAATTTTTACGATATTTGACTAGATTTTTTTTAATAAGTTGCTCCATAGAGTTGACTATTAAATTATGCAAAATGATCCTTGTTATCGTTCGCGCATGCGCAGATAAAAATTATTTCATACAACTGCTCATATTTCCTAAAATACTTAATATATTTATATTCCAATTGCACTATATAGTTTCTACTATATTTTGTCAATTTTTCTGAAACCGGTGTTAAATTTGGTTGAAAACCCTGCATGTTATAAGCAAAAAACATGCAAGAATTTTTTAATTTTTTTAAATAAATCGCTATATCTCTCTTAATATACATGCTATTCTTACACAAAAGCATACACATGTTGCACAATGTCTGTTTATTTATATTAGGTTGTGATAGATCATTTCGTGCATTTTATTTTACAGGGTGATCCCAAGTATTATATTTTTTTCTTTGATTTTTTGTTGCCCCCCTAATTGCCCCCCTTATCAAATCGACAATGCTAAATATGATGTCATACCTGTTCTTTTCAATCTTGAAATTCCAGCAGAATCTGTCAAGTATATTTCTAAATATTAGACAAAATGTCTAAAATTGAAAGTTGCCGGTCATTAACGGCAATATAGTGTATATTTCTGAGCATAACATTATATATATAGATTGTTGTATGAAAGATATTTGGCTGGTGAAAATGGAATATTGCAATAGAAAAAGATCAATTTACAATCGAAAAAGAGCTAAAAGTTGGTTCAAAGAAAGCAAGGGAAGTTTCTCTAAAGGTTTGATTGGTTATTGCTAAATTCTCTTATAACGTTAAACTTAAAATAAGGAAACTAGAAAAAAAAACTGACTCTGATTATAATCAGAAAGATGTTTTAACACCTGTTTTCAAAGAAAATATCCCATCACTTTGCCCAAACATTCTTTATTGTGTAAAGTTTCATGAGGATAAGGTTACTAGCTATACCTCTAAATCTGCTGCTATATTTTTAGAAAAAAAAAAAAAATAGAAACGAAACTGTAATTGAAGCTAATCCTTTTAAATACATCCTAAGTACCCCAACCTGTCTCCGATTGTTTTACTGTACATTAGGACTTTTAAAACAAGCTCTTTATAAGCGACATTCGAAAACATTGGTTGGATTCTGGAAGATAAGGGAGAGGTCACCTCCTCCTTGTCAAGGAGGAGAACAAAATAATTATTGATATTTTAAGAAAAGCACCTTTAACTTGGAAATGAAGAGGTAATATGATACTTCGTCAAAAAGCTATCAGACTGAGAATATTATAAAATAAAATTCTTATCTTTTCATATTTTTTTTTTTTCAAAACTCGTTTAAAAAATATGTGGATCAAACCGTTAAAGATAAGAAATAAATGATGTGGATAGTTTGTATTTTAATTTATCTTTTGAATAATTGACATCTTATAAACTGATTTTTTTAATATAAAACAAAACAGAATAATAATGGAATCACTTATTTTGAAAACTACATAAGTCACCAATTAAAATTTTTTAGGGACTAAAACCTGCGCTACAATCATTAATAGGTTATAAGTTATTTATTGTATAAAAAATAAAATTTAAAAAACAAAACAATAGAACACTTTCGAACTATGTTAATTTTTTTTTTTTTTTTTAAGAAATGCGATATTGTGCTTACAAAGGATATGAAGAAGATATTATTCATATTTTTATTACTTGCGTATTTGAAAATACAGTTAAATCTGCTTCTTAACGCCTACTTTTTAACGTGAACATCATTTAGGTGCCAAATATTGCTAGATTATTTAGATTTTGAATGTTATTATTTTTAATAGTACTATTTGCATTAATAAATCGCAGAATTTTTCGACGCATGTCAACGGCTTGAAGATTTAAGAGAAATTAATAAACTGTATATATTTTCCGAATTGAAGTAAATTTAATCTATGACTTAGAAACCATAATCAAATTCAAAGCCAGTAAAAAACGTTATTTTCCATATGAAACTTACGAAAATAGTTAACGAAATAGTTTACGAAAAAAGTTATTTCTGATGATACGAAAAACTGGGTGGGGGTGGGGGTGGACTTATTTCTGGTACAAAAAGACGGAACTGAAACCAATTTTTTTTTTTTTTTTTTTTTTTTTTTTTTTTTTTTTTTTTTTTAGTTAGTTCTTAAATTGAACTGAAATCGAGTCGGTCATCTATCATGTCCAATTAGTTTCGATGCACATTTAGTTGCAAACGTGTCCCTGAAGGTAGGTTAACGTGTGTAGGCAAAAAATTATAAATAATGCCAAAGTTATACTATTCGGAAGTAATGGTGTTCAAAATTCGTAACCCTTGACACATATACATTAAGGCACTTAATCATAATTACCATCGCGTTCTATCATGTTTTCTTCTTGCTTTTTTATTGGTTATTGGAATACATCTTGATATTGTCATTGACTAATATTTATTTTTGCAGTAAATGACAATTTTTTCGTACCTTTTGAGTGGCAACAAGTAAATAAATGTATTTAATTTTTGTCTACACACGGCAACCTACAGTCAAGCACACGTTTGCAACTTAAAATGCATAAAAAATAATTGGACATGACTGACGGCCGACTCAATTTCAGTTTAATTTAGGAACTTAAAAAAAAAAAAAAAAGCAATTTAACAAATTACAACAACCATTTGGAAAATGATTTTTTCGAAGACTAAAATTTAAGACTTAAAAAATCGCACGGAGTTGATCACATATTACGTACACCATGAATGAAACATTAACATTCCTGGACCCATCATGAGAAAATTTTAAGAGAAATTTCAGTTTTACAATTTTCAGTACTGTAAATTTTTAAACTTCTACGGAGCTGGCCATACATTACGTACGCCATGAATTAAACATTAATAGTGTTATTACACGAAAAAATTGCAAGCGACAAAAATCGCCTGCGACCCGTCAGATTTTCTGAAACTTACGTATTATCCAGTGGCGTGGCGTCCGGTCATCGCTGGATGCGGCGATGACCAAGCAATATTTTAAAACTCTTAATAAGCTTTTAAAACTCTACGATCCAGTTTTAGCAGAACATTTGGAGTTCATGTATAAGTGAAGGTAAGATTTAAAGTTTCTTTTTTGAACATTCAACCATTGAATTTTAGAGTTAATATTTTTTCACCACAAACTTAAATAATTGCGATGACCACCGAAAATTTTCACGCCACGCCACTGGTATTATCTACCTGAAACTTGCGAATTATCCAACCATTTCATTGGCTGTTCGGGAAAACGCTTTTCCATCGTCAGATTTCCAAGAAAATTTTACGACCCATTTTAAATGAAATTTCATTCTTAAATTTCTAAACATCCCACAATATTACTTTTTACACCGTCGTATAGAGAAAAAAATGTACTTTTAAATGCAATTTGTTTGAAAGCTGTATCTCAATTTGTTTCTGAGTTATTAATTTTTTTTTTGTAGTTTTTATTACTTTTTTGTCATAGTGGCAACAGAAGTATCCATCTCTGTTAAAAGTAAAGGGAAATTACAGATTACTGTATAGACCAATCAGAAAACGAATAAAATGCGAATTCAACCAATAAAAAGCTTCAGATATGCTTTTAATTTCCTACCCTGATGAGGACAATAACCATTTTTCCAAATGGTTAAAAGAAAAAAAAAAAAAAAGGAAAAATTTGTTTCAGTTCCAGGTTTCCGTACCATCAGACTTTTATTTTATTTTATTTTTTTCAGTTTTTCGTAATATCAGAAATAATTTTTTTTTTCTGTTTTCGTATCATCAGAAATAACTTTTTTTTCTTCCGATTTTCATAGTTTACTATGGGAAATAGCGTTTTTGTTATTGGCTTTCAGTTTGGTTATGGTTCAAAGTCATAGATCAAATTTACTCCAATTCGGAAAATATATACGGTTTTGTTTATTAATTTCGCTTAAATCTCTGGGCAGTTGACAGACATCGAGTTTGAAGATATTGCTAAATCCATTTCTGAATCACTTGCTAGGTATGTTCCTAAAAACTATGTTTATTTTTTAATTAAAGAAAAAAATTCAAAAAAACTTAAGAATAATGTAGAAAATTGATGATAAATCTTCCATAATCATGATTTAACTGGAACTTAATATTTATAATATATGCATTTAAATTCGGATTTTTTTCATGTAACCGGAATGACCTATAACTTCTTGCACGCAATAACAACAATTTTCCAGAAAAAAAAAGTACTAGCTCTTTTGTTGCTAATGAGGTAATTAATGAAAAGTTAATTAGAAGACGGTGTTAAAGTACTTCATTACATATACATATGCGCGTACACACAAGTACGCATACAAACAATCTCACATAAATACAGTAGCTTACAAAAAATGAGCGGACACTGAAAAAATTCCGAATTATTTTTAATAATAATTTTTAAAATATAATTTATAATAATTTCTACTGTTATAATAAATGATTCACATCTTTATCTTCACATGTTATGCATTTTCGGAAATAAAAATAGATTTGGTGCTTAAAATTACTAATTTGTTTCAAATAGGTTGAGAATTATGCTATAAAAGTTAGTGGACATTTTTCAAACTTCAAACAAAACCACCTGTTATAAATACAAAAAAAAAAAGATATATTTTTCTGTGTAGAATAAAAATAGGAACAAGACTTTCAAATTCCTTAAATTTAACAATTTAGCAACTTTTTGGATAAATTATTCTATATTTAGATACAAATTAAGTCCCCCGCCCCCTTGAAAATCCAATGAATGTCTTTCTCAGGAGCAACCACAACAACATAAAATGTGAAATATTCGGAATTATAGCAAAATTTAATTTAATAACAAAAACAGATAGGAGAGAGTGGGGGGGAATGGGACACTTTTTACAAAAATAAGGAAATCAACTTTGACACGAAAACAAAAATTTCGATATATAGAATACAAAATGAAATACAGTAAACTCTGTCTAAGGCGGAATCTGTCGGGACTGAGAAAAATTTCCGTGGTAGACAATATTCCGGCTTATGCAAAAGAGCGTGATTTATTGGATTGAAGCATACGTCAATCGAATACCGTTTTATGTTTTCGATAAAAAGATTGGATCTTGTGTTATAATGAATTAATTGCTCGCGATCTTTCATTCGATCTTTCATTGATTGTCCTGACTCGAAAATCTGTCGAAAACTGAAATTCTGGAAGATCCTTTGTCTTTATAAATAAATGAGAAACGCTATTCAATTTCTTAGTAACGCTGTAATACCTACAAATTTGAAGTTTACACAAAAAAAAAAAAAAATAATAATAATAATAATAATAACTGCGGGAATGAGATAGAAAGCCATCACTTTGAATTTGAGTACAACCTTAAAGAATAATATAGTTTAGAGACAATACATATTTTCATAAATGTGCACTCAACTAGTAATAATAACTTTTAAATGCATATTTATATAGAAAAAAAAATGGCATAAGCAAGAATTCCTTAAAATTTAAAGTTTTTTTTTTATTAACTTTTTTAAAGTATTACGGAATTTAATTTTTATGCTCGAGATTGAGTATTTGACGTATATATATCAGTTTTAAAGTTTCATAAACGAAATGTCTTTTATTTTTAAAATATCCATTTTCCGCCTTATGCAAAATTTTGGTTTCGGTGGGACCTTAAAACCCTTTCCGTTTCCGCGTTAGGCAGATTCCGGCTTATGCAGCAAGAATTAATGTTATTTTCTATGGCTTCGCCGGGACTTTCAAAATTTTCCGCGGTAGGCAGATTTCCGGCTTACACAGAGTCCGCCTTAGACAGAATTTACTGTACTTTCTAATGTCCTGGAACAATATAGAAACACAATCTGCAGAAACAATTTCGTAAATAAAGAAATCGTAAATTTCAAAATGTATCCCATACCTTCCCACTAACAGATTATGGACATGGATTTATGGAGGTATGGGACAGCTATAAAACAATGTATGATAAGGGACAAATAGTCTAATGTTGGCTATATATACAGTCTAACAGAGATTGTAGGTTGATAATGTCTGTTCTACAATATCGAATCCCATTACCTTCATCACTGGAAGGAAAATTCAGTATTGTCAGTCAGAGATAACATTAAAAAGTCATCAGTTTATTTATTTACATTTTAAAGTAAATGAATATATTTATAATGTTATAATTAATGTACTACCCTCGAAAAATATTTGCATATTGACAATTTACATTAATCTTATTAAAAAGAAGGAATTAGACATGTCCCATTCCTCCCTCTGCCTTCTTTTATGTTAAACTTCTTGTCTAAACAAAAATGCTGCTTTTAAGCATAGTTTAAGTTAGGGATAATATACAGTATATTGTTCCATAAATGGGGAAACTATTATTTCTACGCATAAAGAAGTCATTAATGTACAAAAAAACATAAAAACTATATGAAGCAAATTTACTTTTGATTCTTGAAATAATCTTTTTCTTTATACAATCTAAAGTTATGCAGATCAGCTTCTTTTTTTCAGCTGAAGCTTGGGGTACCATTGCTTCATCTAATGTGTGACTGATGAAATGATTAGAATGATACATAAAGAGAAAAACCTACTGTCCCATTCCACCCCACTCTCCCCTACTCAAATGCGTTTTCGTTTGATTTACATCTTAAATAATATATTCCATTTCTGTATCTATAGGGGAATATATTACTTGACGATTACCAAGAATTTGCGGAATTTAGTGACATGATTTTTTTATGTGTATTTTAGACAAATGAGCAATTTTACGAATTAAATATATTATCAACCCCGGAAAAATATGTAACATTATAAAGATGAAGATGTGAAAAATTTATTTTAACCGTAGAAATAATTAATTCTTTAAACGTTTTTTTAATTATTCTTCACTTTTGCATTATTGTATATGTAGACGTACACGTATACCCATAAAACAAAGTTTCAGGCGTTCAACAACTTTCGTCTGGGTACATTCGACGTCAAAATAAATGAAGATGCACGTCAAAAAAAAGTTCAGACTAAATCGAGTCACTGACCTTTTCTGCTCTGCAGATATCCATAAGCATCTGCTCGACGGCATATTTAGTCCGCCCATACACATTAGTGACATTTCCAGCTGGATGTGCCTCGTCGATCGGCAGGTACTGCGGATTGCCGTACACCACGCAAGAGCTGCTGAATACCATATTATACACTCCGTGTTCTTTCATGACCTGGGGGAAGGAAACAAAAAAAATATATACAAACACGTAATACATTAACTTTGAAATTCAAGGCTGAAGCGTCACGATTCGCTTTAGAAGTGATATAAATTGCGTTTTTGTAAGCGCACCTTAACCCTTTATGTACTGAATTATGAATTCATGAAAATTTTATCTTCTAAAGCATTTTTCGTGAATTTTTTAAATTACATTAGAAGATTTACACGGATTAATTGAATTTGAATTTATAGGGATTTTGTGCACTATTTATAACCCCACTCAAATCTTTTATTTTAAATATTTTTCTTAGTAGTTTGTAGAATTAGGAAATGTACAAATATAATGTTCTTGCAATAGAAATATTTCCAAATTGAAAAATCCCCCCCCCCTCCCTCCATCAACGCCAAGAAAGCTAAAAAGATGCAAAGGCAAAATAAATCATCCTTTTAAAAATATTTTTGTTTTGTGTAACCCATAATGCTTTGGGAACAAGATAAAGTAATGTATCTGTAACTCATTCTAAACTGTATTACAACTAATCGATTTATTAAATGAATTTTATAACAAGTTATTTTAATGGTACTTATAAGTACCATCAGTAGATAAAGGGTTAAGGTGCGAATAGACGTCTCAATCAACTATTTTCACAGCCGGCGTCTTTTTTCGTGGTTACTTGGTGTTTTTCGCCTTTAATAGCTTTAGGATGAAACGGACGGGCATTCTGCGGAAGGAAAAACTTTCCTTCAAGTCTATCTAATTTTATTTCCTTTTCAATGTTGAATGGTTGAATCTCCCCATCCTTTTCTGAAAAAACAACAGACGGGCTGAGAGGAATAGGTTTCCTGGGAAAATGTTGAAGGAAGTCAAAACAGGCGTTTAAACGCAGCCTTTACACTCTCAGAATTAGTTTTAAATTAAGTTTTTTTGTTGTATTTTTTTCTCCGGGAGGAATTTTTTATGACCCCGGTGGACATTACAGAGTTCTGGCTGCGGGGATGTACTTTTTGACCATTAAGGTGGTTCTCAAATTTCCTGCTCAACAAACGTGACTACTTTTTTCTGACTCGTTTTTAAACGTAAAGGCACACAATTGGTAGGCATGACTGTTATAGTGATTTGGAATCGAATTGCGTTTTCTATTTTTTTTTTTTACATAAATAAATAATTTATCGAGTTATAAGCGATTTTTATCCCGTGAGGACAGTTTTTTTCCCCTTTATCTTGCTGTCACTTTTGTAAATTCGATTCAAAACGCCGAATTTGACAATATTTTCTGAAAGATCTTTTGCATTTACCAGAAAAAAAGGGAATACAATGGAATACAAATATTGATTACATAGTTTCTGAATAACAACACCTGCCTATTTCATGCATTTCTTAGTAAAAGTGAATTAAAAAATGAATCAGAAAGTGGCCCCTTTAGATTTGAGAACAGCCTTAATAAGCATAAAATCTCAAGTCCCCTGGAAGGGGTTTCTCCGGCCGTCGTCTCCTTGAATTCATCTTGCTCTGGAAGAATGAGCGCCGGAAAGATGGGGGGGGGGGGGGGGCATTACTCCTACCCGGATTTTAAAATTTTATTAACTAATTTTTTTTTATAGCTGATGATCTGGGGGGGGGGGGGAGTAAAATTTATCTATCCCAAGTGATTTAAAATATTTGCAAGGGAAAAGGGAATCGAGATTTTTTTTTTTTTTTCGTAATAAGCAATTATGCTCTTTAAATATAGCAAATTCCACTCATATGCTGAGATATTTGAAAACTTATTAATCTATGACATCTTTTTACTCAAGATAAACATCGACGTTTTGGAATCTTTTGCTCGCAGTCAGGCATGAAACTACTAAATTCGTTGACACACCAAGGTCCTGTGTGTTTAGTCAATCACGAATGATCGGTACTGCGTGCTGTGATTTTTCTTGATAACATGTGTTTTTTCCCAGAGCAGAAAAACACGAGAATACATCACTTATAGTTAAATATATATATATATATATATATATATATATATATATATATTAGATCTTCGTTATAAATACGTAGGGGAGAAGAGGTAGAAGTGCGACAATTTTTATAAAAACATTTCCTACTCAACATATTCTTCTCAATTTTGGACAGAATAGTGTTATAATAATGTTTAGTGTTATCTGAAACTAAAGAAATTAAAGATATGTCAAAATATTTGAAATTTGTAATTTCCAGGCCATTTGAAAATTGCGAATATTTCATTCTACTTCTTCCTCATGGATGAGAACAGTGGGACATATGGTAAGCGGGAGAAGCTGAGATAATTGGGTACTAATGTTCAATAAATTTATATGAAAAGATGAAAAATTAAAACCTATATATATATATATCCTCTTCCAGACCTCTATCCGTCATTGCCTTTGAAATATCATCCATCCAGTTCTTTCGTGGTATTTCCAGTTTCCATTTTTTTTGTTTGTTCCATAATTGAATGTGATTTTGGGTAGTCTTTCATCATTCATTCTTTTGACATGACCATACCAGATTAATTGCTTTTTTTTTATATCATCTAATATGGTTCCCTTTATTTTCATCATTTCCTTGATTCTGTCATTTCTTAATCTTTCTATTCTTGATATCCTGCATGATCTACTTAGGGCATCCATTTCTACTGCCGCTAGTTTCTTTCGTCCTGTCTCCATAATTCTCCATCCTTCTGCTCCATGTAACAATATGCTCTTTACAATAGAGTTGTATATATTATACTTTCTTTTCCTAGAGATCTCCTTACTCCACCAAATAGAATTCAATAGTTTTACTGCCTTTCTCCCCTGACAAATTCTGTATTTAATTTCCTGTGAGTCTCTTCCTTTTTCATGTCTACACCTAAATATCTATAATGCTTACAGCTTTCTATTTTTATGTTATTAGTTAGATTTAGGTGTGTCTCATTTCCTCCTATACATAGGTATTGGGTCTTGCTGACGTTCATGTGAAGTCCCCATTTCTGATATTCTTCCTTAATTTTCACCGTCATTTCCTCTAAATCATTTTTACTTTTTGCAATTATAACTTGGTCATCTGCTAATTGTAGAGTAAAAATTGACGTTCCATTCATATTAAGTCCCATTCCTCTGCATTTCTCCTTCCACTTTTTTAATGCTTCTTCAACATAAATTTTAAAAAGTGTTGGGGAGATACAACATTCCTGTCTGAGTCCTTTATCTGTTATAAAACCTCTTGATAATCTTTGGCCTATTTTAATCTTTGTTTTTAATTATCTGTAAAGTTCTTAAAATTCAAAATTAAAATCCCCAGTTTTTTTTTTTTTTTTTTTTTTTTTTTTTTTTTTTTTTTTTTTTAGTTTTAAGGGTGTTAGGACTCAAGCTTCAAAATTTTCGAAATTTTATTTTTTTTATATATTAAACTTCCTTTTTTTCTGAACATTTTGATATAATTGTTTCCTTGAAATTCGTATTAGAACAGAAGTTGTGACTTTTAGAATTATACCCGCTCAATAGCTGAAGCGACGTTTCCGAAACTTTGAAGTCATTTTTCTCCAAATGACGTTTTGGGGCATAATGATAATAACGCGCAAGATGTCTAAGAAACTTCTGAATATTTGTTCATAAAATTTTCAAGACATATGTTTCATGTTAGTGTCTATAAACTGAACCTAAAATTTTATTTTTATTGTTCAAAAAATTATTTTTATAAGTGTCTATACTGCTGAAATTTTCAAAATTTTGTACCAGCTAAATAAAACTTTGTCTTAAAATAATAAAAATGATTTAAATACAAATTTATTTAGGTTCAGAGTAATTATTACAATCGGAAGTATAATTAAGCACACAAAAATTTCATTCCAGTTCCAAAATTTACTTTGTAATCCTGCACGTAAGTTGTTATACCAATTTTCTGCTCGACAAATGTCTGACAGTTTGGAACGCCCTATAAAAATTGATTCTGCATCGTGCAATTTTTTTAAATACATGAAATGAAAGAACACACTTATACCTTTCATCCCAATAAAAATTGTGTTTTAAAATCATATACATTTTAAGATATTAAATGTTAAAAATGGTCTTTTCCCCCCCTTTTTTTTTCCCAATTTAAAGAGTCCTGAGACTCTTTAAATTTTATATTCAAAACCCTATTTACCCCTTGTAAGTTTGTTTCGCGGTGTGACATTTATTAAGTTCCATCATTAAATCTGAAGAATTTTATGAGTAAAAATTGCTGATCTTAGCGAAACTTTAGTTTAGCTGCGGATACCGGCATCGAGGTCTTGCCCAAGCATTATTTTGTCACAAGTCCCCAGACATCAATTAAAAGCCAATTAAGATTAATTATCTTTCAATTAACGAATTAAATTAAAGTATCTTCCATTTTGGCACCTTCGTCCCCTGCTGGAAAATATTGTAAGCACGAACATATAAGCACAAAATGGTCAGAATTTGTAGATTTGAGGTCTTGGAATAAAACAAGTTCGGTCAACAAAATAAATCGCAGCTTTCTGTAATTAATTAAGTTTAAGATTATTTTCCAAAATTAGTCGTGATTCGCATAAGTTTATGTAGCTTTGCACACAGTCTATTACACGATACATCCAGTAGTTTAACCCGTTCGGGAACATGGGTGCATATATGCACCCTGAAAAGGTGCTTAAAACGCCTGAATTTGATACCAGTAAAAAAGAAAAGTAAAATTGATTTTATTTAATTACGACAGTTAAAAAATGATATAAAAATTTATAAAATATTTGAAAAAACTTACAAAAAAATTTAAACATTTTAGAAAATACAAAAATATATATTATTGTTGTAATGCTATACTTAATCTTTCTTCTAGACTCCTTCTTATTTTTACTTTTTATTTGAGCTCTTTTCCCATGCAACCCCAGTTAGATTTTTTACCCTTTTTTATGCCCTCGCTGCTACCAGCTATGAATTTTGCTATTTCATTTTACCTGCACAATCTTATTTGACGGGGATGTGGGGCAAGTGGCCACAGGCTCCTCGACCAAATCGTCTTCGAACCGAACGTGATTTATAAAGTTAAGTCAAATAATTAACAAAAAGTGGTGCCAAATGAATAAAATTCGTGTAAAAGATGCCGGTCCTGGATGGTTTAAGAGTTAATTAAACATATCACAACAAAATTTAGTCTGCTCAAACCGTTGATTAGTATTAAAGTAAAATCCGATATTTTCTGTTAACTTAATGCGTGTGGTCATTACGATGATTCTATATCAACTAACATAACTAAAAAAATTATAATTAAGGAAATCTAAAAAAAAAAAACTAATATTTTATCTCTATAATATTTATATTTAATTAAAACTCAGTTAAAACATATGTAGGACTAGTACGATGACCTATTACCAAAGATGCATTGTTTTCTTCATAATGTTATAAGGAAGTCCGCGTATATCGAGTATTTTCTTGCTTTCAAGTGGCGTAGGGAGGGAGTCCAAATGCTCTGGATACCATTAATGCTGTAAAGTTTTCTTCGCCTTGATTAATAGCAAGGAATTCTTCGATTAAATAAGTCGAGTAAAACTTTACAAAATTACTGGTATCCAGAGCATCTGGAATCTCCACCCTGGCTAAGCCACTGCTTGCGTTCCGTTCTCTTTCGTTATGAACGATTTGCACTGTTTCTTATGTGATTATTCATATTCTTCAACAATTATTTTGTAGAATCAAAACCACCTAAATTTCGAACTTACTTCTAATAAATAAATTGTGCTAACAACGTTGTTTTTGTAGTAGAACAGGGGCTTCTGCATGGATTCCCCAACGGCTTTCACGGCAGCAAAATGAATGACGAAATCTATTTTATGCTGAAAGAAAAAAAAATAATGTAAATAAGAAATATAATGTGAAATACAGGTTATGTGAAAGTTCCTAGCCTTAATTTACATTATATCATTTTAACAAATCACAACACCCAGAAATAATATGCGCCATTAATTGCTAAAAGGTGTTAAATAAAATTTATAACAAGTGGGCAAGTGTGATCGAAGATCGCACAGAGGGTTGCGTTTAATATTCCTTTCAGAGCACTTAATCCTTTAATTAATAAATCCAAATCGTTAATTTCTAAATATTAAATCCTTAACCTCTTTTTCAGAAAGAACATAGGCGGCAGCATCATTCAATTTAATTTTTAAATTATTACAATTGAAACACATTTTTTTAAATTAAATTTAAAATATTCAAGAATTGCTTTTCAGACTATTGTAACAGCATATATTTATATAGCTGAAAAGCATACTTAATTACATGATTTAATTCTAGCTTAAAAAAGAAAAGAAAGGGGGAAAAAAGAAGAAGGAAACCCTTTTAATGGCAAAAAAAAAAAAAAAAAAAAAAGCTCTTTTAATTAAATCCATCAGACAATGTAACGTAGTGAATTTAAAATTTTGCAATTTCTCAAAAAAATAATTTTTCGAATTAAAAAGTAATTGATAAAATATTTGACAACTTTTGGAGTTAAAATGGCAAAAAAAATTAAAAAAAAAAATCTGTAAAATTGAATTTTTTAGACAATGAAATATATTCCGGAGAAAATATTTCAAACCCTGACGCCGGGAAACCTTTTGATTAGGATGCAAATACGCTACCGCGAAGCCATCTAGCCTGCGCGAAAAAAGACTGAAATTAGGTACCGTTTTAAAATCTAAATCTCAAAAACAGTTGGATGTCATTAAGTCGTGTGATCGGAGGTATTCAGCTATAACTAAGCAAAATTTTAAGTCTCTAACTTTACAGTTTCTGAGAACGAACGAACTCTGACAGACAGACAGAGGAGTGAGACAAATAGGATCAGATGAACGAAACCCTAAAAACAGTAAAAAAGGTTTTAATAAAGTGTTAACAGTTAACATGTTTCGATTCCACCGAAGCCATTATTTAAAGAAGTATACATATTAGTTGTACACTATGACGCAAAAGTTTAGACAATGAAGAAATTCTTACATACTTTGAAAAATATTTATTCAATTTTCAAATCACTGCTTGAAATTAATGTGCTGTACATATAAACAATATTTATAACAAAGAAAAGTGGAATTGTGCATATTGCAATAAATTAAATGGTAACAAAAATAAACTGCTGTCTCAAAAGTTTAGACACAAATTAAATAAAATCGAAATAAACAATTTTTAAAACCTGGTTGCGCATCCATGCTTATGTATTACGTCATATACACGAGATTGCATGGAAGAAACTAAATCTTGCATAGTTTGTGGATCGATATCGTACCATGCATTCTCAATAGATGTCTTAAGTTCCTTTTCAGAAGAGTATTGTCTAGCGTTGCTATAAACTTTGCGACACATGATGCTCCAAAGGTTTTCTATAGGGTTAAGATCTGGGCTACATGCTGGCCAGTCGAGAACTCTTATATTATGGGAATTAAACCAAGATTTTGAATGTTTTGTAGTGTGAATTGAAGCATTGTCTTGCTGAAATTCCCACTGAGGACCCCCTAGAAGCTCAGCAAATGGCAGTAGGTTTTCTTCTAATGTCTGTGTATAATGCTGTGAAGTTTGACGACCACTGGTGAAGGTCAGAGATACTTGTCCATTATAGCAAAAGGCTGCCCAAACCATCACCGAGCCCCCTCCTTGTCTGCGACTAAAAAAACGTCGAGGTTCCTTCCGCAAGTCATGCCAATACGATAAACAACCATCTGGACCATCCAGATTCCACTTTTTTTCATCGCTAAATATGACTGACTGCCATTTCTCTCCATATGACATATGCTTTCGAGCCCACATAAGTCTTTGTAACTTATAATATGGTTTCAGAGCTGGTTTCTTCTGCATTTTGCTATAAACGATTGTTCCTTTTTCCAAAATTCGTCTACGAATCGTATCCTTTGATACAGAGAGTCCCGATGAGCGTTGAACTCCACGTACGCTCATTTGTTGAGTACTCGCTAGTCTTTGTATCAGGCGATCCTCTCGTACATTTGTCACACGTGGCCTCCCAGACCGACATTTTGCTTTATATTCGGAACCACTCGATAAAACTCGATAAATAGATTTTTTTGACCTATTAATAATAGCAGAAATTTCAGAAACGCTCTTCCCTTCACCTTTCAACTGCCAAATCCTTCAAACCTCATTCACTTGAATTTCTTTAGCTCTCGGCATGTCGACTATGAAGCGCAATCGTTTGCAGAACTTAAGTACTCCAAATTTGTGACATCATCGATTCTAAATTTGCATATGCCAGCGAATATTCAAAGAAATTTAGAATAGTGTCTAAACTTTTGCGACAAGCACATTTGAATTTTTATGAAAAAAATTAGTATTATAGCAAATAAAACGACTGTCTTTTGTACATAGCATTTTAAATCAGTTTTTGAATATATTTACAGGTTTTTGTAATTCTGACGTCATAATTCTACATTTTAAAGCTGAATGATGTCATTGTCTAAACTTTTGCGTCATAGTGTATAAATAATGATTGCACGTGCTACTATAGAATAATAGTTTCGGTGGATATGTAAACAGCAGGGTTCGTAAATATCATGATATTTTCGAAAATATCAAAAATATCCGATATTTTGATATATATCCGATATTTTCGATATAGATCCGATATTTTCAAAGCAGCCGACTTACCGCTGATAATAAGTGTTTTCGAGCATATCAATGGCGTGGCGTGAAAATTTTCGGTGGTCATCGCAATTATTTAAGTTTGTGGTGAAAAATTATTAACTCTAAAATTCAATTGTTGAATGTTCAAAAAAGAAATTTTAAATCTTACCTTCACTTATACATGAACTCCAAATGTTCTGCTAAAACTGGATCGTAGAGTTTTAAAAGCTTATTAAGAGTTTTAAAATATTGCTTGGTCATCGCCGCATCCAGCGATGACCGGACGCCACGCCACTGAGCATAATATAGATAAGAAACTAAAATATATTGCACTTAACATGAAAACTTAAACAATATTCTAAAAATGCATTTTTTTTTTTACTTAGAACAAAATTGAAGATGAACTAATTGAAAACAATAACAATTTGCTTTATACACTTATAAAAAAACTAAGTATAGGATTCAGTATCAAGATCAAGTATAAAAAAATCAGATATTTTTAAAACAAATACAAAAAGTTTTTAACTGAAAAATTTTAACATAAATGTAAGTATAAAAAATGTCTTATTTCATATTTCTTAACATGTTGTATAGTTTAAACTCAACTGAACCAAAACTTGAGAAAAGATTATTTTCTAATGAAGCTGTATATAACTGCTTATTTAAATTAGTTTATCTTTCAATGATTGTTCTGAATTATGTCCCACATAACTATTAATTCAACATTTAAAAATTAAAGCTTCAAATCCAAAGCTTGAAAAATATATTTGTTTCCTTTTTTGGCTAAAGAAGTCATATCCAAAAGAGACAAAAGTACTTTATCAGATTCACACAGTCAATAAAAGTTGAAAATTTATTTAATTTACACTGAAATATTACAAACTACGACTGAAAATATCAAAAATATCTTGCACACATTCATATTTTGAAAATAAATATCAAATGCAGAAAATATGAAACATCTTGATATATTGAAAATAAATACCAAGTATATGAAAATATCAAAAATCTTGATATTTAAAAAATAAATATCAGTTATATATCAAAATATATATCCATTAATATATATCAACGAACCCTGGCTGTATATAAACAATTATTTAAATTACATTTTATCTTTCAATGGCTGTTCTGAATTAACTGTCTCACATAATTATTAGTTCTACATTTAAAAATAAAAGTTTCAAACCTAAAGCTTGGAAAAGATTTCTTCTTTTCCTAAAAAAGTCATTGCTAGAGGCAAAAGTTCATTATTTACAGAATGACACAGTCAATAACAGGCAGAAATTTCATTTGTACACTTGCTTTGAATGTAAAAAATATAAAAATTATCTTGCTCAGTGATATTTTGAAAATAAATATAAAACATACAAAATATCAAACATCTTGATATTTCGAAAATAAATATCAAGAATTTGAAAATATCGAAAATATCAAAAATCTTGATATTTTAAAAATAAATATCGGATATATATCAAGATATATATCATGATATATATCCATCGATATATATCAACGAACCCTGGTAAACAGTTTAGTAAAACCATTTGTTACTTTTTTTTTCATTTTTATTTAACACCTTTTAGCAGTTAATGAAGTATAGTGTATACCACTTTATATAATAACATAAAAGGACGCGACATTTATTTTAGTAGATGTAAACACCGTGTGAACTAGAGATGCAACGGATGTCAGTTTGGCCGGATGCCGGACACCGAATATCCGGCCATCCTGTCGCAGTTTGTTTTGATCTGTCCTTTTGTAATTTTTATTTACCTTTAAAGAAATTAAGCGTGGATTTACATACTATTAATATGTTATTTTTTTTTTCAATCTAATTTTTAAATTTTCTACTAACAATTATTTTTATAATTATTTAAGTTTCAAGGCCAATATTATAATTAAATTATTTTTAAATCATTAGTTATAATAATATCAGCTAAATAGTTTAGAAATAATAAAATAATTTTACGAGAACAACAAACTGACGACTGATTACTTTAGAAAGAGAATATTTAATACTTTTATCTTCCTCTTTCTATATTATAAAGAACAAACATATCCATGCATAATGTTGTCGTCATTTTGATGGTGGCAACAGCGGATGTTTAAATTTAACTTTTATTAATTTTTACTGCAATTTTTTAAATTTTCAAATTAGGGCACATTTTTAATTTTTACACCGTCGAATTAGAGGGAAAAAAATGTGCTTTCTAATGCAATTTGTTTGAAAACTGTATCATAGTTTACTCATTTTTATTGTTTTATAATAATTTTTACTCATTTTTATTGTTTTATAATAATTTTCAACCATGATTTTTTTTATCTATCTCTGTCATTTGCAGACAGACTATTACAAAAGATAAATCTGTGTGCACTTAATATAAATAAAATAGCTCAGCATTTGTTTCCAGCTTATATTCCATAACAAAATTAATACTTTATCAATCTAAAAATAAAATATAAATAAAACACAAATTTAAAACATGTAATCGTATCCATGGAGGAAACAGATAGATGGAGATGCAGTAAGGTGCTGGGGGTGACGCCAAAAAAGTAAAACTAAAATCAGCTACAGTCGGCCCAAACACAAGCACGTTCTTTCACAAAAAAAAGCAGAAAACTTTTAGTAATACAGTTTTTAATTCATAATGCAATGGAATGCTGCTTTAGTATACTTAAAATGCACGGGGGAAAAAATGCACGGGTGATGTCAAAGAATTCGGTCCCTGTTCCAGGTGCTTGTTTTGTTTGGGCCGAGTGACAGAATTTAAATTTGAGCGATAACGCGAATCATATTGCAAACTGTTTTTACGGCATACTGCATCTCCATTTATCTCTTTCCTCCACGAATCGAACCACGATTGAAACACTGAAATTATCAGAATAAAAAAGGCTAGCAATCTGACGATTTCTTCGACTGTTTATTCCTGGCACAAGGTCAAAACGAAAGTATCATTTTCAATAAATTTCAAAATTTTAATTGAATATGTAATTGCTATTTTTCACATAAAAGCAATTGTTGGTATTGTTTGCGAAAAATCTAAAAGATATAAATTAAATTTAAAAAATCTATTAATGTTTCCAATTAAAAAGAAATATAAGGTTTTCACTTAAATTCTCTAACCCGGGAAGGAACTCCTTGTTTCTTTAACAGCGTATTTTCAAGCTGTTATCTCTCCTCATTAGCTATTGCTTTACTATTTAAATCAGCATTCGGAATCCTTGGTGATCCGCTGATCCGAGACCACTGAAAATTTAATCAGACCACTAATTTGAAAAATTTAGTGGTTCACAGAATCAGTAACTATTTTCCCTCTCTGAGAGGCAAACGTAAATTTTCTCAGCCCTAAGAAAACGGCAACCGATTGCAAACGACGATTTAATTTTATCTTTAACAAATTATAATTTTACAATTTATTATTCTGAACATTTTGAATAACTGCAAAGTAAGTTTGGTTTATATTCTAGGGGGGAGGGGGGTCTGCTCAAAGGGTTAAAGGGACTTAATAGAATTTTATGTAGTGGACCAGTGATGAGGCCTGTGGACCAGTAAATTCTCATGCTTATTGGTCCCTGAGACCAGTGACTTTTTTTTTTTTTAAATCAATTTTGACGTTGTAAAAAAGTTTTGTGTTGCGATAACAGCAGGGGCGCCATTTGGGGGAGGCTGGGGGGGGGGGCAATTGCCCCCCTCAAGGAATTTGATATTTCAAAATGTATCAGTCATCACGTGTCACTCAATTTTTTTTTTCTGAATTTGCACAAAAGCCAAAATAACATCAAATTTTACGAAAATAAAAAGTTATTTTAAAATCAGTTTAAGCATAGAATTTGACAATTGAAAGTGAGGTGAACTTATTATTAATGAGTACTTTGGCTAATTTTTAAAAGATGAGTGATAATCAAACTGTATCAATAATGTTTCGCTTCTATAATGCAATTTATAGTGCTCCTCAGATATACTCAACAAAATCCAAAGAAATGTTTGCCCCCCCCCCCCCCCCCCTCAAGAAATTTCAGAAATAGCGTCCCTGGATAACAGAAAACTTGTTTTGCTAGTTGCTACTAACATAACTGAACTGCATAACAAAATTAGTAAATTAATATATTAGTTTAACAATAGTACATTATTTTCATGAAAAAGAAAAAAAAACTTAACAGAATACATTTAAATATAGCAGAATGTTTTATTTCATACCTTTATCTTCCCTTTTTTTCCATGAACTTCATTGTATACATCACTTTACCTTATATAAAAATAAGTTTTGTGTTGTGAGAACAGAAAACTTATTCTTTCTTGCTACTAACACACTGTAAAATGAGATTTTTCTTCTTTTGATGAGTCATTCTGCGTTTTTTCCCTTTTTAACTGTGTCTGTTGCTGATATGCGAAGGTACATAATGTATGTGTAGTTATAGTATAGTTGTTCGCATGGTTTTATAGATTTAGAAACGCAATGCCAAAAATATAAATAAATCATTTTAAATTTAATAAATTAATACATTGTATTTTGCAAAATTAAATTATCAACTTTATAATCTGGAAATTTTAACAATGAGTTAGGACAATAAATGCATAATATGGGCTTATAGTTTCAGGCCCGATGTACTGCCGGATAATAATAACATCCGGCTACTGCCAAATATCCGGCCTACTGGCCGCATGCACTATGTTTGCCGGATGTCCGTTGCTTCCCTAGTGTGAACCAATAGGAAAAATTCACTACGAAATTATGTTGCTATCTAAAATATTTTCCAAAATTTTATTTCCACCATTAGAATGTTGATGTGTGTTGTCAGTGCACTACGTTTCCAAAAAATATTTCTTAAACAGTAAGCATTTTTTTTTTTTTTTTTTTTTTTTGAAGCAATAAATTTTACTTAATTTGAAAGTTTAAAATGTGCATTTAATAAATATATTAAATAATGAGTAATTACAATACAATTTCTTCATAGGTTAACACTGTTTTGCCGGTCTGCCGCGACTCACTTTTGATTTATATGAATATAATAATGCTAGAGCAGGGATTCTCAAATTTACTCGATTATAACAAGATGTGAGCATTACAGCACAGTTTTATGGATAGAATTTTAATAATAAATTCATACATGTGTATACGCGTGCATCTTCTCACGTTTTTCATATAAAAAAATTCTATTATACCTTTATATATAAAATAAATTTAATGTGAACATTGCAGCACAATTTTATGGATAGAATTTTGATAATAAATGCATACATTGGTTACGCGTGCATCTTCTCACGCTTTTATATAAAAAAATTCTGTTACATCTTTATATATAAAATAAATTTAATGTGAACATTGCGGGACAATTTTATGGATAGAATTTTGATAATAAATTCATACTTGCGTACGCTTTCATCTTCTCACGGTTTTTATATATAAAAAAAATTGTAATCTTTATACATAAAATAAATTTTAAAACTATGAGTAAATTAAAAATTAATTAAAATTTATAACATAATACTCTAAATTTTAAAAATAGAAGAATTGATCTAATTTAACATTTTGGCTAAGGTTTAATTTTTATAATTATAGCAACAAACTTATAAAACAAAGGAATTCTTAATTGTTGTCGAACTGCGAAGTCAATACATGTAATTCACTTACTTTGGTAAATATTCCAGATAGTCGTGGTTTATCCATTAAATCACATTCATAAAAAGTGACTTTTCTCCCCGTGATTTGCTCAACTCGTCGGAGACTTGGGGCATCACCTTTTTGGCCTAAAGTAAAAAAAAAAAAAAAAAAAAAAAAGCAAAATTATTCTTAGTCTGAATTCTTAATCTCCCCCCCCCTTTTTTTTTTTTAGAGAGAGAGAGAATAAAGATGGAGAAAAAATGTAATTAATGCCCTGCTGCCAATGTCTTTTTCTTTTACTTTCCCCCCTCCATATTTCGGACATTTTGCTGTTATATCCTCTTAAAAGCCTTTGTATTATTACGTATTTTATCGCTTACTAGATGATCCAACCTGGCTTTCCCGGGTTGTGTATTATAAAAGGCAAACGTGTTCGTGAGTAACGAACGCTGACGTCATTTTGGCATTGACAACAGCTGACAATTAAATTTCTGTTTTACTGTAGTTTTTTAATAGGGTGTCAGCGATTTAAATCAGTTGATTTAAATCAGCGATTTAAATCATGATTTTAATCAAGTGATTTTTTAAAAAAAATCATTGATTAAAATCAAAAATTTTCTAAATGTTTAAAATGACATAAAAAAAAGTATTCAAATCTAAGATTAACATAATTTGGGAAGTTTCTACAGATATTGTGACTTATGAATACATAAAACAAAGCTTTAAATAATTGTTTCTAAGCGTAATTCCTGAGTATTGTGAAAAATTTAAGTACAGTAAGTTTGTAAAAAGCTTGGTTTTTATCTAACAAACATAAAAAGCATTTTATTTAAAAATGATATTTAAATCTAATATAACTTACAATGTCATAATTTCCTTTTAATAATCAAGGTATTCATTCTTTTATATACAATAAACATAGCAATAGAGTATTAATGATTTAAATAAAATGATAAAATCACATATTTTCTGATTTGTTAAAATGGTGTGAAAAGCCTTATAATCAGTAAGGAAAACGATCACTAAATCACTTGTAAAAAATGTAATATTTGTTATTGTTAATTATAACTATATTAAACTGTGTAAAAAGATGCATTATACATTTAAAAAGCATCCAACTAAATGTTAAATAACTTCAAAACATTATAATATTTAGTAGCTATTCAAATATTTTAATGTTGTAGGGAAAAAATTTGATTTAAATTTCAAAAATACAATTTTTGTAATCTATTTATAAATTATGTGTGGGTTTGCTATTACATTGCTACAATTTTTGATCAATTTGATATTACATATACGCTTTAGAACCTGTGTAAAATTACTGGCTGCTTTATGAATTTATCAAACTATTATCACCTGTTTTCAACGACTTCTTCAAAAATGTAGATTGTGTTTTTAATTAAGTTAATTGTTTAATAATTACAAAATTTAATCTGTATCATCAATTTAAAATTAAATGCAATTTGTCAATAACTTTAAAATATAAGCAGTATTTAATATTGATTTACATAATTATTACAAAATATTAATGCACATAATGTTGTATGTTACTAAAGAAATTTTTAATTTGCAGTTTTTTGTAATTTCTGTTATTACATAATTAAAATTTTATTAATTAAAGCAAAAAAACATAGATTATGTTAGTAATTGGAAGGTTATTCATTTTTGAAATGCTTAATTCTTGGTATAGGTTTAATATTTTAACACGGGGGAAAAAATCAGAAAAATCTGATTTAAATAAAAAAAAATCCGATTTAAATTTTTAAAAAATCCGATTTTTTTCATTTTTTACACCCTATTTTTTAAACATCTAAACATCGCGCATTTTCAATTTTTACACCGTTCGTTGGCTAGGGGAAAATAAATGTAGACGTGTAGAAAGGAAAATATATCTTTAAAATCTAAAATTAAAAAGTTATTGTTGTTACGGGGGTCCGGGACACAAAAATCTTCAAATTTTCTAAGAAAAACTTATGGCATTAAAAAGTCTCCTTTTTTCAGCTTAAAATGACGTTTAAATGACATGTTTCTATCTTAATTGGAATGGAAATATTATATTTTTCGTTTTGGTTTGTTTTCAAAATCTAGCTTTCAAGCAATGGTGGTCGTGGAACAGAGTTCTTGTGAAAATGCGTTTTTCTTCATGATGGTTTTTTTTTACAATTTCTTGTATTTAAATTGTTATAACTCAAGAACCGTTAAAGATAAATGGTTCAAACTTGGAACATTTCTTTTTCAATTTTTCACTTTAAGTTTGATTCAGCAAATTTGAAAAAAAAAATCACTTTTGAAAATATGATTTTTTTAATAAAAGTTATAGCATTTTTAAAAACTTTTTACTTTAAATATTTTTAATTTAAATTAATATTTTTTAAATGCTGAATCAAAATTAAAACTTATATATTTCTGTTTATTTAAATGAAATAAAATTTAAATTCCACAAATAATATTTCGAGTTAACGATTTTAAATTACCCCACTTTTTTAATAAATCTTAAATTAATTTTTTTTTTTAATTATGAGAAGTTTTATCATGTGATTTTGTTTACAAATGATATTGTTAACCATAAAAAAAAAAAAAAATTCAAAATTTTAAGTCAATAAATAAAAATTATTTTAAAATGTGTCCCGGACCCCTTAATCAGTTTGGCACGAAAATAAAAGCGTTTTTATTATGTATTTTCAATTAGTCCAGCAAAATAATGATAATAATAAAACAAATAAGTTTTTTTAAGTATTTAAAAAAATATTTTGAAAAGCATTCTTTGCATGTTTCCATCATCATTTCTAAATTTTTAGGTCAAGAACATCCAGAATCTGATGATGATAATAATAAACACTACTAACACGGATGTCCTTGATTCGAACAAATGCCTATAAATATATTTTTTAACACTTCCGAACATAGCTGAAAAGTTTCTATGAATTCGGTTTGTTTGTCTGTCCGTGTTCTAAGTCTTGTAAATATACTCGGATTACCTTGAAATTTTTATATGTTATTGAGGTTTACTATGGAATGTTCGGTATTGAAAATGAAGCGCGTAACATTTATAGTTCGTTCACAGACACATAAAATAATTCCTTTACATTCTGATCTGTGGGAGAAAACTGTTTGCGGTGCATTTTATTAATGTTACGATATTCCAAACATAATGAGATTGATATGCATCGCTGGGATGCACTTCAACAATATGCCTTCTCATGTGTATAGAATAAGTAGCATTTATATTTTGTTTACAGGGATGCACAAAAGGATTCCATTACATTACGAGCTATAGAGAAAAATAGTTTGAGGCGCATTTCAATGAAGTATGATAATTTGATAATGATGAAATTTTAATGATAAATGATAATTCAGATGATAAATGATAATTCAGATGATAAATAATAATTTAGATGATAAATGATAATTTAGATGATAAATGATAATTTAGATGATAAATGATAATTTTAATGATGGATACGTCAAACAAGACAAAATTCCTAAAGCACACTCCAAGATGCATTTAATAGATTGTAGAGTGTTTATTATCATTCATTTGCAAAGAGACACAAAAGAATTCCATTACATTATGATCTATGGGGGAAAATCGTTTGCGGTGCATGTTAATGATGTATGATGATACTTTGATAAGGATGAATTTTTTATGATAAATGGTAATTTAGATGACAAATGACAATTTTAATGATGGACATGTCAAACAAGACAAAATCCCTAAAAGTGCACTCCAAGGTGTTTTTTTAAAATAGATTATGGAGTGTTTATCGTTCATTTATAGAGACACACAGAAAAATTCGGTTACAGGACTAAGATCGATAATTGTTAGTAGTGCGTTTTCCGCTGTGATATGCATTTTTCAATTATCTAATTTTTAGTGTTACGGTTGTGTGTATAAATTCTACAGATCGCTCAGGTCTATACAAAATAATTCGCATCACATATTACCGAATACGAACAGCAATGGCTGAAAATGGATTTTTATTGAGTTATGTGTTTTTTGAATTGCTTATTTAGATATCTCATTTCATTGTATGAAAGAATGAATTTTCTTAATAATAGTCTGTGAGTGTATCATAATCTATGCCTGATGTATGACTTTTCGTTCTCGCTTTGTTTTGTTTTTTTGCGTGAACATTGTAAAGAATTTTGTATCACTGAAAGCTATGGTGATCTTGAAAATATATATATATGGATATTGCTTATTGGCTAAAGGCAATAGGCAAGACACTTTGAGATGAACTTGCACAAATGTTTCTCGTGTAAGACTAATCCACTTAACTGTATTTTTTTTTTTTTTTTTCCGAAAACTAATCTCTATTAATTCTTACAAGGACAAAAACTTTTGCTCCATATTTTAATTCAGAATTTCGTACTTTGACCACTATGCCACCCATACTTGGTGAATGTATTTTCCTGCAGAATCACAGAGATTTGAATGCAATCACTTAACCATTAAGAGGTTACTTCACTTATGTGAAAGCACTCGCTTGCTATGGTTAATCCTATGGGTGATTTTTTTTAAATATCTCGTTTGCATTTCAAAATTTTTTGTTGTTACATTGGATAGCGGAGGTCAACTCTACAAAGGCCGTTTTTTACTTTTTCAATTTTCTTTGCAGGTTTTTCTTTTTATGAGGATACTTTTACTTTCGGACCCAAACAAAATTGAAAAAGTAAAAACCGGCCTTTGTAGAGCTATCTAATGCAAAACCTTAGCTATCTAATGCAAAAATCATTTAAAAATATTGAAATGCAAACGAGATATCTTTAAAAAAATTCTCCCATAGGATTAACATTAGCGAGCGGGTGTTTTCGCGTGAGTGAAGTAGCCCCTAATGACCATAGCAACGTACTAAGTGCGCTACTCGATGAAAAAAACTAACAGATGTGAAATTTTAAAATAATTACATGATTAAAATTTGCGCTTCATTTACACTTCTAGAGGTCTGCACGGGCCGAAATTTCAGGGTCCGGTCTTGGCCCGTTTATACTTTTGCAGTTCCCGGGCCGTTCAAAAGTCGACGAAATCAGGCCCGGCCCGACTCAGTCTCTACAAAACATTCCGAATTTTATTAAAATACAAATATATGATTTTTTTAAATAAATACTGCATACATATTTATAGGAAAATTCAACAGCACATTTCAGATACTTATGTTTGCAAACCCTAGAATACAGAACAGCAACATTAATGATAGCTTATAGAATTTTAGACTATTACATTAAAAAAATTATGTAGTTTAGAATAAAAGAAAAAAGATATTTAGAGGCATCACAACTCTTGAAGCTGTATAATAATAATAATAATAAAGGGTTTTCAAAATATTTCTCTATAACAATATAAAAGCGAATTTACGCTGGATATGTTATATTTCTACATTGATGTTGCCAAGTTAGCATCGACTCGTGCAACGAATTTATACTTATTATTGTCCCAATAATGCCCATAGAAAATTATTCATATTTTATCAGCTTAATTTTGTCCTCCTAACTTTGTTATATAGGGCCGATATGCCCGATTAATTTATTTCTCGGCCGGGATGGCTCGTTTATTTTTTTTTCCCGACTTAAAACATCGTCTTTATTCTGCCTTCCCGGCCCGTTTGAAAAATTGTCCTGACTTTGCCTCGCGAGCCAGACAGGGTACATGCTCGTGCAAACTTCTACCCTTTTCCCAAAGTTTCTTTAATGTTCAGCCAATGTTTGAAGTTGCAATATTTTCTTCACTGTTTCATTATTTTCAATGATAAATCGCCTCTGGTGTACTAAATGTGCCACCTATGTATCTATGTAATATATTCTATTTTCTTTCTAGATTACTTACAATATATGTATGTATATTATTTATACATATAAATGTGATCTCTATTATTTTTATACTGGTATAAGATATAAGTTACTACTATTCTTTAGCAACAAAAATTGATATTCAGGCTTTAACAGGCGTTGGCACATGAAATGCGCCACCCATGTCTTTATGCTACTCCAAACTGTCCGCGTTATGTTAATTCTAATTAAGTTAATTTGCAACAAGATATTAACAAATAAATTTAGAAATTATATTAAAATAAAACCTGATTTTAACTTTTATTTTTAATTTGGCAAAAATAAGTTCATCAAATGCAAATTTTAAAATAATAAAATCAAAATTATATTACTGATTTCGACAGGAAAACACGCAAAAAATTATTTCCCCGCTTCAATATTTCATCAGATATAGATTATACAGTATTCAACTATCAGGACATTTCAAGCATCGGGCAGTCAGCATTTCCCGAACATGCCTGTTAATTCAGGAATAACTGTGTATTTTTTTTTTTTAAAGTTTATATTACCTTTTTAAATTATGGACTATTCTAAACTATGTGACTAATAATTCTAATCTATGCTTTTTATTATTTTTCCTCAATTAAAAATTATAAGAAACGTTTCTGATTTTTTGAAAATCAATGATGGGGGAGAGAAAAGAGTAAATAATTTTACTAGCATTTTTTTCTGACTACCAGATTTTATCAAATTTCTAAAGCCCTGGTTATAACAAAAAAAGATTTTGTGATTTATCACCTGTGGCCAGATGACGGCAAAATGCCTTAAAATAAATTTATTATTTTATAATTAAATTCCAAAAATATTAAAATGTTGCATTGTTCTCGGAAACACACTTGTGTATGTAATATAGCTTTTATAATTCTAGCCTATCAAGAAGTGGGTTAAAAATCGGTTTCCAAAATTCCATCTTTACATACAACAAGCCGGTCAAACGTTGCAAAAGGGTGCGTTCGTACTATAACTGGTTTTGTAAATATTCAGTTCTCTGTGCAATAGCTGTTGCACTGCTGTGCAAAAATGGATAAATACAAAATTTATTACGATTATATGTATTAAATTCAGTAATACGGAAATAATAGGACTCCATCTTAAATAGGACGTCATCACCATAGCAACCTAGAATCATTACCTATCATGGGATAGCAACGAATTAATTACGCATGATAGGATTTAATAGAATAATCAGCATGGCAACCTAGAATCATTACATATCATGGGATATCAATGAATTAATTACGTATGACAGGATTTAATAGAATGAAGAAAAAACTTTTATTAATATCTTAATAAGTTTTGATTCAATTTCCATAAAATTTGAAAGAACTTGAGAAAATTCTGCAACGATTACATATATTAAATTCCAAACTATTCGATTGGGCAGTTTTTGCACTGTTATATGCGGACATACAGATAGACGGACGGAACAGACAACGATTATAGGTGCTACGTATTTATACACTGTTAGAAATTTCAGTAAAATTCGGGGAGTTGACTGTAAAATTATAAGGTCAAATCCCTTTTTTAAGAAAAAAGTCCAGTGCCCTTATTTTTAACAATTTGCTGTAAAATTCACAGAGGGGACAAGTAATTAAAATGCCAGTGCCATTCACTTAGAAAAAGAAGTCCATCTCCCGTAATTTGAAAACCAGGACTTCACCGTGAGCACGTCATTGGCTGTTAGAAATCAAACGTCACCGCACTACGTCACGCAAAAGCAGTTCCCGTCGGGAAAGAAGAGGCAAGAAGGAAGAGATTTTCAAGTTCAACTTCAATGGAGTCTGTTAATTGCCTGTTTATTTTTTAAGGAAGGATCAAGTATTCTGAGTAAGTCTGTTTTATTATTAATATCATGCATATTATATTTATATTTTAATTATTTTTTAATATAATATGGATTAGACTGTTTTGCTAAACAAACAGCGTTTATTTGTCATACACCCTGCCTAGTAATGGACACCCAACTCGCACGATCGTGCGGGTCGTGCTTAATATACGTTCTTTGGGTTAGACATTCATTTAAATTTTTGCTTCTCAGTCATTTGTAATAAAAACTTGAATCGAACGATAGTTCTGGTTTGCAGATAGAGTAAAGTTTCATTTTTTATCAACAGGTAGCGGTTGCAGTCCATATTTTACTTTCTACAGGCATGACTATCTTTGTTTACAAATACATCGGGTCTTAAAGGGATGAAAAGTAATAAATATAATTATTTTTATGACTGTATTTCAAACCATAATTTAATGAATACATACTAATGAAACAAAATAGTTATTTTCAAATAAATTTAACCATTAGGATACCAGTAATTAATAAAATATTTGTGATAATCATACTGTTTGCATCAATTATTGTAATATTAACAGAAGGTCGATGTTTTAATTATTTTAGATTGATAGTTTAAAATACAGTAAACTCTGTCTAAGGCGGAATCGATCGGGACAGAGGAAATTTTCCGTAGTAGACAATATTCCGCCTTAGACAAATTTTACTCAATGTATATGGATTCGCAGGGACTTAAAAATCTTTCCGAGTTAGACAGATTACCGTCTTACACAGAGTCCGCCTTACAGAGAGTACTGTACTAAATATCAGGCAATTACAGCTATCAAATTATTGAAACAGTGGCTTATTTAAAAGGTAATAATAAAAAAAAGTTTTGGAATATTAGTGTTTAGTTTTGTTTCACTATTTTTAACAATTAATCTTCCAGATACTACTTGATATATCATTTATAATAATTAATATTACAAATATGAAAGAAATGATATTGTGAGTTGAATATTTTAAATACTAAATAAAATAATTTCAAAATAAAATTGTAGAACTGATGTTTAAGGCCGCTGACCTGCAGATTTACTAGTTTCATAAATATTACCTATAACTTTTATTAATATTACTTTTTTTTTTTTTTTTTGTCAAAAGGTGAATAAGGAAACATTTTACTTAACTATATTAATACAGTACTATTTTGCAAGCATTCATTATAATTTTATTGCATTACAGTCGAACCTCGTTAACATGAACCTCAAGGGGAATCAAAATTTTGTTCATGTTAACAGTAATTCATGTTATCAGTATCAAATCTTTGTATTTGTTCTTATAGGGGACTGTGAAAACAATTCATGTTAAAAGTAATTCACGTTAAGCGTGTTCATGTTAACGGGGTTTGGCTGTATTACATTCAAATTACTGTTTAAAAAATGTAAACAAAGCAATTCCGCAAAATTCTAAGAATCCGCAAAATTCTAAAATCTACACAACCCCTGGTCCCAAGCGGTGCGGTAGGTTTAGCTTTGTGTTACCTACACCCAGTCCTTCATGTTTTCATACCTTTGGGTGCAGGAAAAGACAATGATAAACCTACAAGTCAACTACTAAAATTGGGTTTGCATGTGTTTTCCACCAAGATATGACTTGGCAGGCCAGTTGCATTTTAACATGCTAATCGAGTTCTGTCTAATCCTGGAATTTCAGCCTCCAACTCAATGAGGTGATTGTCTGTGCTGCCGTCTCCGGTCTAAAATCTACGTAACTTATTGTCCGTCAGTAAATAGTGGCCACTTTAGCTTTCAAGCCTTTTTTTAAGAACATAAATTTGATTGTTAAATTTTTGTATAACAAATTGAATATATAACAGTAATACAGGTATAAATTACTTTGAAAAATGCATTTAATAGTACTTTCAATATTTTTAGCTATTTTTCTGAGCTGATAATTTACAAATAATTAGAATTTTGATATAGGGTAGATGTGCCAGTAATGGACACTCCTTAATGTTTTTAGTTCATAAAAAAATAACTAATAAATATTTAGCTTTAATTATTTTTTTAATAATTCCCCCTTGCATGTTTTATAAAACTGGGTTATTGTTGACACTTTTAATCAAACTAATCAGGAAGCAGAAAATAATGTTTCAAAGTTTCGCTGTTTTTCTGTGAAAATCTTAATGAAGAGGCTAAGAGCTGGCTTCGTTATTTAATTAATTTATATATTATTTATTTTCTTGCAAAATTTGAATGTTTTTGTTTGAGTAGCAATAGAAAACTTAGAATTTTATATACTAATGGACATTTACAAAATTTCATTTATTTTTAAGGTTTTAAGAGGGGGGTGTCCATTACTGGGATGGTTAATTAGTCATTTTCCAGTAATGGACACCCCATGTAGACATTGCTAAAAATGCAATTTCAGTAATGTTTATAGTGCGTAAAATATTTTGACTTAACTGCAAACCTAAATAATCAAATTTAATTTTTAAATTATACTTACCAAAATGTAATAACACCAAAACTATTTAAAATAGCGGCTTTCAAGTTATTTTATGTGATTAATAAAATTTCAATATTTTATTTTATTTTATTTTTTTTTTTATGAATATGTACCTTGCATATTTTATAATCTGGCAATCAAACCAGCCAGGAAGAAGAAAATATTGTTTAAGTCCACTGCGTCGGTGATGGAATTTTACTGAAAGTAATTGGTGTCTGTATGAGGATGTTTGGGGGGGGGGGGGTGAAAAGGAATACATTAAGAGCAAAATGGGGCTAGGACGTTATATAATGTTTACAAATAGTTTAGAGTTTACTTGAAATAAGCGATGAAATTAACTTAAAGGATGCTATTTTTCCCTTGGTCGATTTTCCGAGTGATAGGGCTCGCGGGGCAATGATTTCGGATAGTGGGGGCATCGAGGCGTCAAATTTTGTAAAGAAGTGCAGGCAGGGCGGCCCGCTCTGAGAAAAAAACGCCTAGATGATAAAGGTCAAAATTAGTACTAGCCACCGGCCACAGGGCCAGTAAATGAGAAAAAGTGGCTAGTGAAAAATTGTCTATCAGCGGCCACCTTCAAGCCACTTTTTTACAAGGAGAAAATAAAAATTTCTTGGATTTCATCAACAATTCTACTTTTTTTGGTTCCAATATATTTATATTAACATATTTATTTGGGCTATTCAGTTTTAGATTAATACTTATAGAAATTTTACTGTTTAGTATTTTTAATTTAAAAAGTGGCCACTAGTTTAAAGAAAGTGGCCACTTAAAAAACTGTCCTACCGACCAGTGGCCGCTAATGAAAATTCCCAGTTTTGACCCATACTAGATGAACTCTGTGAAAAAAATGCTTAGAATGAACTCTGGTAATGTACCAGGGTTGGCAAGTTTCTGCCAGAGTGGTAGCGGTTGTAACCGGTTAAAACCGGCATTTCAGAAACTAGTTTCTGCCAGTAAGTGGCAAAAATTGACAGAAACTATGAAATAATATTAATAAGAACTTTAATGTGCAATGATTCATAATTCACACAATCACATATGTATTTGATATGTAAACAATTAAGTTAAAATTTAAAATGAAAGATTATGAATGTTATTCAAAGTTGCAAAAAAGTTTCAAAATGATCATATAAATATACTTTGTTTATATAATACTAATTTTCTTTCACTTGAAAAACAGAAATTTTTATAATGGTAGTCTGATGCTGTACAAGTTTAACTATTAATATTGTTGTTTAGAGTTGAATTTCTATTTAAACGTAAAAAGAGAAATTTACAAAAAATTCTGTGATATTTTAACAAATGTGTTTTTCAGAGTATTTTTAAATAAATAATGCAATACAATAACTTAAAGATTATGATTCTTGTGAAAACATATTAAGTAAATAATTGAAGTACAATAAATAAGAGAAAAAAAATTTAATGAACTATCTTGTACAATTATTTTACAATATTGAAAGAACAAAATTGCCGCTCAAATATCCTATTATTACTTTTTCAACAGAACATTCCATAGCACAGGACAAATTTTGCTAATCTTTCTGAACTCAGACTGTTTCTTAATTTGTTCTGAATAAAAGAAAAGTTTGAAAATATTCTTTCAAGACTGTCATTACTTGCTGGCAATGTCATTATTGAGGATGCAAAATTTGAAAAATCCTCATTTTCACCAGTATTCGTTTTTAAAGACGACCACCACACAGAAGTCAAGATATTTTCTAGGTCTTCCTTCGAGAAATGTGTTTCTGGGACAGGAGTCGATTTTGCTTCAAAGGATAGTATTATATATGGCACAAAATTGGGATTAATATCAGAAAGCAATTTCCTTGCCTTTTCTTTATGTTCATATGTCAATTTCGATCCCATATACTTAGGATGAAGTAATTAAGCTAGCATATGGTAGTCGGTTATTACATTGCATTAAATCTTCTTTGAACCTTTGTATTTGTTTGTGTTGTAAGTGCAAAATGGGGTTGGTATATTTTCAACTAACAGTCTCAAATTAAAAAAAAAAAAAAAAAAAAAAAAAAAAAAAAAACCCTCAGATTTGTTCCTTTGAATACTGTATTTAAATGAAATGTTTTTTAAATCCATGGAATTACAAGATCCACATATAACTGTAACATTTCTATGAGAGATATTGTTTTACTGTTATTATTAAATTATTATGTTAAATTACAGAAAGGTATTCTGAGTAAGTATTGATTATTTTTCTTTTCTTTTCATTGTTTAATTTAAAATAAGTCTTGGATATAGTTTTCTATTTGATTTTTAAGCTGAAATTTTAAAATACTCTAATAATTGTTTACATATCAAAAATTTTATCTGTTACATAACTCATTTTTTCTCATACAAATCTACTTATTTTTTAATTAAAACTACCCACAATATTTCATTTGTTATTTATACTGAAAAAAAAAAATGTACTTAAGGAATTTAATACTACTAAAAAAATCTCAGATTATGTATGAAATGTGTTTATGCCAGTTGTTGCCAATTTCTGCCAGTTAAAACCGGTTATAACCACTTTCTGCCACGGCAGAAACCCTTTTCTGCTGGCAAAAAGCCAGCCCTGTAAAAGTACATTATCGCAAGAGGCTACTGTACAGGGTTGCAAAAAAGCCGGCTAAAATTAAAAAAAGCCACGCCGGTGGCTTTTATTGGTTTTAACCGGCTTTTTTTGGCCAAAATTGGCCTTTTTTGGCCAAAATTGGCTTTTATACAATGAAGCATTTTAATTATATATGACACATTTTTATGTGTTTTTTAATTTGTTTTAAAGACATTTAGTTGAGGTAGAAATCAATATAACCCAATATTTATCAATAATGAAGACATTAATATTGGAATAAAAGGTCATACCAATTGCTTTGTCTGGTTTACAGGTTTACACTGACCTTAACAATCTTTTTTTTAAATTTTTATTGCTTTATATAATTAAAAGGGACAATGGTTGCTTAGTTATACATTTTATTAACTAATTTTAAGGGATATTAATAATACAAGTATTATTTTATTTCTCATAAACATTTATTTAAAATTGCACATAAAGTCATTTAATAAAAACATCATTTTTCTCTATTAAAGCAGTATTATGAATAACATATGCATTAATTTATATGCACTATTTTAAATAGTAAGTAGCTTTTCAAAATTCTAATTCAACAAGTTTAATTTGGAGAATTTTTTTTTAATTGTTCTCTTTATTTTATGCACTTACATGTACTAAAATTTCCTCAAATGTTATATCCTTTCTAATTTCTCTTTCAACATTGTTCATTCTACTATTTTAATCTGTCCATATGAACATATCTGGAATAAGTTACATAACAGCTTAGTAGCAGAAAGACTTTTTGCATATATCATTTTTATAAGTATTTTTTATATAATGATTGCTTATTTACTTATTATTGCTCAAGTATTATATAAGATAATTTCAGTTATTAAATACATATAAGCTATTTAGCTTTAATCAATTTTAAAAGTAAATATCAGATGTAAGAATGCTTCTATTTTAATGTGTGGCATTTTCTTATTCTTTCATATAAACTTTAAAATGTGTGGTATGTGTAGAGCCATGATAAAGAATTCCAAACCAATACTTTAGAGTCTTAATTTAATGTATTCTTCTGAATATTCATAATTTTTTTTTCAGACATAATGCTTCCACAGTTGCAATCTAGCAGTTATAAGGTCTTATTTATTTGACAAAATTTAATAGAAGTTAATATTTTTTTCATAGAAAATATTTATAAGTGTATTAAAAATAAATTAATCCAAAGTTTATATGAATTATCTATAAACCACCTTTTTGAAAAATAAAAGCCGGCTTTTTTCAATTAAAGCCGGCTTTTTTTAAGCGGCTAAAACCAAAAAAAGCCGGCCGGCTTTTTTTGGCCTGGCTAAAAGCCGGCAACCCTGCTACTGTAGTATAATGTGTCATGTCTTTATGCAGAACAAGAGCATCCCAAAATAATTGTTCTTAAGGTGAGAAACAGTTTCTAATGGAAATGTTTTTGATGAATGATTTACACAATTTCAATCATTTCTTTTACTCTGTGTGTAAATAGTATTTTTTATAAAGTTTTATGATAAAAATATCCTTTCTTTGTGCACTTTTCTGATTTAGGGTAGATGCACCAGTTTTGGCCACTGTACTAGTTTTGGCCACATTGGATCAATTTGTCCAATATTTAGCCTGTGAATTAGTGCTAACAAATAATAGGCATTCTTACATTTTAAGCAAACTCTCTTTTATCATTTACAATATCATTTGTTTATTTTTTGATAAAATATGACTTGCAAAAAAAAAATAAATGTGTGAAACTGTAGTGTGTGCTTACATGTATTAAGATTTTTGCTTAGCTGACAAGTTTTCAGAATCTTTCAACATTAGGCACTTATTGGGTTCTATTTGTTCTGAAACAAATTGCTATTAGGTTTTATGAGGTAAGCTTTCTCTCTACTGCAATTTTACATTTAATTTAATTATTTTAACAGTTTAATGGAGGGTGGCCAAAACTGGTGCATTAAATTTGCTATATGTACCAGTTATGGCCATGGGGGTGGCCAAAAAGGGTACAACATTATGTTCCACTTTTGGCCACATGATTCATTATAGAGGGAATTTTAGCCATTTAATAAATTTAAGAACATCTGGAAAAATCAATTTAATTTTGTTTTATATAGTAATGGCTTCAATAATAATAATAATAATAAAAGCAAGGCTAATGGCAGTTCTTATAAAAGAGATTTTGTTATTCTCTGTCCAATAGATAATTCACTTTAGAAAGAAGGATATTGTGCTAGTCACTAAAGAATGATATTGCTAAAGAAAATATAGTATATTGTGTTTAGTATTGATAAAACAAAACGGGAGGTGATATGTAATGTTTAGATATGATAAATAAACTAAAACATACATTTTGAAAGATTTTACAACTTATAAATTAAAAAGTTCAATAAAATTATAGCATGATTTAATTGCTTGTATTTTTCTAAAGAAATGGAGAAGTTCCATATTTTTTGCAATATTTCAGGCACACGGATTTAGAAATACTAAATGTTGTGAAAATCTTTACTAGAGATATCTAAATACAAGTAAGAATGTATTTCACATTATTTAAAAAAAACAGGATTCCTTTTACCAAGTTTAAAAGAGATTCTGTGCTATTTAACAAATGGCCTAGAGGGAACACTGCTCTAAGATAGGAAGTAAAATTAAGGCCATTCAAAATGTAATGCCAGCACTACAAGCTAGCAAAGTTTTGGAGTAACTCGTTCTTGCCTTACATCACAAGTTTGCAGGACGGACACCACTTTTCTCTAATAATGTTGAATCTCAAGTAGTAGATCTATGTACTAGGAATTGAAGTTAAAAATCAATTAGAAAAGTGAATTTTAGATATTGTCAGAATACTATTTCCTATAAAAATGGAATAACTTTTAAGATTCTGCCCAGAAAATTGTAGCCGGCAAGATAGAAACTCCATTTCAAGAGGAAGACCAGGTATGAAATGGTATGATTTGCTTCTGAAATCACACCCTAAAATAACTTGCAAAGAAGCAAGGTATTTAAATAAGGCACAAGCTAATATAAATCAAAAGATGATTTCATAACTTTTTGATGAAAATGAAACAAAAATCAGAAAATGCTTCCAAGAAATATAACTCTTTGATGAAGATTCAAGCGTTCTAAACAAGCCACAATCCATGAATAATTATAAAACTGATTAAATAGTTAATCTTTATGTCCTATAGGCACTGTTGTCCCTTTTATGAATCAAATTTAAATATATTTTTTGTTTTTTAATTGAAATTTTCAGTTAAAATCAACATAAGTATATTTTATTTGATGTTTTTATCAATTCATAAAGAAATTTGCAAAATTCTCTTAATACAGCAAACAAATATATGTGTGGTAAAATAGATGTCGCATAAAAATGCTTTATTTTTACTTATTATCAATTAAAATGTTTGTTAAACTACATGATATTGGAGTGGCCAAAACTGGTGCATAGAGATGGCAAACTGGTGTAGGGGTGGCCAAAACTGGTACAAATTGGAAAAAATTACTTGATGAGTTATTACTCACAACCTAAATATTCTGTAGAAAGTCATTATAGTTAACAGAAAGACAATTAAATTTACTAAAGAATGATGTTATTATGATTTAATATGCTTCAATCGATCAAGAAATGTAAAATTTCTATTTCAAATTTTCTCTAAATGTGGCCAAAACTGGTACATCTACCCTACCTTTTTTTTTTTTTTTTTTTTTTTTTTTTTTTTTTTACTCTGTTTCATTTTTATGAATTTATGTTATGGTGCAGCATAATATTTATGAAACTTCAGTTTTGGATGAAAAAGGCAACTGAAACTTGTCAGCGAAACAAAATTTTAACAATATATATTTTTAAAAAGTCCTGGTAGATCATTAATTGAATTGTACGTTTTACTGAGTTGTATGTTTTGTTATCCGGTCCCGGGCAAAACGTATAACTGGAGTTCCACTGTATAACACTGGCGTCCGGCTAAACGAAAAGTACTGATTGCGGATTTTAGAGACTACTGTACATATATAGAAGCTATGCGAATAAAAATTGATCATGAATTCGAATATTCTAAAATGGTTATCTTTGTATCTGTTTATATATGTATGTGTAAATATATATAAGGGCTGGATTTTTGCCAGCAGAAAATTGTTATAACCGGTTTTAACTGGCATAAACACATTTTGTGACATAATCTGAGACTTTTTTAGTAGTATTTAATTCTTTAAGTACATTTTATTCAATATATTCATACACATTACGTACATTCATAATCTTTAGTTTTAATTGTTTACATATCAAATATAAGTTTGAATTATAAATCATTGCAGATTAAAGTTCTTATTAGTATTATTTCTTTGTTTTTGCCAATTGTTTCTGCCATGCTGGTTTTAACCACCCCAGTAGAAATTTGCCAACCCTGATATATATGTATGTGTATACTATACATATGTGTGTATGTATTAGGGATGCAATGAATATTCGGTTTTGGTCGAGTAATACAGTATTCGTCCAAATAGCTCAGTTATTTTATAGCCAGCACTGAATATTTGGTATTCGGCCATGTTACCGAATATTCAGTTTGGCCGAATATTAAACTATTCGGCTTGGCTGAATATCGAACTATTCGGTTTTGCCGAATATCTATATATATACATATCACACAATATATTTATGTATATACATATATACAGGGGTGGGGAATTTCTAGAAAATTTTACCAGCCAGTAAAATGCAACGTACAGTAGAAACTTTTTAGGACAAAATTTACGAAACTCAAAAATAGTTGGTTACTATTATTATAATGCATTTTCATTTTTTTTCCCCTGTAAAATTAAGAAATATAAACAAGAGATGAAAGTTTATTATAAAATAGAACTTAGTACCATGTTTACATCGCAGTAATTAGGAAAGTTGAAAAATATAGCTAACTACTTAAAAAAAAAAAAAAAATGACTATCTCTATAGTTTGCAGTTTTCAAAGACTACCTAAAAATTCACTCGCCCTGTGAGAAAATTCACTCGCCAGTGGCAAGTAAAATGATGCACTCCCCCACCCCTGCATATATATATTCTATGTATAACACTGGTGCCCAGCTAACCAGTCCAGAAAGTACTAAATATGTTTACTTTTATATATATGTATACTATGTGTGAGTGTGTATATATATATATATATATATATATATATATATGCACGATGTAGGTGTATATATACACTGGTGTGCAAAAATTAAGGATGAAGCAGATAAATTAGCAAAAAATGCAACAGAACGGAATGAAAGACCAATCAGAGGATAGACCTGAAACAAATGCAGTAGGACATGCCCATATATGGCATACGACGTAAAAAGAGGAGGTTCTAAGGGGATAAAGCACAGAGGTGGTGGGCGATATCTATTGCATGGTTTACAGTGATTTCAACAAAGGTTTTTTTGCTATCGCTGTGTGATATGGCCAAGAAGGAATCCAGGAGATGTCATCTGGATGACCTTACACGAGGTCGCATCATTGGGAGGTTGGAAGAAGGTCGAAGTGTGACAAGTGTAGCAGAAGAGTTCGGGATCGCTCACAGCATCGTTTCAAGAGCCTGGAGTGCATTCTAAATGATAGGAACAGCTGTCTGAGCATTCAACAGTGGTCGCCCACGAACAACATCAACAGCCGAAGACCATTATATTGTATTACAGGCAAAAAGAAACAGGTGGCAGACAGCTGGAGGAATCGCAAGGCAGATGGAGCAGACTACTGGACGTCAGATATCACGTTTTACCGTGGCTAGGAGGCTGCACAAAAATGGTCTATAACGCACGACGACCAGTACGGTATGTACCATTAACGCCTGCTTATCAGCCACGCCTGTTTCTGTGGTGCCAGGAACACAAAAACTGGACACAAAAGCAGTGCCGGAGAGCAGGGTACACGTAATCACCCCTCCAACATCATCGAAAGGGACCGTTTTGGAGGTGCCTTGTCTGGAGTTCTTGTTTGGGGCGGTATCATGCTTGGTAACCGATCGAACCTCCACGTCTTCCAAGGAGGTTCAGTCTCTGGTGCCCGCTATTGCGCCGAGATTCTCTTGTCTCATGTGCGTCTGTTTAGAGGTGTTGCAGGTCCGGACTTCCTCTTCATGGATGATAACGCTCCCCCTCATCGTACAGTGGATGTCAAAGAGCTCTTGGAGAGTGAAGATATTCAATGCATGGATTGGCCTGCAAAGTCCCTGGACCTAAATCCCATAGAACAAGTGTGGGACCTTCTCGGGAGACGCTTGGCAGCACGTGACCAGGTGCCAGCAACGATTCTGCAGCTGCAATTGGGGTTACAAGAGGAATGGACTTGATGCCTCAACAGCTCCTTGACAACCTTGTCCTCAGCATGGACAGACGTTGGAAATCTGCATTGCAGTCAGTGGTGACCATATCCCCTATTAAAGACAGAACTTATTTTGCCAGGTGCCTGTAAGATGAACATTTCTGTCTTCCTGCAGTTGTGCTCCAAGTTGGCCTTTTCAATAAAGTGCTTGCTTTTGTATCCTTTTGATTCCTTGTTTAGATAGTTTTTATCACTTGTCTCATATTTTCACATCTTGGAGATCTTATTGTATGATTTCAGTCGATGTGGAAAACTTCTGCACGTCGTTACATTCGAAAAACCCTCTCGTGCTTAATTTTTGCACACCAGTGTATATATGTATATACTATGTATGTATGTGTTTATGTATATACTATGTATGTGTGTATATATACTATTATATATATGTGTGTGTTTATATACTATGTATGTGTGTATATATATACTATGTATGTGTGTATATATACTATATATATGTGTGTGTTTATATACTATGCATGTGTGTATATATACTATTATATATATATGTGTGTGTGTATATATTTATGTATATATATATATTCATGTATAACACTGGTGCTGGTGACCAGCTGACTGAAAAGTACTAAATATTTTACTTAATTTCCTGAAAAAAAGAGATTTTCTATATCTTTTATTTTATGTTTAATCCTTTTTTGCAAATTAACACATTTTACATTCATTCTTGAGATGCTTATGCTCAGTGATATTTTGTATATTATCTATTTTTGCTGCAAAGTAAAAATGTAGGAAGTTGAAGAGCGTGACAAAATTAGAGATAGCATTCGATTGACAAAATTCGAGATTTTTTTCGCACTCGATTGACAAAATTCGAGATTTTTTTCGCTTTTGATTTGACAAAATTTGAGATTTTTCTGCGTTCGATTTGACAAAATTCGAGATTTTTCTGCGTTCGATTTGAAAAAATTCGAGATTTTTCTGCGTTCGATTTGACAAAATTCGAGATTTTTTCCATGTTCAAATGACATAATTTGATAATTTTTTTCATGTTCGATTGACATTGATAATTTTTTTCACGTTCGATTGACAAAATTCAAGTTTTTTTTGCGTTCAGTTGATAAAATTTGAGATTTTTTTTTCCATTCGATTTGCAAAATTTGAGGTTTTTTCGATTTGATAAAATTCGAGATTTTTTTCACTTTTGATTGACAAAATTAAATTTTTTTCCTGCATTTGATTGACAAAATTAAATTTTTTTCCTGCATTTGATTGACAAAATTAGAGATTTTTTTCTGCGTTCGCTTGACAAAATTAGAGATTTTTTTTCTGTGCTCAATTGACAAAATTCGAGATTTTTTTCGCATTCGATTGACAAAATTCGAGATTTTTTTCCGTGTTTAATGACAATATTAGAGATTTTTTTCGATTTGATAAAATGAGATTTTTTTTTTCTTCGCTTTCGATTTGACAAAATTTGAGATTTTTCTGCACTCGAATGACAAAATTGGATATTTTTTCCGCATTTGATTGGCAAAATTCAAGATTTTTTCGCATTCAATTGACAAAATTCGAGATTATTTTTTCACTTTCGATTAGGCAAAATTTGAGATTTTCCGACGTTCGATTGACAAAATTAGATATTTTTTCCACGCTTGATTGACAAAATTAGATATTGTTTCCACGTCCGATTGACATAATTTGATATTTTTTCACGTTCAATTGACAAAATTTGAGATTTTTCTGCATTCGATTGACAAAATTAGATATTTTTTTCACATTTGATAGACAAAATTTGTGATTTTTTTCAATTTGATAAAATTTGAGAATTATTTTCGCTTTCGATTTGACAAAATTTGAGATCTTTCTGCGTTCGATTGACAAAATTAGATATTTTTTCCACGCTTGATTGACAAAATTAGATATTGTTTCCACGTCCGATTGACATAATTTGATATTTTTTCATGTTCAATTGACAAAATTTGAGATTTTTCGGCATTCGATTGACAAAATTAGATATTTTTTTCACATTTGATTGACAAAATTTGAGATTTTTTTCAGTTTGATAAAATTTGAGAATTATTTTCGCTTTCGATTTGACAAAATTTGAGATTTTCTGTGTTCGCTTTCGATTGTCAAAATTCTATACCTTTTTTTTCTGCGTTCAATTGACAAAATTCGAGATTTTTTTTCACATTCGGTTGACTAAAAGCACAATTTTTTCACTTTCGATTTGACAAAATTTGAGATCTTTCTGCGTTCGATTGACAAAATTAGATATTTTTTCCACGTTTGATTGACAAAATTTGATATTTTTTCCACGTCCGATTGACATAATTTGATATTTTTTCGCGTTCAATTGACAAAATTCGAGATTTTTTTCGCTTCTAGTCAACGAAATTAGCATCTCCTGAATTTTTAAAGATATTGGCATCGGTAGTCTCCGTGGGTCGTTTGACAAGATTTGGAATTTTCTACGCCCAATTGATGAAATTCATGAATTCTTCACATTTGATTGATGAAATGCGCAATTTAAGAATTAAAGAAAATTTAATTGTGCTTCTAGTCCAGGCAATAGAGACCATATAGGGGCTCTACCTAGCAAAATTCATGGTAGTTCTGGAAAAAGGCTTACTGTATGTTTTTTGGGTCGCTGAATCCGAATTTTTAACTTCCCACCAAAATTTCCCCCGGCAACACCCCCAAATTTTGGTAAAAAAAAAAACCCAAAAAAGGTTTTTATTAAAAAAATCATTTTTTTTTTATTGTTTTAGGGAAAAAGTATCTAGAAATTCAGAAAGTAGACAAAATTTACAACAAATTAGATACATGACATTATGGCTTAGGGTGAAGGGGTAGGGGGGATCTGCCTCGGAACATGCACGCGGTGCTGCGTGAACTAAGTTGCGCAGTTCCACTTAACCACTTGCACGTTTACATTCGTCCTCCCATCTCCCCTCTGAACTCTGTATAAGGTTTACTTAAAGTTTTTTGGGTCGCTGAATCCAGATTTTTAACTTATCCCCAAAATTTCCCCCCCCCCCCAAATAGTTGTTTTTAACTTAAATTTCTTATTGTTTTAGGGAAAAGTATTACGAAATTCAGAAACTAGACAAAATTTGCAACAAATGGGATGTATGACATTATGGCGTAGGATGAAAGGGGATGGGGGAACCTTATAAACCTTATAAGGAAAGTTCGGAGGGGAGATGGGAGGGCGAATGTAAACGTGTCGGTAGTTAAGTGGAATTGCGCAACTTAGTCCACGCAGCACCGCACGCATGTTCCGGGGCAGAGCCCCCTTCATCCTAAGTCATAATGTCATATAACTAATTTGTTGCAAATTTTGTCTACTTTCTGAATTTCTAGATACTTTCTGCCTAAAACAATAAAAAGTTTAATAAAAGCCTTTTTTGGGGGGCTTTTTATCAAACTTTGGGGGGGGGGGGGGTGGTTGCCGGTGGAAATTTTGGTGGGAAGTTACAAATTCAGATTCAGCGACCCAAAAAACATAAAGTAAGCCGATTTTCAGAACTACCATTAATTTTGCTAGGTAAAATTCCCTATTGCCTGGACTATTATTGTTTCATAATTTCTTTTCATAAAATTATAAAACTGGTATTATATTAATTTGGTGTAATTTTCTTAACTTTTTAAAAACTTATATATGGCAAAAATTTAACTCATGGTTTATCAACAAATAAACTAAATTTTTATGCTTGAAGTTATTGTGTTTGTTCATTTATATTTAAATCTCTCCGTTGTTGCAGGAAGACAAAAGCCTGGTGGATGTATGTGAAGATGCACCAGTTACACCATATTCATTGCATGTATTGGTAAGATCTTTACTTATTAATTATTAATATTAGCAATTATGTTGCAATGAATAACAATTAATACGGTTTTCTTCATTGTTCATGAATTTGTTTATGCAATTTTTAGTTTTTTTTTTTTTTTGTCAGATTTTTTTTTTTTTTCACATCATGCAGCAATTTATTGCTGGTTACAATGTTTTTAGCAGGGCTGCGGAGTTGGTCAAAAAATGGAATGGACGACTCTGACTCCAGGAATTTTAACAGATCCGACTTTGACTCTTTTGCTCAAAAATGGACCTGACTCCGCAGCCTTGGTGTTCAGACCACTATAATAAATTTTGCTCTCTGCAATTTTAGAATTTCCCTTTGTGGCGATTTTTATGATTTAGTACAAAGAATTAGAATTTAATATTTTAGTCCAATAAAATGTTCTGTAATTTTTTTAAGTTTTAGCAATTTTTAGCATTTTTTTTCTCTTTTAATAGGCATGCCACTTTTCCATGTAATCAGACTTCTGCGTTTTTTTTTAATGGGTGGATTTCCACGCTAAAAAAAAAAAAAAAAAAAAAAAAAAAAAAATCTTTTTTAACATATTCAAAGATTTTATTTATTTTTTTTTTATGACTTTGATCAAAAGATCAGACTTCCTAAGTCTCCCTATATTTCTGTAATTTCTCCCTCCTCTTATAGATAATTATGTCATTTTTGTTTCCCGTTAATGTGCAAAACTAAGCCAGTCAACCAATCCGAAGAGCTATATCTCTTGTACTTCGGGTTGTCACTATAGGTCAAAATAGGGAAATTTTATTAGCGGCCACTGGCCGATAGGACTAATTTTTTAAGTGGCCACTTTCTTTAAACTAGCGGCCACTTTTTTATTTCAAAATGCTAAACAGTAAAATTTCTATAAGTATTAATCTAAAACTGAATAGCCCAAATAAATTTGTTAATATAAATATATTGGAACCAAAAAAAGTAGAATCCTTGATGAAATGCAAGAAAATTTTATTATCTCCTTGTAAAAAAGTGGCCGCTGATAGATAATTTTTCACTAGCCACTTTTTTCCATTTACTGGCCCTGTGGCCGGTGGCCAGTGCTAATTTTGACCTTTAGTTGTCACATGATCACAAAATTACTTATAACTCCATAAATAATTTATTTGTTAAACAATGGAAAATGTCTTTCAATTTCAAATCACTTCCTTAGTCAGCCCTGCCAATTTTGTGCAATTATGTTTAAAAATTAGTCAGTAAATGTGTCAAAGTTTCGTGCCGGTTGATAAAAGATTTAAATGTTAAATCTTAATTTTTACATCCCATCATACTGTTACTAATGATTTAATAATTTTATCTAATGTGTAAGATAGCGCATGAAGAAAATTGGTGAAAAAACTGTACAGTGTGCAAATATTATGTGTGAAATTTTTTTTTTTTTTTTTTTTTTTTTTTTTTTTTTTTTTTTAAATAATAGCAATCTGAAAACAAGTAGGGGAAGACGGGGTACAATGAAACATTACTTGTAAAATCAATAAAATTTGTCATAGAGAGTTGCAGTTTATATATATGTTGCACAACTATAAGTTCCAATTACTGATGTGATTTGGATACATTCACACTTCTACAACAGTAGCAATAAAAGATTATTACTTTTACACCATTGAAAGTAACTTTCTTTACTAAAAGTAATTTTGTTTCTTTTTCCTTGTTTTTATATGTAATAATTATTTACATTGTTATCTTTGGGTTGTTGTCTCCATACCTCCAAAACCAAACTAAAAAAAAAAAATAAATATCAGAAGTTTGAAAATAAATTTTTATTTAGTAACCTCAGTGCGGGGTACAATGAAACACTTACAGACGGGATACAATGAAACATGTTTTATTATAGTAATAAAAGTTGTAAATAGAATATATTAGAAGTAAGAGTAGGAAAACAGAAAAAAAAAAAAGAGTTTTGCTCTAACCAGGTCAGTAAAAAATGCTCTTGTTAAGCAATTAAAAAATTGAAAGAGAAAAATAGCTAAGAAGGGATTGTTTTGAAAACAAACTCTGCCTGCTACAGACTCTGATGATGATCCAGATTTTTTCTTCCAGGTCCAGCTGGTCATCGAGGTACTAAGAATGAGATCTCCACACACATGTGTGGCACAAGCAGTATCCATATAAATGGAAACATAAGGAAATATTTATCGTTGGAGAAATCATACATTTAAATGAAGTCAAATGTGAAGTACTTGATATAAAAAGACTCCAACCTAGTTTTAATTTTTTTTTTTTTTTTTTTTTTAGAAACTTACATTAAAAAAAAAAAAAAAAAAAAAAAAAAAACTCATTGTGTTGAAACTACCACCCCATATTCCTTCAGGAGCAACTGAAATATAAGCAGAAATGCTAATTTTTGAAACTGACTTGAGCCAATTTAATATAAAATGAAAGGTATTTCTTAAACCAATAGAATTTTCTCATTTTTCATCTTAGACTATAATATTTTTATCAAGTTCCTTATTAATCATGTTTTATTTTTGTATTTATCTCATTTTTCATAAAATAAACTATACTGGGTGAAAATTGCTTCCACCATTTGGAGTGTTTCATTGTACCCCAGTATGTGTTTCATTGTACCTCGGCATACAGGGTACAATGAAACACTGTAAGACATTTATTTTTTGTTATTTTTCAAGCATAAAAATATTGTTTAGAACCTAATAATAAAAATTTATTTAGATGGGGAAAATACAAGATTAAAAATATGCATTAATTATATTTTTGTGCATGCAAAATTGTGGATAGGAAAAAAAAATGAGTAAAATTTGTTTCATTGTACCCCGTCTTCCCCTACAACGTAATCAATTTTGTAAATAAATTTATGTGATGGAGACGTGAAGTAAAAACTGTTTTTCCCCTCAACTTAATGTAGTAATGTTGCCTTTAAGGCTAATGTCAGACGGACGTCTTTTTGCATACTTTATTACTTACGTATTATCCCTACACAATGATGCAGTTAGGTTAGGTTATAATTACTGTATGTTAAACTTTCAGCTAGAGTATTGATTTGATCCACATATATTCGGATTTAAGGTGATATATAAGTTTGAAAATAAAAAAAATTCACTTAAGCTTTCGATGTGGGGGGGAAAAAGTTAGATGTATAAGAATGGTTTTTACAGTTAAATATCAATATTTTAGTCTGAAAATTACGCAGTTGTCAGAAACATATTGTGCCATCCCATTTCCCATTGCAGTAAATTCGAGGCTTTTTACAGCTAAATATATTTTAAACAGATTTTTCCCGCGGCAGTTTGGTAGTCGGGGGAGGTGCTGGGTTCGATCCCAATCGCGGCCGTCGGCCTAATCGTTTGAAGTTTTTGTTGTTTTCTTCAAACCGTGGATTTCCACACGTAAATACGGTTAGGTTCCCTTAGAAAGACCCTCACGGATGGTCCCCCCCCCCCCTTAGGGCCTATATCCCTCGTGTTGATAATTGGCCGTCATAAACACAACCAACCAACCAATCCCACTACAGTTATTTTAGACTTACGTTACAATTAGACAAAATTGAATTAAAGATAAATAAACTTGAAATTTGTATGATTTTATAAGATTTCATTTAGAGTGCACTTCCTTGATGCTCACTGGTGAAATGAGGGAATTTCTCTTTTGAGAGAAAATTAATTGTATATCTTTTAAAAATAGGAAGGAAGGGGAGTTTAGGCTACAGTGTGTCTGTTACTGCTATCCTTACTGTATTTTTAAAACAAAGATATTTTGAGAACATTGACGGAAGGAATTTTTTTTTTTTTTTTTGACAGAGATTGAAAAATAAATAAGTAATGGAAGAGAATGAAAATTGGGTAGGCTGGAAAAGCAAATGTTTCGGTGGACTCGTGCCCTGTGGGCCCTTATAAGTTGGCACCACTGGCTTGCTGTTCCTGTTTAGACACATTTGGTACTACTTGGTTGTTCACACTTATGCATATTCTACACAAACTTCAAAAATAAACGAATCTCACAATAATCTCGTGCCTCAATGTCAGTGCTATTAATAACCGCTTTGGCAATGCGCTAATTTGAATATACGCTGCAGCAGCAACCTTAAATGAAAACTGTGATTGCACCTTATAATTTAAACAATTATAGTATTCAGCAAATGTTACTGCTTTCTTCTGTTAGATTGCTATTCTGTTATAGAAATTTCCTGTATTTATCACTGGAGCATTTGTATTAACCTTTATTTTTAGTGTCTTGAGTAATTAAAGCTCATTCTCAAATTTCCAGCTTTCTTAAAATGAATCTGATATTTGGGGATATAATTTTTTTTAATGTGGATTGACAGTATGTTGTAATCTTAAGGCTGTTCTCAAATCCAAAAAGGCAACTTTCTGACATAAGTTTTATTTTTGTTCAGAAATGCATGAAACTAGCAGGTGTTGCTGTTCAGAAACTATATCATCAAGCTGTTTTTTCCTTTTTTTTTTTTTTTTTTTTTTTTTTGCAAACGCATTAGATCTTTCAGAAAAGAGTGTACAAGTTGGCATTTTGAACTGAATTTCTGCACGAAAGGAGAAAATCCACTTGAGAAAGGATGAAAAACATCTTTGCCACGTGATCCAAATAGCTTGTAACTCAATAGGTAATGGATTGGTCCAAAAATGGAAAACAGTTTAATTCCAAATCGCTTCCATACTCAGGCTTTCCAATTTTATATCTTTCCGTTAAAAAATTAATTTGTAAATGTGTCAAAACATTTTGCGCTTGTTGAGAAGAGCAGTTGAGAACAGCGTTAAGTGTAACATACTGAGTTAAAATTACTTTTTCCATAAACAAATCTGAAAGTTTTCATTAACCTCTTATCGTTAAAGCATGTGCATACAAAGCAGTCACTTAATATAAGAGCTCTGTTTGTGTAATAGTATGCATTTAATTTGTCTGTCTTTAATTCTGTTTTAAGTTATTTAAGCTTGTTTTTTTATTTATTCTCGTTGTGTTTTCTTTATAGAGCATTCATTGTTTGGGATTAATCTGCAATCCAAAGGTTCTGAAATGGAAAAGAGATTTGGGAAGAGAGTTGACATCCACCCAGAAGTCCTTAATTCATCAATAACAAAGGATTTTTCATTCAAATTGAAGATTTTAATTATATTTTTAGTGTAAATACGTGTTGCAAATAAATTTTTTTTTTGTCAATTTTTAATTTGTTGTTTTTACTGTTCATATTTATAGGAATGTTACTGCTTTTCTGAAGGTAATCATTTTAAATGAAAAATATCCATTAGTTTTCAGAAAATTTATTTAAAAGAAATCAAGTTCATATTTCAATTTATCAGTTTCAAATATGTTCATCTTGTATTTTGTTTAGATAGTTCCATGTCATAGTTCATTGTATTTCTGTTTTGCATTTCACATCCCTAAACACGCATTTTCATTTTTAATAATTGTCTTGTGGAACATCTCAATTTCAGTCAGATTATAATACAACGGTTAAAAAAAACAGTGAATTGTTTTAATTCAATATTTTATTTTTAAATGGCTAAAGTAACCGATTAGTTTGCAACATAAAGGGTGTTTCATATCCAGGTATTTTATCGCATTAAGGAACACAATCTACTGAAAAACGAGTAGATTGTGCTCCAGTAGTTTCTGATCATCACCCTATCAATTAATTTGAAATACCTAGACACAAACCTCTTAATAACCAAAAAGGGGTGTCATAAAGTTGACTAAAATTTGTTTCTAAGAAATAAGTTTTAAAAACCAATATTTACTAAAAAATTGAAGTACATATTAAGCCTTATCTGATTGTTTTTTGTAATAATTTGGCTAAAAGAACTCTAAATTGTTTCTTGCCAATTGTCGAGATACATTTTCTGCTTAAATAGTCTAAAGTTTATATGAATATAACAAGACATTTTTTTAAAAATGTAATTATTTAAATCTAAATATTTTTTGTCGTATAAAACATTATGTAAGAATGCAAAAAAAATAAATAAATAAATAAATAAATAAATAATTAAAAAAAAAATGTGGTCATATTCATAATAGTCTGATTTTTAATGCCATACTTATTCTCTTTTCAAATATTTGCTTACAAATAAAAATTTATCCTTTATACTATTCCCACAATATTTGAATTCTAGATGAAATTTTATCCCAGGATACAAAATTTCAAGTCTTTTGACCCAGTTATTTATGAATGTTTAAAGTTTGAAACCTCTCATGTCGAATTTGTTATTTATCATAGGGAAATTTCAATGTGTATGGTTTTTTAAACGTAACACAAATTGCTGAATACGATGAACTGAAATTCTTAATTTGCATAATTGAAGCTTCTAGAAATCTTTTTTTTTTTTTTTTTTAACAAATATTTTATAAGTTCAAATATTTTTTTAAACTATCTGCTTTTGTAAATTTTGAAAGATAAATGGCACATATATTTTACAAAAATAGATTTTAGAAGTTTTGAATATAGATTGCAGCTTGCTGCATCCAACTGCCTTTTAGTTATGTTTAAAAAAACTATGTGCATTCTAATCAGTTTTTGAACAATAGTCAATTTACATTATTTTTAATACATTCATACTAGTCATATTTACATGATGTGCAGCAAAGTCTCAACTTATAACAGTTTGAAAAGGGAAGCTGAACAATGTCAGCATAGTTCCTGAAGCCTATCTGTAGGTCCAGTGGTTTGCTAATTTATATTTGCAGTATCCTTACTTACTCTTTTTACAAGGACCACATTAATTTACGGTTGCTGGGCATACAAAAATGAAGATAACTTTTACAAGCATAATGTTAATTTAAGAGCAGTGACCGTAAAAATATTAACAAACCTATTACGAGCATAATGTTAATTTACGGCCAGTGACTATATAAAAAATTAAGGAACATATTACGGGCATAATGTTAATTTATGGCCAGTGACCATAAAAAAAATTAAGGAACTTATTACGGGCATAATGTTAATTTATGGCCAGTGACCGTAAAAATGTTAAGGAATTTATTACGGGCATAATGTTAATTTATGGCCAGTGACCGTAAAAAAATTAAGGAACTTATTACGGGCATTATGTTAATTTACGGCCAGTGACTTTAAATTTTACGGGCAAAAGTTTACGGGTAAATTTGTATTTTTACGGTCATGGCAGCTTTATGGTCATAACATTATTTTTACGGTCAGTGACTGGCACACATTTTGCCAGTCAGTGACCGTAATTTAACGGTGAAATTTCTTAGAGTGTATAATTACGAACGCGCCTAAAAACCAAGTTAGTTAAATAAAAGAATGTAAAAAGGAGAGAGAGACAGAAATTGTCCTCCTTTATTTGGTTGTCTTTGAGTCGGTTAAAAATCAAAGGAAAAGTTATTTAACATTCTCCACCTCACGAAAAACAAAAGTGATTTACTTCATCGGCGATTAAAAATTTAAAAGAAGAAAAGGAAGAAAGAAAAAGAATTGACTATTGTGTGTTTGTAAACCTGATAGCGCGGAAATGGTTCATGTTTGAGGTAATGAAATTGGATAGTCGAGTTCTTTATGACAGTATATGAAAATTTTCCCAGGTTATCATTACATTAATCTATTTATCTATTTAGGCTTTTCTTAAAAGCATCTGTAAACTGATATATTATTACGTAAAACGGTTGGTTTACTATTTTTATTAGCTGTGATTTCTTGATTATTTATACATTTTGTTTTAGATTTAATATACATAAAATTAAATGCTTCAATTTACCGCTTTATATTGTATATTTAATAGGTTCTATTTTCTATTTTCATGTATCATTTTTTTCTTTTTTTTAATTCTTTGTAACATTATCGAGTTGATCCATCTCATGCCAATTAGAATTGATAGTTATTCATGTGAAAATCTTAGTTACGAATGGTTTTTGTATATGTTGCGCATCTTGTATATATTTTTTGAATTTCAGGTTATTTTGTTAAGGGGTCTCAGGACTCTTAAAGCTTTAAAATTTTCGAAATTTTAATTTTTTTAGATGTTAAACTCCTATCTTTTCTGAACATTTTAATGTAATTGTTTCCTTGAAATTCCTATTAGAACTGAATTTATGGCTTTTACATTTATGCACGTTCAATAGCTGAAGCGGGGTTTCCGAAACTTTGAAGCCATTTTTCTCCAAATGACGTTTTTGGGCATAACGCGCACGATATCTCAAAAACTTATGAATATTTTTTCATGAAATTTTCAAATCATATGTTTCATGTTAGTCTGTATAAACTGAACCTAAAATTTCTTTTTTATTGTTCAAAACAATATTTTTTAGGTGATTATACTGTTGAAACTTTCTTAATTTTGCATTAGCTAAGTACTAACTTTGTATTAAAAATATAAAAAATCTTTAAATACAAATTTATTTAGGTTCAGGGTAATTATTATAATCTGAAGTATAAGTAGGCACCAAAATTTTCATTCTAGTTGCAATACTTATTTTGTAATCGTTCGCGTAAGGTGTTATGCCGATTTTTTGCTCGTCAAATGTCTAACAGTTTGGAGACCCCTGTAAATGCTAATTCTGCATCTCATAATTGTTTAAATACATGAAATGAAAGAACATATTTATATATTTTATTCCAATTAAAATTGTGTCTTTAAATCGTATACATTATAAGATATTAAATGTTGAAAATGGTCTTTTTTTTTTTTCATTTTTTCCAATTTTAAGAGTCCTGAGACCCCTTAAGGATTTAAAAAAAATAAGTGGTCGGATATTTATAATCAGTTAGATTTTTTTTTTGGTAGGGGTGGAGGGTGTCTCTTTTCTTACCGTTGTCCAACAGACAGACCTAAATTGTTTCTTTTAGATAGATAGACATACTTCCACTTGTAAACATGCTCTAAATGTTGTTCTTCAGCATATTAAAAGCTATTTACGCCTAGTTATTTTACTAAATTTTGCAAAATTTAAATTTTTATACGATCTCTGGCCAGGGTTGGGTTTCTTCCAGGACAGTGGAAGAAACTGGAAGAAACCAACAAAAAACAAAACATACGTTCAAAATTAAAATGTATTAACTGTATAAAATAATTAAATCCAAAGCATAATTATATATGAAATCTAAAGTGGAAACTTTAATTGCTATTTAAAATATTTTTTTTGAAAAATAAGTTATTTTTTAATAACAAACTTCAGGTTTGGTAGGTAGTTACAGTTGATGGTTTTTACAACTTTAGGGGTGGATGTTAGGGGTAGTTGTTAGGGTTGGATGTTTATTCATTGTTTATGACATTTCTGTAAAAAGAAACCTACCAATTCTTTACTTTTTCTATAAAAATGCTTTATTTTTTAAAGAATATTATTCTACACATTAAACAAATTTGTTTTTGAGTTCTTTTCCTGTTCTTATTTATACTAGCATTACTTATTACAGTACAATATGTGTACATCTCATATTTCAATGCTGAATTTAAAAGATTAACTTTTGCATAGTTACATCCCATATTATTTATTATTATCTCTTTCATTTGCGCCTTACCTTACACACCTGTAATGTATTATTCTATCCTCACATTAGTTTCCTTATTAAAATGTATGTAAACATTGTCTTTTATTTAAATAATCCGTAAAATAAGTTTCATCCTGTAATAGATAAATGATTCATATAATGACTTACCAGTTAAATAAATAGAACCAATAATAATAAAAATATGCTAGTTAAATTGAAATGAATAACTTTTAAGGGATTTTATGTATTTTGGATAAGATTTCTTTTCTTCAGATATCCAATGATTGAAAAGCTTTAGTCAGGTGTGTGATCCTGCTAAAAAACTGATATAATTATTAATTTAGCATCTCTCTATTCTAAAAAAAAAAAGTAACTACCGCTGTCACCGCCGCCGCCGGTTTTGAATTTTTTGCGACCGGAGGTCTTTCTTCGTTAATATTAAGAAAAATAATGCATACAAAAATATTAAATCGGTAGTATTATACAGAAATGTTTGATAAACACGCTGATGCAGACAGTTTTCAAATCAAAGAATTATTTTAAGAGATATTTAATGCTAAAGTTGGACAAAATCGTTCCACTAAAAAAGTTTTATAGGAGCAAAAACTATTCACGGGAATTTAATCATTTTTAGATCATTTTATACGTTTGAAGTTCCCGGTGTGCAGACTGTATTTCTTTTTTCAATTTGACTCATTTTTTGAGATTTTATTTCAATTTTAAATTCAAATTGTCAGCATTTCGAGAGATATTTTTTACTTATTTCAGAAAATTGTACTAATTTAACCTGTTGCCAACTGTATAAAAAGCGCAAACAATAATGTTTGCTTCAAATTAAAAATTTATTTACACGCGACTATTATAAACAGGAAAAAAACTTTCAAATTTAGAATTAAATAATTACGCATAAAAAGCAGGAACTTATTGAAAATTACTTCATAATTTTTTTTTTTTTTTTACACGTGAATTTTAAGAGAGAAAGGAAATTGTAAAATAATAAATTCATTAACATGCGTTAGAAGTCTTAAATAGGAGAAATTACGTCATATTTACGTCACATTACAGTTATTACATAAAATGAACACAAAATAATATTGCAAAACAGTTTAAAATTAGAAATTGCGCTAGACATTTATTTGATATTTTGAGAGGATACTTTACAACTATTTTTGTTAGGAAAGCGCATATAATATTTAATTTCTAACAAAAGTATTTTCACGAGAATATTTAAAAGAGAAAGAATAGCTTGGTCAAAATTACGTCAGATTAAAAACGATTAATTTAAAATGTCTTATTCAAAAGAACTTTCCTTTCGCTTTGTTAAAAAATACCAGGAGACAAAGACTGTTTACTTAATTCCTTTTATATTAGCTTATTTTGATATGTTGTACCACGTGACTACGTCACCAAGTTATTTTTATTTCGACGTTTTATTTGAATTTTTATTAATGTTGTACTAATTTATTTGTTCTTTCGTTATTTAAAATAAAAATTAGGCTAATTTGTATAATTTGGCTAGTGGTTTGGCGATTTATATAATTTGGCGAAATTGGTCGACGGGATAATCAAGTAGTATCGCAGCGAATTTGGCGTTAAAATTCCCCAATCAAAGAGAAATAAATAGATATCCGTTTATAGGGAGATCGCCACTGTTTTTTAAATTATAATTTAATCTTTCGAAATCTTTTTAAAGCCGATCAAATTAGCGTGCATTTAGAGTCTGTGGTGTCTGGACGGGGGTTGGCGAGCGTAGCTCATAGGAGGCCGAGCCCCCTAGTATGATTAAATTTTTGTAGTTCTAATTAAATTTTCTTAAGGTTATCTATAAGAAAAACGTATTTATTGTATGTTACAAAGTTGAAGCTCATACTCTAAATTTTGGTAAAAAAATAAGTTTCTTCTATTTCTTCCGGCTGGTTTTTTCCGCGTTTTTTTCCACTTTGGAAGAAACTTGCCAACCCTGTCTCTGGCCCTTTAATTCATAAATTCCATACATCATAAATATCATATTCGGGACTCCGACCCGTGTTCTGCGCCGCTCCGAGAGTATTTTAGTTACCCACTGCACAGTGGGACGAAAGGCATGTTTTCGTGGACATGGATGTAGAGTCCATAAAAGCTGTCGAATTTAGTTAATATTTGATAACTTTAAGTTGTTAAAGTCGGGGAATGCGAATCTGAAATAAGATTTGGGAAATTTCTATGACAAAAGTGAGAAAATCAATAATTTTATGCTTAAAGCTGCTATTTTCAAAATTAGACTACAAAATAACATATTGCGGGCGCCTAGCGAACACGCGCGGATTTGATTATTATGACCCAATACTCTCACCCGCCCCGCAGTACCTAAGGAAAAAGAGGACACCCATTTTCTGGAACAATTCTGAACTTGTTTCGGAAGTTGTTTTGATCAATAAAAACATTTCTTAAAAAATTACGAATTTTAAATTTTGATACGGCTCCCTGTCCTGTAAGTGGTATTCAGTAAAAATTTCTATTACACTAATAAGTAAGGCCAAAAACAAAAATATTCATCTAGTACTAAAATTGACCGAGTTATTAAACTTTGAATTTCATGGCTTATGCCAAATTTCTGCATCTAAACACAAATGGTTTGAGCCACGCTTCGAGGATCGTACACAAAGTGATTAAAGTATTAGGAGGATTTATTTCGCTAGTACATTTCTGTATTGCTTCCAAAAGGAGTCACTTCGAGCTACTTTTTAGATAACTTTAATTAAGTTTTAGATTAGATAATCTAATAGCATTTTAAAATATGTATATACCATTTTGTAAAGAATTGCTACTGTTGCTTGTCATCATTTCATTTAACAGAAGATCTGTTATTTTTTAACTTATATATTTAGTACAAATTGTATATTTATCTTTAATATTTCAGAATAAAAATAGATTGAAAATTTATAGTGCAATGTTAATTTTAATCTCAACTTTTTTTTTATCTGACAATTATTTATATTTTTAGTAAATTTTTGAATGACCCCTATTTCGCAACAAAAAAAATGCTTCAACTTTAAACAGCTATTACTCTGTCCGTTTTAATCGTAGAAGAATGGGACTTTTTTTGTCTTACTTGTTAGTATAATAGGATATTTTTATTAAATATAACTAATAAAACCGGAAGACCGTGTAAAAATTTAAATTTCGTAATTTTTTAAGAAACGTTTTCATGTACCCAAATTGCTTTTGAAATACTTCTTTACCTCATTTAAAACATTTTTGTAATTGGAACTATATGTCTATGCCTAACGGTTTAGGAATTAGCCATCGGATACCGTTGAGAGTAGACACCCTGTATTATAAAGTGCGTTGTACAGTCGTGGAAAAAAAAAAAGTACACACCCACTACTAACTCTACAAAAAATTATTGTAGAAGAAAGTTACGGTATACCACACGATTGGTAATAAAGCCTACTTTTAAATGATATATATAATATTTGCTTAGGGGGTCATCTACATATTAAAACGAGCCATAACTTTTTTTTTCAATAGCAGTACACAGTTCTGACAACATAAATGAACTCTACACCCTTCAATTAGCCTTAAAACAAATTTTTATACAATTCATACGATAAGTTTCCGAGAAATTAGTTATTTTAAAACGAGCGTATTTTAGGGGCTGTACATTCTAATTGAAGTTCCGTACTCTATTGTTGACCGAGAGAGCTCCCTTCTTGATCAAGGCAAGGCATCTTAAACGTCACTCAAGCAGTCATTGAAGACTGCTCGATTACAGGATAGCATAAGAAATTTCAAAATATCTAGTCACTTCTATCTTAGACGGCCCCTTAAACCACCATTTTGCCGTTTTTTAAGCATAATTTGAAAACTACTTGGAAGAAAAATGTGAAATTTTGGATTTCCCTAAAATAGACTTAATAAATCTAAATCTATCAATCAAACAAATTGTAGGTTGCAATTCATATTTTTTTTAATAGTAATTTCATAATTCATATCATAAAATTATAAAAATTGAAAATTCAACGTATTTATGTTTGGGTATTTTAGTATTATTGCTACACAAAAAATTAGCACGTTAGGAGTAAAATTTCAGGAGATATTAATGAAAATATGAAAATGTAATTTAACATTAGATACACTAAATTTTGAATGTTTATAATTCAAAAACTTATCATTCAAATGACTTGAAATTTGGTGTCCAGGCATAGTTTGAACCGAAGATTTGAAATATCTTGTTAAAATGGGGTCTTGCCATTAAAGAAAATGAAGTTTAGGATCGTTTTAATATGTAGATGGCCCCCTAAACAAATTTTATATACATCATTTAAAAGTAGACTTTATTTCCAATCGTTCGGTACCAGTAACTTTCTTCTACGATAATTTGTTGAGGAGTTAGTAGGGGGTGTTTACTTTTTCCCCCAGGACCGTACCATTACTATTTCGACTCTCTGAAATTGATGTATTTTGTTAAAGACACCGCAACACAGCATGTTCCATGTTATAAGTATGTATATGTCTATAGTACTTATACTGCACAAACAGAATTCACATGCATTATTGATGTGACCCTCGAGGGTGAATGGTTGAAGACCCCTTTCCTAGTTCTGTTTGTCTGGATGAGCTTTTAACTTTCGTAAAAGTGCTTGAATTGAAGGAATGAAAACTTCTGTTTTATTAAGATTCAATGCAGTATTTTTTCTATTGAATTTGTAGAGTTTACAATTATTTACAGGGCCACACAAAGGAATTAGCATACATTACCACCGATAATTGTTTAAAATGCCTTTTTAACGAAGTTATACTATAAAATGCGTTGTACTATTATATTATTTCGACTCTTTGAAATTGATATATAATATTTTGTTAAATTACACTACAACATAGCATGAGCATGTTCCATATCTATAGTTATACTGAACAAACAGAATCCTAATACATTGCTGTCCATGGGTTGTTATTGTTTCAAATACTTAATGGTCTCACACTTTCATGCAAGTTTTCTGTAGTTCCACTGGATATCTGTGCAACCTTCTTCCCCGTTGTGTTTGTAAATAAGTCAAAAATTGTTTTTTTTAAACACTCTTTTTATAAGCATTCAATTTTCATCTTGAAAATCATGCCTAATTTTTTTACTGCAATTCATGGTTTTTTCCCAAAAATTCTCTTTAAAATACATTGATTTGGCGTGGACACCGATCACAATTATGAAAGATTCACTTATTTAAACTATCTTTTTAGGATTTCTAAATTGATTTCTCAACATACAACCGTAAGTTAATTTATATTTAACTATTGATTGATAAAAGCGTACTTTTTTTTATATATACTACACTCTTCATTTATTATTTATAATTTCTTTTCTACTGTTTAGCCTATAAAATGTTTAATTTTCACAGCCATTTGCCCTATTTTGGCGAGCGTTTATGAAAGCATAATTTAATCTTTGTTTCAACTCCCATATAATTATACGTGTTACAGAGAATATTTGACGATTTATCACATGTGGTTGGCTAACGGAAATTGCATTAAAATATATAATTCAGTATACATAATTAATTTATAATTCAGTTAAAAAAATATTAAAATGTTATATTGTCATCGGAAACACACCTGTAAACGTAATTTTTATAATTCTAGCCTACTAACCCCTCGGGTACGGATTTATTTCAGGGCTGCCACTGGCATTTTTTCTTTTTAAATTACATCTCCCACCACTTTCTCTAAACAAAAACCTTTCATAAATACTTTGATAACATATGCAAATGCAAGAGATTTTATACTGTAATCCTTGGATTACCCTTTCATAAATTTTCGGCTTCTCCATAGTTACTTTTTCACTTTTTAATTTTTCTTTCTTTAATAATAGTACTTAATGTGCTACGATTAGATTATTTTTTCATGGCTCCTCCTGGATTTGCTATACACATACTCATATACAGGGAGTGGAGTAGCACTGCTACCGGGTATCACCTTGAACTGCTCTGCTGTTCGCTGTTCAAATGCAAGAGAAAATGTACTATTTTTTTTTCTTTAAATAGTGGTATGGATAGAATATAAAAATAAGCGCCAGTGGCCAAATGTATGACGAGTCTCAGTCGTCAAATGTACCCAAGGGGTTAAAGCAGTGGGTTTAAAAATCCATTACATAATTCCATCTTTATATACAGATACAAGAATCAGGTTGAGTTTAATAAAAGTGTGTAAAAAGAACATCAATAACCGCAAAACTGCAAGAAATTCTTCGGCTGTTATAAAGTAGTTGCGCCACCAGCATGACGTTTGTTTCTTACCTGGGACGGCATTGACAAAGTTGTCGATGACGATGACTTCATAGCCGGCCTGCAGCAATTCGATGACGGTATGGCTGCCGATGAAACCCGCACCGCCAGTCACGAACACGGTCCTCTTGGAATTCATGCCTGCAAGACACATCGCACCATTAATTAATTACTATTAGACTAAGCACAACAGATTAGCAATAAAAAGGAAAGTTCGTTTCTCCCGTAAGGTGAAGGTCAGAAACATGACTCCTTATGTGATGTCATTACGAGTGATGTTATTTTCGAAAGTGCAAATATGAGTAATACCAGTGGTCGGAAATCTTCCCCCCCCCCCCCCACTTTTTAGCCCCCGGTATACTATTTCTTTCTCCCAGCTTATTTTGTGTCGTCTCCAAAAAATAACGTTACGTTGTATAAGACAGCGCTCAAACAAAACAAATGTATCATTGTACTGTTAAACACTCTATAGCAATTTTTTAAACTTCTAAGCATCGCACATTTTCAATTTTTATACCCTGGTATTGGAAAAAAAAAGTACTTTTAAATGCAATTTGTTTGAAAACTGAATCTCAATTTATTTTTGAGATATTAATTTTTTTGTAGTTTTTAGAGCCATTTGCTTAATATTGGCAACGGAAGTACTCTATTTCTGTAGAAAGTAAAGTAAAACAGTTGTAATATAGTAATTATATATTTTTGTTGCCATTTTCTCATAACAACCGAATGAAAATGTAATTAAAATACGTGCTATTTTTAAAAAATATAAACAAATAATTTCTGTTAAAACAGGGAGCTTTATAAACTATATTTAATTTTAAGTATCTATATTAATGTTACAAACAAATGAACGCCTGTGAATCATTAGATATCCAGTGTTTTTTTTTTTTGTCGAGTTTCTTCAATGACGGCATCTCTTTGCTACATTCGCGATAGTGACGTCCTATGTATATGCCCTGTAGATGTTTAAGAGTCGATCGTAAATGTGGAATTCTTAAGCGGATGTGAAGGACGTCATTTTACATAAAATAAAAGCGTGTGCTTTAAGTCTTATTGAAATATGTTTTTTACTATTTACATATACATATTTTTTTCATCGGGGGCGACACTAAATTCTGAAAAAGCAGAATTCCTATTTAGTATTTAATTTAACTTGGTTCATGTACGGAAATACGCAATCGATTTTTTTTTTTTTTTACTTTTTTCTATCTTTACAAGAAGAAAGTGTTGGATTCGTGAAAAAATTTGAAGTCCAGTTTTCGACGTATTTATACGTTTTGATCCTGAACATGATTTGACTGTTTGTAGAAAATGTCTATCTATGAGTCTATCTGTATGTATATGACACAAATTTTGTAGACGCTCTATCTCAGGACTTTAATAAAACTTCAGATTCAATTAGTCTCTAATATAAATTGCCGCTGATTACTTTTTGATGTAAATCTCCCAACAGGTCGCGCTGCTATGCTGCATAATTCATGATTTCCGCAATAGCTCTATCTCAAGTACTAATACACAGATTTCCCTCAAACTGCAGATTCAATTATACCTATTATAGTTAGACCTTGATATAAACTGGACCTGATTAGTTTTTGGTGTAAATCGCCCAACAGGTGGCTCTGCTATGCTGTATTTTTCACGATTTTCGCAATAGCTCTATCTCAAGAACTAATGCTAGAATTTTCATCAAACTTCAGATTCAGTTAGTCCGTAATATAAATTTGTCTGATTATTTTTGGTGTAAATCGCCCAACAGGTGGCGCTGCTCTGCAGAATTTTTCACGATTGCCACAATAGCTCTATCTCAAAAACTAATGTACGGATTTTCATCAAACTTCACATTCAGTTAGGCGTTGACATAAGTTGTTGCTGATTAGGTTTTGGTGTAAATCACCCAACAGGTAGCGCTGCTATATTGCATTTTTTAGAATTTACATGATTTAGCGACAGTCCTACCTCAAGAACTAATGCACGGAATTTCATATCTTTAGAATCCTCATGATGGGCATAGATTATCATTTAATTTTAGTACTGTGATAGCGAATTGTGAAGTACTATTAACATGTATGAGATAAAAGGTTTTGGAATTGACACATCCGACTACCTTTAAATTGAAAACGTATTTAACTACAACTGCAAACTACTTGTTTTAAAAATAGCGAACTACAAACTACTTTTCAAAAGCGGTCGCCGATTCTCTACTTTCCTATTGTGCCAATTGCCACAGGATTTAATCTACACTCGAAATTGAAGACTGGGAACAAATAATAACGTGGCCCTCGTTATATCGCGTCTGCCGGGATACAGTCAAATAAGTGCGTTATTATAACCGATGGCATTAATCATGAAAGAAATATTAAATAAATAATAAATTATCATTAAATAATTATGAAAAACAACATATAAAGAAAATGTCTTCAAAATGTTAGTATATAACACCTATTACTAATTATCTTCGCGAAATTCAAAGAGAAGTATAATGCTACAATAAACAATTAAGTGTAGTTGCAAAAAAATTGCGGCACCCGAAATTAACCTTTCCAGAGACGATTTTTTTTATGGTGAGAAAAAAAATGGACTTATTATTATTTTTATGTACGATTTATTCATTTTAAATTAATAGGAATTAAAAACGAAAAAAAAAAAAAAAAAAAAAAAAAAAATTCACAAAAAAAATTCACAAAAAAAAAAAAAAAAAAAAAAAAAAAAAAAATAACGTCTACATTTGTGACCGCTGAACCTTAATGATAATTTATGAGTGAAATGATTTCTTATAAAACAAAAAGCTAACAGTCAATTTCTTTCTTACATTTCTACAAATTATTATATATTTAATGTATCTGATATTATTTTGATCAAATATTGACAATCAAATTCATTGACAATCAAAAATATTTTTATCAAATATCAATTATATAAACACTTCACTTACTTCCGAAAAATTACTTCACGCTTTTAGGTAGATTTCGTGAGAAATACCAATTTTTATATCTCTAACTGAACATCGAAAATAGCTTTATCAGTGCAGCCAAACCATAAAATTTTTACTTCCCTTGTGTGGGGGGGTTCTCTAGTGAAAAAGTTACTATAAATTTTTTGTTCTTTTTAATATTGGTAGTAATTATAATTAGAAACAAGTGGGTAAGTGTGATCACAGATCGCACAAAGGGTTTCGTTTAATATTCCTTTTAAAACACTTTATCATTTTGCAAAATCTGTTAGTTCTACTTTTCGAAACCAGGGGGCACACTCTATTCTAACCAAACCTCTGTCCGAACGAAACTCCGTTTTACAAACTATCCGTAGATAAATTAGTCGAGGGGATCGGGCCTATAGCACCCAAGAAAGGTAGGCGCCCCCTGGCGGTAAAAATTGGAACTAAAATATGTATGGCTATGGTGCATAATATGAAAGAGTGGTCAAAGGAGTGTCAGCAAAAGTTAGAAAAGTGCACCCTAGGTGAAAAGTGTGGGGGTTAGAAAAATTGCTAAAAATACAGAAGTTAGAGCCTGGAGGGGTAAATAATATAAGACTTTTTGAAAATTTTATGATTTTTCGTGTGATCGCAAGCTTTCTGCTATAAGTATGCAAAATTTCACATCTCCAACGTAATTAGGGGCTGAGTTAGAAAAATTGCTTAAAATACAGAAGTTAGAGCCTACAGGGGCAAATATTAGACTTTTTCAAAATTTTATGATTTGCCGTTTGATGTGGTGTTCAGCTATAAGTATCCAAAATTTCAAGTCTTCAACTTAATTAGGGGCTCAGTTAGAAAAAAAAGCTTAAAATATACAAGAGAGCCCAGAGGGGTAAAGATAAGACTTTTTCAAAATTTTATGATTTGTCGTTTGATGCGAGGTATGCAGCTATAAGAATCCAAAAATTCAAGTCTCCAACATATATAGTTTCTGAGAACGGGATCTGTGACGGACGGACAGACAGACAGAGGAGTGAGACGAATAGTGTTTCGTCAGATGAACGAAACCCTAAAAACTAAACATCTACATATATGACCAAGGGCGTGAAGAAGTTAAAGGATATCATTTGCAACCAATTCATTATGAAAATTATTCAGGAGTATATGAAATCTCACTTATTAAAACCAATGGATTAAAGAATTATTACATTGCCATGACTAGCAGGAAATTTAGTTGTAGAAAAAAGGAAAACATAGATGATATAAAGTATAATAGAAAAACCACAGCACTCGCAAGATTATACCAAGAAGAAACCATCAAAATAAATAACGTCAATGAAAGCAAAAAAATTTTTCATCCAATCTTCATCCATTATAAGAGAAACCATTGAACATTTAACACCTGAAAATTCAATATGCAACGACACAGCATCATTTAACTTATACTAAAATTATGGATTGAGTTACTCCATGTTTACGAGTACGGAAATAAACATCAAAGTAAAAATATAGATCGTGCATCTGTAGAATATTTTCATTTGTCTTGAAAATTGTTTCGGTGAAGTCGAAACACGTTGACAGTTTGCATATAAAACTTTTTACGGTTTTATTTAACACCTTTTAGCAATTAACGAATTATATTTTCTCTCATTTTCGGATTTAATAAATGTTATAACATTTTAATACGTTTTTTTTTTGTTTTTTTTTTAACCATACCCACATGCTTTTACTGGTGAAATTTTGGGTCATTTGAGATTGGAGAAGAGGAAGGGCGAGTTCGATTCTCATTTGCTTAAATCATTAGGATCACTAAGTTAACTCAGTTTTGAATTTCAAAATGCAAGACATTCTTTAGTCAGTGTCATAGCTAGAATCTTTACCTGGGAGGGTTTTGAAGCGTTATTTCTCATAAAATGAATAATTTCGTTGTTTTACACATTTATAAAGTAGTTTTTAGTAAATTCATGACGTATAAAAAAAGCACGAGTAGCAAAATAAATTTCGCATTCAGATGTCCAAGACTCCATGAAAAGTGCCCCTTCTTAAATCTTTATAATCACAATAAAAGAAAGGGAATAAGAAACAGTATACGATGTAACACATGTACTTTGTTGTTATTGTCTTTCAATAGTTCTTTCATTTATTTTGTACTGAAGAAGTGCTCCTTTTATAAAGCCTTGAAACAATTGTATGCTAAAATATCTTTAATGCTTTACTTTTCACTTGATTTTACACATTATATTTTCATTTTAAGACAATGTATTTCTTATACATCGTATCAGCTTTTATTTGTTCTGGGAAAGGTTTTAACCCTTAAATTTAATTTAAACGGCGATGATGTTTATTTGTAAGTGCAGAAAGACAAGAAAACGTCACGGATTAAACATTTCCTTACCATCTACAATGAAAGACCTTATTTAATACCCACCCTATTTGAAATTCTTTCTTTTCCATTAACTATACAAATTTCGCAATTTCCTACATTATGAAGAATTGGCTTTAAATAATAAAAACTAAACTCAACTGCATGAACACTCTTGTTATTGACGGTAACCTCATTCACTATTGTCCACATTCGTGAAGGTTAATTACATTATTTAGATGAAACTGTCAAATAACAAAGAAATCAAAATTTGTGGATATTCTGTCGGAAATAATGATCTTTTTATTTTTTAATAAGTTTACAATGAAGGTTAGTTAGTTAAGGACATTTTTCAGGCTGAAAAGCAGCTAATTCTTTAAGGAGCAGCAGGGACCGATTTATAAATTTTGGGGCCCTGAGCACAGATGCTTACAGATTTGCTTGCTTTACCCTTGCTCCGATACTTACAGGGGGATTGTGTAAAAAAATAGGGTACTTACTGAAATAACCATTATTGACTTTAATAATTACTTTAAAATATCCATTAAAAAAATTAAATTTGATAATCATTAATTTATTTTTAAATAATTACTTCACAATTATGAAATTTAAAAAAGTAGACGTTTTATAATAAATTGTGTGGTGTTGATTATCTTTTTCTATACAAGTCTATATATCTGGAATGATATGCAACAACTAATAATAAATTTTCGACAACACTAAGATACGATTATTTAAAATATTAAGAGGCTCTACTGCCTGCTAGCTACGCTCACCAACCCCCAAATAATCTAACAGGAACAGGATTAAATAATTAGGATGAGCGAAGCGAATCCTCTATACTAGGCTACACAAATTACATTTTGTCGTACACTTTACAAATAAACTATTGAGTATTTTGACTTGAAATTAAACATAAAAATAAATTATGATCTGTAGATTTGCACAATATATATATACATATATATATATACTTGTATTATTACTATATTTTTGTTACGTATTTTATATGGATGTTGATTTGATATTTTATATGTAATTGGAGAATTTCATTAATATTATAATTAGCTTAATTATTGATTAATCTAATTTACAATTATTTGTTATTAAATTTTAATTTACTAAGGACAATATCATATTAATTACTAATAGTATGCCATTCTTATAGTGAATAATATACATATAAGTATGTTTAATATAAATATAGTTATACTGTATGCATTAAAATTGGGTAATTATTTTTATTATTATTCCTCTATTCTTTTTAATATTTATTATCGGTTTAATGTTTTTGAATGTCCCACATTCATACTTTATGGATTTTTATGGATGTCTGAAAATAATCCACACTCTATATTTGTGCTTTTTAAGTAATGGGAATTTAAGTATCATTTAACCTTCTATATACTTCCACATGTTTTTTATTTCCTGTTCATTTTATAAATATCTTATATATAATTCATTAAAAAATAATTTTTATATTATTTTTAATAATTATTTATATTAATTATTACTGAATTTATTTTGTTTTTGTTGAAAATAATCACAGCATTACATTAAATTCTTATTAATTTCTTTTTGTACAACTATGTTTATTGTGATTGGTTGTTTAATGTAGCTTTCTTTCACGGCCGCCAATTCTCTGCCATGGGCCTTGCAAAATCTATAAATACCTGTAAATTTTCTGTTTTCTTTCAGTATGTTTGTGTAATTGTTCTTGTTAATATCAAATATACTCACTTCGATCCACGTCTTTATGTCTGCCTTTTTATTTATTTTAACAGCAGAGCGTTGGTTCTAGCAGGTGTTGAAATGAGCTGCGAGACATACTGACGCCGTTATCTTTCTGTTTTTCATTTTCTGCTGGGATTTTGAGTGAAAAAGATTTTATTTTACTTTTTATATATTTTATTGAGCAGAATGGATTCTTCAAAAGATGTTTACGGTGTCCCTCTTTTTGAAGGTGATGGAAAAGTTTTTTCGGTATGGAAACGAAGAGTAACGGCAATTTTTGCTGCTAAAGAATTGGAAAAATTCCTGGAAAATGAAGCAGCTCTAGACAATGCCGCCGATGTCGTGAAAGCAAAAAAGGCTTACGCTTTATTATTATCATTATTAAGTGATAATGTTCTTGCGTCACTTCAAGATGAAAATACAGCTCATAAAATATGGATTAAATTAGAACGCACTTATGATACAAAGCGTGCAGTGAATCAAATTTTAATTCGGAAGAGATTGGCAACGATTAAGAAAGATCGTACAGTTTCTATGAGAAATCACATTGATGAAATAAATAAATTAATTTCGGATCTTAAGCTGTCTGGGGCAGAAGTTAATGAAACGGATACTATTGTTTATATTTTGATGTCATTGCCTCAGGAATTTGAAAATGTTAAGATTGCTTTAGAAAACCAACCGAATTCTGTTTTAACATTAGATTTCGTGACACAAAGATTATTAGATGCTGAAGCACTGCTTTTGGATTCAAAGAAAGAAAAAGTATATACTAAGGCTGCTCTTGATAATACTGCATTTGTGTCGACTCGCAAAGAATTCTTTTGCAAAATTTGCAACTCTAAAGGGCATACAGCGAAATATTGTAGAAAGAAAATTACTTGCCATTCTTGTGGAAAATTTGGACACATAAAACGTAACTGTAAAGCTGTTAAAAATTCAAATGAAGAAAAATTTGCCTCTTCAGCTGTTTCTTTCGTTGCTGGAAATGCTTCCAGGAAAAGGAATGAATTTATAGTAGATTCCGGAGCAACTTCCCATATGTGTTCTAATGAGAATTATTTCGCATCCTTAATACCTTCTTCAGGAACTATTAAATGCGCATCAAAAACAACGAATCTAGAAATCAAAGGTATTGGAAATATTAATGGAAAACTGTCAAATGGAATGGAAATTACTTTAAAGGATGTCCTTTATGTTCCAGACTTAAACGGGCAACTCATTTCCGTTGGGAAAATTGAAAGTGCAAATTATACAGTTATTTTCAAGAACCAAAAAGTATTTATCGAAAAAGGGAGAAACCGTTTTTACTTCGGTGAACGGGATTTGAATGGACAATACGTAAGTGACTTTGTCCCTGTTTACGAAACCGTTCTTACTTCAAAGAAAAATCATTGTGATATCTGGCATCGCAGACTTGGTCATCCGAGTGACAAAGTATTGAAAGATATGAAGCTTCCGGTACCTGACTCTTTTTGTGATATTTGTGCTCGGGCAAAACAGAGTGCAACACCAATGGGAAGAGGACCAAGAAAAAGAGAAACCAAGCCAATGACTTTGATTCATAGTGACATTTGTGGACCTATTTTTCCGACAACCTTTTCTGGCGAGTGCTATTTTATGACTCTTATCGATGATTTTTCTCGTTTTACTGAAGTACGTTTACTGAAACATAAAAGTGAAGTCTCAGAAGAATTAAAAATGTTCTTAAAATCCAACCCTACAGTGAAGAAAATTAGATGTGATAACGGGAAGGAATATTTTTCTAATGATTTAGTGAATTTTACTAGAGATCTTGGTATAGTGATAGATCCCGCTCCTCCATACACGCAATCTTTGAATGGAGTAGCTGAACGCTGCAATAGGTCGCTTCTGAATATAGGACGTGCTTTGATTGCTGAATCAAATTTACCAAAGACTTTTTGGGGTCAAGCTATCCTTTCAGCAGCTTACTTGAAAAACCGAATGCCAAGCAGCACTATTGAGAACAAAACTCCGTACTTCCTGAAATATGGAGAAGAAGCCGATTTCAAGCACATACGTGTTTTTGGATGCAGTGCTTACATGTTAATTCCTTCCGTTCATCGAAAGAAACTTGACGATAGGTCTAAACAAATGATCTTCATTGGTTATTCTTCAATGGGATATAGATTACTAGATCCTGAGACGAAACGCATAACTGTATCAATAAATGTGAAATTCGACGAAGAGAAAAAGGAAAATGTTCAGTCGAAACAATACATTCTAGAAAATTCAGAACCAGTCGATAATGAAATTGATCCAGATGTTCTAGAAAATACGAGTGATGAATTAGATGATCCTGAAAAGAAAGAGGACAAAACAAGAAAATCTGAAAGATTTAAAAAGCAACCTGTACGGTATCCAGATCCTGAAGTTTACGAAGCATTACTTTGCCAACAAGAAACATTAACGTTTGATGATATCAGATCCCTCCCTAGTGATGAGCAACGCTTGTGGAAAGAAGCTATGGACGCGGAGATTGAAAGTATGAAAATCAACGATGTCTGGGATCTTGAAAAATTACCACCTGACAAACGACCTATTTCCTGCAAATGGGTATTTACCATCAAAAGAGATGGTCGACATAAGGCGAGACTCGTAGCTCGTGGATTTATGCAAAAAGAAGGGCTAGATTAGATGATAGTGAAACCTTTTCCCCTGTAATAAGTATGCCAGCTTTACGTTTGGTTCTTATTTTGATTTTAAATGAAGACTTATATGCATTTGTGTTAGATGTTAAAACAGCGTTCCTGAATGGTAAGTTAAATGAACTTGTTTTTATGGATCAGCCGCAAGGCTATGATGATAAAAGTGGGCGAAAGTGTAAACTTAAAAGAAGTTTATATGGTTTAAAACAAGCCCCACGACAATGGTTTGAAAGGTTTCATGAATTTATTTCAAAGTTAAATTTTAAATCTTGTGATAATGAACCTTGTATTTTTATTCGGTATAATAATGATCATAAAATAATTATTGCTTTGTATGTAGATGATATGTTAATTGCAGGTTCAGATGTAAATGAAACTAATGTAGTTATTTCCCTATTACATAACGAGTTTCACATGTCAAAATCGGAAAATGTTTCAGAATTTCTAGGTATTCAAATGAAATTCAATTCTGATAGTTTAATAATGGATCAAGAGTCTTACATAATTAAATTGTTAAGTAAGTTTAATATGCTAGATTGTAAACCCAGTGACATTCCTATTTCTCCTAAGTCCACCCCATCTGATTTCAAAAATGGTAAACCTTTTAATGGGCCATATCGTGAACTTGTAGGTTGTTTATTATATTTAGCTTATATTTCTCGACCTGATATTTTGTATGCTATTAACTGTTTAAGTCAATTGCAAGAAAATCCTACTGAAATTGCATGGAAAGCACTTAAGAAAATCTTAAGATATTTAAAAGAAACATTGTCTTTAAAACTTGTGTATAAAAAGCAAAATTCTGATCCTAAATTATCCATGTATGTTGATGCTGATTGGGGGGCTAACACAAATGACCGCAAATCAGTAACAGGTTATATTTTAATGTTTTGTAACATGCCTGTTCTGTGGTGTTGTAATAAACAAAAATCAGTTGCTTTATCATCAACTGAAGCTGAAGTCATTGCTTTAACTAAAAGTTTGCAAGACTTGTTATGGTTTAAAAATATTGCTAGTGAAATTGTAAATATTAAGGATTTAGTAATTTTTGAGGATAATCAATCATGTATAAAATGTATCAGTAATGAGAGTAATTTTGGTAGAATGAAACACATTGATATTAAATTGAAATTTGTTCGCAATATTATGAAAGAAAATAACATCAAAATTGAATATGTTCCTACGAATATGCAAATTGCTGATTTATTTACAAAGGCATTACCTAAAGTTAAATTTTATGAACTATTATTTCTTTGTTGTTTGTACAAGTAATGTTTAAATTGTGTCATATTATTATTAATGATTGATTTCAAGAAATTTCTTTGTTTTCTGATGTAATGCTAGATTATGGGCGGGTGTTGAAAATAATCACAGCATTACATTAAATTCTTATTAATTTCTTTTTGTACAACTATGTTTATTGTGATTGGTTGTTTAATGTAGCTTTCTTTCACGGCCGCCAATTCTCTGCCATGGGCCTTGCAAAATCTATAAATACCTGTAAATTTTCTGTTTTCTTTCAGTATGTTTGTGTAATTGTTCTTGTTAATATCAAATATACTCACTTCGATCCACGTCTTTATGTCTGCCTTTTTATTTATTTTAACAGTTTTATAGCATATAGCTATATGCTATATATTATCAATGTTCTAGAATTATTTAAATTCTTAGTTTAGTTTAAATAAGTTAGCTAATAGTATATATTGTATGCTTTTAAATTTTATTAACAATAGTTTTTAAATACATTGTGTGGTTTGTATTAGGTTTATAATTCTCTATATATAAGGATATGTTTGGTTTTGCTGTTTAAACAGTTATTTACATTCAAATGCTTACAAATATTTATCTTGCGATAGATGTTTAATATAAGTAATAATAGATGGCAGCACCAAATTTGTCTCTTTAAGATAGCTCTAATTTTTAATTTTTCTAGCTCCATATCAGTTATAATTTATACACCAGGGGGTATTTTTAGCTAAATTTTGACGATATTGTTAAACTGTTATTAATTAATTTAATAGTGCATTTTAAATAATGTAATTAATATCTATTTATTTTATATTAGATTAAATGTGTTTAACAAGGTATTTCAAATTTTATTTCAAAATGTATTAACTGCATCCTTTGGTATCATTTACTGTGATTTCTTAACTGTTTTATTCACCTTAATCTTTTTGATATACTGGTAGACATGTGCGCATGGATTTTTGTAAAATACTGAAATATTAATCGGTATGGTGTTTATTATTTATATTTTATATCCTATAAATATTTAAATACGTTTTATTGATTCTTCCATTTCATATTATTTGTTTCTATTCTGCTTTCATTTTTAATCAATTCACTTGATTTTAATGGTTGTTCGGGCACAGGGGAAAATAATTTTTAGCTTTAGCTTATTTTTCCCACAGAAAACAACCATTTTGCTTATATCATTGAATTCTGTGCCCTTGATAACGTAATTCAGTGTATAAGCTTTTCAATTTTTGTCGGTGTCCATTTTTTTTCTTTTTTCTTCCATAATAATTCTTATAATTTTTTTTTTTTTTTTTTTTATTAATACTTACAGATTTAATTCATAATAATTGACGGTGGTAGGTTATGTTTAATTAATGGTTATATATTAGCATTCAAATTACTATGATGCATTTGCGCAAGTAATTATGAATGTATGCATTTTACGATATTTTTAAATATCTTTTCATTTTGATTGTCAACAATTCATTTTGATGTATTTTTTCCTTAAGGTATCTTATATATATTTTTATATATTCCCAGGTCGCTAAATTATTTAGCAATCTTTTAAATATTATACGCTTAGATTATTGCTGCAATTAGCGCACTATCTATGTGTATTATCAATATGATTTCTACCATGTAGTTATCTGATACCTATTTTAGGATTCCATTAATTTTTTCATTCCTATCATTGCAACGATTTATTTAATGTTTTTTTAATTTTCTAGTTATGATTTTATCTGAATTTTCTTGTAGTTAGTGTATGTTATTGTCCTATATATTTTCTATTTTTGCTATAGCTTTACATAATTCTGTAGAGATAATCATTTTATATATACATTAATATGGTAGCAATAATTATTTCTATTCATAGATTTAATGGTAATTTGCTTTAGTTTAAATTCATATTACTTTGATCTGAGTAGTTAGTTGGGTAAGCGTTTTGGTTGTCTTTGCATGGTTATAGTTGTTCTAGGATTTGGATGTTATGCGGATCTTTTTTGACTTATTTGTTATAAAATAGTCTAGTGGTTTCTTGCTATTATTAATCTACGTTATTTGGGTTATCATAATTTGGTTATGGATAATTTGAAGATTGTTTTCTGCGTTCTGCTTCTATTATTGTAAATATTGTATATATTTTTTCATACTCAAGTTTTATTATTTAATCAAGGCTAATTTAATTAAATTATTAATTTTTTATTATTAAAATTTCTTATTTTTATGGCAATTTGCATTTTCCATACATAATTTTTATATGGCAGTTCTTAGTAAACATCTCGATACTGGCAAGATACACTTAGCATCTATGCAGTGTAGTGCCCGGTACAGGAATAATAATTGGGTTGTTCTTGGATCGTCATCCAGCGACCATTTATACTCTCCCCCTCGTCCTTTATTTTTTCGTAAGTGCTATGATTCTCGGTGCAAGACATGTCCATACGCTGCTCAGACACAAATTGTCTCAGATCCTAATTATTCAAGTTTTTGTAAAGCATTTAATGTTATTTATAGTATAAAGTGCAACTTATGTAATATGAAATATATTGGTGAAGCATCAGGTCCAATTCATAAACGAATCAATCATCATCGTTCAGACTCTAATAATAACAAAGCAAAAAATATACAATCTACAGCTGAAATTCAACATTTTCATAAACATCTATTTAAAAATACGACAATTGAAATCCTTCAAATTCTAAAAAATAAATCAGAACGTCTTTATATGGAATCATCATATATGAAATATTATAACACAATTTATCCTTATGGACTTAACAGTGAAGTATTTAACAGACCTGTCAAAGTCTTCACATCTATAAATAACAATATTGATTATTCTCCAATTTATCCTACTCTTAATCATAATTTAAATGCTAAAACAACACGTAATAAACGCGGAAAGGGTTCATCATCAGTTGTAGTTTCCAAAAAATCTATCACAAAACAAATTAATGATCTTCAACGAAATTACTTAGAGAATTATAACTGGTTGTTAATTTGTAAAAACATCTTTGCTATTAAAAAGAAACAGCTTGTACAACATTTAAATGTCTTTCTAAGTAAATCTTTCTCTAAACATTTCTCTGATATTTACTTTGACCTTATTATGAGTAGGGTTAATCTTTTAAATATTAATTTACAAAAAAAACACAAAATTCAGAACATGAATACTCAAATGATCATTACTTTTTCAAATCACGTATTTAATGAAATTAATATCAATTCTATAATTAATGATAAAAATTGTTTTTTTCCTATCAATAATCTTCATATATCAGAAACCTTTAAATATCCGAATACAATTGGGAGAAAGATTTTTAACTACAATACATTTTCAAAAAATACATCTGCTGCAAGTAATTTTCCGTGTAACTGCAAAGACCCCACTCTAAAAAAATACATAAACAATGATCATGGACATATAATCACTGGAAATCTTGATATTGTTCATGATTTTAAATTGAAACAACTAATGGGTTATGGTACTAAATATAGACTTCCATCTAAATTTAATGTTAAATCTATTATCAAAGAGTTTACATATGATATTGATATTTTTATTTATAAAATTTCTATCTCTTATAATAAGCCTATTGAATATTTTAATCAATGGAAGATATTAGTAATTGAAAAATTAACTATGGCTTTAAAAAATAATATTGCTGATATGGTTTCTATTAATACAAAGCATTATTTCCAACAAATTACTAAATTACAAAAAAACTTCGTTATTACATATGTAGACAAATCTCCTAACAATTATGCTATTATATGTAAATCATATTATCACCAACTTCTTACAAATTCTATTTCTTCAAATAAGTCATTTCAAAAAACTAATGAAAATGTAATTGTAAATAATCGTAAAATTCGAAGTTATTATAAACTATTAAATATTTTATCTACTAATTTTAATTATCCATATTTAGTTCTTATTCCCAAATTTCATAAAATTCCTATTAAATTTAGGACTGTTACTATTGGTTGCAATACATATAATAATAAAGCCAATACACTTCTCTTAAAAATTCTTAATCAATTATATGTACTTACTAAAAACAATGATAATACACATTGTATAAAAAATAGCTATCAACTTGTTAATATTTTAAAAAATCTTCATTCTGTTTGTAATATAACGACATATGACTTCAAAGATCTTTTTAATAATATAGACCTATTAGATTTACATAAAATTATAAATGCATTATTTAAAAAGTATAATAAAAAACTGGAATTACCATCTAATATAGATATTGCATATTTTAAATCTTTAACTAACTTCATTATCTATAATAATTATATATTGCAAGATAATACTTTATATTTACAGCATGTTGGTATACCACAAGGCGGTTGTACTTCCAGTTTACTCTCAGACTTATACTTATCTCATTATGAACGTAATTTTACTAATAATAATCTACATTCATATCGTTATATTGATGACATCATTTTAATTGATACTGATCAATCTGCAATTACTCGATTTCCAGTTGATTATCCCACTAATTTGGAATTAACGGAAAACCTTTTATCTAACAATACAATTAACTTCTTAGATCTTAAAAATACAATAAAAGACAATAAAACAATCACAGATTTATATGACAAACGTAAAGAATTTAAATTCACAGTTAATACATTTACAAATTTTAAATCTTGTCTACATCATTCTGTATTTCGTAATATAATACTTAATCATTTATATAGAATAAAATGTTTATGTTCTTCTCCTCTAATTAACAATAATATTAAAAAACTAATTTATGATGCATTAAATCATGGTTTTCCAAAAAAATTCATATATTCATTAATATCAGGGTTGTAAAAAACCCGGGTTTTTTGTTAAAAACCCAGCCCGGGCGGGTTTTATTAAAAAACCCGGGTTAAATGGGCAATTTTCCCCGGGTAAATTGGGTTAAAATGCCAAAATGTGGAATATGATTCCACCTTCCTTCCAAAGAATAATCTTCAGGTTGCCACTGTATAGGGAAAACCAGAAAAAGTGAGGGAATTTAAAAATGAATATTAAAAACAAGAAATGTTACTAAATTTTGGTACTTTGCAAAATTTATCCGTTGAAATTTTGAAAATTCTCAGAGGAACTACTGAGGGAACATTTAATTTTTTGCTTAGGAAAGCACAAGGAATTTGATTGCTGAAAAAAGTGGCAATCCTGATCTCAAATACAATATTTGTGAACACTTCATAGTCTAATAGATGGGAATGACTTCATAGTCTTAATAAGGATCTCAATATTTTTCTCTGTGCTTAAAATACATATATATATATATATATATATATATATATATATATATATATGATCCCTTTAATTTAAATAACAAACAAATTTTAATTTGCAAAGCTATCAATTGTGTGTTATTAAATAATAAAATATAAATATAACTTTAAAAAACTCTGCTCCTTTGTAATTATCATATGATTAGCAAATGTTGATAAAAAATATCTCATAACAAAATTTTTTTTGCATGTATATACAGGGTGTCCACTCTTAACGGTGTCCAGTGGCTAATTCCTAAACCGTTAGTCATAGACATATAGTTCCAATTACAAAAATGCTTTAATTTGAGGCACAGAAATATTTTAAAAACGATTTGGATTAATAAAAACATTTCTTAAAAAAATTTGAAATTTAAGTTAAGTCCTATAAGTTATATTTAGTAAAATTTTCCTATTACACTGACAAGACTGACAAAAAAAGTCCGTTCATATAACACTAAAATTGACTGAGTTATGAAGCTTTAAAAATGCATGACTTATACCACTTTTCTGCATCTGAACACAAATGAGTTTGGCGATGCTTTGAGGGGTCATATCCTAAGTGCTTAAAGTATTTGAAGAACTTTTCATGTGTATCTGCGCTTTGAAAAAAAATAGTACAAGTGTTACGATTGAGTTAACTTTTGTTAAGTTTCAGATTGGCTAAAATTATTGTATTTTAACATATGTTTTATTTTGTAAGGATTTGAGACTATTTCTTTTAACAAATATTATGTTATTTTATTTAACTTCAATGATCGTATGTATGTTTTCCCAGTTCAAAATTTGTACTCGAAATTTAGCTCACTTTCAAATATCCGATCAAGATTAAATTTTACATGTATACTGACGTAAATCCGATGACAATCTAATATTATTATGATTTTCGGTGGTTACCATTCATACTTATTTTACAGGATAACACAAAAAATTTCGGATAGAAGTTTAAAAAAAAGTTTAAGATTAGACAACACAAGACTGCGATGGTTGTGTTTTTTAACTTTTATGTATTTTTTAGCACTGAATCCGAGAATTACCTTAATTTTTAACCATCATCTCAGGATGTTTTGCATATCATAAATTGTCAAAGTTAAAAAATAACAAAAATCAAATACTATAAAATAGAGGAGACGGCTGAGTTTTTTAACTTTTGATAACTGATTTTATGTACTTTTTTAGCACTGAATCTGAAAATGACTTTCATTTTTAACCATCACATTATAATTTTTTTGCAAATCGTAAACGTCAAAGTTAAAATATAGCAAAAATCTGATACTATAAAACAGATGTAAAACTTTTTTAATTTAATTTTCCTGACGTGATGGTTAAAAATGAAGGTCATTTTCGGATTCAGCGGTAAAAAATTATACTATAAAACAGATGTAAAACTTTTTTTATTTAATTTTCTTTACGTGATGGTTAAAAATGAAGGTCATTTTCGGATTCAGCAGTAAAAAGTACATAAAATAATTTAATAAATATAATAAGTTTAATAAATATAATACTCTTGAAGCTAACTGAAAAGCTTAAATTTACGTTTTAAATTAAAAGCTAAAACGTTTTTAAATTATACGGTTCCCAATCTAAAAGTGCAAGTAAATTAGTACAAATATATTTTCTAAGATTTAAAGAAGTGAATAAATAAAACAAAATAACTGCAAACAACAAATACATCATTTGTTCTTTTCCAGAAATATATTGTAAAAAACCCGGGCTTTTTAAATGGGTTTTTTATAAAAAACCCAGCCCGGGTGGGCAGCTGGGCGGGTACCCGGGCAGCTACCCACTACAACCCTGATTAATATACAATTAGTACTTTTCTTACATGATCTATTAAAACAAATTAACACATGCGTAAACAAAATTACAAAAAAATTATAAAATAAAAAAAAAACTATAAAAAATTAAAAATTGTAAAATAATATAAAAAAATATTATAGGTTGGTTGGGTGGGTAGATGTTAGAGTACGGAGGAGGGTGGTGTTGTCTGGATAATACGCAATGGTTAATTATTTAAAAAATGGGGGCTCTTGTATTATTACTATATTTTTGTTACGTATTTTATATGGATGTTGATTTGATATTTTATATGTAATTGGAGAATTTCATTAATATTATAATTAGCTTAATTATTGATTAATCTAATTTACAATTATTTGTTATTAAATTTTAATTTACTAAGGACAATATCATATTAATTACTAATAGTATGCCATTCTTATAGTGAATAATATACATATAAGTATGTTTAATATAAATATAGTTATACTGTATGCATTAAAATTGGGTAATTATTTTTATTATTATTCCTCTTTTCTTTTTAATATTTATTATCGGTTTAATGTTTTTGAATGTCCCACATTCATACTTTATGGATTTTTATGGATGTCTGAAAATAATCCACACTCTATATTTGTGCTTTTTAAGTAATGGGAATTTAAGTATCATTTAACCTTCTATATACTTCCACATGTTTTTTATTTCCTGTTCATTTTATAAATATCTTATATATAATTCATTAAAAAATAATTTTTATATTATTTTTAATAATTATTTATATTAATTATTACTGAATTTATTTTGTTTTATAGCATATAGCTATATGCTATATATTATCAATGTTCTAGAATTATTTAAATTCTTAGTTTAGTTTAAATAAGTTAGCTAATAGTATATATTGTATGCTTTTAAATTTTATTAACAATAGTTTTTAAATACATTGTGTGGTTTGTATTAGGTTTATAATTCTCTATATATAAGGATATGTTTGGTTTTGCTGTTTAAACAGTTATTTACATTCAAATGCTTAAAAATATTTATCTTGCGATAGATGTTTAATATAAGTAATAATAGATGGCAGCACCAAATTTGTCTCTTTAAGATAGCTCTAATTTTTAATTTTTCTAGCTCCATATCAGTTATAATTTATACACCAGGAGGTATTTTTAGCTAAATTTTGACGATATTGTTAAACTGTTATTAATTAATTTAATAGTGCATTTTAAATAATGTAATTAATATCTATTTATTTTATATTAGATTAAATGTGTTTAACAAGGTATTTCAAATTTTATTTCAAAATGTATTAACTGCATCCTTTGGTATCATTTACTGTGATTTCTTAACTGTTTTATTCACCTTAATCTTTTTGATATACTGGTAGACATGTGCACATGGATTTTTGTATAATACTGAAATATTAATCGGTATGGTGTTTATTATTTATATTTTATATCCTATAAATATTTAAATACGTTTTATTGATTCTTCCATTTCATATTATTTGTTTCTATTCTGCTTTCATTTTTAATCAATTCACTTGATTTTAATGGTTGTTCGGGCACAGGGGAAAATAATTTTTAGCTTTAGCTTATTTTTCCCACAGAAAACAACCATTTTGCTTATATCATTGAATTCTGTGCCCTTGATAACGTAATTCAATGTATAAGCTTTTCAATTTTTGTCGGTGTCCATTTTTTTCTTTTTTCTTCCATAATAATTCTTATAATTTTTTTTTTTTTTTTTTTTTTTTTTTTTTTATTAATACTTACAGATTTAATTCATAATAATTGACGGTGGTAGGTTATGTTTAATTAATGGTTATATATATATATATATATATATATATATTACAGAATAACCTTTAAAAAAATTATTATTTTAATTTATTTATTTTACATGTTTTTCCATTACGGACGCATTTTTTGCAAATAAAAAATTAAACACGTATATTTTCAGAAGAAAAAATAAATCATGGAGTTATTAATTATGGATAGAATCATGATTAATTAAATAGTTTCACGACTTCTTTTATGAAATTTTTAAAATACCCCTTTTTAAGAAAATTATAGCATATTTTTTAATGAATTAAAATTTGCGAAAATTTAATTATTTACATTCAATTATAAAAGTATTTTTCAGTGTTAAGAATTCAAATACACAATTTATTCTTATTATGTGAAATCATTTACGCAGACGATACTCAAACATTTTAAAAGAGTTATATTATGATTTTTTTTTTTTTTTTTTTTTGTAAAGTGGCAACAAAAGAATTGTAAACAAACAAAATTAATTGTTAAATTCGTTATATCATAAATAAACAATTCCGAGGAAATTCTTAGTTATTTGGTTGAATCACTGAGCTGCATATACTATATATGGAGCTCAGTGGGCTGAATTTACATTTCTAAAATTAAAATGCGCCAAAACATAAAATAACGTTTTTGCTTAATAAAGATGCAAAAATAATATAAAACATATTGTTACTTTCAAATATTTATCTTATTAAATAATGCTTCGCGAATCCAAACACAGCATGACTTTTGCTAGTAATTAAATATATATATATATGTTTAAATTGATAAAGATAAAAGAAACTATTCACTGTAATAAAGTAGTTATAAATGGATGTTTCAGACAAAATAGACAACGTTATAAAAATACAACATGAACACAATAGAATGTAGAATGAAATGTAAAATTCCCTTAGATATTAAAACTACATCAGATTTTGGGCAATAATTAAAAAACCTTCAGCAGCAATTGGGGGGGGGGGGGCTGGGCCCGTGCCCCGAATGCCCTGTCGTAAATCAGGCACTGAGGAGCAGGCAATTTTTAGGATTCCGTGCTTCAAAAGCAAAACCGGAACCATTATAAAATCTTTCCTGTGTCTATCAGAGCAGTTTTTCTCGAAAACTATGCAACGTGGGAAGTTCAAACTTGCCAGAGTTATTAAGGCTTTTGACCCACATATTTATAGATTAGCCATTCAGAAATATTTTTAAGAAAAAATTAACCAATAGAACTACTAAAGTTATAGGGAACTAATGAAGTTATTTTAATATTGTGTAGTTTGAAAGATCTCGTAACACCGAACTCAAAAAAGTATATTTTTTTACTTTTAACACATAATAATATATACATTTTTTTTTTTTATTTTTAGGATTATATTTTCAGAGGTATCGTCGAAAATGTACTGCAAAAATATGTCGCTCGTCCATTTCCAAATCTACTGAAACTAAAATTATGAAAAAAATTAGAGGTAGTAGGAGTTATTTTAAACCTTGCAGGAAAACTATAGCGATTATCCTAAGTCACATATAGTTTTTGACTGATTACATTTCTCCGTTACACACGCACTTTACTTCACGGGCACTCAGCGAGGGACGATTCAAGTATCTATCGACGCGGCCGCGGGTCGTATCGGTTACCGGACTCGGGTCCATGCAGACCTCTAACGTGCGATAGATTTCCCTAACCATCGCTTCCCGCATCCCTACTACATGCAGACGGACAGACAAATATCTTTCTTTTATTAGTATAGATATCTGTATCTTAAAAGACTAAACATGTACGTAATTCTATCTATTATTGCCGCAATTTATTTTCAGCTGAAGTCTCATGACATTTTTTGTTGTTGTTGTTGTTGTTGTTTTAAGCATTAAACTCTCCAGCTGCGAGCAACGTACCTATCGTATTTCAGTTATTCAATACAAAATTGCATCGCCATGCTGTTATGGCATGACACTTAAGTTTTAAGTTATTTAATATGGTCATAATTGCCTGCATATAAAGGATGCAAAAATCTGAAAAGAAAAACTCCAAGAAAGAAGAACCAGGTGCGAAGATTGCAGTGTTGATTTGTGTACGGAATCTTGCTTCAAGAGGTACACAGAGAATAAATTTTCTTTTCTCAATTTTCTCTATTGAGCGCGATAATTACATTTCCTTCACGATGTTCGCTAAATGTAAATAAAATGGCAAGTCTATACTTAATTTTTTATTTTTACGTTCTATCAATACAAACCCTCTAACTACTTTAAGCAGCGAATAAAATTAGCCTTTGATTTTACACACAAAAATTTAAACAATCATCCGCAACTGAAGGGTTAAATCTATTACTTTTTCTTTCTCTAAATGGCAATATCCATTTTCTTTACAAAGGTGAAAATATTTTCTTCGTTGACATTAACTGAATGCAAGAAAACTATGCGGTTGAAATATATCATCATCTAAATTTCAGTTTTCTTCAGAATGGTATACTATACATATCCGCTCATAAAAAGCAAAGCAATTATTTATCCAACTTGATGTGCAAACATGTGAATAGAAAAGGTTCTTTTATTATCCATCGTTGTTATACAGTGGTATGACAGGATAAGAACAAATGCCTAGGGCTACAGTGATAGAAAAGAAGCTCTTATATGGTCAGTGCCCCGTAGGTTACTAACTGTATTCAAAAGAAGCTATGCACTCGAACCTGTCATTTAGTTGCTTTTGTGCGAGTTAGTATAATTAGCGTATATTTCTAATGGTAGGTTTAATTGTTGTTATTTTTACGTTCGTCACGATTTGTACTTAAATTTTTTTTTCAAAGGTATTTGAATACATATTAAATTATATTGAAAATATTGGCCCTACGTACCGGATTTTGTAAAATATTAAAACTCTGAAAACTCCTTGTAAGACAAGACAAGAAATTTAAAGTCTAAAGGCAGGTGCCAGACTAAAAGAATGAAGAGCTGTTCTCTACAATGCTTATACCAATTGAAATTTCTTCGCTTTCAGCATATGTGTAATGCGGTTCTTTTATTTTCATTAGCTATATTTTATTTATCGCATTTTACTTCTCTGTAATTCTTATTACACATATATTTGAAAACCCTTATTTATTGATAAAAAATATTCAAGTTGCATCCATAATTTAATAAAAAGTAGTAAAATTTTTAATAAAATCACTTATGACCAATATGCTGACATTACACAAAAATAAATAAATAATACGTATTGGCGAACTCTGTTGGGGTATTTTGATGGCATATAACATTGGGGTTTTTTTTCTCCTTTAAATCTACGGACGCTGATTTTTTTTTTTTTTTTTTTTTACAGACTCCTACTGTAATTCATGTATTTTTGGTTAAGAAGCTCTACTACAGCGAAAGAATCCCGATTCGATAGTCCGTTGGAAATATGTTTAAAATGCTGTCATGTATAATAAAATCCGAATGCAGGAAAGTGTAGTAACCATGCCGGTGCAAACCACTCTGGTCTGCAAATCGACCACAGCTAAACGCCAGGCTTAGTGAAAAACCTATGCTAACATATGACAGCTAAATGATAATTTCTTCTACTTGAAATCAAGTCTGTTCAGCATATTTTCACATAAAACATGTGTATCATATCCATTTATAATGTATTAAGTTCTAAATTAAAATTAAACTATTATAAACATAGAAATCAGATCTAAACAAATGATACTGTTGCCATTCGGATTCAAATTCCAGCAAATCTACAAACAAATGAATGACTCTTTGGACGCTTCATTAAAATATATATATATATACAGTACAGGTTAACGTCGATGCTGCTCAAAAATATTTGTAAAAGTATATTAAAACCTTTAAATATTTTAACTTTTTTTAAAACCTTCAAAAACTATCCAGTTAAGTTCTAAATTTAAGGGCCAAATCAACAACAAGAAGTTCTAAATTAAAAATAACGGATAACTATCGCCATCTGGAGGAGAAAAGATATAACTTTCGCTTCAGGAAAGCATTGCATTACATGTATTTTTAATTTGCTCAGACTGGCACAATTTCAGTCTTTTGCACAATTTCAGATTTTCTGTGACATTTGTGTTCTGTCTTATATGACAAAGTAAAAATTATCCGAATTTGAATATCTAAAACTTTCAAATGCATTTACAATAAATAATTATTTCAATGGCACTTTAGCATTAGTTAAAGGGACAATTTTCTCTGTACCGTAGGCTGCGAGTAGCGCCTGTGTAAGGCCGTTTTAATTCCCAATACATCAAGAGCTTATGTTTCTTGCTAATTCTTTTAGCGCCATCTATCAGCAATTAATATAAACAAAGAAACTCTCTGTTGTAATCGTTTTTTTTAAATGCATTTTATCAGATTTGAAGACATTGCAAATAAAATAACAACATATTTTAATTATTTTGCAGATAAAATTATGAATTTTAACATAGTTTATAGCGAAAAAAAAAGTTACGCTAAACAGCAAATTTTTAATGTAGAGAGAATCGAAACAAGCATTTTCGTCATAGAATGTGTAGTTGGAAATGGCGCGTTTAAGCGCTGGTGACTAAACTGTAGTTTACATAATTTCTTTGTTCTAATCATCCAAAATCAAAAGATAATACTTTTTGAATCAGAAAAATATTTTTTAAATATTGTTTGGAAGATTTATCATTCACATTCCGTCATTTTTGACGGGTATTATATACTAGTCTATGTTATAAAACATGAAAAAAAGGAGATTATCGTAATAGCTGGTGTATAAGCTGCAGGCCGAACGAACATGTTAGACACCTGAAATTATAACCTATTCCTTGGTTATATATACTTAACTTCATCTATTAAGTAAAATAACAAGTTTAATTGACTTCCTCCCTACGCAGGAAATTACTGTAGATTCCTTAACTAATAAACTATAAATTTACTCTATGCTTATTTTTTTAAACAGATGTAAATATACTAAAAAATAAAAATAAAAACAGTGAAACTAAAATGTGTTAATATTTCATTGAAAATAAATTCCTAATGAATTCTTAAATTTATAGGCATTTCTCATGGGAATCATGTCTCTAAACCAGAATCTACAATGGCTCCTAAAATTGAATATATACTATTCACTCTCTTTTTTTAAAAACCTAAAAGAAAATGCTAAATTCTTACTAAAAGAAACTAAACCTGCGACGCTACAATTTATTTAGGATCCTGGTCTACACTGCCCAGGCATTTTTTTTCCCCATGGGACCTAAGGTGCTATGCAGCTTATGTCCCGGCCGCTTTTTCAAGAAGGCTCACGTTTTGAGCACTTTATCACCAGAGTAACGGTTTGCGCTGGTGAATTCAATGCTACGCACCCTTTCTTGTTCCTGACGTCTTACGCGTAGCGAACAGCAACCCCATTCCTTTGCTGAGAGCTTTTTGCTTTTAAAACAAAGAGCTTTTTCGTATTAAAATGCTTTTAATTGCACAATATATATAGTAATTCAAGCATAAGTTATGTTTTTCAGTTCAATAGTATTCATTTATTTCATTAATTCGCTATGTTCGAAGAAATTGAGGACGTATTTTATTTTTTAGGAAAAATAAAAGCAGATGTTAAGATTTTTTTGTGATAAATATAATTCTATTGATCATGTTTTTATGACACAATTGAACTTAGTTTTATTAGCATTACTACTGAATTAATTTAGTTTTTTTTAAATTAAGCGGCATAATTATGTGACGTGTTGATTGCATTAATAAAACATATTTTCACTTAAATAATTCATTAAAAATTAATTGTTCTTAATTGCGATTAGACGGTAATAGGTAGTTGAAACTAAAATCAATTCGATTGTAATTAGATTAAACGATAAACCAAATTATTTAGCTGTATCCTGCAATTAAATCAATCAGTTAAAACAATTGCAAGTTGATGCATGCAATTAAATCAATTACTATTACATTTTAATGCTGTTAAATCTTTATGATTATTTGAGTTTTTATGAAAAAAACATTGGTCTGCCCCTAGTGCACAAAATTAAAAATCTTTAAAATTCTTCAGTTTTTTATTTTAAAATTTTTGCCATATTTTTAAATATTATTTTGTCCTAGTTGTTTTATTTGTTATTTTGAAATAGTCATTCGTCATATTTGAATAAATCCTCCCCCCACCTCCCCCTACACACACACTCCATTTTTCGTCATTCAGCACACATATTGCACTGTTTATTAAGTTGAAGTGGCAATAAAATAATGATCAATCGTCTCAGGCAATTTCCCATTTCGAATTTTCTCTTCTCTCTCCCCCCCCCCCCCCCATCCTCTCCTCCAACACACTATTTTTTGACCATTTAAAATTCATTGTTGCCTTGCAGAAAAGATTAGTTAAAATTGTGTTTTGCTCTATCTGTTGATTTTTAAATAACAAATAAATAATTTACCATAAAAAAAGAAAAGGAAAGAAATAGAATGAAAGATTTAAAAAAAAAAAAAAAAATCAGGATTAACCTTTTGTGCACACGCTTTCATTTTTTTTTTTTTTTTTTTTTTTAATTCTTTACATTTTTAAAAATTTTAAATCTACAGCTTCTCACTACCATACATAATTAAAAAATTTCTCTAGTGATTTTATTTGTTACTTTGAAGTAACAAAAGATGGTCATTCAATATTCCTTCTCACCCACCTCCCCTTAAGAATTTCATGTCACATTAAAAAGGCAATTTCTAAACATCCTGGTTGGGAGTGTGATAGGTTCTTTTTTCCTGGTTTAGCTTATTTTCACTCGACTTTAGGTACTGTTTCTGCAGAATGATTTGGTATTAAATTAATTATATAAGTTCATCGCAGAAAATATAGTAATTTTCTGCCACAGGTATTTTGTTTATATCAAAATGCACTGAAACTGCATCAATTCGTCATCCCCATAAATCCATCTTTATAATGTAAATATCTAGATTTATGAAGGTAATGAGTTTTTGTTTAACAGGTATGGAATTAATAATACTCAATTGAATGAAAATGTAGATTTTTGAGGGGATCAAAATTTTAGTCTATATCATCAAAAGTAATAAAGGCCTTTGATAAAACAGAGTATAAGAGTTCGTAATACAATTTCTTTCGAAGAAGATTTTTTTCATCTAGAACACATAATTGAAAATATTTCTTTAATTTAGGTGGGACCTTTATTCTAAAATACGCTAGTTCGTCTTCCGCCATTTCGGTTCAAAACAAAACACAAGACGACGATTAGCGTTAGAGCTGGCTGAACGTTCTCGCTTTCGCCAACTCGCCAAGGCTGGTGCTGAAAACGTGAGCCTTCCTGAAAAAGCGTCCCGGCCAGATCGTCAGTCTAACAAGGGATCCTTACTATTTACTTCCCAAGCAAGTTTGTTATACTCAATTTATCGACCCCGAAGGGATGAAAGTTGAGCGAACTTTACCCAGTCCGCAGCCCGCAATCGAACTGGGGGGCTGTAATTGTCGAAGACGGGCTAAATTCTCACCATTTCTCAAAATTTACCGGAGCGATAATGTGGACATTAAAAAGTATACTAAGCTATATAAATCTTATACAAGAGCGAAAAATGTATAATATTTGAATTAGTATAATTTTAAAGCCGAAATTATAACTTTTGAAGCCATGAAATCGAGCATAGAGTTGATATAATTCATTAAAAAAATAAATAAAAGAAACATTTATTAATATTTTGTCCTACGTTACTTTGAATTAATAATGGATTCTCTGAGATGTGGCATTACGTTGACAAAAGTTATTTGTGTTGTTTTGCTGAATTATCTTAGAACATTTTCATTGTACAAATGTTTTAATTTTTCTCTTTTCTTAATATCATATTTTCAAACAATTTACGGAATTGAGATCATGAAATTTACCACGTTGATATCCGAAGATTAAGGTAGTGTGGATATCTGCATTTTACAACAGCACAATAACTATAGCTTGAAAATTTTAGCTGTATTTTTAAATTCGTTATCTTGTTAAAATATATAAAAGTTCAAATGAAGTGCCCAAAATGTAAATTTTGGTGCTTCACTTAAGATTGTATTTTCGGTATATTCAACTACTTAATTTTATTCACGAATTTTTCATAAGTAAATTTTCCACCAAGTTAAGGAACAGACAGCCGCTCACACGAACCTTATCATTTTGATGTTTCACAGCGAGAAAAGATGCATTTTGAGGAAGAAGTTTGCAATTAAGTTTCTGCCAAACATAACATTGATCATCACTCCCAAAACATATCTATATATATATATAAACCACACACTTTATTTGTGGAACTTTAGGCATTTGGTACCTGAAGATTCTGTCTAAGTTCTACAAATATCCATTTTTCTTTTTCTGCTCATTTCATTTATTTATTTATTTTTTATGTTTGATGGTAATTTGTATTGATTTTTAATGGCCATATATATATATATATATAACCATTAATTAAACATTACTGACCACCATCAATAATTGTGATAGCATGAATGAATTTACAACTATACAGTGTCCCCAATACACTGAATGGATACAAAAACATAATAAACAAGCTGAAAAGTATAAAATAAAAGTCCCTTGTACTATATAACAAAAATTAATAATGAAGAAAAAAAGAAGAAAATGGATTTCAATAAAGATAATAAACTTATATATTGAATCACGTTTTCAAGAGTACAGAACTCAATTATACAAGCAAAATCAGTCGTTTTTTGTGAGAAAAAAAATCTAAAAGCTGAAATTTTTTTCCCCCTGTACTCTAACGACCAATAGAACCAGAAGAATAGTTTCAAACTGAAAACAGAATAAAATTAAATGCAATGAACGGAAAAAGCAATACAACCTTTTATATAATTAATTTATATCAAGGAAAAATAGTAATATTACACAAAATACCTAATAAAATCCCAGTTATTATCTTCAAATACACATCAGCACATGGTATCATCCATAAGCACGATAATTTTAAGGTTATTTTTACAGTTAAGTTAACACAGATTTTAAAACCTAATATATACAGTTAATCAATTTTGATATATCATGATAAATTGAATTAAAATAATATAAATAGAAAATAATTGCATAATGAGTAAATTACCATTTAACACTTTTAAATTGTTTTAAATTTCTTAACTAAAGTAAAAAATTCCAAAACTATAAGTTTACAAAATCGCAAATATCCAAAATTAAGCTCCACCTCTTGTTAAAAATTGATATTATTACTCTATTCGAATCATCAGACAGAATCCATTTTAAATTTTAGTGCTGCCATCTATGATATTAACTTGAAACTAATATGAACATGTCATAAAGATATGCTATTATAATTTAATTCATTCATAATATCCCAACTGCTATATCCCAACAATTCCTAATATAAAAATACCATATTATATTTCATTATTCATATAAATATTAAATAAATACAAATGTTAATAGTATTATTACAATATATTCTAGTACCATACCCAATTAATCTACACGGAATATTTAAATAATTTTAAATAAATAATAATATAATATATCAATAGGCTATAAAACAAAATAATTTATATATAAAAATTATATATAATAAAAATATATACTTATAAATATAAAAAAAATAATAAAATGAACAGGAAGAAACAAATAAATAAATAAATAAATAAAAATTGGATGTTGATATAATTTTGTCAGGATCTTCATTTCCCAATTGCCTAATGATAACAAATAAATTGTGTGGTTTATTTTCATATTAACCATAAGAAACTCAAAAATATGAATATGGGATTAACATTCACAAAAAACCGTTAATTAATCATTTAATACTAAGTGCAAAATTAAACATTATTAAAATGTATAGAGGAATAATAAAATACTATTAACCCAATTTTAATACAATATGTAATATCATTAGTTATATCAAATAAACTTATATGCATATTATTTACCATAAAGATGGTATACAATTAGAAATTAATATGATATTGTCTCGAGAAGACTAAAAATTGAAAACAAGTTAATTGTTAAGTTGATTAAATATAAATTAATCTTAATAAATAAAATATGAATTGAAATAAAAATTTAACATCACCATATATAAAATAAAGTATCGATTCACCTCCATATAAAAAGTGTATTAGCAATGTTGTTATAATTAAAATGCCCCATCTTTTTTTTTAATAAATTAACCATTGCGTACTATCCAGACAACACCACCCTCCTCCGTACTCTAACATCTACCCACCCATCCGTCCTATAATATTTTTTTATTATTTTACAATTTTTTTTATAAATATTTTCTTATTTTATAAGTTTTTTTTGTAATTTTGTTTACGCATGTGTTAATTTTTTTTATTATTAAAAAAGATCATATAAGTACTAATTGTATATTAATGAATATACGAATTTCTTTGGAAAACCTTGATTTAATGCATCATAAATTAGATTTTTAATATTATTATTAATTAGATGAGAAGAACATAAACATTTTATTCTATACAAATGGTTAAGTATTATATTTCGATATACAGAATTATGAAGACAAGATTTAAAATTTGTAAATGTATTCACTTTGAATTTAAATTCTTTACGTTTATCATATAGATCGGTTATTGTTTTGTTGTCTTTTATTGTAATTTTAAGAACTAAGAAGTTGATTGTATTATTAGATAAGAGGTTTTCCGTTAATTCCAAATTAGTGGGATAATCTACTGGAAATTGAGAAATTTTAGTTTGATCAGTGTCAATTAAAATTATGTCATCAATATAACGATATAAATGTAGATTATTATTAGTAAAAGTACGTTCATAGTGATATAAATATAAGTCTGATAATAAACTGGATATACAGCCACCTTGTGGTATACCGATATGTTGTAAATATAATGTGTTATCTTGCAAGATATAATTATTATAGATAATGAAGTTAGTTAATGGTTTAAAATAAGCTATATCAATATAAGATGGTAAATCAAGTTTTTGATGATATTGTTTAAATAATACATTTATAATACACTGCTCAAAACAATTAAAAGATATTTGAAGTTTTATATAAAATAAAGATATAAACGAAATTTTTTTTGCCGAAAATAGAAGAAGAGAATCACAAATGCAAATTTTTCTGGTTTTCAAACTGTGGAGTATGCAAATTTTGAGTTCGACGTCAAAAACGTCGCTTCAGCGGCAGCGAATAAAATTTGACTTTCAACTGGATAAAAGAGAATGAGGACAAGGATGATCGGCATTCAGTGATTGCTTTGTTTCGATGAGTACGATGTCTCAGCGAAGTCATTTGACAGATTCAGAAGCTTTGAGAATAGTTGGTAGGTTAGAAGGGGGCCAAACTCAAGCCGAAGTAGCGCAAGCCATTGGAGTGTCACAAAGTGTCATTTCCAGGATCAGGAACCGTTTTTTGGAGAGTGGATGTGCAGGCCGAAGACCAGGGCAAGGTCGTAGACGGGCAACAACGCCCAATGAAAATCGGTATTTAGCGTTAACAGCTCGGAGACACCGAACCATGAACGCTACTCTTCTCCAACAACACCTTCGCTCGGCTACAGGCACCACGATTTCAACTCAGACTGTCCGAAACCGGCTCCATGCTGTAGGTCTGTATGCTCGCCGACCGATGGTATGTGTTAGATTAACATCAAGGCATCGTCGCGACCGCAGGGAGTGGGCAACCGAGCATGTCAACTGGAGGAGAAATGAATGGAGCAATATTCTGTTTTCTGACGAGTCCCGTTTTTCTGTGCATCCGGATAATAGGCGTATTTTCATCTGGAGGGACCGTGGCAGTAGGAATAATCCTGCGTTCGTGCACGAAAGTGTCAGATTTGGCGGTGGAGGAGTGTTGGTGTATGGTGGCATCTCCATTGACGGGCGCACTGACCTCTACATCATTCGAGATGGAGCTCTGACTGGTCGCCGATATAGGGATGAGATCCTCAGACCTATTGTAGTCCCTTACGCTGCAGCAATCGGAGATAACTTCATTTTAATGGACGATAACTGCAGGCCACATCGTGCAAACCTGGTGGAAGATTTCCTTTTCGAGGAAGGAATCTTTCGAATGGAATGGCCAGCGTGTTCTCCAGACATGAATCCAATCGAGCACGTTTGGGACGCTCTAGGAAGACCAGTTTCTGGCCGCCAACAACCCCCACAAACTCTCCAAGAACTGGAAAGAGCTCTTCTGGAAGAGTGGGGCAGAATACCCCAACTCGTCATTAATAGCCTCATTGAGTCCATGCCTCAAAGGTGTTCTACGTTGCTGGCCGCCCGTGGAAACCATACCCCCTACTGAAAATGATTTTCTTTGAAGAAAACACCTTTTCTTATTCTTTTTTTCTCATATGCACAAATTGTGTTTTTTTCCCTTAGTACACAAATGCGCAATAAAATGCATTTTTTTCTGCCAAACATGTGTAATTTATTCTCATATAACCTACTATGTCTGTCGACCATGTATCAATCAGCTAAACAGTTTACCAGATACAAAATCCACCTAAAACTGCAATATCCTTTAATTGTTTTGAGCAGTGTATTATGTAAGTCTAATAAATCTATATTATTAAAAAGATCTTTGAAGTCATATGTCGTTATATTATGTACACAATTAAGATTTTTGATAATATTGACCAGCTGATAGCTGTTTTTTATACAATGTGTATTATCATTGTTTGTAGTCAGTATATATAATTGATTAAGAATTTTTAATAGAAGTTTATTGGCTTTATTATTATATGTATTACATCCAATAGTTACAGTGCTAAATTTAATAGGAGTCTTATGAAATTTGGGAATAAGCACTAAATAAGGATAATTAAAGTTACTAGAGAGAATATTTAATAGTTTATAATAACTATGAATTTTACGATTATTTACAATAACATTTTCATTAGTTTTTTTAAAAGATTTATTAGAAGAAATAGAGTTAGTAAGAAGTTGGTGATAATATGATTTAAATATGATTGAATAATTATTAGGAGATTTGTCTACATATGTAATAACATAGTATTTTTGTAATTTATTGATTTATTGGAAAAAATACTTTGTGTTAATAAACTAAATCAGAAATATTATATTTTAAAGCCATAGTTAATCTTTCAATTACTAATAATTTCCATTGATTAAAATAATCAATAGGTTTATTATAAGAGATTGAAATTTTATATATAAAAACATCTATATCATATGTAAACTGCTTTATAATAGATTTTACATTAAATTTAGATGGAAGTCTATATTTAGTACCATAACCCATTAGTTTTTTCAATTTAAAATCATTAACAATATTAAGATTTCCAGTGATTATATGTCCATGATCATTGTTTATATATTTTTTTTAGATTGGGTCATTGCATTTACATGGAAAATTAATTGCTGCAGATATATATATATATATATATATAGGAAATGATTCCGCTTATACTTCATATTATTTGAGTGTAGTCATGGCTTTACACAATGATGAGGCAGTTTGTGCTGAACCTGACTTTATTTACTGTAATAATCAGGGTTCGTTGATATATATCAATGGATATATATCATGATATATATCTTGATATATATCCGATATTTATTTTTAAAATATCAAGATTTTTGATATTTTCGATATTTTCAAATTCTTGATATTTATTTTCAAAATATCAAGATGTTTGATATTTTGTATATTTGATATTTATTTTTAAAATATCAATGCGTAAGATAATTTTGATATTTTCTTCAGTCAAAACAAATGTAAATGAAATTTTCAACTATTATTGACTGTGCCATTCTGTAGATAAAAAAAACTTTTGTCTCTGGCAGTGATTTTTCTAGGCAAAGAATACAAGAAATTTTTTTACAAATATCTTTTCTAAGCTTTATGTTTGAAACTTTTATTTTTAAATGTAGAACTAATGATTATGAGAGACAATTAATTCAGAACAGCCATTGAAAGAGAAACTGTAATTTACATAATCTTATATGCAGCATTATTAGAAAAGAATTTTCTGATTGTGGTTTAATTGAGTCTAAACTGTACTACAGGTTAGGGAATAAACAATAAGACAAGCTCACATTTATGTTAAAATTCTTCAATTAAAAAAAAAACTAATTTGTATTTAAAATTTTATTTTATAAAATATAAAACTTTCTTGATACTTGATACAAATCCTATAGTTTATATACATATGCAAAATGTATGCAAATATATGCAAATTGTATCTGTTTTCAAATAGTACATTTTCAATTTTGTTCTAAGTAAAAAAAAAAAGAAAAAAAAAGAGAAATGCATTTTAGAATGCTATTGTTTAAGTTTTGTATGTTAATTGCAATATGTTTTAGTTTCTAATTTATATTATGCTTGAAAATATTCATTATCAGCAGTAAGTTGACTATTTTGAAAATATCGGATATATATCGAAAATATCGGATATATATCAAAATATCGGATATTTTTGATATTTTCGAAAATATCATGATATTTACGAACCCTGGTAATAATACATGATATCATCTGAAGTCAGGTCCAGTGACTTGGAAGATGTTAGGAGCAAAAGCTCTCCCTAAATCATTCTTGATATTCTACAGAGGACTGCATCATAATCTGACTTCTCTTTCCCTCTGCACCCCGCTTTTTCTCAGCTAGTTTTTACTTTTTCCAGCAGAGGGCAGAAGTATCAAAGTGGGAGGCATCTTCTTTCATGATTGGTGCATTATCTTTTTATAACTGTGTTTTATGTGGAGACAGAGAGCCTGAACTTATGATTGCACAACAAGAGCTAATTCTAATTTAAATGTTAAATATTATTTATGAGGCAATCACAGTCTGAACTGTCAACCAGACAAAAGCTAATTATGATTTACTGCTTATCAATTTTCTACTTTGACACTAATTGAACTAACATATTTACTTTGATTTATTGCTCTGAAATCACTCCTTTATTGTTTATAACTCCATTCTTAAATTATCTAGCATAGCCTGAAAAACTCAAGTTTTTTTATGCTATAAATATAATGATGCTTCCAAGATAATTTAGTATGTTTTATGATGACTGTCTTATGTCAACAAAGGGTAATTTCTTTTCCAAATCTGTTTCATAAATATCAATCAGTGTCAAAGATTTTTATGATGAAAAAAATATTTTTATTTATTTGCTTTAAGAGTCAATGAAAAAAAAGTTGGGTTTCTTGATTTAAAAATTTAAATTTTGAATTTAAAAAAGATTTTATTTTTTAAAAAGGGATTTATTTTTATTTACTTATTTTTATCCTTTCATATATATATGTGTCATTTTATTCATAATTTCAGTTTTTGTTGGTGGTTGGTAATATTTATTTAATGGTTATATATATATATATTATGAATAATGTTTGATTCCGAGTGTTTTGAGACTTTGAAATTTGCAAAAACCTTTTTTGCTCCCAATTTTCTTTGGAGTGAGGTTTTTCTTTCTTTATTTTTTTTTCTCCTAGCTATATGATCACTGTAATTTGTTTTTCTTCGACTTTAAATTTAAAAAAAAATCGATTTAATTTTAAAATAAAATAAAATAATTAATGGGAGCAATTATAATGAAATGCAATAAACATTTTTCGAATGTTTAAAGTTATTCTCATAATTATGTTAGATATACTTTTCTATTGCATGAAAACAAAAATAGATGTATTTAGAAATAACTTTTCTGAATCAATACAAGCTATTTAGAATATAATAATAAGATTTTCTCTTAAAACCAGTACTGTAGTCGTAAAGAAAAAAAAAAAGAAAAAAAAAACCCAGAGGGTATAAGCTATAAGCAGAGGGTTTTATTTGAGAAACAATGGGTATACGGAGCTTCTTTAAAAAAATCCAGGAGGTATACGGCGTATACTACCGTATACCCTCCAATGCACCCCTGCTTAAAACCACATAATGTAGCTTTCCCTAAATGAATATTTCTAGAAAAATGAATAAATAAATATAGATTCATGTGTAAGGTACTCCAAATCCAAAGATCGTCTAGGGTAGGGATGCGCAACTTTTTTAAGAGAAGAGCCACTTAGAAAAATGTCTGGGTTGTCGAGGGCCACATCAGTAACACGGAGAGAATTCTATTTCGAAGAGGTGATCTGTGACCTATAATAAGATAAAAAATATATTTTCAGAGGGGGCGGAATTTTACCCTTCTAGGTTCTCCTACGGCCTACGCAGTCACCATATCCAATTCAATTGGTAAGGATACATCAACAGCGTTTATGATTGTATATATAATGTACATATAGCAAGGATTATTTTCAAGAAGTAATAATATGCCTTGAATTTATTCGGGAGAGTAAATTTTGTTTTATTAAATGTTCTAAAAATCAAACATAGTCATGAAAGTTGCTAGTGCCGAAAAAAAAAACGTGAACTTTATGAACAAAGGGGGAAGGAGGAACCAATCAAAGAAATTTGCAATTTTTCCACTCCTGATCGACAAAATTCGCAATTTTTACGAAGGCGATCGACAAAATTAGAGATTTTTTCGCACCCGATCGACGAAATTCGAGATTTTTCTGCGCCTGGTCGACGAAATTCGCTATTTTTCAGCGCCCGATCGTTGATATTTGCGATTTTTCCACGCGTGATCGACAAAATTCGAGATACTATTTTCGTGCCCGACCAACGAAAGTCGCGTTTTTTCGGATCCTGATCGACAAAACTTGCGATTTTTCCGTGCCCGATCAACGAAATTTGCAATTTTTCCGCCCCTGATCAACAAAATTCGCGATGTTTCGTGCCCGATAAACGAAATTCGCGATTCGTAACTGACTCTGGCGAAATTTGCAATTTTTTCCCGCTGCAAATTGATGAAATTCGCTATTATTTCTCGCTATAAATTTTAGAAACTCACGATTGTTCCGCAGCCAATCAACGAATTTGCAATTTTTCGGCACGTGATTGAATTTTTCTCGCGATAAACAGCCGTTTTAAAAGTGTTCGATTCTTGCACCGAAAATGGAAAGGAGGAGCAGTTTGAGTTTCTACATCTACATCGACAACATTAACATGTCGTCATAAATTTACGTTTGAATCTGGTGTACCGAAAACGAAACCTCTCATGATTGCAAAACAAAAGCGTATAAGATTGAACTGGTGTAAATCAAGACGTTTATGGTGCGAAGAAGATTGGAAAAATATATTATTTATTGAGGAAAATATGTTTTGTGTTTCATATGGTAATGAAGGTATTCGAGTTTGATGATTGAAGCAAGAAGCATTTGATAAAGAATGCCTTAAAAGTTCCGTAAAATTTGCTGCTAGTGTCATGGTTTGGGCTTGCATGAGTGTAGACGGACCTTGAAAGTTATGCATCGTCTACGAAAAGGTTAACTCTCGGATATATCAAGAATTTTTGGAATATTACATGATTCTATCATCAGAAGATTTATTTGAAGATGATTTCATCTTTCAACAAGATTTAGCGTCACCGCATACCTCGGTGTCAACTAAGAATTGGTTCCGCCAACGCAACATTAAAGTACTTCCTTGGCCACCAAACTCACCGGACCTTAATCCCATCGAAAACTTATGGTGTATAATGAAGAAAAAACTCAAAGAAAATTCTCCTTCAAATAAAACTGAGTTAGTGGCACGTCTATTTGGGCTAATATTGACAGAAATGTTTGTAAACACCTTGTATATAGTATGCAAGATCGATTGTACGCTATTATGAAAGCTAAAGGGGATGCTACAAAATATTAACTACCATTTACTTCATATTCATAAGGTAATATTGTTGCGTAAAATAAAATATTCTAATATTTTGATCCAATCTAAATTTTATTCTAATATTTTGATGTGTTTCAGAAAGCTGTATACATAATTTATTGTAATGTATTTTATATTTTGTAAATGTTAAAATATTATCTAAACATTCCAGATTTAATTTATAAGAAATTGAATTGCATTTACTTAGTATCAAAAATAAATAAAGGAAAAATAATTTTTTCTTGTTACTTTTTCTCAATTATTCTAATATTTTGAATATGAGCTGTACATTTACCTAAGGAAAATACTACATTATTCTAATACGCTTAATTCTTTAATATGTCTTTACCTTAGGCCACTTAATTTTTTAAAAAAAGGGAATAGGGGAGAGTGGGGTGAGAATGGGACAATGGGGGGAATGGTACAGTAGGTTTTTCCCTTTATGTATCATTCTAAACATTTTATCAGTCATACACTAGATGAAGCAATGGTAGCCCAATCTTCAGTTGAAAAAAGTTGCTGATCTGCATGAATTGTTTAAAGAAAAAGATTATTTCAAGAATCAAAAGTAAATTTGCTTCATATACCTTTTAGATTTTCTACATATTAATGACTTGTTTATGCGTGGATGTAATAGTTTCCCTATTTATGAAACATTAAACTGTATGTTATTCATAATTTAAACTAGGTCTAAAATTAGTATTTTTGTTTACACAAGAAGTTTAACATAAAAGAATGTAGTGGGGAGGAATGGGAAATGCCAGCAAAGGGAGGAATGTGACAAGTCAAATTCCTTCTTTTTAATAAGATGAATGTAAATTGCTAATATGCAAATATTTTTAGAGGGTAATATATTAATTATAACATTTATAATATATTCATTTACTTCAAAATGTAAATAAATTTAACAGATAATTTTTTAATGTCATCTGTGACAGACAATCCTGAATTTTCGTTCCAGTGATGAAGATACTTGAATTTGATATTGTGGCACAGACATTATCAACCTACAACTTTGTTACTGTATATGTAAAATGACACTAGACTATTTGTGCCTTATCATACTTTGTTTTGTAGCTGTGGGACACATTTTGAAACTTACAATTTCTTTAATTATAAAATTGCTTCTGCAAATTATGTTTCTATATTGTTCAAGGACGTTAGAAAGTGTTCCATTTTGCATTCTATAAATTGAAATTTGTTTTAGTGTCAAACAAAGTTGATTTTCTTATTTGTATAAAAAATGTTCCATTCCACCTCACTCTCCCCTATGTATAATTATTTTAAGAAAGGTTGGCTTTAACCGTACAACAGTGGCGTGTTCGAGTTAATATAAAAGAAAAGCTATATTAATATGATTCCTATCATTAACATCTTAAGACTTTGACATCTTGTAATTATGTGAACAGTCTACTTTAAGCCACTTAAATTTTTTTTAAGGGAATATGTATAATTATTTTAAGAAAGATTGACTTTAATCATACAACGGTGGCGTGTTCAAGTTAATATAAAAATGCTTCCTATAATTAACATCCTCAGACTTTGACACCTTGTAATTATGTGAACATTCAATAAAAATTTATAAACCATCTTTCTCTTGTCTGCTTTGATCCAATGAACTCAGTTTCAAAAGTGGGTGTTACCATTTAAAAAAATGATTGTTGATACAATGTTTAATACGTAAAATGACCCTTACTTTAAAAATTGCATTTTATTCTGAAAGTAATTCCTTGTTGAATGGTAACTCTGCATCTCTCTGCGATAATATGGCAATAGAATAGTAAAAGGCGGCGGTGGAGGGGGGCACTTTCTTGCCGATTTTGCATGGCTAAACAATTGTATTAGACAACTAAGTATCTTTACATTGTTGAAATCTATATTTTAAAAGATTGCACCTACTATCACATGCTAATACATCCAAGGTTCCCCTTTTAATAAAAAAGTAATACAAAAACTTTTCGCATATTATCTAATTCCTGACACCCCCCCCCCTTCGCCCCCTTTAACAAAGAAAATTAATAAAAAAAACTAACTTTTTAGCATGTTATTAAATTTTAATAAAAAAGCTGTTTTGCCTGCTGTTTAAAAAAGTTATTAAATTTTAATAAAAAATCTGCTATTAAAAAATAAAAACTTATTCGAAGACACAATTTAGAATGACTAATCGGTAACTTCTTTTTATTTAACAACACGATTCCTCAAAATTTTTGAGGGTTTTTTGAAACCCTCTCAAATCCTCCCATTTTTTAAGAAATTTTGAAATCTTATTAAGAGATGTATATACACGAATAAACAAATACATTAGACAATTAAAATTTCCCATATACTTTAAATCTTTAAAAATACACCGCTAAACCAATTTTCCTCGTAATAAATCCACCTCTTTCTCTTCTCATCCCAATCAAAAGTATTAGAAATAGTACTCAACTTTTGCATTAAAAATACATAGTTTTATTTAAAAAATACGATGTTTTATTGTACTTAGAAGGATAGTACACAAGAAATAAGGCACTATGAAGCCATAATTAGCCATTTGTATAGTAACTAAAAATATTTTCTGGTGACCTAGAACGTCACTTCGTAATTTTTCAGAAGAAAAAAAATTTTTTTTTAAATCTCATTTTAGTTGCAAATAACTACAATACAGCTGAAATTTTAGTAACTTAAATTGAATTGTTTCAAAATGTGCAACCATAAAGGGTATAAAATATCTAAATATCTAATGGTTGTTATAATAAAACTAATTTAGTTATTTATACAAAAATAAGCATTACACATAATCGTGAATCGGTTGACAAATAAATCATTAATTATTGGTTTAGAAAGACTAGTCTAAAAAACACAGCTGTCATTACAGAACTCTTGACATTTTCGTACAAAAATAAATATTACATATAATCGTGAATCACCTGGAAACAAACAATGGGCTACTAGTTTAGAAACACAAACAAACAATGGGCTACTAGTTTAGAAACACTACGCTAAAAAATACCGGTTGATATTATGAAACTATTTACCTTTTGCACAAAAATAAATATTACAGATAATCGAGAAACAATTGAAAACAAACCATAGGCTGTACATATAAAAACAGTGATCTTAAAAAGAAAAAAAAAAGGGGGGGGGGGGGGAGGTTGATACCATGAAACTCCCATTTACTTTTTGCTACAAAAATAAATATTACACATAATTGCGAATCACCTGCAAAATAACTCATTGACAACTAGTTTAGAAATATGTACTAATCTAAAAAATACCAGTTGATATTATAAAAATATTTACTTTTTTGTACAAAAATAAATATTACACATAATCGTGAATCACCTGGAGGCAAATCATGGACTGCTAGTTTAGAAATACTAATCTAAAAAATACCTGTTGATATTATGAAAATATTTACTTTTTTGTACAAAAATAAATATTACACACAATCGTGAATCAATTGAAAACAAACACAGACTGTTGGTATAGAAACACAGATTAAAAAAAAAATTGACACTATGAAACTACTTTCTCTTTGCTACAAAAATAAATATTACACATAATGACGAATCACTTGAAAAATAAATCATTGACTACTGGTTTAGAAAGACTGGTCTAAAAAAACAGGGTTGTTATTATGGAACTATTAACACTTTCCTACAAAAAAAAAAAAAAAAAAAAAAAAAATATATATATATATATATATATATATATATAATTGTGAATCACCGGGAAGCAAATCATGATTAGATTAGTTTAGAATCACTAATGTAAAAATCTCGGCTGATATTGTGAAACTATTTGCTTTTTTGTACAAAAATAACCATTACACATAATCGTGAATCAATTAAATGCAAACCGTAAACTGTTGGTATAGAAACACAGATTAAAAAAGAAAAAACTGTTTGATGCTAGTGTTTTGTTATATTTTACCATGAAACTATTTACTATTTGCCAAAAAAAAAAAAAGAGTATAATCGGGAATTGCCTCGAAAATAAATTATTGATTATTTGTTTAGAAAGATTAATCTAAAGAAGAAGAAAACACGCTGAGGAAATTGTTTACTTTTCTGTACAAAAATAAATATTACCCATAATCATAAATCATTTGGAAATAAATTGTGGAGTACTGTTTTAAAAACCCTTATTTAAACTTTGAAAAAACTTTTCTATTTCAATAAAATCGGGCACATCAATACATAAATAAAAACAATGTGCTATACTCCACCTAAATACTCGGGTGAATGCGCAGATACAAACACACGAAAACGTTCGTCATCCCAGCCTGTTTTTATTATCTACATCCAATGTAACAATTGGAAATAAAATCTAGACATTACGACAAACAAACACTAATAAATACAAAATTATTTAACTAACCTTTAGCCCGGAAAAACGACGTTATCCTAACAACGACGCCCCATTCTCTGCAAAAACTTCGGGCGAATTGAGTTGCTTTCCTGTTTGCGAGTCGAAACAGCTCTGATTGGGTTCGAGAGCGTACTCGGACACACTACACTCTACAATGCACATCGAGGTCACGTTTACAAGAGATTCTTTTTGAACCATCCATTTCATTTTTTCATGCGTTTGTTGCCTCGGATGAGAATAATATAAAAACTCTTCCGTGCAGCCGCATATAAAATTTCGCAAAAGAGCGCACGGTGGAGCAACAGGTGGGATATCATATTGATACAGGTATCCAACATGGGGATGCCGAAAAAGAATGAGTTTTCAGTTTTTATCTGATTGTTTCAAATGTTTTACAAGTTTTGGAGATTTCTCTGAGATAGGTTTATCTGTTATTAATTAACAATGAAAATAGTAAGTGTACCATGATGATTTTTGCAATTTAACCCATTTTATTACCATTTGAGAATCTTTTTTTTTTTTTTTTTTTTTTTTTTTTTTTTTTTTTCAGATTCTCAATTTAAATATTTCACATATTTCTGAAATTAAATGTGTTCAAGTTAATACAGTCAGTTTTAGATATACTCTTAAATAGTTTCATGTTCATAAGTTGTTTTTTTTTTTTTTTTTTTAACATGTTCCAACAAAGTTGAGGGTATACAGAGGTATAAGCCGTATACCTTCTGGATTCTATTAAGAAGCTGCGTATATCCATCTGTTTCTCATATAAAACTATAGCGTATACTCTAGCCATGAACGTTCATGACTTTATCGTATACCCTCTGCCTCTAGTATAACCACTCTTGTTTTTTTTACTACTTTTTTTACTAGTACATTCTGTAATGTGTTTATGAATTCGGCTTGGCTGGTCGCGCTCTAACTCGCGTAAATAGGGTCGGATTGTCATCTACTTGGTATATGTTATTGAAGTTTACCATGGTATGTTCGATATTGAAAAGTAACTATGTAGTTCATTTACAGGGACACTCAAAAGAATTCCATTACATTGTGGTCTATGCGGGGAAAAGTCCTTTGTCGTGTATTTTAATGATGTTAAAATATTTCAAACATATTGAAATTGATATATCACAGAGGTGCACTTCAATAAATCCCATTTCCTGCGGCAACCGAATTTAAGAGATAATAACTATATTTTTTCTGTCGTATTGCAGGTTTTAAGCTTACAGGATATTACCGGAGAACTTTTGCCCCTACAGATTCTGTATGTGTGTACGTAACGTACACACGTACACAACTCGATATCTCTTAATAGAAATATCAGATCGGCTTCAAATTGTAAATACTTATTTACTGACACAGTAAAATCCGTGAAATCGGAATCGCTAGGAGCTGAAACCAAAATCCGATATAGCAGGTATAATTATTATTAATACTCCCATCATAGGAACAATGGAATTTTTAGTTTAAAAAATAACTACTTTATAAATAGATTCCTTTTACACAGGATTTACTGATTAAAGGAAAAAGTTGTGAAATAGGATCGCTAGAAACCACAAAAAATTCCGATTTAGACAGATTTCCGTCTAGTCGGGTAGATATTTTACGTATTCCTTTAGAAGGGACTATAAAAAATTTTCGTTGTAGGTAGGTTCTGTCGTAACAGGTTTTACTGTATTAAGTTCTACTCGATGCAGACAAACGATTAGCATGGTATTAAAAGGAATTTAAACTAATTTTTCTGCATCATGAAAAATCGAACAAAAGATTAGCATGGTATTAAGAGGAATTTAAACTAATTTTTGTGCGTCATGAAAAATCGGACAAACGATTAGCGTGGTATTAAAAGGGATTTAAACTAATTTTTATGCGTCATGAAAAATCGGACAAACGATTAGCGTGGTATTAAAAGGAATTTAAACTAATTTTTGTGCGTAATGAAAAATCGGACAAACGATTAGCGTGGTATTATAAGGAATTTAAACTAATTTTTATGTGTCATGAAAAATCGGACAAACGATTAGCAATAAAAGAAATGTAAACTAATTTTTGTGCGTCATGAAAAATCGGACAAACAATTAACATGGTATAGAGGTCTGCATGGGCCGGAATTTCCAAGCCCGGCATATAATTAAGATTCCTTTAAAGAATACAGCATACATATTTATGGGATAATTTTACAGTATATTTTAAAATTGCGATATTTGCGCAAGACAGAAAATACACAATAGCAATTTTAATGATTACTTAGATTCTTAGACATTTCAACATTCAAATAAGGATTCATTAAAATATTACTGTAGTTTAGAATAAAAGAAAAAAAAGGAAGGGAGGGTTAAAAACATCATGACTTTTGAACCTGTATAGTAAAAAGTAGATATGTGAAAATATTACATAGTCATTTATTAAGGCTTTTTTCAAATCCAAAAGAGCTACTTTCTGACACATTTCTGAATTCATTTATTTTCGGAAACGCATAAAATTGGCAGGAGGTCTTATTCAGAAACTATGTAATCGAATGGCGTTATCCATATTTTGATAAAGGCAATATAAAGAATATATCTTTGAGAAAATGCTGTTAAAGTTAGCGTTTTGAATCCAGTTTCCTGAAGTGATAGCACAGGAAAGGAGAAAAACCTGCAGCCATGTGATAAGAATCTCTTATAACTCGTCAAATAATTTATTTTTCAAAAATTGAAAACGCTATTCGATTCCATATCCCTTCAATAGTCAGACTTGTCAATTTTATGCCTTTACAGTTAAAAAATTAGTCAGAAAATGTGTCAAAGATTCACGTTGTTGAGCAGTGAATTTGAGAACCACTTTAAGATATATTTCCAAAGATTAAGTTAACAGAAGTTTATTATCGCTATTAATATTTTTACAAAACATATTGCCTGCCCTACTCGTCCTGAGAATAATTAAGTCCGGTTCCGCCCCGGCTCGAGAATGGAAAAAAAAATGCGAGCCTGACCTCGGCCCGGCACGAGTCTGCGCAGGAAAAAATGAAGCCCAAATCAGACACCATGTAACCATCTTCTATGCATGTAACATGTACCAGTCTGATGCCGATCTCTACGCTGGAGATGTTACATTTCTGTATTGATCTTGTCAAACTAGCATTGGCTCGTGACGTACATTTATACTTATTCTCGCGAAAGTCATGTTCATTGAACATAGCTCATATTTTATCCGTTTCGTCTAAATTTTTATATCTGCCCGACCCGGCCCGTTTGTAAATGCGCTAAAATTTTTTCGCCTGCCGGGCCCGTGCAGACCACTAGCATGGTATTACAAGGAATTTAAACTAATTTTTGTGCTCATGAAAAATCGGGCAAACGATTAGCATGGTATTAAAAGAAATTTAAACTAAGTTTTGTGCATCATGAAAAAATTTGCATCCTGCGAAGTGGTTATTTGGGACAGCTCTTGAAGCCCTTGAAAAGCGAGACATCCCGCTTAAATCGGGACGCCTGGTAACATTAGTCCCTATCCATTTTAAAGGAAAAACGATTTATTTTCATGCTTGCAAATGTTATTAGCCTTTCTTATAAAACTTGTTGTGTCACTTTATGAATAATTTTGTTATATATTTCTTATTAATCACATGCAACTCACTACTTATAAATTTGGTTAACAGAAATCGAAGAGTTTGAAAATTAAGAAAAAATGAAATTTTTGAAAGATTCGTAGTCTTTAGTCATCCATTATTGTTTTATTAAGGGATTTATTTAACTCAGCAATGAAAAAAATTATATCAAAGAAAAAAAAATTGAAGAACTTCACCAAAAATAAAAGACAAAATAAAAAGACAAAAATAAAAGATGCAATAGTTTGAAATAAACGAAGATTGAATGACAATCATAAAGGACAGAAAGATATTGGCCTTGAATTTCTTATGAAAATTATATCATAAAAAAAAGTATTTGTGCATCGGTGATTCTGCCAAAAGCAACCGCTAACGGAATAAGAGATATTTTTTAAAGGAGGGAATAGCAAAACAAACAAACAAAAAAAAAAAGAGACTTAAAATGCATTGTTAAAGTCTCGTTTTACTTCACATAACTATTTTTGTCAAAAAAAGAAAACCAAGAAAAAGAAGAGAAAATCATGGGCGTAACACAGAATTTTCGTTAGGAGGGGGCGGAGGGATACTTAGTTGATACATTCACTAAGCATTGGTGCCGGGAAGGGCCATTACCGATTCCTGGATTTTGAAATTTAATTAAATAACTTTTCTTTATTTCTGATTGATTAAAAAAATTACAAATTTGTTCTTCCCAAGTGATTTTAAAATAATTAAACACTAAAAGAAACATAAACTAAGAATTTTGCCCCTGTACTAATTAGAAGATTTTATTAACAAGGCCTTTTTGGGGATGGAAATAAAAAGAAAAAAAATCCGTTTTATCAGTATTGTAAATTAAATTAAATCTAATTTTATTTAAAGGAATTACAAATATATATATATATATATCAGTTTATCTGATAAAAAATAATTCAATATATCCACACTCGAAACTACTATTCTGTCCTATTAGGACCTGTGCAAGTGCATATATAACGTTATCAACTTTTTTGGTAATTTTGGACACCTTCCCCCCACTTACGTTATCATACGTTATCATCCCTCGACCCCCCCCCCCCCCCCACCCGTAATGATATCGTTATCAATGTCTAGAATTTTTTTAATTTTTTTCTTTTGTTTGCAGTGATATTTAAATATGGTTACATATATTTTTTGCATACTTTATTGATTCAAGAGATGTCAATTCTTTAATAATTAAAATAATAAATAAAAAATCCTTTAAATAAAAGAGAAAATATCTCTTTATATATGAAATAACTTTATGTAAAATAACACTTAAAAGAAATAGTTACTATTTAAAAGTATTTAATAAATATTTTTGTTACATAATGCATTCAACCGTAATAATACCTTCTTGCACTTGGATGGGGGGGGGGGGGGGGCAGAACTTCTTATTAGTAAAACAGGCGGAAAACATTCTTTCTATTTTATTTACTAGTAAACACAAGTATCATTTCAAACATACTTCGCATATGGTTTCCCGAACAGCGCAGCGTATTGTATATGCAGGGCTCCCAAATGGTCCGCCAACTGAATACCAATATTATTTTAGAAAAATTTTCTTTTTAGATTTTTCTTACAAACTGCCCCGGAACCACCTTTGAAAGTTAATTCTAGCGCAAACGTACCATAAAATTTTCTGTTAAAATTTATTGGTATTTAGTTGGCGGACCATTTGGGACCGCCATACTGGACCTGTATATGCATACAAGTATGACAGTAGAATAGAAATGCCAATCGTTAAGGTATTACATATTATGGAATTAAATAGTTTTATAATCATTTAATGATTTTAATAATATCTTTGTATTTTCATAAAAATAGATAATAGACTAAAAAAAGATAACATGCTATTTAGATGTAAAGTCAAAGTTACAAATAAAATGAGAAAATTTGGGTTGCATAAAAAATGATAACGATATCAAAAGACAAATGCCCCCTCTTCCTAGAGATATCCTACGATATCATATGCCTGACCCCCACTCCCCCTAAAATTATAACGTTATATATGCATAGCCCCTTAGGCTGTGAAGTTTAGTTACAGTTATATAAAAGGTTTTAAAAAATCGGCCCGTACTCTTTTACTAATGTAGTTACTTAAGGCTGTTCTCAAATCCAAAGAGGCTACTTTAATTCTTTAAATCATTTTTGTTCGGAAACTTATGAAATTAGCAGGTGATATTATTGGGAAATTATGTAATCGAAAGACTTTTCCATTTTTTGGTAAAGCGTTCAGAAAATACTGTCAAAGTTGCCGTTTTGAACCGAATTGCCGGATATGACAGCAAGAGAAAGAAGAACAAGTCTGAAATTGTACGTCAAACGTGGCAAATGAGGTGCGTTCGTACTATAAATATTCAGATCTTGGTGCAACAGCTGTTACACTCTTATGCAAAAATGCATGAATACAAAATTCATTACGATTCTATATAATTAAACTCAGTAATACGGAAATAATATGACTCCCTCTTATATAGGACGTAATCACCTAGAATTAATACCTATCATGGGATATCATTGAATTCATTACGTACGATATGATTTAATAGAATGGAGAAAGCTTTTATCAATATAGTTTTAAGTTTTGATTCGATTTTCATAAAATTTGAAATGACTCGAAAATAATTCTGCAGCGATTATATATATTAAATTTCAAACCATTCGACTGGGTAGTGTTTGCGCTGATATATGCGGACAGGCCAGAAGACAACTGCGGGTGCTACGTATTATGCCTTTACGTTTAAAAATGAGTCAGCAAATGTGTCAGAAAATAACGTATCGTTGAACAGGGATCTTAAGAATAGCGTTAACTAAACATTTGATAAAGTATTCAAATAAGATTAGATTAATTCATCCAGAATATGGGGCATTCTCACAATCTTTTGACTTTCGGGAATAAAAATCTGGTGAAATTAAACTTGCTAAAATAACATTTTAATCGGATAGACGAATGCCTTAATGATTCAAAATAAAGAAAAAATGATCAGCAACGAAAATTTTTTTATTTAACTGAGGTTTAAGTTAAACTTGCGAGTTTAATTTTCCTTACCATTTTACCACTATAACTTTCTATTTTCTTCTAAATTTTTACTTATAATGAATTTGCATAGTACCCACAGAACATTCAAATAAGAAATAATAACAATATGGTATTTTTTGTACAAAATTTTGGTATAACATTGTCTTAAAGGGGTGTTAAAGAAGGGACGGAAGAAAATAGAAGGGGGATGGTATAGGAAAAAAGGGAATGGAAAAAAAAAGGGGTGGTAAGGATGGGACGGTAAGGAAAATTACCTATTTTAGGCAAATCATGTTAAGACTAACAGGTAGCCACAATGTTCATTGATTTTTATAAAAGAGTTATTACATTGGATTAAATAAAAAAATAATAATTAATTTACCTCAAAAAGTGCAGGAATAAACCTTGGGACGGTAAGACTACCCATAAAGCCACGATGCTTGAAATTGATATTTAAATGCTGATTTAAATTCTGCAGTAAATTTTCTGTCAAAGAATTTTAGACATTCTTTCTCTAGCATACTTCTGCATGAGAAAAAACTTGAAAAAAATTCTGTCGCTGCATCTGAGGTGATTTTCTGTATAATTTTAGAAGATAGACGGTAAGGAATCTGAAACCGAGGGACAGAGTTTAAAAAATAATAACAACCGTAAAAATGTGTGCAGGTTAATTTTTTGCAACACTAGTTCCAATTTCGGAAAAAAATTACATTTATTGAAACAATTTTATACAGACAGATCCAAACTTAAAAATCAGCATCAGGGACACGGGACGGTATAGGAGTTTTCCCGGTATTTTGACCCCCAACATCGTCACAAACTTATTTATCTCGTTAATATTGTTATGCAATCATGCAATGGGATGTTCCCCAGTATATGAAATAAATAAATAAAAAAAACCCACAAGAATATGTACTAAAATAAAAATTATTCTTCAGGAACATAAAAATCAAAAAATTGTGAGAATGCCCCGTATCAACTTCTTATCTTGTAGTTTGAAGATAAATACATTTCGAGATGCAGTTTGAGGCTACCTCCTAATTGAAACCTTTAAAGCGACAGAAAAGATGAAATATGAAACTCAAAAATTTTCACACCTTTCTAGCTGAGTAAAACGTGAGTAGCAATTTCAGTGACAATTCTCACGCTCATGACCTTCGGTGTAATGACAATAAGAAAAGAATAGAAATATCTAAGGAAAGAATTCAGACTCCTTTTTCACCAGCTTTACTACATAATATCAGTTGACCAATAAAAATATAGGGTTCGATAACTCGATTGCTAACTATCATGAAACCTCCGACTTTCTTTGTCTAAACGTTAAGATCGTTTTTCTAACTCTAATTGTCACGAAGAATATCCAGAAATTAAAATTCATGAAATCCCATCTTTCATGTAGCGACAAATTCAGACATCCTTGACGATTTTGTGTTGCCATTGACAGGTTCATCTTTCTTTTTATGTTTTTATTATGATAGAGAAGAGAAAGAAACGCGACCTTTGCAAAGAAATTCTTAAAAATTTTATGGGTTCTTCGACATTTATCTTTTGGCTCAACGATTGTAAAAAAAAGAAAACATTTTTAAAAGCAATTTAAACAGAAATTCTTTTAGGATTATTTAGCAAATGTATTTAAAGTAATAAGAATGATACATATTTATGAATAAGATCGTACTATATTCAAAAGATTTTTAACCATTTGGAAAGATGGTTATTGTTCTCGTCAGGGTAGGAAATCAAAAGCATATCTGAAGGTTTTTATTGGTTTAATCCGCATTTTATTCGTATTCTGATTGGTAAGTAATATGTACTTCCCTTTACTTTCAACAGAAATGGATACCTTCTGTTGCCACTATGACAAAAAAGTAATAAAAACTACAAAAAAAAAAATTAACTCAGAAACAAATTGAGATACAGCTTTCAAACAAATTGCATTTAAAAGTACATTTTTTCTCTATCCGACGGTGTAAAAAGTAATATTGCCGGATGTTTAGAAGTTTAAGAATGAAATTTCATTTAAAATTGGCCGTCAGATTTCTTGGAAATCTGACGATGGAAAAGCCTTTTCCCGAACAGCCAATGAAATGCTTGGATAATACGTAAGTTTCGGGTGGATAATAACTAATGAAAATGAAAGAAAATGAATAATAATTTCTGCCAGAGAGTTAATTTTAATTTGTAAGATTTTCACGTGCAAAAGAAAAATGGAATAAGGCAATTAAAAAAAAAAAAAAAAAAAAAAAAAAAGATAAATAGGACAGGAATGAATACATATAAATATTTCACACCAAATACGAGTCGCAGGCGATTTTTGTTGCTTGGAATTTTTACGTGTAATAACACTATTAATGTTTAATTCATGGCGTACGTAATGTATGATCAACTCCGTGCGACTTTTTATGTTTTAAATTGTAGTCTTTGAAAAAATCATTTTCCAAATGGTCGTTGTAATTTGTTAAATTGCTTTTTTTTTTATTTATTTAAAATCTTTTTGACTATTTTTTTTTTTTAACTTGGTAGTTTGAAATTTACGATCGTGATCGTCTGCTATATTTATTCTTTCCGTAACAAAGCACGGTAAAAAATATTAATTAATTAAAAAAAAATTAACAAATAAAAAAATTACCAGAGAACTATTAACTGCTGCGTGGTAGCGTTTCGTGTATACGTGGCGTATAGAATCCTTGATTATTCCTACCAGTAATTTTGAATAGTAAATTTTGCCCTATGTAATAGCAGAATTTCTGCGATTGAAGTAGGCAAAAATTTATGTTTTGAAATACCGGTAATAAAAGGTTAAAAATTCTGTAAAAAGCTCTCATCTCGAAGGGATTAAGAAATCTTCGCCAAGGTCGATCTCTATACCAACTAATATATATTCATAAATGCATGTAAATTATCTTTCAGTTATAGCATAATTTTGTGAGTTGTTAACTTATAATCTGTTTCTTAAATTATTTTGAAAATTACAATTTATACAGTAGATCTGAATTTTCAAAACGATATTCTAGCCTTTTAACTAATGATCGCCAGTATAAATTTGGATCAGAAATTTTGAGATTTAGGAAGGGGAGCATAATCAGTTAAAAAAAAAAAAAAAAAATTCCATAAGCTAGGGGACAGTTAAACCCAAAATATCGATTTTCGTTTTTAAATATTAAATGAAAACCTGTTTAATTGTGAATATTTTGACACCTCATTTTTACCCATACGGCAATTATATCGCGATATATTGTAAATTTTAATACACCCAGCGCAATTCCCCCCACACAAAGAAAAACTTTTCTCCATGTTCATATTTTCTTCACTTTCATGTTTTCAAAATGCTAAGGCCTTTTTTTGTATTTGAGATAGAGATTTCAAATTTCTCGTATGTGATAAATCTGCGCATGGACTTAGCCTCCAGGTTATTTTTATTAAAAAGAAAAAAATATATGAAGATGTGTTAGATTTTATCGTTTTACACTACATATATCAGTAAAAAAAATTATATTAAATGTAATATTAAATGTATCTAAAAATCCATGCGCTGTCTTGTGTAATACACATTTGAAAATCTAAAAAAAAAAAATAATTGGGCAAAAATATTAATATTTAAGAAAGTAGTAGGGATTTTAAAAAATTCAAATTTTCTTAAACTTTTTTAAAAATTTTAGTTAAATATGCAGTTTTTTTTTTTTTTTTGGGGGGGGGGGGGGGCAAAATGTACATTTAGTTGAACATTGAAATGCAATGAGTTCGCCATTTGAACCATATTTTTTAAAATAAAAAAACATGATTGAAAAGGTGGGGGGGGGGGGGGTTGTGCTTTATTCTACAGTCTAAACTTTTAATACCTTAAACAATTTTTTTTTTTAAATCTCGTAGGATTTCAACGTGTAAAAAAAAAAAAAAAAAAAAAAAAAAAAAAAAAAAAGAAAGAAAGAAAGAAAAAAAGAGTAAGAAGAAAACACCTTTTAGTTGCCGAAGGCAGTGGGGCCCCCGTTGTAAGCTTCGTTTGGAAAGATTTTCGTTTAAATATATAAATTGAGGACTAAAAATGGAAAACGCTCAACGTCCAAAAGAGGAAATTTTTCAAGAGAGCGAAAAAAAGAAAAACGCCTACTTCTGGTATTTACAGCCTTTTCCATTTCACTCCTTTTCTGCTCTTAGTTCAACACTCTAAAATATAAAATGGAGATGCCTAGCAGACTTAGATAAAATGTAAAACTGTCTGCGAACTCAAATAATTTCTTTAAAATTTTCTGCAAAAAAATACCGCGCCCCTCTCGATTCCTATATCTTCGCTAACAGAAAAAATGAAAAGTTCTATGGGAGTGGAATGCCTCTAAGCAACACCACTAAAAGAAAAATATTAATTTACAAGCATTGTTAGAACTCAGTCAAGAAATGTAGTATTGAATGGTATGCTTAATACAGACAACTAATGAATGAAAGAAAAACTATTGAAAATTTAAAAAGAAAATATTTATTAAAATGTGAAATATTTTTAATCATTAACTTATATTTAGGTCAATATATTTAGATATCAATTTATGATTGCTCAACAAAACTGTTATTTTATTAATCTATAAAATAACTGAAATAAATAAATGAATGTTAAAATAAAAAAGTTATTAGTCCATGAATGGAAGAGATGAACTCTTACTCACCAGTTTATCTACTGTTTTTGAGACAAACCATTTCTTAATATTGTGACTGTTTATTAAAAATTTTAAAAACTTTTTTTTTTTCTTCCCCAGTTGAAATATAGTCTGCAGACCTTCTCAAGAGTCTGCGACGTGCATCGTACCGATTCTCCGACCGGGGTCTTTATAATTTTTTTTTTTCGTAAATAAAGAAATTTGTAAAAAACATCCAAACTTTCTGCAAACTTTGAAAATTTTCTGCGAACGGCGTTCGCGTGTTCGTCTATATTATCTGACTCGGATGCCTAGCTTCCTTTCGTTTAGTGTTTAAATACCTTCTGTTATTATTTGTAAACATTTATTTTATTTATATATTTATTATTTTTCAACCTTGCTTAAAAATATCCCATTGATGTATGCAATAACAACATGATCAAGATGTGTAATGGCCACCAGTCGCTTATCACTGGCACTTTCAGCGTCTCCACTTCACTTTGTGTGGCACATTCAACCAGCGACATTTTTCTACTCTTTTTTGAATTATTTCTACGAAATAGAGTTGGCACCTCAAGGGTTCTCCTGTTTGTTAAGCTTCGCATTTAAGATATTTTTTCGTAAAAAAAAAAAAAAAAAAAAAAAAAAAAAGTTGATTTTCGAATTTTTGGTACTTTTTTCGTTTTTCATTTTTAGTCCTTAATTCATTACACTGATTTTAGTATACATTTAAGGTACGCACCATCGTCTAAAAAGAAGCGTCCGCTATTCGGTAGTGTCTTGTATAGAGGTTTTAGTAGTTGGGAAGGCGACTCCTGGATATGCGATAATACCTTCAAGATGTTTCATCCTATTTTCATTGAAAGTACAGAACATACCTGAATTTAGCTTAAAAAAGGTGAGAATGACCGGAAAACTTTTTGCAAGTTTTCAAATTTTTTGTTCATTATCATCTAGATTTCACTTTTACAATAGAGTTTTTTGGAATGTATTTTTATGTTAGAAAAAAAAATCTATTCTTTTTTTTAGGTGCGTTCGTAATTATATAAATACGTAGCACCTATAGTCGTCGTTCAGTCCGTCCGTCTGTCCGTCTGTCCGCATGTAACAGAGCAAAAACTACCCAACCGAATAGTCTGAAATTTCAAATATGTGATTGTTGCAAAATTTTGTCGAGCCATTTCAAATTTTATGAAAATCGGATGTATAGTTTAATTACAGGGACAGTCAAAAGTTTTTCTTTACATTACGGCCAATGGGAAAAATTATTGCAAGTGGATTTTAATGATATTAGAGCCTTCCGAATGATCTGAAATTTTAAAGATATAATTGTTGCAAAATTTTGTCGAGCCATTTCACATTTTAGGAAAATCGGACGTATAGTTTAATTACAGGGACAGTCAAAAGTTTTTCTTTACATTACGACCAATGGGAAAAATTATTGCAAGTGGATTTTAATGGTATTAGAGCCTTCCGAATGATCTGAAATTTTAAAGATATAATTGTTGCAAAATTTTGTCGAGCCATTTCAAATTTTAGGAAAATCGGATGTATAGTTTAATTACAGGGACAGCCAAAAGTTTTTCTTTACATTACGGCCAATGGGAAAAATTATTGCAAGTGCATTTTAATGATATTACAGCCTTCCGAATGGTCTGAAATTTTAAAGATATAATTGTTGCAAAATTTTGTTGAGCTATTTCAAATTTTAGGAAAATCGGATGTATAGTTTAATTACAGGGACAGTCAAGAGTGTTCCGAAAAAATTATTGGAAGTGCATTTTAATGATGTATCAGACTATGCACGTTATGAAGTGCAAAAAATTATACATTCAGTACAATATGGGGTGCAAAAAATAATTTTAAAAGTAGTTATAGTACGAACGCACCTCATTTGCCACGTTTGACGAGCAATTTCCAACTTGTTTTTTTTGGTTAAAAAACGAGTTTTCATTATTCCGAACATTATATTAGAATTTCGTGACGATTGATTAATTTTTTCGAAAATTAAAACTTATAACATCAAAAACAAAGGGAAACAGACAGACCGAGAAATATATTTATTGTCAGATAGATTCCGACAATACCATACAGCACGGTCGTGCTGTATAGTAGAGCTCAGCCGCATCTTTTACGTTTTGAAACATGATGAAAGGACAACAACTCAATTACAATCCAAACCAGAAAACATTCAGTGATGAATAATGGCTTTTTGGAAAGGTCTTAATTTAGCGATGTGCCTTTCGCAAGTCGGGTTAAAAAATATCCAATATTAAGGGAATGGCACCCATTTAAACTTTACATAGCACTGTACCTTCCGTAATTTAACAATATAGAAATACCCCCTTTTTAATTTTCTAATTAAATTGTTTCTTTTGTGTTGCCACTCTCTAAAAACCGGCACAATAATTTAAAAAAAGTAATAACACGCGTATTTTGCTTTTACGAGCCAATAAAAATTCAGATTTCTCGCTATATTTTTGCATTTTTGATATCGAAGTCATTCTAGTCAGAAAATGAAAATATTGCCCATATATATGTAAAATCTTTAACTAAACACGTGTTATAATGACGTATGTTCATCAGTGGCGTAGCCAGGATTTCGTTTCGGGGGGGGGGGGGGGGGTCCAGAATTTTTCCTTCAGGTTATATATAAAGTAAAACCTGTCAAGATGAAATCGTAAATATTGCTGAAAATTTCCGTTTTACACAAGTTTTCGTGTTATCAGGTATATTTGTATAGCATGCTTTTCCGTAGCACTATGGAACATTTCTGTTTAAGACAGAATTCCGTTATAGGCAGGTTCCATTTTTACAAGTTTTGTGTATTTATGTAAATATACTTATTTATGTCATACTAGCTAACTTGCCCGGCGTTGCCCGGGTACGTAAAAAAACAGCACGAATTGCGAAAAACCTCTGAAAATCACAATAATATATCGCGGAAAAATTTTAAATCGCTGCACAAATTTCGAAAAGAGAAAAAAAAATTATATATTGTGCTCGAAGATTGAAAGTTGATTCAACTTCTATCAACGTCTTTCACTAATGTGGAAAAATGGTAGAAAATCGCTAAAATACACTAAAAATCACATACAAAATACCCGAAAAATTCGAAAATTGTTATACGAAATCCAAATAAACTTATTGAAATGAAGGTAGAAATTACTTTAGGTTAAGTTACTTGAGTTCTGTGTATTTACATAAATATACTTATTTATGTCATATGAATAGAATAAAACTTGTCAAAATAGTAATTGTCTATAACAGAATCCTGTCTTTAACGGAAGCGTTACATGGTCTTAATATTAATTGCATTACAATTAAATTTGCTGAAAACCTGTCTGAAAGGGGATTTTCATCGTTCTTTAGTGAAACATAGGGAAACCTGTGAAAGCGGAATCTTTCTATAACGGAATCCTATCTCAAACAGAAGAGTTTCAGAATCCCTGCGAAACGAACAATAGATCTTATTGAGGTAGTGTATCTTAGAAGCATAATTAATTACACTTCTTTCTATCGAAGCCTGTCTAAAATGGAGCTTCTTACCAGTCCCTTGCAGTCTTGTCCTGACTGTGTATGTATAATATAAGTATTTCGAGTAACTTTAAGAATTTAGGTATATTCTTATTAAATTTCTTAATTAAAAAAAGCATGGATAAAAAATATGCCAATCTCTATAACTGCAACTAATAATACATTGAAGTTACATTAATATTTACCAATGAAAAAGATTCACTATGATGTAAAAAGCTGAGCGCATACTAAAGAGTTAAATTTAACTAAACCCATTCGCTGTCATCCACGAGTATACTCGTGGCTTTAATTGTCTGAGCGAAGCGAAGGCTAATACTCAGCGAAATATTACTGTCCGGACACTTTACTACTACGATGGATATTAACGCCATGTCCTACTAAAAAAAAAGCCTAATAAAAACCTTTCGTCAAGCATAACTCAAAAAATATTTGTCGGATTTTGTTTCTGATTGCACCAGAAGGTACCTATGAGAGTTGCCTACTGAATGCACCTACTATGAAAAATAAGTTCCAAACCGTTTAAAAATTATATAGAAAAAACTCTTAAAAAAGCACAATTTATCTGCATACGTCACAGAAATTTGGTGTGCGTCACTTTCACCGGTTGATGTTTTCGTAGACAACTGGTTTGAACACATGGAGCAAATAAAAAAAAATACGCACGCAGCAATATTGAATAGATCAGTTTCAACCACGTGATCACAAACCTTGCAACAACCCGTGGCAACCAGTTTTGGTGGGCAAACAAATAATAATACAGTATTCTGTACCACGGTGACCGTTTTTAGCCTGTTGTATAAAATCTGGCATGTTGTATGACATACAATTGTGGATGATTAAAACAAAAGACATGAGTGTTTATTGATCCGGAAGTTATCTTTCTCTGGATGTCTGTCTGTCTATCATACAGCATGCAATTTTCTTGCAAAGGATGATATTATTATGCAGTAAAACCTACATAACGGACACACCCGATTAGTGGACACCTCTATTTAGCGGGCATTTTTTCGATTACCAACCCTTAAATAATTTCATTTTTTACTCTCAGTAGCGAACACCTCCAAATAGAGGACAAATTCTGCCCTCCCGAGGTGTTCGCTATTCAAAAGTTTTACTGGTAAAACCTCCATAGCGGACACTACCGATTAGCGGATACCTCTATTTAGCGGACATTTTTTCGATTACCAACTCTTAAATAACTGTACATGTTTTACTCTCAGTAGCGGTCACCTCTAAATAGAGGACAAATTCTGCATTCTCGGGGTGTCCGCTATTCAGAAGTTTTACTGCATATAATATTGATAATTATTTTACACGGCCGCACAAAAGAATAAGAATATATGAAACGAATGTAAACTAAATTCGGGATTGGTAGATCGCTGATGGTAATGTAATTTTAGGATGTTGTTACAGTCATCCGCAGCATGTTTTTAGAGTTTCGTCCATCTAACGAAACCCTGCCTGTCTCACTCCTTTGACTGTCTGTTTGTCCGTCTTCACAGAGCCCGTTCTCAGAAACTATATATGTCGGAGACTTGAAAATCTGCATACTTATAGCTGAACACCACACATCGAACGGCAAATAATAAAATTTTGAAAAAGTCTAATATTTAACCCTCTGGGCTCTAACTTGTGTATTTTAAGCAATTTTTCTAACTCAGCCCCTAATTTAATTAAGTTGGAGACATGAAATTTTGCATACTTATAGCTGAACATCTCACATCAAACAACAAATAATAAAATTTTGAAAAAGGCTTAATATTTAACCCTTTGGGCTCTAACATATGTATTTAAAGCAATTTTTCTAACTCAGCCCCTAATTAAGTTGGAGACATGAAAGTTTGCATATTTATAGCTGAACACTTGCGATAACACGATAAATCATAAAATTTTGAAAAAGTCATATTTAACCCTCCGGTCTCTAACTTCTGTATTTTAAGCAATTTCTCTAACTCAGCCCCTAATTAAGTTGGAGACATGACATTTTCCATACTTATAGCTGAACACCTCATATCAAACGACAAATAATAAAATTTTTAAAAAGTCTAATATTTAACCCTCTGGGCTCTAACTTATGAATTTTAAACAATTTTTCTAACTCAGCCCCTAATTAAGTTGGAGACATGAAATTTCGCATACTTATAGTTGAAATCCTCACATCAAACGACAAATAATAAAATTTTGAAAAATGTCTGATATTTAACCCTTTATACTCTAACTTATGTATTTTAAGCAATTTTTCTAACTCATCCCCTAACTAAGTTGGAGAATTGAATGTTTGCATACTTATAGCTGAAAACTTGCGATAACACGGTAAATCATAAAATTTTGAAAAAGTCATATTTAACCCTCCAGTCTCTAACTTCTGTATTTTAAGCAATTTTTCTAACTCAGCCCCTAATTAAGTTGGAGACATGAAATTTTGCATACTTATAGCTGAACACCTCACATCAAACGACAAATAATAAAATTTTGAAAAAGGTTTAATATTTAACCCTCTGGGCTCTAACTTGTGTATTTTAAGCAATTTTTCTAACTCAGCCCCTAATTAAGTTGGAGACATGAATGTTTGCATACTTATAGCTGAACACTTGCGATAACACGATAAATCATGAAATTTTGAAAAAGTAATATTTAACCCTCCGGTCTCTAACTTCTGTATTTTAAGCAATTTTTCTAACTCAGCCCCTAATTAAGTTGGAGACATGACATTTTGCATACTTATAGCTGAACACCTCACATCAAACGACAAATAATAAAATTTTGAAAAAGTCTATTATTTAACCCTCTGGGCTCTAACTTGTGTATTTTAAGCAATTTTTCTAACTCAGCCCCTAATTAAGTTGGAGATATTCAATTTTGCATACTTATAGCTGAACACCTCACATCAAACAGCAAATAATAAAATTTTGAAAAAGTCTAATATTTACCCTCTGGGCTCTAACTTGTGTATTTAAAGCAATTTTTCTAACTCAACCCCTAATTATGTTGAAACATAAAAATTTGCATACTTATAGCTGAACACCTCACATCAAACGACAAATAATAAAATTTTGAAAAATCTAATTTTTAACCTCTAATATTTTGTCTCGCGCAATTTTTAAATTTAAACTGTTTTGCAATACTATTTTTTGTTCATTTTGCATAATAAGTGTAATGTGACGTAATTTGTTCTATTTCAGATTTCTAACGCATGTTAATGAATTTATTTTACAATATCCTTTCTCTTTTAAAATTCACATGTAAATACAGTTTTTATGGTGCAATTTCCAATAAGTGCCTGCTTTTTATACCTAATTATTTAATTGTAATTTGAAGGTTTTTCTCTGTTTATAATAGTAACGTGTAAATAATTTTTTTATTTGAAGCAAACATTATTGTTTGCGCTGTTTATACAGTTGGCAACAGTTTAAATTAATACCATTTTCTAAAATATGTAAAACATATCTGTCAAAATGTTGAATATTTGAATTTAAAATAGAAATAAAACCTCAAAAAATGAGTCAAATTTAAAAAAAAGTAATGAAATATGCAGACCGGGATCTTCTATTGAATAAAATGATCTAAAAATGATTAAATTCCCATGTATAGCTTTTGCTCTTATAAATTTTTTTTAATGGAACGATTCTGTCCAACTTTAGCATTAAATATCTCTTAAAATAATTCTTCGATTTGAAAACTGTATGCATTAGTGTGTTGATCAAACATTTCGCTATAATACCACCGATTTTCATATATTTGTATGCAATAGTTTTCTTAATATAAAAATAATAGAAAGACCTCCGGTCACAAAAAATTCAAAACCGGCGGCGGCGGCGGTGACAGCGTTAGTTACTTTTCATAGAATAGAGAGATATATAAAAATGAAAACTTGTCTATCTGTCTATTTGTAATTCTATAAAAAATCCACAATTTGGAAGCCAAAATTGTGAAGAGATACGTACATGTGTATTAAAATATGGCCGAGACAACTAAAGTAATCCGGAATCGAAATAACTTATAGTTAATTTTTAATTAATAAAAAACCACCAATTTAACAGCAATTTCTTATCAAATTTAAACATTTTTCGTTATAGCAGTTGCCAACAATTAAAAAACACAATAAAATTATTACTACAACAATTAATTTTCTACTGCAAGATTTCCACGTGAAAAATGAAAATGAAATAAATAGTTTGCCGCATTTAAAAAAAAGGTGAATATTACGTCATAACTTTTCTATTGCAAGATATTCACGTGAAATATGAAAATGAAATAAATGGTTTGACGAATTTAAATGAAAGTTAATATAACTTCATAACTTTTCTATTTCAAGGTTTTCACGTGAAAGAGGAAAATATTACGACATATTGGAAATATAAAGGACGTGGTGGATATAGTATAACGTCATATGAGTGTGAAAAATGTATTGAAGCATAATAAAAACCTGATTAGGGAAATATTGGCGTATTTTAACATTATTGCTCCAATTATAAATTGAAATAAGTTCATTTATAGCTGTATTCTTTTGCGTCTGTTATATACATTTATACATTTTTATACAGCGTTTTCATATGATTCATTCAACAACATTTCGACTGCTTTTTTTAATGGTTGTTTTGTGTTGCATGTTAAATTTTGAAATTGATTTTTCAGAACAAACATCCTTCAAATTCTGGGCAACGCCGGCACTTTAGCTTGTAACAGATAAATGGCTTTTGTATCTGTACATCTAATGCTAATATTATAAAGCGTTATAATATTATAAAGTATATAATATTATTAATGCTTGTACGTTTGTGAGGTGTTATCTCTGAAACTACATAGCCAACTTAAAAAAATGTTGGTGGCCATCTCTGCTCCGAAAAAAAGACTATTTTATGTCAGTGCAAGAACCTACATCGCTGCAGGAGCAAAAAAGATCTAAAATTGTGATTTTTGCGATATTGATTGGGTTAGAAACTTTAAATTTGGTGCTGTAGTTTCTTTTAAGATGTAAATACGCGTAATGAACGCTCTCTAAAAGGTTCAATTTGACGGATAAACGTAAAAATTTCTAGAAAGGTTCTAAACTATGATTTATTTGGAATACTGAAATTTTTGGGATACTGTTGGGGTTAGAAACTAGAACTTTGGCATGGTATAATTAATAAGATGTAAATGCTCGTTGTAGAACGAATTCTAAAAAATAGAAAGACTAAACAAAGCGGGAAAAGATCTAAAGATGATCTAAGTAACGAAGAACGTGGAACTGTTAGGAATATAAACATGAAAATTGACATGGCTGTATTTATCATGACGTAAATTCTCGCAATAGAACAATTTCTAAAAATGTCGCTATAAAAAACAGTGCAGAAACAAAAAACTTTCAAAAATTTTCTATTTCTCTGTTACTGCTGAGCCCAAAATCTTGAAATTTTGCTTCGGGTTAGTTTTAAAATATACAATTGTCTCTATGAATGGTTTCTAAAAAAATTAAAATTAAAAAGATGAAATTAACGGAAAGCAATCTCAATTACCATTAATTTGGAATTATTAGGTACAGCAACTTTAAATATTTCATAATGCTGCATTTCCTCCGCAAAACATGCGATTTAAATGCAACAAAACTGATAGATACCCACCTAGCATTAAATAAATTGTGTAAATATTGAATAAAGATCTGTATGAAACAGCGAGTAGGTTGCCCGAAAGTACTTGTTAAAGTGTTACTTCTCTAGGCTTTTCTCTCTATCGCCAAGGCCACTAACAGAGGGAAGTGCCGTTTTATATGTGATATGAATTTTTTATCCGATTCATTTTTCTAGACATTTTATCATAAGGCCATATTCTCAATTATCATTAGTAGATTTTTTATATATTAACTTATTCTGGTGAAATTTTGTAATCGGGTTCATATTGGCGTATGTTAGCTTGCATGATTTGCTGAATAAATATGTATGGATTTGTAAATTACTTCAAATGACACTTTGACAGTTCAAAAGTTATGCAGACGATATATTCAGATCTTGTGTCATACTTTATGTTGTAATCATTGCCGATTTCTTTTATTTAATACATGCTAATACAGCTCAACTTGTGCAGAATATGTTTGAAAACAAAACAATAGAGCGTATGTAGTGGCCAGCATACACTCATCATTTAAATCCGATCGAGCATATCTAAAACACACTCTAACGAAGCATTGCATTCCACTTTTGATGTATTCGGTACTTTGATACTATATTAGATTTTGAGAAGGGAATTCGTTAAATGTTATCGACAACCTCATTGCGTCCGTGGAAAACAGATATTGTACAATATTAACTATTCCGGGGGAGCACACACCATATAAAGTATAGTCCATGTGAGAATACTTCTCACAGTATTTAAATTTGGTTTAATTTTATTCCCTTTCAGCCTTTTTTTTTGCATCGATGTCTATTTAAACTCAATCTTTACGCCGCGATGTTGGCGCTTTTATCTCTCACCGTAAAGCAAGTTCATTTTTCACCGCCGATATTCATATCTGAGTTGGGAGCGGATCGGCAGCTTGCGCATGCGCACTCAGCTATTTTAGGAGCAGATCTTGGAGCTCTCGTTTCGTCGGAGCCAATTTGATTATGATGACGTCATTGAAATTATGCGCCGCCCCCTTTTGACGCTGATCGCTGACAGGAGAATATCGTTTGGTTTCGTTTTCCAATCAGTGAAAACATTTTTTATTCTGTAGCTTGTAATTCGTTTCTCGTTAATTTCCCGTAAATGTTAATTTAGCTAATCAATTTAAATTCTGCCTTTTAATTACTTTGTCAACCCCGTATTCGTGATTTAAATACTAAAGCTCATTAATTTTAAATTCAGAATTTGGTTTGATGTTGTCTGCAAAAGATGTAGTCTTTTAACGTAGTTTTAGCGGAGCGCCAGCCCGCTGGCCGGCCGTTCGAATGCCGTGCCGCTCTTTTTGACCGAAAAAGTTTGCCGTACTATGGGTCGTATTTTTGTTATGTGGATATGTTCTTTCTCAAAGTTTAATCCTTTAAAGTTGTGCTGCTCTCATTAAAAGGAATCCCATGGATTTATTCCGTGTTGGCTGCTATTTTTCTCTTCTTAAAAGATTCAGTCCTTTTATTTAAAATGGTGACCAGAAGCAAGAATTTCACAACCTTCTATTCAACTACGTATGGAATAAAGTATATTATTTGTTTTCATCAAATTGCCTCTTCATTGTCTACATTTCAAGTAAGACGTTTCCAGTTTTTTATCATTTCTTTAACGATCAATAGTAATTTATTAAAAGAACTCCACAATGTGTACTTTAACCACTTAAACGATCATTTAATTACCGTCACATTTGGCGCCGTAGTACCTTTCGAATTGCAACGTGGTTGCTTCGGGATTATTGCAATTTTGAAAATAATGATTCTTGAAGATAAATTTTTAGAACTTTTTGTTCTCTTTTTAAGAATTATGAGAGTTTTGGTTGAAATATTTTAATAGAAGCTACATTTTCATGAAACTTGTTCTAATTTTTGAAGAAAATTAAGATCGTTCGTTATTCAAGAAAGTCAAGTAAAATTTTTTTGAGGAATTGTTCTCATTAGTTCAAAAGAAAATGGTTTCTTTAATTCAAGGTTTATTGGGTATAATTTATGAAAATATTTTTAAATATTTGATGTTCTCATTCTGAAAAATTCTTGAGTTATGCCATTTTTTTTGTTACGTAGTTACAATTTTTTTTACAATATTCTAAAGAATTCATATTTAAATTTTACTATATTTTGTAGAATATATTATTATTCAAATCAAGAAATGAATTTATGTAATTACAATATTGAAAATGAATTTTATGTTGTTGCAAATAATAGCAATATTCTGTTTTTAAGAATAGAATTCTGAGGCAGTTACATATTTTTTTAATTGATTGAAAATTGTGGAATTAAAAATAATTTTGAAGAATAATTGTTGAAATTGAAATATTTTTATAAATGAATTTATGTTCTCAAATAATTTCTATGAATTTGAAGATTGGCAAAAATTGTTCTCAAGAACATAATGTGATATTTTAGGAGGCATGGCTTTTGGGTTATTTTTTTAATTTTCTACTTATTAATGGCACTTTAAATGAATTATAAATTTGAATTTAAATAAATATATTTAAAAAAAAAGATTGAAAATTTTATTGAAGTATTATTTTTAATTCTTGTTGCTGAGAAATTTTGTTCTTCACTTAAAGTTGTTCTCATCTCATTATGCCTATTTTCTCCAACTGAAGTTTGGTATTCATCAAGTAATTTATAGTAGTAATTATCCTGTATGATTATTTTTGAAGTATTGCCTGCTTCTCTGAATAACAAAAATATAATATGAAAATTTATAAACAGTTATCCTCTTTGAAAAGTTCTTAGACTTGCTCCTTAGATGATTTGTGAAATATGCTGTATGTATAGTTAGCATGTTGTCTTGTGGACTAGTCTGATTTCATCTCTAATATTTAAAGAACTGTTTCTACATTTCAAGAACTGTTCCTGTTTTTAAATTTACCTATTGATGTTGTTATAGAACTCTCAGATAACAAATTGAAAATGTTCAAAATTTTCATTGCTTCAATTCTCTTTGGCAAATTCAGTTCTTTCACAAATTTATAAGTCTATGCATGACATATCCACATCGACATCATCATACCTTATTCTCATGTTGCTTTATAAAAATAAAAAGAGCAACATTATTTTTTTTTCATTTAAAATGAAATGGGGCTTCTTCAATCCTGTAACAGTTCTACTTAAAAATTCCATTCACCATAAGAAAAATATTTTTTCCTTGCCAATAGTGAAGATTACTTTTATATATTTATTAACTATTAATAGCTCTTAAGTTATGTGCTTTTGCCGCCATATTTAATTATGACTGTTCCTGTATATGCTGCTAGAAAATTTTTTTTACCTGTAATGACATTCTTCAGACTTTACTTCCAATTCATCTGTTGCTTACCTGATGAAGGTGGTCAGTGGTTTTGTGTGATATCCATTTCTTCTGGTCTCTTCTCTGTTGTTGCACATGTTATCATGGAAGCTAAAAATTATAACATTACCTACCTACTTCTTCAAAAGTTTCCTACATCTACAATAGTTTATTTTTTTGTGTGTATGCTTCGTATTGAGCCATAAGATACCTGGTGAAGATGTTGTTCATTTATAGGCAAATATCCATTTATGAAACCACTTCATTAGAGTTCTTCGGTTTGTGAAGCTACAAATAGTGTTTACTACTTTGTTCTCTTAAAAATAAATAAATAACTTTCATTACTGATTATAATACTGTGTCAGTTAACGTTTCTCATGTGAGAGTAAATATCCTCATCAAGTGAAATTGTTGACTTGTCTGCTGCTAGAACTCAGTTACTCACACCATAACATTATTCTAAGTCTTCTCAAAACAAGGAAGTTTAAAATTATATTACTTGAAAATTACTGATGCTTCATCAACTTTATTTTATTATGCTGCATTTTCTCCAAATATTCTAGCAGGTGCAATTCAAAGTATTCAGAGTTAATTTTTGCTTGTGCGTAGCAATTCATCCTCACATTGCAAAATTTTTGCTCATTGATAATCAAGTGTAAATTCTCAATTAATATAAGAAGTTTGTGAATATTTGTTACAGTGTTTATGCAAGATCAAGTTATTTTGAAAAGTTCCCATATTTATTTATTTATTATGTGCATAGTGCCTTTTACTTTAATTTTATTTCATACCCAAAGCCTCTAAGTTTTTATTTTGCCATTTGCCTCATTACTTTAGTATTAAAAAAAAAGATTCGTTCATTTTGAAGATTTTTTGTTTTATGAAGAATTGAATAGTAAAAATGATCTTCATTTTGAAGTTTTCAATGTTTTATGAAGAAAGTGAAATTTATTAATGTCTTCTCTTCATACCTACAAATAATACAAGAAGATTACAGAAAAGCACAAGTCTAGATGAAATTTTTTTTACCAGCGCATTTATATATATATAGAATTTTTTTCTATAAATCATCTAGTGAAATTTTTTTTAAAAAAAAAGTGCTTCTTGACCTCAAATACCGATTATGTCCTATCATACTACATTTCATCATAAGTGTACCACCGACTTCTCGTCCTTGTTAACTCTGCAAAAGTGATTCATGTATGTGTCGCAGAAGTATGATTGCTCTGCAGTAATGAGTACGATGTCGTCAGTTAAGTGCTTCAAAGAGAATGCAATGCATTCTCACTTTCTACAAAGTCTCTCGTCATGTTAAAATGTTCTAATGTCATCATGCAAAAATCATCTAATTTTGATGATTAAGTGAATGTTCCAGTTTTTTTTTTTCGACAGCATCTGTTTTAGTGTATGCAGTTATCTATTTTAGTGCTTGTGTACAACCTTAAAATGAAATACTAGTACCAGTGTACCACTTCATGTTGTGTTGCTAAACATTCAGTGACATCAGTATATCTTTAATAGCCTTGTTCCATATGGCTCTGGACTCAAAGAACATTGTTTTGAATCCAAAAAACATTGCCTTTACCTCCTACAGTTAGACAGCGTTATTATATTCTTATTTATAATTAAAATTTTCTTTTACCTAAGATGTTAGGAGCCTTGTTAGGAGATCCAAGCCACCTAAAATTTTACGTAGGAGATCTTATATGTGTTTATTTTTGTTCATGTACATGCTGATGGCTAGGGCATGATGGTCATCGACATGGTTGTGGACTTCAATATTTACATATATATATCTAATTATTTTTTTTGTTTGTTTACGGTGTTGCTGATGATTTCATCTTCGTCATTATCATCATTGTGAGCTTAACATTGAATTGTAATAATTTTATTTCTATATTATATTTAAATGATTATTTAAAAATTATATTCCTGGTACATGGTATTTTAGTTTTATAAACTCATGATTTTGTCAATTTTTTTTTCTTTTATTCTATATGGAAGTACTTAATTTTTTTTTTTTTTTTTTTTTTTTGGTGATCACCAGTCTCTCACATTTTAAAGAAAAACCATGGTATATGTATATTTATCTAATCTTTTGAGTCTCATACATATATATTAAGAATTCTTATGACTAATACATTGAAATTTTTATTTAGTAAGGTATAAAGTTCAAAGAAATTGTGTCTAAGATGGCATTTATGACACTTAATTATGACATGTCTTTTGAATAGCAACTTGTTTCTATGGGATACTTTGTTTGGGTGATTGGGTAGTGCACGACTCAATTACACAATTGGTATCACATACAATTGGTTGTCTGTTTTAATTTAAATGAAATAAAGTTTGATACACTAAAATGATATCATTAAGTTTTATGAAAGTTTATTTATATATGGCCATTTCATTTCCTTTCATGTTAAGAATAATAAAGAAAACTCTTTATTTTTTAGATATAATTCTAAAATTAAAAAGTCCTAGGCATGTTGTAAAAGTCAAACTATAAAATGTTTCCTGACTTTTTTGTTGCTTTTGTATTTGCAACTTTTATCAGAAGTTAATTCTGTTTTTATTTGGTACCAAGATAGCAAAATTTGTTTTGACTAGTCAATGATCTCAATTTTGTTTGTTAACTTAAAATATGTTAACACTTTTATGATGATAATTTTATGAGATCAAATAGAAGGTTTTGCCAATGTTACTGTATTTTTGGCATTTTTATTGTATACTTGATGTATTGTATACTTTTTGGATTATGAATGTACTTTATGCAATGTATATTCTTTTTCTCTCTCTTACTTTTGGTCACCAATATTTTTTTTTCTAGCACCAATTTTTTTTTCAACTGTTAAATCACCAATTTTTTTTTTCTCCATCACAAATTTTTTTTTTCTCTCCAGCACCTTAACTTTAAATGTTATTGTTCGACTTTAATGATTTTTTTTCGCTTTGGCAGCTCAAAATTTTGTCATCCCATTTTCTGTAAAAGGTTTTTGATCAATTTTGCCTTTTACATCTCCTGGTCTAACAAAATTTTCTCGGTGAAGGGAGGTAATGTGAGAATACTTCTCACAGTATTTAAATTTGGTTTAATTTTATTCCCTTTCAGCCTTTTTTTTGCATCGATGTCTATTTAAACTCAATCTTTACGCCGCGATGTTGGCGCTTTTATCTCTCACCGTAAAGCAAGTTCATTTTTCACCGCCGATATTCATATCTGAGTTGGGAGCGGATCGGCAGCTTGCGCATGCGCACTCAGCTATTTTAGGAGCAGATCTTGGAGCTCTCGTTTCGTCGGAGCCAATTTGATTATGATGACGTCATTGAAATTATGCGCCGCCCCCTTTTGACGCTGATCGCTGACAGGAGAATATCGTTTGGTTTCGTTTTCCAATCAGTGAAAACATTTTTTATTCTGTAGCTTGTAATTCGTTTCTCGTTAATTTCCCGTAAATGTTAATTTAGCTAATCAATTTAAATTCTGCCTTTTAATTACTTTGTCAACCCCGTATTCGTGATTTAAATACTAAAGCTCATTAATTTTAAATTCAGAATTTGGTTTGATGTTGTCTGCAAAAGATGTAGTCTTTTAACGTAGTTTTAGCGGAGCGCCAGCCCGCTGGCCGGCCGTTCGAATGCCGTGCCGCTCTTTTTGACCGAAAAAGTTTGCCGTACTATGGGTCGTATTTTTGTTATGTGGATATGTTCTTTCTCAAAGTTTAATCCTTTAAAGTTGTGCTGCTCTCATTAAAAGGAATCCCATGGATTTATTCCGTGTTGGCTGCTATTTTTCTCTTCTTAAAAGATTCAGTCCTTTTATTTAAAATGGTGACCAGAAGCAAGAATTTCACAACCTTCTATTCAACTACGTATGGAATAAAGTATATTATTTGTTTTCATCAAATTGCCTCTTCATTGTCTACATTTCAAGTAAGACGTTTCCAGTTTTTTATCATTTCTTTAACGATCAATAGTAATTTATTAAAAGAACTCCACAATGTGTACTTTAACCCTTTTGCGATCACAACACACATTTATTATCGCCACAGTCCATTCTTTTTAAACATCATATATTTGTCATTTAAAGTTACTCAAATTGGTGCGGAGCGTCTGATTATGCCCTTGACATCATTTTATACAGTTAAAATTCCGATATAAGTAAATTAGTGTTTCATTTTCTATTTTACTTTTAATATATTGCGTACTTTCAATTTTATATCCATGCATGGCTGTCTTGAATGGTTTGATTTCCCATTTTTTTAAACAGTGTATACGAATTTATATATAAGATTTTGTAATTCTACAATTCGTTTATTTTCATCATTTCAATTTTTCGCAGTATATGGACAATTATAAAGATAATATCTCATTTTCTTTGCTTCCACATGTTATTATTAAATCTATGTTCTCAGTAATATCGCTCAGACTAATCCCTCTGAGGGAAGTCCTAGTTTATTAATTACTTTGTCATATTTTAGAATTAAAGAAATTGCCTCATTTATTGGCAGAAATTTCGCTGTATTAGTAAAGTGAAATTTACCTTTCTGAATTTGTGGTAGCAAACGAATTTTAACAAAAAATGTGAAAGTTCTTACTTTATAGTTTTGGCAGCGAATGGGATAAATCAAGTTTCATATTACATAACATTTGCCTACAATAAAAATAGGATCAAGTGTTTAAGTTTAAAAACAGCAATTTCCATGTTTAGTTTCTTGCCATTGAATTAAGTACTTGAGCTATATTAGATATTGGATAATGATTTCACATAAGTGTCGATCGTATGAGCCGTTCATGTGATCCGCCGCGCTCCCCATGGGAGTTTTTGAGATAACTCAGATAGCATGAACATTAGCAGCAAGTTTGATTTTTTCTGATTTTATCTTGCCGTGACAAATTTGAATTGAGAAATTCGCAGCAAATCTCCCACAAGGTATACCATCACCCACTTGCATGAGTAGTTTGTAGTGAAACTGATGCAAGACTGCTTTTAATTCACGAAAGTGACGAAAGCAAAAAATCCCTCTGTTGAGAGAATAGACAATCAGCACATACGCAGAAATTGCAGAAATTTTATTCGGTTGGCACCGCTTTTTCTAAACGCTATACTTATTAAATAAAAAAAATGCTTGAAATGAAAAGTGCAAATATTACCTAAACTTCTTTATGGTGATAAAACCGATGTATGCACCTTCTGACGTCTCTTTCGCATCAATAGACTTGATCAGGTCTATGGACCCCTTCAAAGGGGTTAAACTTATAGTGTGACATGGAAAGATTACTACTTTGCAGTAAGTTTGCAGTATTTTTTATTACTTGTTTGCCGTTAGTTTGCAATAATTTTGATATTGTATGAATTTAACTTGCACGACAAGTTAGCTGCAAGTTCAAAGTGTGGTGACTTCGGCGTTTGCGTTATCTTGCTGCAGTCTTGTTATGAACTTTCAGTCTTGTCATGCTGAGCTTACTGCAACTTTGCAGGTTTTCAGAGCAAGACTGTTGCAAATTTTCTGCAAACTAAAAATGCTATGTGGGAAGGTTTTAACTTTAAGAAAAAGATCTTTCATTTTCAGTTACAGAACTAGTAATGTAAGAAGCACACGCATCAAATATAGTTCATGCTGGAAAAAGCAGTTTTCTTACAATTGTCTTATTCAGCCATAATTCTTTTGGGTTTCTATGTTTCATGTCTCGCCACTTTTGATACCATATTCGATCTAATAGTTGCTTCCGATATCTGGTCGTCTTTAAGGAACTTAAATTTTTGTAATAAGTTTATTTGTGATGGATTAGCACTTTTTTGGAAGTATTAGAATGTGTAAAAATGGTTCATGGTGGTTTTTAGTTTTTGTACTTCTCAGCCAATTTATTTTAGATGGTTCGAAACAGTTTTAGAACATTCTCCAAGTTCAGTAGTAAGCTTCGACGGGTCGGATTTATGCAGCTCTAGAAGGGACACTTAGGAGTTCCGTGGAAGGGGGTAGCGCCCTTCTAGATCATTAATAATCATAAAATTCCGAATCTTCCGATTGCACCCTTAAACAACTTGACAGGAGGATCACGAACCTCATCTCTGTATATTTCAGCATTCACAGTTGCACTGGTAAAAATGTGTCGGTCACTGCGGCCATTCAAAATGATGTCCGTCCATACCTGATTCCACGACCTTTGTATCGATGCCTTTCACGGATGTTTGCAGCCTTATTGCGTGTGATTTTCTCCCTCCATATGGTAACACATCTGTAGTAACTCTCTCAACAAAATCGGGATTCATCGGTAAAGAGAACTCGGCTCCAGTCCGTGGTACTCCAACGATGATGATCTCTGCACCACTTTAACCGGGCGCATTTCGCTACCGGAGTTAGTGCAACACAAATCATGGGTTTCCTTGCATGCAGAATGTCACTCACAGTAAACCAAGATAGTCGAGTTCTTGTTGCTGTAGCAAACTTTCTGCAATCTGAACTGTCGCCAATTGCCTATTTCTTTTAGCAATCGTTGGCAAATTACAGTCCTGAGAGCCTATTGTGGTGTTTTCTACCTTGACCTGGTTGTCTGTGGACATTATACCAGTGTCTTTAAACCGTTTCCAGATTCTGGACATGACGCTTTTGGCTATTTCTAAGTCTTCACAGACCCCTAAGAGTGTCTCTCCTGCTTCCATTCTCTCTATCGCACGCAATTTCTCAAAATCGGTCAAATGTCTTCTGGACGACATATTCCACCTACTAGAAGCGAGAGTTTTACCTAATTACACGTACAATCCTTAAAATTAGACTTCAAATTACCCACGTACACCACCATTACCTTTTCACACGTGAACCGAAAGAACGGGCTGAGGCTGAAAAATTTGCATATATTTCTATAGCGAATGTTAATCCCATTGGACTACGTGATAACGTTGACATTGAGGTACCTTTCTGGGAGTTCCCTTAATAAAATTAACATAAAGCACCTTTTTATGACTGTCCCTTTAATTTTTCTCGCCAGTGTATTTTGAAAGTGGTAACAAATAACCAGTCCAAAAATAAAGTTACTTTTATTAATTGCAGGCAGCAGATTTAAAGTAATTGTTAATATTGTCCGTTATAAAGTGGACAAAGATAAGGGTCACGAAACTCAACCAATGTACCGTTATTGCGTTCGTATAAACTCGTTCTTTCCCATAAGTGTCGACAACAGAACCCCACCAAAGTCCAAGATAAAGAAGTTTTACGTTTAATCTAGTTACAGTAAATTTGTGTAAACGGAATAGCAGGCATACTTGCATAATTATCCTTCCGTTCCGGGGCATTAAAATGTTTTTGTTTATGAGAGGATACCGTGTTTTCAGAAAACCTGTCAAGAAGGATTCACAATTGGAACAAGTTTCATTTCAGATAGGTTTCAAACGTTAGCAAGCACAAATATAGTGTTGTTTTCGTCGAACCTTGAATTGTTTTCCTTTGAGATAGGTCATCTTCACAGATTTTCCTGTAATAGATTTATGCTCTTCAGAAGTGGTGTTATAGCAGCGGTTTCCAACCTGGGGTAGTGTACCGCTGGGGGTACGTGGCGGGTCTGCTGGGGATACGTGAAAATAATATCGGTAATGGCGGAAGTCACAAAAATGTTAGGAATATCAATGTAATTTGCACCGATTTATTATATGGTTGTGATAAGAAGATTACTAATGAAAAAAAGCATGTATTTACGTTATCTCCTTAAGTGGAGGGGGGGAAGGGGGCGTGTTTATGAGAAATGGGGGGACTCCGAAATGAAAAACCTAAGAAAGGGGTACGTGAAAGAAAAAAGTTTGGGAAGTGAGTACGTTTTGGCAGTTTTAAAGGATACTGTGAAAACAGATAAGTGTTTATAACGTAAACCTGCCTAAAACGGAAAAGTTCATAGTCCCGAAAAAAGACACACCTTTGAATTATATCTTCTTAGACGAATACCTCTCTAAAGCGGAATATTTTATAGATCTTTTGTGATTCTGTCTTAGCAGTTTTTACTGTTAAGACAGTTTTGTATCCATGATTCAATAAACCAGGTCTACTTTCGGGGGGGGGGGCTCCGGACCCCCTGGACCACCCCCCCCCCCCCCTTGGCTTCGCCACTGATGTTCATTAGAATGCTTTAAATGTTAAAAAATCTATTTTAATTTCAAGAAAACAATTTAGGAAAAGATAATAATAATAATAATAAAATCGTTTGCTAGGTATGACGTCAATTTCCGTTTAACTGACATAACTTTGTTATGACGTTTTATTCTGAAGAGAGACTCCTGATAATCTGAAATTAATCCTTATTATTGTCATCCATAAAGTGAAGGTTTATTTTTAAGTCATACGAAAGAAATTTTCGATAAATGCAAGTTCATTTGGTTGTATTTATTGCATTTTCCAGCCAGGGGCGCGCCGACCCAGTGTGCAAAGTGTGCGGCGCACACAGGCGCTGAAGTAATAAAGGCGCCAAAGATTTCAGTTGAAGAGAAAATACTTAAAAAATCCCTAATTTAATTAAACTAAAATGCATTAAATTTTCTTGATATCTTAATTATATTTTGTAGATTTAGCAGAGACAAACTTTTCTATAGATATTCAATTCTTTTTATTATTATTATTATTTATTTCGTTTTATTTTACTTTTGAGTCTCCTGTGATTTAGACGTAGACCTGTCCAACCTTTCAATGAACAGAGGCGCACCTCACTTCATGTAGATGCAAACAATGAAAGGCCCCATAATTCACATGGCTGAAAACATGCAACACTATCTCACTGTAGTAGTGGTAAAGCATAGTGCAGTTTTATTACCATAGGGGGTAAATTCCACTAGTTTCTTTTTTATTTTTAAATAGTAATCTTCTCCTTATTGCAGAATTTCTGTACAGTTGCCAAGTTTCCGGCTTTTTATCTTAGAGAAAATCTGGTTCTTTTAAATCGACCAAATGTTTCAATTAAATAAAACAACATTTTCTTTATTAAAATAATGGTATCCAAAAAGCTGAAGACTTGGCAACTCTGTTTCTGTCATAAATAAGATGACAATTAGTATTCGGAAATACTGGTAAAAATGTCCCCTGCGATAATCAGGCCACGAATAGCGGTAGACTTATGCTTCACAAGCATCTTATATGATGCATATACATCTCACAGTGATAACCATAAGTCCCCTACGACTCAGAAACTGTATTTAAAAACAATTTTTAGAAATAATATAAATCATAGAAAATTTAATATTACATTTTTTCAAAAGGCCAACCTCTCTCAAAAGTTTTGTAAGTGAAGTTGCCCTAAACCTTAATCACTAAATAACAAATTAATAACATAATATAATTAACACTAAATAACGGTCATTGGTAACAATTAAAAGGGCCCCATTCAAATTTTATTGAATTTAAAGAATGCACACTTTAAAGTGGATTTTTAATTTTAAAAGCAGCTACTAATAAATAGAAAGATTTGAATGGGCGCCAAGAAAACCTTCAAAGGGCGCCACCATAGCGACTGCGGGAGATGCGTTGGACAGACCTGGATTAGAGACTGAAATTTCCAGACCAGGGCCCGCCCCGTTTATATTTTTGCAGTTCACGACCCGGCCTGTATAAAAATTAGTGAAATCAGGCCCGACCCAGCCCGTTCAAAAATAAATTAAATCAGTCCAAAAATTCCGATTTTTCTTAACAATTAAAATTCTTTTAAAGAATACTGCATATATACTTACGAAGAAATGTTAGATTGCTATGTGTTCCCAAGACAGGAATTACACAATAGCAACATTAATGATTATTTACACTCTTAGACTTTTCAACATTCAAATAGAGATTCATTGAAAATACCGTATATTCCGGCGTATAACACGCCCTGTCTTATAACAAGCATCACTAATTTGAGAGTATATATTTTTCTTTCAAGCATATACGTTTAACTTGGTTTTGTATAACACGCATCAAGTTTTCTGCACAAAAACAAACTAGAAATACCAGCTTGGATGCAGCACCGTGCGAAGAGAAAACTACGCCCGAGGCAAAGTTTCAGTTTGGCGCCCCCCCCCCCCCCCCACACACACACACAACACACACAAAATTTGAAAAGTGCAGAAATAGAAATAAATTCTATTGAATACATATTTTGCATTTATTTTGCAACTTTATGTTTAATTTTAATTCAGGAACTCGAAACAACTAAATAAAATAACAGAAAATTGCACTTAGATTTTGGCAAAGAGAATCTGGGAAATGAGTGCTGAAAAAATGTATCTAACAGTACAGTATAGCAGTTTACAACCCTTTTGTATTCCCAGAAGAAAACCCCATGCTAATTTGAGAGCATATGTTTTTGTCACAAGCACATATAGCCCAGTGGTTAGGGAGTTGAATTCGGAAAAAAATAGGGGAAAGCTGGAAATTGTTTTAATCCCTTCAGTTTAGGTCTAGAAAGAATATGCTACGTTTTCCCCCTCGTACTAGGTGAGCGTTAGGAATTATACATAGATTTATAGTCAAAAAACACGTTTTTTTAAATACCATAGCACTATCTCGAAATCACTAACTTTTAAAAAAACATGGTCAATATAAATGTTGTAGAGCTTAAAATACTGAATAAAATGAGTACCTACACTTAATACTTTTGTTGAATATTAAGGTCACAACTTTACTTTAAAGTTTTAGCCGCGTGGTCAGAGGGTTGAACTCAGAATTAATTAGAGGAAAACGAGAAATCGTTTTAATCCCTTCAGATTAGGCCTAAAATGAATATTCTATGTTCTCCCCGTCGTACTAAATGAGCGTTAGGAAATATGTACATATTTACATTCGAAAAACTTGTTTTTCCTTAAATTTTTAACAATATTTCAAAATAGCTAATTCTATCAAAAACATTGTCAATACGAATGTTGTAGAGCTTAAAATTCTGAATAAAATGAGCACCCACATTAGTATTTTTGTTCAAAATTAAGGTCGCATTGCTAATTTAAAAATTTTGATTTAATCGCTAATCAAGAGCTTGAAGTCCGGAGAGACCAAGTTACCTAAGAATAATACCTCAAAACAGCTAAGTCTATCAAAAACATTGTCAGTACAAATGCTGTAGAGCATAAAACTCTGAATAAAATGAGTACCCACATTAATATTTTTGTTCAAAATTAAGGTCGCAATTCTATTTCAAAATTTTGCCTTAATCACTAATCAAGAGCTGCAAGCTAGGAGAGACCAGATTACCTTAACAATATCTCAAAACAGCTAACTATATCAAAATATTGCCAATTCAGATGTTGTACAGCTTAAAATTCTGAATAAAATGAATACTCACATTTATATTTTTGTTCAAAATTAAAGTCGCAATTTCATATATTGTTAAAAATATTAAAGAAAAACGTGGTTTTCGAATGTAAATGTGTACATATTTCCTAACGCTCACTTAGTACGTAGGGGAAAACATAGAATATTCATTTTAGACCTAATCTGGAGGGATTAAAGCGATTTCCAGTTTTCTCCTAATTAATTCTGAGTTCAACCCTCTGATCACGGTGCTAAAACTTTAAAGTAGAATTGTGACCTTAATATTCAACAAAAGTATTAAGTGTAGGTACTCATTTTATTCAAAATTTTAAGCTCTACAACACTTACATTGATGATGTTTTTGAAAAAGTTAGTGATTTCGAGATAGTGCTATGGTATTTAAAAAAAAAACGTGTTTTTTGACTATAAATCTATGTATAATTCCTAACGCTCACCTAGTACGAGGGGGAAAACGTAGCATATTCATTCTAGACCTAAACTGAAGTAATTAAAACAATTTCCAGCTTTCCCCTAATTATTTCTGAATTGGGCCTTTTTTTGCTCCCCTACCACTGGACTAATAATGAAAATTACAGACACAGAAAAGAGAAGGTTAACGAAAGAGGCTAAGACAAAAACCTAAAACAAGTTTTGAACAGAAAGAAGTCCTTATTCCTAAATTTGTACTTGGGTGCAGGGTAAGGGACCATGATACGCACACATACATTTGAAACGAAAAATAAACGTACTTTTATTGGGAAAAAAAATTTCCAAAATGTAATTTTTTTTACAAAAAATAAAATAAAAAACGGGGTTTGTAGTATAAATTTGGCGCCCCCTCAATTTCCGCGCCCGGGGCGGCCGCCCCCTTCGCACGGCTCTGCTTGGATGGACGAAAATGGGTTTAAATTCTGGATAAAAAATGTTTGGGGGAAGCGTCCAGGAGCTTTAAGAAAACCAGAAAGACACAATTAAAAAAGAATAATCCAGTCTAATACAGATTTGTCAGTAATTCCAAGTGAACTGACTTCGCTAGTACGTTAGTTCAACCATTATATGTTTTCATAATCAAACCTTTTAAAGAAAGTTTAAGGCGGCAGTGAAACACGTGGAAGCTAGAAGGAGAAAGACATTTACGAAAGGAGGAAATGTACGGCATACGTCATTAACACAGTCTGAATGAATTATAACATCATGATATGAAATGAAACCGGAAGTAATTGTAAAATCATTTAAAAAATGTAGAATATCCTATGAACTTGGTTGTACCGAGGGTGACTATTTATGCTCAGATGAATACGACAGCGGGGATAAAATACATGAAAGCGATTGTGGAGTGCAACGCACTTTTCATGTTATTTGATAAGGAAAATTAAGTTTGTTAGAAAATATATATTGTAAGTTTTTTTACTTATATTGATATATAAATGCATTTAAATATATCTCTAAAAATTTGGAAAGTTTCCTTCTTATGATTTTACACCAAGCATTTTATATTCGGTGTACAACATGCACACGAAAAAATGAAGTGATATTTTAGATTTTAAAGTGCGTGTTATACGCCGAGATATACGGTATTAATGTAGTTTAGAATAAAAGAAAAAAAAAAAGAGGGTTAAAAGCATCATAACTTTTGAAGCTGTATTATAAAAAGTAGATTTTTGAAAATATTTCTCTGTAATTTATTAAGGTATATTTACAATGATTCTATTAACGGAAGTTTAAGATAGCTATTACTACTATTTACCCGACTGAAAAGAAGGGTTATGTGTTTCACGCGTATCTGGGTATGTGGATTTCTTTATACCCTCGAAACATCCCAACTGCTGGATGGATTTTAATGAATGAGGTCTCTATGGATTCGTCTTAACCGTCCCATGGTTATAGGTTAGGTTTTGTTTTTATAAATTCAAAATGGCGGCCGTAAAATACAAAATGGCGGTAGAGACGAAAAAAATTACGCGCCCTATTGAGTGGCATATCATTGGATAGGTCTTTCAAAATGAAGGCAATGTTTCATTGACTATTTTACACTCAGAAGCTCTGTTTAAATATTACACAGCCTGGAAGTTGTGTTGGCAGGATCTCTAGATTTACTGCAACTCTAACATTCATAGACATCTATAGGCCTCAACAAAACAGTGTTTATAGATAAGAACTAACAATTAAAAGTTAAACAACTTAAAAGTTATCAATACAAGAAAATAAAAAAAATAGGTAAGAAATATAAAAAAATAGTTTCACATTGATGAGAAATAATTAATTAGCTCGCTTTTCATGCAGTCGGATTTTTTTAATTTAAATTTTATTTTACGAAATATATTGCCTGCCCGACACGCCCTGGGAACAATTAAATCCAATTCCGGCCCAGCCCGACTATGTAGAAGAAAAATGTAAGCCTCAACAAGACCCGGCCCGAGTCTGCTGAAAAAATTAAGCCTGGTGTCATGCACGATATAGCTGTCCGATACCGATCTCTACGCTGGATATGGCTTAATTTTTCTATCGGCTCGGCTGCGGCTGGCCCGTTTAATTTTTTACCGGCCCGGGTGTTAAAAAAATTGTTTATTCTGCCGGCTCGGCTCGATTCTTTGAAAGTTTGCCCTCATTTTTCCGGACTAGGTAGGTCTCTGTCTAGCCTGAATAGAGAAACAATATAAAACCAGAACTTGCATGCGTGTGCTGTTCAATGTAGAGATTTTAGATTGGAGAGACTGGCGTCAGCTTTGGAGCAAATTTTAATTGGTAAAATGAAGCATCAACCGTTTTTGAAAGTTATGGCGTTCCGTGCGTAGGTTTAACACTATGAGTTTTACGCTACTAGAGTAAAGTCTACTTTAGGTGGCCGCAGGAATATACTTTTTCAGCGCTTCTACAAATGATCACTTCTGTAGAAACTGTTATGTATTGAGCAAAAATTGTGGGGTTTATTTTTGGACCATAGACCTCCATGCAGAACAAACACTTTTATCTGTACTTATCTTATACTCTGTACCTATCATCATGGCGGAAATAAAATTTTCATTAATGGGGAGGGTATGGTGAAAATAGGCTGTATTTGGTGATAAATTTTTACTTTTTCAAAGATTGAGAGAAGCGACCTTTCCCTGCACCCCCTTCGTACGCTCGTATCTAATCACATACTGAATAAATAATTGTGATGATTATAAGATTTGTTCATTTTAATACAGAACATGAAATTGAAAGTATTGAAATATGAGCACTTATTAGCTTTAGATATAACCTTAGACGCTTTGGAGGCTAAAATGGCAAAAAAGTTCAATTTAGACATAAATAAGCTAGGAACTACAATGATAGCCATATTATGAACGGAAAAATATAGATTTATATACATATATATATAAAAGTTTTAAATTCCCGTATTTATGCCCTACTAACTCACCCGCCCGGCATTGTAAATTATAATAACCTTAAATAGTCTAAAATCAAACGTTGAATGATTTTATATTTTTAAACAAAAAATTTTCCAAACGAGCCCAGAGATGGGGAGGGGGGCGCAATGTCTTCAGCCGCATATGCACCGGACGGGTCCGGACGCTATCCGGTTTGTTTTTATTTTAAATTTTTAAACGAAAATCTTTCCAAACGAGCTTAATGCTGTCAGCAGCACTGGCTTCGGCAGAGTACAAGCTCGAATTCGTATGATTTTTCATTTTTAAATGAAAATTTATCCAAACGTAGCTCGAGATGAGGGCCCCATTCCCTCCTGCAGCGTACACCGGGGATGATATCCAAGCTCCGGCCTGATTAAGTTATAAAAGTTATATTATAAAACTTTCAGTTCTAACCAAGAATTCGTGATAAAACATAAATAATACAAAATTCTTACCATCCCCTCACTTTTTTGAAACGCGAAATGATAGTCAAAGCAGAAGAAAATATCGCCGAGACGGGGAACGATATCTTGAGAAAATTTGCTCTTAGAGAAAAACATCTCAGGCAAATTCTTAAAATGACTTAGAGTTTTTTTTTTTTTTTTTTTTTTTTTTTTTTTTTTTTTTGAAATAGTACTTACTAAATATTAATGTTTGTTTAGACCAGAGATATCGTTAGATTCGGAAAAATACCAAAAATGTATTATTAGGGGTTTTTTTTTTTTTTTTTTTTTTTGAAACTTCAGAAAAATGGAAAAACTTTAAAACTGACGCGTATCGCGGCAAAATAAAAAGGTTTTTTGAAAGAGTAACGAAAGATACCGTTTGAATTGGAAAAATAAGACGATTTTTTTTACTCTACGGTAGGGGTGCACAACCTTTTTAAGAGAAGGGCCACTTACAAAATTTTTTGGGTTGTCGATTCGAGGGCCACATCACTAACACAGAGATAATTCTATATCGGGGAGGTGGAGCGGATGTAACTCTTTATTCTTGATGAATAACGATTTTTTTGTAACAAAACTAAACAAATAGAAATAAATTATTGTATGCAGGAATCAGGGGCTTCTTCACATCTGTATGAAAAACCATACAACACTTTATGAAGACTAACTGTTTCTTCTTGATAAATGGAAATTTTAAGAAAAAAAATTACACAAAATTTCTAAAAAATTGAATGTTATTGAAAATTAAAAAAAAAAATCTATTGAAGAATAACTTCATTTAAAATAAAAGGAAACTTATTTTTGAAATAACAGAGCATGTTGGACTAATTATGCTACTTTTTCTATGACCGATTAACAAAATTCGTTTTTTTTCTTCTTGTCAATCAAGCGCGAATGATTGACGAAATTTGCGATTTTTTATCGACGACCGATTGACGATTTTCACAGTAGTTTTCCATTGCCAACCGACAAAATTTGCAATATTTTCAAACAAACAATTTGCGATATCTGCCATACATTGACGAAATACGCAATTTTTATTTTCTCATACCGGATGAATGAAATTTGCGATTTTTCCCGCTCCCGATCGAATTAATTCGCGACTGTATTGTTCTCCGATCGATCTACGAAATTTGCAATTTTTTTTCCATGAGCGATTGACAAAATTAGTTTTTTTTTATGAGTGATTGGCAAATTTTGCAATATTTCCAGTGGCGGATTGACAATATTAGCAATTTTTACCAACGATCAATTGACGAACTTTGTGATTTTTTTTCTTATTAACATTGATGTTATTCACGATTTTGTTCCTGCAGTAAATTGACGAAAGTCGCGATTTCTCTTCCGCACACGATCGACGAAATTTGCGATTTCTTCCTGCGACCAATGAATTTCTATTTCATGGTATGTTAGGCGACCGACGCATAAAATTTGCAATTTTTCCCCTGAGCGATTCACGAAATTCGTCATCTTTTGACAAAACATACGATTTTTTTCTTCGAACGGTTGCTGAATTTCGCGATCGGTTGAAAACATTTGTAATTTTTTTCCATCAATTGTCGAAATTGGTGTTTTTTTACTTTGACAGATTGAGAAAAATTGCGAATTTTTTTCGCGATAAATTGTCAAAACTCGCGATTATTCTGCAGCCGATCAACAACATTTGAGATTTTCCCGCGCCTGATCGATGAAATTAGTGATTTTTCCGCTCCCGATCAACGAAATTCGTGATTCTTAACTAACTGGCAAAATTTGTAATTTTTTTACACTCGGAAATTGGACGAAATTGAAGATTTTTTTCCTCGCGATAAATTGACGCAACTCGCGATTTTTCCGCATCTAAGAAATGAAATTTTCAATTTTTCTATGCCTCATCAACAAATTCGCGATTTTTCTGTGCCCGATTAACGAAATTTGAGATTTTTCTGCGCTGAATCGACAAAATTCGCGATTTCCCCCCTCCCGATCAACAAGATTTGCGATTTTTCCGGGCCCGATCAACAAAATTCGCTATTCTTAGCTAACTCTGACAAAATGTGTAATTTTTCCCATGGCAAATTGACGAAATTCGCAATTTTTTTTCTCAAACTACCGAAACTTGGGATTTTTTCGCAGCCGATCAACGAAATTTGCAATTTTTCCGCACCTCACTGAAAAATTTGCTATTTTTCAGTGCCCGATTAACAATATTTGAGATTTTCTCGCGCCGAATCGACAAAATTTGTGATTTTTCCACAAATCAACCTCCGATCAACAAAATTTGCGATTCTTAACCGACTCTTACAAAATTTGTAATTTTTCCTGCGGCAATTTGACGAAATTCGTGATTTTGTCTCGTGTTAAACTGACGAAACCCGCCATTTTTTCCGGAGTCGAGCAACGAAATTTGTGATTTTCTCCGCACATCATCGGCAAAATTCGCAATTTTTACTTGATTAAACGAAATTTGCAATTTTTTCCCGCGGCAAACAGACGAAATTCACGATTTTTTCTCGAGATAAACTGACAAAACTCGCGATTTTTCTGCAGCCAATCAACGAAATTTGAGATTTTTCCCCAGCCGATGATCGAAATTTGTAATTTTCCCGCACCTGATATTCAAAATTTGCTATTTTTCTGTGTTCGATTAACAAAATTTGAGATTTCTCCGTGCCGAATCAAACAAAATTAGCGATTTTTCCACGTTCGATCAACGAAATTTGCGATTTTTAACTGTCTTTGACAAAATTTGCAATTTTGCCTGCGTCAAATTAACGAAATTTGTGTTTTTTCCTCGCGATAAACTGACGAAACTCGCGATTTTTCCAGCAGCCGATCAACGAAATTTGAGATTTTCCCGCACATGATCGACAAAATTCGCGATTTGTACCTGATTCCAACGAAATCTACAATTTTTTTCCCGCGGCAAACTGACGAAATTCATGATTTTTTCTCGCGATAAACTGACAAAACTCGCGATTTTTCTGCAGCCAATTAACGAAATTTGAGATTTTTCTGCGGCTGATCGATAAAATTCGTGGTTTTTCTGAACCCTATCAACGATATCTGCGATTCTTAACAGACTGACAAAATTTGTAATTTTTTTCCTGCGACAATCGACAAAATTCTCGATTTTTTCCTGCGTCATGTGAACAAAAATTGTGATTTTATCCCGTTATAAATATATGAAACTCGCGGGCCACAACTTAACCCATCGCGGGCCACAGGTTGTGCATCCCTACTCTACGGGGACCCGGACATCGCGATTTCACAATTCAATAAAAATCGAACATTACGCTTTCGTCAGTCTGAAGAAATGTAAAGGCATGATTATTTTGAAGAAAGAAAGCTCGTCATTTTACGATTATCCTTACGGCTTTTAATTGTATTTCGGCTAATTATTAAAAAAAGGAAAAATCTTATCCTCAGGTGCATTTGGACCTGCCATCGCCTATACTTATCCAAATTTTCAGACCTCTATGTTCCATAGATTTTCTTAGACATCGCTGACACATGCATAGTAAAAGCAAACGTATTTCTTGTATATTAATAATCGATATGCAAATTAGAGATGACAAACCACTTTATTTCATTAGTATGGATGCAATCTATTATTATTGTATTGTATTGTATTATTTTGCCTGGTATAGTGAAATTTTACCATTTAATGCAGGATTCTGATACAGGCAGGTTTTATTTTAGCAGGTTTTATTGTGTTTCGAATTTTATTTACAAAGCTGCCAACCTTCCTTATTTTTCCAGTAATTTAAATTAGTGCTCGCGATTATACGTATAAAACGTATATGTAGAGAACCGCTTTTACCGTAATATACCTATCCAAAACCCAAATCGGTATAATACGTATTATACGTATAATCGCGAGCACTAATTTAAATGTTTGGAACTAGAAATTTTGTTTAATAAATGAAATAAAATACGAACCCTGTAGAAACAAGATACCTTTTATTACATAATTTTCCGGTTCAAAAAACTTTATTTGATCTGGGATAAAATTCCAGCAGGATATGGCAGTTATGCTATTATAGATACTTTTTTTATATATAAAGATTTATTTTCGGAGGGGCGGGGGCGTATTGGGCGCCAACTGAAATTCTGCACACAGGCGCTGGATACTGCTGGCGCGCCCCTGTTTCCAGCGTTTTGTCAAGGAAATCGTGTACTCCTATTGGCATATTTCTTTTTTCCAACGGAGATTTGCCATCTCGTAACCTGATTGGTCAGAGCTTCCTGTGTCAAAGTGACTTTTCTTGGCGGGAAGGAATTGTGCTTGCGACCATGAAAGTAGAGAATTTTGATAGGATGGGCGCGGGGAAAGGGATGCATTTAAATAGACTTCTGATTTATTTATTTATTTATTTATTTTCGTTGAAATTACAGGTCAATGGCAAAAATGATTTCTAGAGAAAGAAGATAATTTCCATTACCTAATGACAAAGAGGGCGGGGTGTCATCTGAGAAGTGAAAAGATTCCAAATAACTTTAATAAATTTGTTACTTTTTAAATTTAAGATATTTTTCAATCTATTTTACATTATTTTTTTATTTTAAATTTTCTATTAATTTGTAATTTTACTTAATTATAAATGTATTTAATTGAATTCGTAATTATTCAAATAAATTATAAATGTTATCTTTTTTTAATGATTTTAAATTTAATAATCCTTATAATTATGAAATTCTGTAAGCTCTAATGAATATAAAATTGTCAGGAGTCGGGGAATCGTAGCAGATGTAATAAAATACTATAAAATAACAAATAGGAGAGATGATTTAAAGAAGAAGTACATATAGATATTAAACTTTGCGTGATTTTGTGAAGTAGAAATTTCAGAGGGTGGTAAATTTAAATGAAATCTTTAGAAAAAGTGAAAATCTGCGGTATGCAAAAATTTTAAAACTAAAAAAAACCTGCTCTGTTTGTTATTTTGCTGAAATAACAAATAAATAATACGCCGTCTAAATTTCCCTTTAAATTTCAATTTCTCCTGCCCATTTCTCAGCATATAATAATACTGAAATATTTATATTTAAAAAAAAATTCAATCTTTGTTGAAACAATAATCAGTCATCTAAAATTCCCCTTGAAATTTCTGCAAAAACATTTTTACCCCCCCCCCCCCACCCCTTTTACACACAACAAAGTTCAGTTTTCTTAAAGTTTTTTTTTCTTTTTTGTATGCACATATCTTTATACACAACATTTGAATGGCTATTCTGAATATGTTAAGGAAATTAATATGTTCCTTTTTGAAAATGATCCTCAAATCACTAGCTTATTTTCTTTTGTAGAAGAAGAAAAAATAAATTATTTGCGTTTTTTATTTTGCCTGTATGATTTTATTTAAAGAAAAATAACCTAATGCTTACAAAATTCGAATATGTTTTTCAAATATAACACAGTATTTAAGCATTTAAAAATGGGCATCTTCTAAAACTCCTACCCTTTTTTTTTACTGAAAAAGTTGAGGATCCTATTATATTATTGCCTAAAGCTGTTAATTTGTTGGATACTTAAATTAAATTAATGATGGTGAGTTTTTATTCCTTAGTTTAGTGCCTGTGTTTCCGAACAAAAATGAATTCAGAAAGGTATTTGAGAACAGTCGTGAAATTTTCTGTCACATATTTAAGAATCGAACAGTGTTTTCCATTTTTTCATAAATAAATGGAGAGTTGTAAGCGATTGTTGTCACGGGACGACAGGTTTTTCTCCTTTCCCGCGCTGTCGTATCCAAAAATTCAGTTCTAAAAGCCAACTTTGTCAGTATTTTTAAAAAGATATTCTACTTTTACCAAAAAATTGAAAACACCATTCGATTTCATAGTTTATTAATAAGAACACCTGTCAGTTTTATGTGTTTCCGAACAAAAATGAATTTAGGAAGGTATTTGAGAACAGCCGTGAAATTGTCTGTCACATATTTAAGAATTGAACAGTGTTTTCCATCTTTTTCTAACAAGTAAATGGAGAGTTGTAAGCGATTGTTGTCACGGGACGACAGGTTTTTCTCTTTTCCCGCGCTGTCGCATCCAAAAATTCAGTTCGAAAAGCCAACTTTGACAGTATTTTTAAAAAAGATATTCTGCTTTTACTAAAAAATTGAGAACATCATTCGATTACATAGTTTATTAATAAATACGCCTGTCAATTTCATGTGTTTCTGAACAAAAATGAATTCAGAAAGGTATTTGAGAACAGCCGTATTATTTCAATTTTAATTGATAAACTTAACTTAGAAATTGGCCCTGACAAGGTCCCTTTTTGTTTAACTTTATATAACATAATGTGTAATTAAAAAGAATTTCTGAACGAAAAAAATCTTACACGACAAGAAACAAAGGAGCGTTTTTTGCCAAGCACGATTCCCAGCAAGAAACATCAAATGCATGCCGAAGTCTCTGACCAATCAGATTGCGAGATACAATTTAGAAGGCAAATTTCAGTTGGGAAAAAAATATGCCTCCTTTTGCAGGCGCCAAAGAAAACATGCATTTTAATTTTAAACACTGAAGCACTACTAGAACTACGTCATTATAACGCCAAATGAAATTCAATTTCGCGAGTTTTAAAAAAATTAACATTGTTGACGCGAAAGTAATCATTTAAACGTAAATTTTCAAAATTACAGAGTTTCGAGAACTATTTTATGAAATCAATACAAATATACTAAAAATAAAAGCGCAAATAAATATTGTTCAATTTTTTTTTTTTCAAAATCGCATTTTAAATTACATACATGAAACTGTAAGGGTCTCTTAGCAATGCACTAAACATGGCCAGTTTTGAATCTTCGAAAAATGAAGTTAAAACTTAATTTTTTCTTAATACTAAAAAATATTTTCAATTAAAAAACAGTAAATTAAAAATTTTTGCATGGTTACGATTAAATAATAATTAAATCCAAAAGAGATTCGCGTTCAATAAATGGCAAGTCACAACGTTTGGCGCGGTTTGTAAAAAAAAAAAAAAAAAATTGGTACTTTTCTGGTATAGGGGCCTTGCGTTTTTTTTTTTTTAAGTTTGGCGTAATTCGGGCGTCAGAACTTTCGATTTGTTGCCAAATGATATAAACAGTAATGAAAACAAACGTGATGAAATTTTTTGTTTAGTTATGTATTTTAAATGTATGTCTATTATTAATGCTTTTTATAAACAAATTACTTCTGTTTCGATATAAAATTAGATAAATGGCGTCTTTATGTTAAATAAATTTTATAAACATTGAAAAAAATGCTTGTGTATATGAAATGAAACAGTGAATAGGATGATAGAAAATATGTTGCAAAATTTCCTTCTCCGCCAAGGCTACTTTCTCTATTTCGCTAAGGTGTCTATACTGGAAAAGTACTAAAAAATCTTCGCACGTTCAGGATTGAAATAAATGGTGCAATAGCATACATTTTAGTATAGAGTTGGTACAACGCAAAAGTAGCGGAAGGTCTCCAAAAAACTTTGTCCCAACTTACGCCAATTCTCTGTAAATTAGAATGTGGAATAGGTTCGCTTTAAAAACACAGAATCAATTTATTCCTTTTTTAACGCGTAAGCACACGCGCTGGGGTAAATCTCATCCCACTCACATTTTTTTTTTTTTTTTTTTTTTTTTTTTCCGAAATATAAATTTTTCGAGGGCGCTTCTGAACTTCCTTATACCTTTCAAAGTCAAGGTTGAGAAAGGTTCTGTGAAGGAATGTCTTTTTTTTGTTGTTGTTGTTGGCTAGAAGGGGAAAAAATATGCCTTTTGGAATTAAGTAATCCCGCGCGTGTACAAACGTTTCATTTCGATATGTTCATTCGTTTTGGGATAACACACACTAAAATAATTTTACTTAAAGAGTGACATAAAAGTTACCTGTATATGTTGATGAAAGTGTGTTAAATGTAATTAATATAACGTTTATAAAATAATTCATGTTTTAAGAGGTAAAACAAATCGTTGCATATTTTCAAAAAAAAAAAAAAAAACGCGATTTTTACAGAAACTGATACAAAATCGGAAAATAAGTATGAAACGCTTCATTTTTCCCTAAAAAGAAATAGTACTGATGCATTTTACAATATAGAGTTGTAGACTTGCTTTTAAAACGCATTTAGCCAAAAATATAATGGTAGACAAAATGTAATAATGAGTTACCCATGCGTGTGGTAACTTTAAAAAAATAGGTGTATGTGCTTACGTTTAAGTTAATTATGTGCTAAACGACGCCTGGCAACATGCGCCAATTGTCTGTAGATTCAATTATATAATTTATCCGTACCAAATACGCCAATTGTCTATAGACTCGTTTACGTAATTTATCTCCTTAATTAATGCATACTTTACAAAGGACACCTACTTTCAAATTTTCCTGATTGTATTTTTTTTTTCAATGGTTACAGTTAGATGTAAATATGTTAGTCATTATCAAAGTATTTTAGTTTGACCTACGAAATATTATTATAAATATCCAATATTAGCAATATTTCTTATATTATTTACAGGTGTATTATATAATATTTTCAATCACTTTTAATCATTTTTCTGCATTCAGTCGTTTTCAGATTTTTTTAAATTTTAAATTCCCATTAAGTGCCCAAAGCAAAAATTTTCCCTTTTTATAGTTTTTTCACAGTTTTAATTCATTTCTTATGACTGTTTCTTATTCTAGCTTTTTGTGTGTTTGAGGGGTTGACATAGGATACTGCGAAGTCCCTTAATACAGAGGAGCGTGGGTACGTAGAAGAAAAATTTAAGAAATCACAGTATGTATAAAACTAGACTGGCGGCTAGTCCTGAGTAAAGTATAGGTCAATATCCCAATATGGATGTTAGCTATATGTATGGGGTCATCAGAGCTCTTCAAATACACTATTGAACCAAAGTTTCTGTTAGTTTTTGATTAGGGAAATTGGCTGGGCCGGTTGATTGAGGTCATTGGTTGGTTAGTTGGGGCGGTTTTTTGGTTAGTGGCAGTTGATTGATTAAGTTCCTGAAAGGATCTGAAAAAGGTATGAAATGATATAAAAAACTGTTGGAACCAGATTGAAAAGTAAAGCTCAATCTAAAAAAAATTACAGTAAAAAATTGGCAAATAGTTTCAGTCTAAAAAAGTAAGTAGTGCGTAGAAAAGAAATGGAACCAGATTATCTGTAAAGCTCATGAAATTATCCAAATTTTTGTTGATAGCTGAAAATGTGGACTGAGCTTTACTGGTGCCTTATATTCAGAATCATATTATCCACTCAGTACCGGGTATAGTAAACAAAATGTGTAGTTATGTACTAAAAAAAATCTGCCAGGCCCAGAATTGTGGACATGGTTGCATCATGTCAAGCTAAACTCCACAAAGCTAAAAGAATGTAAACCATGAAGTAATATTTTAAGTGTAACATTAATATAGTCAGGTTGTTGAGGAATTGTTGTTATTAACATTTCTGACATAACACACTAACGCAATAATTTTTCTTTCATGTAATTACTGTGAAAAGGGAACCTTATGCCAATGGACTTACGCCAGACAAATAGTTAGCATATAGTTGAATCGTACATGCTTAGGGTTTTGCGTTTACTTGGACTTTGATCTTCCAGGCTTATCAGTGACCCCTGGAATAGAATTTGGTCCATACTTCGTACTGAACGGATCTTTCAGTTTGTCGCTCATTACCAAATCAGCCTCTAACCTATTCTTACGAACCCACATTTTTAAACTGGTTATCAATGATTGGAATTTAGAATGTGTTAAAAATGCCTTTATTACCCTGATTGATTTTAAGGCACCAGTAAAGCTCAGTCCACATTTTCAGCTATCAACAAAAATTTGGGTACTTTCATGAGCTTTACAGATAATCTGGTTCCATTACTTTTCTACGCACTATTTATTTTTTTAGACTGAAACTATTTGCCAATTTTTTACTGTAATATTTTTTAGATTGAGCTTTACTTTTCAATCTGGTTCCAACAGTTTTTTATATCATTACCATTAGCAGTGTGACAGCTTTCCTGCACATATCGGCTTCCCACCACCCTCCTTCACTCAAAAGCAATTTTGAACATAACTCTATTACTTTTAAAATTACTCCCCCCCCCCCCTTGTGCAATTGAAATCTTTAATTTAGTTCAATTATTAAAACCATACGGATTTTTTTTTTATCTAAGTTTTTTTCTTCTTCCTTTTAGTCTCAATTTCCCATACATCCGTTGTATTGCGCAATTATGAGTAGCGATAATTCTTAAGCTAATGCTACTATTTTGGGGCGTCTCCCGTATTTTTAATTCGTCAGAATTTACAAAGTTTATTTTAGAAATAACGATGTAAAACTGCTCAAATAATAAATAAAATTTTGGCATGGAAAATTAACCCAGCATCGTCTGATGATAATTCTTCGAACAATTTGTATTAACTGATGTGCTGGAGGATAGAAGCAATCAATAAAATCAACTTTTGGGTATGTTGCAATTATGCAACACGGTGATACAAAGAGTTAATTTATTTGGTAAAAATACATTTTTATGTTTTTACACTCTTTTATTTAACTCAACCTGGTTTTTGTACGGAAAAATGGAATTTTGCAGTCGATTTTTAACCCATTTTCTGATATGATCTACCCTATTAAAATCTGTGCGCGTATCTTTGTAACCTCAAAAACTCGGAAACCACAGGGCGCAGGGCTACGAAATTTGGAACACGGGTTCATGGTAGGTGGCCCATGAACGATTGGGGCAAAAAATTCGAAAATGTTATGTTTTTGACGAATTTTTGCCTTTTTATGTTCAATCCGTAATCGAACGAGTTCTAACCAGTTCTAAATGTTTACGGCAATGTAAGATACACATATTACGTACGCCACGCTGCAATTCTAAAAGGTTGTAACGGGTATTACGATAATCATTTTACCTCAGATGCAAATAATTAGAGATATACATATTCTGTACGCCAGGCTGCAATATAAGAAGCTGTAGCGGTTATTACGATAATTCTTTAACCACACAGGCAAATAATTACAGATTATTTAATTGCGCTTAATTATTACCTTTTTTAAAAAATAAAGAAACACGTTTTATCAGAAACATCAACAAAACTTTTTATTCTATTATTCCGTTATTCCAAAGATATCGCTTTATCGTCTGCTGCCCCGTAGCAACATAATAAATTAAATTTCATAAAAAAATGCACAGTTTTACAAAAATATTTTTCTAAATCGAAGTTATTTTAAATTTTGGTTTTGGAATTAAATTCATGAATTCCCGTGAATAGAACGGGTTAAACAGCTAGTCTACCCTATTAAAATCTGTGCGCCTATCTATGTAACCTCAAAAACTCGGAAACAGCAGGGCGCAGGGCAACGCAATTTGACACACGGGTTGCTGGTAGGGGGCCCATGAACGATTGGGGCAAAATTTCGAAATTTTTAAATAATTTTTCTTTTTAATGTTTTTCTCGAATTTTTGCCTTTTTTTATGTTCAACTCGTAATCGCGCAAGTTCAAACCAGTTCTAAATGTTTATTGCAATTTGAAATATACATATTACGTATGCCACGCTACAATACTAAAGAAGCTATAGCGGGAATTACGATAATTCTTTTACCCAACATGCGAATAATTAGAGATATACATATTACAATACGCCACGATGCAATACTAAGCAACTGTAGCGGTATTACGATAATTGTTTTACCTCACATGCTGATAATTAGAGATTATTTAATTGCGCTTAATTATTACCTTTTTTATAAAAAAAATAAAGAAAACATTTTATCGCAAACATCAACAAAAATTTATATTCTATTTATTCCCTTATTCCAAAGCTATCGTTTTATCGTCTGCTGCCATAGCAACATGATAAATTAAATTTCAATTTAAAAAAAATGCACAGTAGTAGAAAAAAATTTTTTTTAATCAAATAGTTATTATTTTTAATTTTGGTTTTAGAATTAAATTCATGAACTTCTGTGCGTAGAACGAGTTAAACAGCTAGTAGAATTATAAAAAAAATTACGCTCCCAGATGTGTTACTGATGTTAATACAACACAGGTTCGTAAATATCTTGATATTTTGGAAAATATAAAAAATATCCGATATTTTGATATATATCCAATATTTTTATATATACAGGATATTTATCGATGATTATAAATATTTTCATATTAAATATAAATTAGAAACTGAAACATATTGCAATTAACATGATAAGTTAATAAAACAATATTCTAAATGTTTTTTCTTTTTCCAATTTATGTAACAAAATTGAAGAACAACTAATTGAAAAAAAAACAAAAAAAAAAAACACACAATTTACATTTTATACTCACAAAAAATAACTATAGGATTTAGTATCAAGTTTACAGAAAATTTTATGTTTTATGCATAACTTTATATACGAAACAATTTGCTTTTATTGAAAAATTTGAACATAAATGTCTCCTTTTTCATTCCCTAACCCGTTGTGCAGTTTAAACTACATAAAGCCGAAACCAGAAAATATTCTTATAAAGCTTTAAATAATTTACCTAAATGAAACAGATTTTATTATTATTATTATTATTATTATTAATAGACCGGGAGCCGGCAGCACAGACAATCACCTCATCGAGTTCACGGATGAAATTCTAGGATTAGTTAAATCTTGATCCGCATATTAAAACGCAATCGGTCTGCCAAGTCATATCTTGGTGGGAAACACCTGAAAACCCGATTTTAGCGGTTGACTCGTAGGTTTACCATTGTGTTTTCCTGCTCCCAGTCCTCCAAGTTTTCATACCTTTGGGTGCAGGAAAACACAATGGTAAACCTACGAGTCAGCCGCTAAAATCAGGTTTTCCTGTGTTTTCCACCAAGATATGACCTGGCAGACCGATTGCGTTTTAATAGGCGAAACAAGATTCTAATCCTAGATTTCATCGGTGAACTCGATGAGGTGATTGTCTGTGATGTCGGCTCCCGGTCTATAATACCTGCTCTAAATTCATAATCATAAGCATAAGCATTATCCCTCTTAATGATTGGTTCTATATTTAAAAATTCAATCTCAAACATAAAGCTGGGAGAATATAGTTGAAAAATTAATTTATACTTGTTTTGACTGAAAATTTAAAAAATTTCATACAGAATATTTTGAAAAAAATATAAAATATATGAAAACATCGAAAAATCAAAAATCATGATATTTTGAAAATAAATATCTATATATATCATGATATATATATATTCACCGAACCCTAATACAACATTTTAATATTTTGACAACTTAATTACAAGTTAATATATTAATTTTAAAGCATTTTTCAACTACCTCGCCACAGGTGATAAATCGCCAAATAGTCTCTGTAACACGTACTTGTATGGGAGTTGAAAAAACAAGGGTCTTAATGATGTGACAACAAATGCTCACCAAAATAGGCCAACTTTGAAACTGCAATAATGAAACGTTTGAAAGTAGAAAATAAATTATATGTAACAAAATGAAGAAAGTAATATTAAACAAGTGGGTAAGTGTGATCACAGATCGCACAGAGGGTTTCGTTTAATATTCCTTTCAAAACACTTTATCCTTTTGAAAAATCTGTTAGTTCTACATTTCGCAACCAGGGGCGCACTCTATTCTAAACAAACCTCTATCCGAGAGAAACTCCGTTTTACATACTATCCGTAGATATATTGGTCGAGGTATTGGGCCCATCCATAGCACACGAGATAAAGTAGGCGCCCCTGGCGGTAAAAAGTGGGACTAAAATATGTAAGGCTATGGTGCATAATATGAAAAAATGGTCAAAGGGTTAACTTAACGGCAAAAGTTAGAAAAGTGCTCCCCAGGTGAAAAGGGTGGAGGTTAGAAAAATTGCTTAAAATACACAATTTAGAGCCCGGAGGAGTAAATAATGTTAGACTTTTTGAAAATTTTATGATTTGTCATGTGGTCTGAGGTATTCAGCTATACATATGCAAAAATCCATGTCTCCAACTTAATTAGGGGCTCTCTTAGAAAGAATTGCTTAAAATACACATGTGGTAGCTCAAAGGGTTAAACGTAAATCTTTTTCAAGATTTTATGATTTGCCGCCTGGCCTCAGGTGTTCTGCTATAAGTACGCAAAATTCCAAATCTCTAATTTAAAAAGGGGCTCAGTTAGAAAGAATTGCTTAAAATACACATGTGGGAGCCCAAAGGGTTAAATGTACGACTTTTCGAAAATTTTATGATTTGTCGCATGATGGTGTTCAGCTTTGCAAAAATTTTGCCATTTGCAGTCTATTTTCGCCATTTTGCAGTCTATACAAAATTTCACGCCTCCAACCTACTCACTTAGAAATAATTGTTTAAAATACACATGTGGGAACCCAAAGGGTTAAATGTACGACTTTTTGAAAATTTTACAATTTTTCGTTTGATGTGCGGTGTTCAGCTATAAGTATGCAAAATTTCACGCCTCCAACCTAATTAGGTGCTCACTTTGAAAGAATTGTTTAAAATACACATGGGGGAGCCCAAAGGGGTTAAATGTACGACTTTTTCAAATTTTTATGATTTGTTGTTTGATGTGAGGTGTTCAGCTATAAGTATGCAAAATTTGACGCCTCCAACCTAATTAGGGCTCACTTAGACAGAATTGCTTAAAATACACATGTGGGAGCCCAAAGGGTTAAATGTACGACTTTTTCAAAATTTTATGGTTTGTCATTTGATGTGAGGGGTTCAGCTATAAGTATGCAAAATTTCACGCCTCCAACCTAATTGGGGGCTCACTTAGAAAGAATTCTTTAAAATACACATGTGGGAGGCCAAAGGGTTAAATATACGACTTTTCAAAATTTTATGGTTTTTTGTGAGGTGTTCAGCTATAAGTATGCAAAATTTCACGCCTCCAACCTAATTAGGGGCTCACTTTGAAAGAATTGTTTAAAATACACATGGGGGAGCCCAAAGGGTTAAATGTACGACTTTTTCAATTTTTTATGATTTGTCCTTTGATGTGAGGTGTTCAGCTATAAGTATGCAAAATCTGACGCCTCCAACCTAATTAGGGCTCACTTAGACAGAATTGTTTAAAATACACATGTGGGAGCCCAAAGGGTTAAATGTACGACATTTTCAAAATTTTATCATTTGTCATTTGATGTGAGGTGTTCAGCTATAAGTATGCAAAATTTCACTTCTCCAACCTAATTAGTGGCTCACTTAGAAAGAATTGTTTAAAATACACTTGTGGGAGCCCAAGGGGTTAAATGTACGACTTTTTCAAAATTTTATGATTTGTCGTATAATGTGTGGTGTTCAGCTATAAGTATGCAAAATTTCAAGCCTCCAACATGTATAGTTTCTGAGAACGGGCTCTGTGACAGGCAGACAGACGGACGGACAGACAGACAGAGGAGCGAGACGAATAGGGTTTCGTCAGATGAACAAAACCCTAAAAATGGTCAAAGGGTTAAGTTAATGGCAAAAGTTAGAAAAGTGCTTCCTAGGTGAAAAGGGTGGAGGTTAGAAAAATTGCTTAAAATACACAAGTTAGAGCTCAGAGGAGTAAATAATATTAGACTTTTTGAAATTTTTATGATTTGTCATGTGGTCTGAGGTATTCAGCTATACATATGCAAAAATTCATGTCTCCAACTTAATTAGGGGCTCTCTTAGAAAGAATTGCTTATAATACACATGTGGTAGCTCAAAGGGTTAAACGTAAATCTTTTTCAAGATTTTATGATTTGCCGCCTGGCTTCAGGTGTTCTGCTATAAGTATGCAAAATTTCAAATCTCCCATTTAAAAAGGGGCTCAGTTAGAAAGAATTGCTTAAAATACGCATGTGGGAGCCCAAAGGGTTAAATGTACGACTTTTCCAAAATTTTATGATTTGTCGCATGATGGTATTCAGCTATAAGTATGCAAAATTTCACGCCTCCGACCTAATTAGGGGCTCACTTAGAAAGAATTGTTTAAAATACACATGTGGGAGCCCAAAGGGTTAAATGTACGACTTTTTCAAAATTTTATGGTTTGTCATTTGATGTGAGGGGTTCAGCTATAAGTATGCAAATTTTACGCCTCCAACCTAATTAGGGGCTCACTTAGAAATAATTCTTTAAAATACACAATACACATGTGGGAGGCCAAAGGGTTAAATATACGACTTTTCAAAATTTTATGGTTTTTTATTTGATGTGAGGTGTTCAGCTATAAGTATGCTAAATTTCACGCCTCCAACCTAAATAGGGTATCACTTAGAAAGAATTGTTTAAAATACACATATGGGCGCCCAAAAGGTTAAATGTACGACTTTTTGAAAATTTTATAATTTTTCGTTTGATGTGAGGTGTTCAGCTATAAGTATGCAAAATTTCACGCCTCCAACCTAATTAGGGACTCACTTTGAAAGAATTGTTTAAAATACACATCGGGGAGTCCAAAGGGTTAAATGTACGACTTTTTCAAATTTTTATGATTTGTCGTTTGATGTGAGGTGTTCAGCTATAAGTATGCAAAATTTGACGCCTCCAACCTAATTAGGGCTCACTTAGACAGAATTATTTAAAATACACATATGAGACCCCAAAGGGTTAAATTCACAACTTTTTCAAAATTTTATGATTTGTCGTTTGATGTGAGGTATTCAGCTATAAGTATGCAAAATTTCACGCCTCCAACCTAATTAGAGGATCACATAGAAAGAATTGTTTAAAATACACATGTGGGAGTCCAAAGGGTTAAATGTACGACTTTTTCAAAATTTTATGATTTGTCGTATGATGTGTGGTGTTCAGCTATAAGTATGCAAAATTTCAAGCCTCCAACATGTATAGTTTCTGAGAACGGGCTCTGTGACAGACAGACAGACAGAGGAGCGAGACGAATAGGGTTTCGTCAGATGAACGAAACCCTAAAAAAGATTAAAATAAAAGTACGCTTTTATTAATCAATATTTAAATATTAATTAATTTACGATTATACGCTGAGAAATCTATTTAGAAAGCCTAAAAAGATAGTTTAAACAATGTTTATTTCTTTCTTTCCTGTTCCCTTTCTTAAACAAGTGGGTAAGTGTGATCACAGATCGCACAGAGGGTTTCGTGTAATATTTCTTTCAAAAAACTATCCTTTTGCAAAATCTGTTAGCTCCACAATTCGCAACTAGGGAGTGCACTCTATTCTAAACAAACGTCTGCCCGACAAAACTCCGTTTTAGAACCTATTCGCACTTATAGTCGAGGAAATTGGACCCATAAAACTTAAAATAAGAAAGCCCTGCTGGCCAAGTGGAAATAAAATATGAAAGGCTATTGTGCATAAAATGAAAGAGTGGCCGAAGGATCGTCAAATGATATATCAGATGAGGAGTTTGGGGATAATTGACCGCCCCCCCCCCCCCTCCAGGAGTTTTCAAGTGAAACTAGCTCGCTGTAACTTAATTAGCGGCTAAGTTAGAAAAAATGCTTAAAAAACACAAGTTAAAGCCCAGAGGAGTCAATAATATGACTTTTTGAAAAATTTATCATTTGCCGTGTGATCACAAGTGTTCAGCTATAAGTATGCAAAATTTCATATCCCCAGCTTAATTAGGGCTCAATTAGAAATAATTGCTTATAATACAGAAGTTGAAGTCCAAAGGGTTAATTATAAGACTTTTTCAAAAATTCATATTTTGTCTTATGATCTGACGAGTTCAGCTATAAGTATGCAAAATTTCATGTCTCCAATTTAATTAGGGGCTCAGTTAGAAAGAATTGATTAAAAAACACAAGCTGGAGTCCAAAGGGTTAAATATAAAACTTTTTCGAAAAAAAAAATTATTTGTCATGTGATCTCAAGTGTTCTGCAATAAGTATGCAAAATTTCATGTCTCCAACTTAATTATGGGTCTCATTTAGAAAGAATTGCTTAAAATATATATGTGGGAGCTCAAAGGGTTAAATGTAAGACTTTTTCAAGATTTTATAATTTGTCGCCTGGCCTTAGGTGTTCTGCTATAAGTATGCAAAATTTCAAATCTCCAATTTAATTATGGGCTCAGTTAGAAAGAATTGCTTAAAATACACAAGCTGGATTCCAAAGGGTTAAATATGAAACTTTTTTCGAAATTTATTATCTGTCGTGTGATCTGAAGTTTTCTGCTACAAGTATGCAAAATTTCAAGTCTCCAATACAATTAGGGGCTCTGTGAAAAAGAATTGATTAAAACACACAAGCTGGAGTCCAAAGGGTTAAATATAAAACTTTTTCGAAATTTATTATTTGGCGTGTGATCTGAGGCGTTCAGCTATAAATATGCAAAATTTTAAGCCCCCAATTCACTAAAATGAATTGCTTAAAATACACAAGCTGGACTCCATAGGGTTAAACATAAAACTTTTTTGAAATTTATTATTTGTCGTGTCATCTCATCTGAGGTGTTTAGCTATCAGAATACAAAATTGCATGCCTCCAATTTGATTAGGAATTCTGTTATAAAGTATTGCTGAAAATACACAAATTGCAACCCAAAGGGTTAAATATAACACTTTTTCAAAGTTTTATGATTTGTTGTGTGGGCTCATATGTTTAACTATAACAATTCAAAATTCCATGTCTCTAACTTAATTAGGGGCTCTGTTCGAAAAAATTGCTTAAAATACACAAGTTGGAGCCCAAAGGGTTAAATATAAAACTTTTTTCAAAATTTTATGATTTGTCTTGTTGTCTCAGGTATTCAGCTATAAGTATGCGGAATTTCATGGCTCCAACCTTATTAGGGGCTGACTTAGAAAGAATTGTTTGAAATACACATGTGGGAGCCCAAAGGGTTAAATTTAAGACTTTTTCAAAATTTTAGGATTTGTCGTTTCATATGACGTGTTCAGCTATAAGTACCCAAAATTTCAAGTCTCCAACATGTATAGTTTCTTAGAACGGGCTCTGTGACGGACAGACAGACAAAGGAGTGAGACGAATAGGGTTTCGTCAGATGAACGAAACCCTAAAAACAAACAAAGCAAAAATTATGTATTTTTTAATAGCGTCATTTGTTTGAGCTTTCTACCAATCGTTAAATAAGCAAGGAATTTTTCATAATGGTGTTCGTTGTCCACGCTAAATTAATGTATTTCAACAGAAACTTTTGGGAAAAAACATGAATTCCAGTCAAAAAACTAGGCGGTAGCTCCAAGATGACCATTGAATGAATGCTTATAAATAAAAGTGTTTAAAAAAAAAAAAAATACTTTTGTACCTTTTTTTTTTTTTTTTTTATCTTCGTAAAAAAAGAACATTTAGTTAAGGGGTCTCAGGACTCTTAAAATTGGAAAAAAAGAAAAAAAAAAAAGAGACCATTTTCAACATTTACTATATTAAAATGTGTATGATTTTAAAACACAATTTTAATATGGATGAAAGATATAAGTATGTTCTTTCATTTCATGTATTTAAAAAACTGCAAGATACAGAATTAGCATCCAATGGCGGATTCAAGGGGGAGGTCACGGGGGTCATGACCCCCCCCCCCCCCCCTCTGAACACCAGCAAAAATATTCTAAAGATAATTTTTTATAACAGAAGAGTCCCGATTATCAGAGTCCCTCTTACCGAGTTTCCGCTTCAATCGAGTTATTTTTTTCTGATGGACTGATGGATTCCATTATTATGAAACAGCCATTATTTTTTCAAAAAAAATTTCTGGCCATTTTTTTCTCCATTCTGACCAGAAAATCAGAGTTTTAACTTTTTACGGCTTCAAAAATCATCTTCACCTAACACTTCATTTATAATGGCTGTTTCATAATAATGGAAGCCATCAGTTTATCAGAAGAAAAGGATCCATTCCAAAGGTATAAGTTCGAATGAAAACAACTATTTAATACTTTGACCACAAAGAAGAGGCTACATCTGCAATTTTCATGACACTAATAGAATCCCATAGCTGCCAATGTGTACGGTTTTGTTACCTCTATAATTTAATACACATTTTTGCCATATTTACTCGTTGACAATTGTTAGATGAATCTTTACCTTTATAAGAAAATGGGAAACTGTTTAATTTCTTGGTATCTGAACAAAATCGGTAAATTTTATATTTTTACGAATATTAATGCAAATGATTTGTATTTACGAATGAAAATGACTTCGCGAAAGTATCAGAAAAGTAGTTAGTTTGGATTCGGGAATAGCTTTCAATATAAAAAATTCTCATAACGAGATGCGATCCTCTCCCACCCAAAAAAAGGAAATCCGTGACCCCCCTCTAAATGGTGAGCTGGATGCGCCCTTGTATGGCGGGCTCCAAACTATCAGAGATTTAACGATCAGAAAATAGGTATAACAGCTTATGCGCCGGATTACAGAATAACTTTTGCAACTAGAACGAAAATTTTGGTGCCTACTTAGACTATACATAATATTGCAATAATTTTCGTGAACCTAAATAAATTTGTATTTAAAGCATTTTAATACTTTGGATACAAATTAGCTATTTAGCTAATATATTTAGCTAAAGTATTTAGCTAATAAAATCTTTTGAAAATTTCAATAGTATAACGACCTAAGAAAATATTGTTTTGAACAATAAAAATGAAATTTTAGGTTCAGTTTATGCAGACTAACATGAAACGTATGTTTTGAAAATTTCATGAAAAAATATTGAGAAGTTTTTGAGATATTGTGCGCGTTATGCCCAAAAAACGTCATTTAGAAGAAAATGATTTCAAAGTTTCGGAAACGCCGCTTCAGCTATTGAGCGGGTAGAATTCTAAAAGCCATAACTTCTGTTCTAATGGGAATTTCCAGGAAACAATTATATCAAAATGTTCAGACAAAATAGGAGTTTAACATCTAAAAAAATTAATTTTTCGAAAGTCTTGAACCTTTAAGAGTCCTGAGACCCCTTAATTAAATACGAGGAGGGGCAAGGGGCCTCCCTACACCCATTTGCTGACGACCATGAGATAGTAAATATTATTATGCAAACACATTTTCAGAGATACTTCGACAGTGTAAACAGAACTACTCACCGAAGCCTCTTGGTATTGCAGCAGTAGATTGTCGGAACAACAAGTGGTTAAAGAAGAGAAAGTGCTCTTGTTCATCCCTTACAAGAATTCAAGGACCAAAGCAAAGAAAGAAAAAATAAATATAACCGGTTCTTTTCTGCACTTGTCATGAGGACACCTATGACCTATGCTGGAGGGATGTTTATGGTGATTCCCACAGAAAAAAAAATACAACAACCTCAAATTAACACCAGACAGCTTATCGCGAGGTATTTCGACTCTCCAAAAAGAACAAAATCACAAGCAATGATAGGATGAGCAATACGAAATAACGATGATCGCAAAATAGACGCTGCACCATTAAAACTTACAGCTGGTGAATGACACTCTAAATGCAAGATAGTGAAAATTAAAAAAAATATATTTTTTATTAGAGAATAGATTCGGTCCAAAATCTGAGTTTCGCCGAAAATTCGTTAAAATTCGGCCGGACCGAAACTATCTGTACAGTAGTACCTCGACTTACTCCAGCAATTCGTTCCAAGACTAGCGACATAAGTCGAAAACGACGTAAGTCGAGGTACTTTTAGATAAGCAAAAAAGCATAAAAAATAAAAATTCTCCAAAACCTAATGACACATATTCTATTGTATTTAGGTATTAGGTAACATACATGTTTTATTGTATTGTTACATATATTTAACGTTAGCAAAAAAAAAAAAAAAAAAAATGCGTTTCCAATACAAGAATTTGGAATAAGCCAATAAGTAAGTTGTTAACTTGCAATTTATTGTTCTTCTAGCTGGCCCGTTCGAGTCTTAGGATGTAAAGAGATCTTGCAATAAAGTTTGAACCGACAGTTTTTTCTACTTTTTTTTCTCTTAAAAGCTCTTTGCAACAGCAGATTGAGTTTTCTAAGCTTTATCTAGCGACTTTTCTTATTTGTTTATCACTATTACGTGACTGCCGCGAGAAAGTTTCCCTTCATAGAACCCAAAGTTTTCCAAAAAGTTCCAAATCCGTCTTAATTAAGGATTTTTTTTTTCCAGGCCAGACGACGTAAATGCGGGGTGACGTAAGTCGAGGTACTACTATATTCCAAATATCTCATTTCTTTCTTAGGAAATTTTCAACATTACTCACTGATTTGAGCTGTATCGGCTTGAATAAGGTACTCTTTATTTATTGCTATGAACTCTTCACTATTTATAATTATCAGTCATGACTGACTCAAGACATGAATGCATATTATAAAGCAAGGAATGCATATAAGACTAAACTTTGAAGACACTTTTTACGTGCTTATTAAAAGCTGCAGACTTAACTGTAATAGAAAACTTTTAGTTTGAAACTGCAGAAGTGTTTCAAATACTCTTTGAGAAAGTTCTAGTATAACACATGATCATTTACAAAAGTCATTATAAAAGAAAAGTTAAATCGAGATATGTACACCTAAAACATTTTTTAATTAGATGAAATTCGTATAATTAGAAATCATTCTGTGTCGTTGATGAATTAATTGCATTTTATTTTATAAAAAGTTTTGGTCAGAGGCACAGAGAGTAAACTCGGACTACACGTATAATTAATAAACACGTATAACTAATTAATAATTGTATATTTATGTATGCAGTAATTACTTAAAAGCATTTTTTGGAAATCGTTTCGCGTTCGTTTTCGGCCGAAAATAGGAAGATTACCGAAATTCGGTTTCTGCTCCTGTTCCGGTCGATCCTTAGTTTTTATGCAGCAAGAGTGAAACCCAGGAAAAGAAATAAATAAAGATCATGCGAAAGCATAAATTATGAAAATTTTTCTAACACTTCTCGACTACTGCCACGAATCTTCTTGGTTTAATAAGGTGGCAGAAGATATCTAAATAAACAATCTAGAAAACGAATAACACATCGAATTCTTTTGTGCAGTCCTGTAAATGAGCAGAATTTAGTTTTCGTAGAAACGCCTAATTACTGTGTTAAAAATTCTCCATCAGCAATTTCGAAAAATAGGAGATTCAAGCGAATTCTTTTGTACAATCCTGTATAGTGTGAAAAATGCAGCATAACAGTTGAGCGATTTACACCGTAACCTAATCAGCACCAATTTATGTCAAGATCTAACTGATGAACTGATAACTTTTTACGACTACTCTTTCATCTTCACCTAACACTTCCTTTATAATGGCTGTTTCATAATAATGGAAGCCACCAGTCCATTAGAAGAAAATAACTCGGTTAAAAATAAAAAATCCAAAATGAGATAATGATCAAATCCCCTACAAAATATTTTTCTGGCTACGGCCTTGGCGAACAGGCATTTTTTAAAAGCAATCAAATCGTGTTCAGGACATTCTAAAACTTATTAAACCAGTCAAAAACCAGAATTCGAAAATTTTCACAAATCGAATACTTTCTTATATATAAATTAAATCGTCGGCAACTAAAATTAAATGGCAATCTATTCTTTCTTGAGATATAGCCATCACGAAATCGCGACAAACAGAGCACTACAACGATACCTTTTGGGCGGTATACACCCAAACCTAATAAGGGTCTTTTTATGTCATGCATGGTCGAACAGAATATGAAGTTTCATGAAATTCTGTACATTAATTCTTAAAGTATAGCTATCACGGAAACCCTGAAAAATGCAGCCTATAGTAGCGCCAACTGTTAGACGATTTACACCAAAACCTAATCAGTTCCAATTTATATCAAGGTCTAACATAATATAAAGTTTCATGAAACTCCGTGACATGGAACTGCTTGAAATATAGCTATTGCAGAAATCGCAACAATGGAGCATAGCAAAGCAAAGATAGAGCGCCCACAACATTAGTGGTGTAGTCCTGGAAAATAAAGTGGTGTGGGGGGGGGGGGACACTTATAATCCTGAACATAAGGTCCGTGTCACATGGGTCAAACTTGTTTTCAAATCTTGTCTTCCTTCTTGAATTGCCGAGAAAAGTAATTAAAAAATTAAACATAGTTTAAATTAAAACTCCAAAAATCACATTTTATCAGGTTTTTTTCTAGAAATATTTAGGCTAGAAACCCTAGTACGTAGATTACGTCTAACATGCAAGCGCAATATGCAATTGTTTTTTAAAGATTCGAATTCTAAAGAGGTGAAATACAAAAAGAAACGTTCTAAAATCACGGTTTCATCATAATTTTAGTTGAACTAGTCTAGCAAAGAACCCAACGAACTCAAGCAACGAATCACAATATCACGCGTCATTTTCGATATATTTAACACGGTATAATTTATTAAAGTTTTCAATTTTGTTGGAAGATATAAAAATTCAATGCTTTTATTCTTAAAATTGTTAGTTTATTAGAGAGCTTGTCCTTGTTTGTGAAATCTGCGTCCTCCAGGTTCCTAGCGTCCCCCTTGAAAATAAAAAGTAAGGGGACGCCGTTCTCTCGCGTCTCCCCTCGACTACACCACTGGCTCACATACAGACATGCACAGACTCACGGACAGATATTTTCTAAAAGCAGTCAAATCGTCTTCAAGACCTTTTAAAATGTATATAACCGTCGGAAAGAAGAATCCCCCCCCCCTCTCCCCATCAAATAGTTTCTTCCTGTAAAGACAAAAGAAAGTAACTAGTTGGATATGCCAAATTCAAAACTTTCTTCTATCTCATACATGTTAATACTTCAAAATTCGCTATCACAGTGCCAAAATTAAATGTCATTCTATGCCCATTATGAGGATTCTAAAGATGTGAAATTCCGTGCAGTAGCTCTTGCGATATGACTATGGCTAAAATCGTGTAAATCTTGCAAAATGCAGCATAGCAGCGTACCTGTTGGATGACTTACACCAAAACCTAATCAGAAACAGCTTATATAAACGTCTAACTGAATCTGAAGTGTGATGAAAATCCGTGCATTAGTTTTTGAGATTGAGCTACTGGGATAATCGTGAAAAATACCTCATAGCAGCGCCACCTATTGGGCGATTAACACCAAAACCTAATCAGCAATAACTTGTATCAACGTCTAACTGAATTTGAAGTTGGATGAAAATACGTGCATTAATTCTTGAGATAGAGCTATTGCAGAAATCGTGAAAAATGCAACATAGTAGCGCCACCTGTTGGGCGATTTACACCAAAAACTAATCAGCACCAAATTATATCAGGGACTAACTGAATCTAAATTTTTATTAAATTCCGTGCATTAGTTCTTGAGATAGAGCGCCCACAAAATTTGTGTCACACACACAGAGATAGTCGCAGGCATTTTGTAAAAAATATGATTTTCGGGATCTCTGACCCCTAAAACATGTAAATCCTTCGAAAACCGGTAGTCAAAAATTTTGACGAATCCAATACTTTCTTCTTGTAATGATAGAAAATAGTAAAAAAAAAAAAAACAAGAAAGAAAAAATCCTGCGTCAAGCACAGATTATGAAACACTTTCCAACACATTCAGAATAATGTAACAAAACTGCACCGTTTAAAAAATTAAAATATTACGTTTAATTCAACCATATGGAAACGCATAACACATTTCAAAACCCAATTTCAGCTGTTCCCATCTACTATCGGGAAATTATCGGAATTTCTTTCTGCAGCCCTGTATATGATATATAGATTTATATCTGTTAACTACATGCATGCCAAAATTTAGTTCTCTTAAGAAATACATAATACTTCAGTTGAAAATTCCCTTTCAGCAATTTCCTCTAATAAGGAGAATGGTATGTGAATACTTTTGTGCATCCCTTATAAGAGGTATAGAACTTATATATAACGAGTAACATGCAAAACAACTAAGTAAATTTAAAAGCGCATACCGAATCTTAAACCGTATACACTCCAGCAATTATTATTCAAAGACAGTACTGTAACCGATTTCTTTTGTGTGTCCCTGTAAATGAATATAAAATACTACGAATGCCCTGTTCTAGCGTGATCGTAGTGAAATTCAGTTATTTATACCAGTTTCAATACATTTAAAATAGCATCATGTCATTAAATTACTGAGCAAACGATTTTTCCCCATATACCATAATGTAATGCAATACTTTTGAGTGCTCCTGTAAATGAAGTATTAATCCAACATAATTCATATACAATACCAAACATGCTTTGGTGACCTTAAGTAACCTTTATCAATTGCATGAAAATCCGAGTATATTTACGGAAGTTAGAGCGTGGACAGACGGACAGACAAACCGAATGCATAACAATTTTCAACAAAGTTGAAAAGTGTTAAAAAGAGAGAAAGAGACAGAATATGTATTAAAGATATAACATTTTTAAAAAACTTACATCTGTAATTTTCTTTTTAATAAGAACATATTTAGAGATTTCAGAGTTTTACTTTTTAAAACTTTCCAACATATTTGAAAAGTGTTATGACTTCGATTTGCATGTCTGCCCATTCCTTAACGTACATATACACTGGATGACTGGATCCCCATGTATGATATATTCTACTGAGGTTTACTATCACACGTTCGCTATTAAAAATGGGCTGTGTAACATTTATAGTTCGTTTACAGAGACATTCAAAAGAATCACGTTACATTATGGTCCATGGGGAAAAATCGTTTGCTGTTGATTTTAAAGATGTTACACTATTTCAACATTATGAATCGATATGCATTTTTGAGGCGCACTAAAATATGCTTTCTGTAGAATATGGGATGTAGAGTATTTATCATTCATTTCCATGGTCACGCAAAAGAATTCGGTTACATAACGGTCTAAGGGAGAAAAATTGGTTGCAAAATATTTTAATGGTATTACAGTATTTCAATCATAATACAATTTATACACTTTATTGAGGTACATTACAAGATGTGCAATATAACTAGCATAACAGTTTTTGTTCATTTACAGGAATACATAAAGGATTTCGGTTACCGTACGCGAAAGACACTAGAAGTGCGTCTTTAGCTGTGGTAGACGTTTTTTAAGTTTAACTAAATTTTTTCATATTACATGATGTTTATAAATTCTACAGATAATATACAGAGATAGCTAAAAACTTCGTAAGCATTATTGTGTATGAGCGTGAATTGCCTAATGGTGTTTTTAGGTGCGTTCGTAATTATATAAATACGTAAGCACCTATAGTTGTTCGCCGTTTGTCCGTCCGTCCCCATATAACAGAGCAAAAACTACGCAACCGAATGGTATGAAAATTTAAATATATAATTGTTGCAAAATTTTGTCGAATCATTTCAAATGAAAATTGGATGCATAGTTTAATGACAGGCACAGTCAAAAGTTTTCCGTTACATTACGGCCAATTGGAAAAAAATATTTCAAGTGCAGTTTAATGATGTTACAGCCTTTCGAACAGAATGAAATGGATATACACTTATGAAGCGCCCTAAAATATACTTTCAGTACAATATGCGGTGCAAAATGTATTTATAAAACTAGTTATAGTACGAACGCACCTCATTTGCCACATTTGACGTACAATTTCCAACTTATTAACTGAGTTATCGCTTTTTAGCTCTAAACATTAGATTTCTTTCTCCCCAAAAATCAAATGATATCACGCAATTCAAAAGCAACACATCGGGTTCCACGCAGCTAGTGTTTTTATAAAGTAGTTTTTAGTAAATACGTGACACACAGAAACAGGCATAAAGCACGAGCAGCCAAGGTAAAACTTTCAATCTTCAATATCACAATAAAAGAAGGTACCCAAAAATAGAATACATATACTTTGCTGCTATTGTTTTTCATTCTCTTTTATTCCTTGTTTTTAACTGAAGCGGACTCTTATTATGAAGTCTTGAAAAAATAAATGTATGCTAAAAACTATTTTAGAATATTTATCCTTATTGCATTTTATAAATCATACTTTCATCCTAATACAATGTTTTCGGCTGAAAACGAAAATGTCCAAAAACATTTTAAAGTAATTAATATACATAAACATACAAAATTATTAATTATGCAGGTGGCCCAAGTTGGCTCTCTGTGCCTCATATAAAATAAAATGGAATTAATTCATTTACGACACAGAATTATTTACTAATTATACGAATTTCATCTAATTAAAAAATGTTTTAGGTATACACAACTCGATTTATCTATTATAATGATTTTTGTACATGATCATCTGTTACACTAGAACTTTCTAATGGAGTATTCGAAACACTTTTGCGGTTTCAGACTAAAAGTGTTCTATTACAGTCAAGTCTGGAGCTTTTAATGAGCACGTGAAAAGAGTCTTCAAAGTTTAGACTTATGTGCATTCCGTGCTTTATAATTTGCACTCACGTCTTCAGTCAGTCATGACTGATAATTATAAACAGCGAAGTTCATAGCAATAAAAACAGAGTGTCTCATTTGAGCCGATACAGCTCAAATCAATGACGTTGAAAATTCCCAAAGGAAGAGAAGAGATTTTTGCAATATAAATAGTTTCGGCAGCATTTTCGCCGAAAACGAAACCAAAATTTCGGTCGATCTCTATTTTTAAGATCCTAAATCCAGGACGCCCTGCTAAATCCCTTCCCTTCACTACGCCGAAGTCAAGTCAACACATGTAGGCAATACAGTGTTGATTTCGGGGGCTGTCCCAGCCCCCCCCCCGGAAGATTTGAGATTTGGGGTTTTCAATGGTCAAAAAGTGCAATCCCCCGTCCCCCGGAATCACAGAAATACCTCACGATGAAAAGTGTCTGAATTCAACACTGAAGCAATATCATTAAGTTTACTAATGAGTTCCATCTTCGGGACGAGCGTCTCGAACACAGTATTTCATCTTTTAGCACCAGTAATTCCAAATAGAAACCTTTGCTTAATTTAATCATCACAGAAGTTATGCGATTAATTAAGGCTAAATTGACTATTCAAAATTACCGTTAAGACAAATTGAGAATTGTATGCAACTTATAAGGGGGTACTTCAGTCACGCGAAAAGACCTGCTCGCTAATGCAAATCCTATAGAAGAATTTTAGATAATGCAAACAAGATATTTTAAGATATCTTGTTTGCATTTCAATATTTGTAAATTATTTTTTTGCATTGAATAGCCTGAGGCAGATCTGTACAAAGACCATTTTTTACTTTTTCGATTTTGTTTGCAGATTTTTTTTTTTTTTTTTATGACCATGCATTTATTTTCGAAACCGTTCCGAAAGTGAAAGCGTTCTAGTTAAAAATACCTGAAAACAAAATCGAAAAAGTAAAAAACGGCAGGTGCAGGGATCGATCTCGAATATCCACTGAAGAAAAAAAAAAACATTTAAAAATATTGAAATGCACACGAGATATCTTTAAAAATGTCTCCCATTGCATTAACGTTAGGGAACGGATCTTTTCGCCTGACTGAAGTAGCCTCTCATGTATTTTTTTTTCCCGTGTCTCTTTAAAGAAAAAGTTTTTTACTTTAACACTAAACCTACCACGACAGGTCATATAGCCCGTGTAGTAAGTAGTGAGCATAGAAGCAAACATCTACGAATTTTCATAACCGCTATTTTTGAACAGTAATTCTCGTCTTATTTAATCGCCGAAGTCGTCAATTAAAGTTAAATAAGGCGAAGATTACTATTTGGGAAAACTAATGACAAAAACTCCTAGAAGTTTCCAAGTTATGGGAGACTACAGGACAGGGGGAAGCTATGCACACAATCTACTATATGGGTCAAACCAACCGCTGGGGTAGACTTAGTGTAAACACACTTTTTAAGTTATTTCATATATGTGTCAATTACAAGAAGTGTAATTTAAGTTCAATAAGTCATTAATTTTAATAAGAAAATTGTATGGATATTTGCATACAATTTTGTAAAGTTAATTTATAAAGTAATGTTTTGGAGACAAATATAAAAAAATTATCTGTGAATTCTCAATTTTTGAATACCCTCGGTCATATCGTGTTTTTTTCCTTGTCTTCCAGGATGTACGATATAACGGATGGCTACTGTAATTTGCTTTATATTTTGTACAAAAGTGAAACTATACAGAAGGATTCGAAATTCCATACACATATTTTAATGAATGGTAGAGCAAAAACAACAAACGATATTTGTATAGGAAACTAGGGTCATGATCCATTTATTCACTCAAAAATAAAGGGCGTCTCACTCACCATACATACTTACTATTCATAACATTAAAAGAGAGATTTTAACAAAATGCTCAACAATGTTCAATGGCTTAGTTTTCTCTGTGTGAAATGCAATGACATCATGAAAAGTGGTTTAAGTGTATAGTACTTCAATAAATGAAACATTAAGTACTATGAATAAGTTCGGAAATATGGGGTGTCTAATTCAGATTTATTTGGATGTGGATGGTGGCCACATCTAAATCTTTTGATATTGACACACGTCAAAGAATGAAAGGTTAAGTCTATTGCATAAAGATATCTTTATTTAATAATTAAAAGTCTTACGATACTAATCAGCGTACATGTAAATAAAAACTATATTAAAAATACATTACAAATAATTCCCAACGTTTCGTGCTCATTCTAACGAGCACATCATCAGGGGAGAGAGTCCTTGACCTCCTCGGAGCGAAGTCTCCAACATCACATTCACGACATCACAACTGAAAACATTACGGTAACTAATCATTAGAACATCCAAAATCAGTACTGCGCCTGATATGGTGCCATCTGTTGGTAGGTTAACACACTACGATAAGAAAATTGGAAAACTCGAAATAAACTTTACGAATGTACTTCTTTTAAAATATTCAACCAAACATTAGAAATTTGAAATGAAATATTGTCATTGCATACCTCGTTTTATCTTAGACTTATTTCTATGGATTCACGTATAAGGGCTTTAAGTGGGTTGGAATATTTAGAGATAATTTTTACATTGTCAAAATGAACTGCCTTGACACTGCCTTTACATGCTAATCTAGATAAAGCTGTAGATAGTCTATTGAATTTTAAATCACTTTTATGTTCTTTAATTCTTTCAAACAGGCATCGTTTTGTCATTCCAATATATGAAGTTAATAGACCAGTATTGAGTTGAATAGGGATTTCGTAAACACCAGGATGGAATGAAATTGGTAGAGGATCTTGCTTTCTGGTAATAGCTGCAAACAGATTATTTGAGGGGGAGGCAACAAGAAGAATTCTGAATCTATTGAAAATTCTCTTTAATCTTTCAAACATTGCTGGAATATAAGAAATTTTTCTATAAGTAGGACGAGTTAACTGAGTGCTTTGTGGATAACTATTGAACTTCTCAATTAATTTATGGATAACCTGTGGATTATATCCATGATCTATTCCAATCTTGACAATATGGTTTAGTTCCTCTTCCAAAAATTCATCCGAACAAACAATATGTGCCCTCTTAATAAAAGAATTAAACGCAGACATTTTATAACCCCATGGGGTTGAAGCAGTAACAGGAATAATGCAATCTATTTTCATTGATTTTCTGAAAACTTTTCTTTTAAGCGTATTACCAGATTTTATAACCAAGACATCTAAAAATGGGAGGGTGTTATTGACTTCATTTTCTATGGTGAATTTTATATTATCGTCGAGATGATTTAAATCCTCAAAAAATTCCATTAAAGCTGGCTTTCCCTCTTCCCAAACTACAAAAACATCATCCACATACCTTAACCATAATTTGGGTTTATGTTTGAAAGTGTTGAAAATATAATCTTCCAAGGGTCTAAGCTTAAATTCAGCAAAGATACTTTTTCTTATTGGAACTTTACCGAGACTGGGTATGATGGACTATTACACGATCTTCAAGGAGTATAAAGTTTCCCGTTTACGTTTAGACCGTGAATGGTTAAATATTACATTTCTGCGGTCATGCAAACGCTTGAACGTAGTTCCTAAATTTTTAAGATTGAATAGTAACAATGTGATAAATCAACTTGGTGATACTAAAAAGAAATTTGAACGGACTTGTCTTAACCTCTACATCCGTAAGAAGTTTGCTTTATTGGATAATTGTTCTAGTCAGACTTATAAGCTTTACTTTGAATTAGCCAGTGTCACTGAACCAGCTCAGTTTAGTAAGTTATTGTATTCTATAGAAGGACTCAGGTTTAAACAAAAGAAATTAATTACAGAACATCATAAGAGGAAACTCAACTTTTTGTTAAAGCATTCAGATATTGATCACCCCCCTCAAGTTAAACCTGTTCAGTTTGTAAACATTTCAAATAGAACTTTTTCAAAAGAGGAAGAAGAAGTGATATCTCTAGGTGGCAAATATAACTTTCAAGTTTCCATTAATCCAAAGGACATCTGCACAGAATTAGAGGCTGTTATTCAAGATATTCCTACTAGTGAACAAGACATTGTGAGATTAAAGGTATGTAACTTAAGCAAAAAGTATTTTAAGAAACAAAATAACGCGAATAAAAATCAGCTTGGCATAGTCTCTAGATTAAGAAGGGATAAGAATTTATGTTTTATGAAAACTGATAAATCTGGAAAACTGGCAGTAATGAATCAAGATACCTATATAAGTAAAATGGAAAAATGTATAGAACAGTTGCCCTGTCATGTCCTTAGTAAAGACCCCAACACTGGGATCTACAGAAAAACACAAGAGCTTCTTAGAAATAGTAAATGGCCCGATGAAATGAAAAATAAAATTAAACTTAACCATACAGGTGTTACGCCTAGGATTACAGCTAGAATAAAAGATCATAAACCAGATTTTCCACTTAGACCGATTGTCCCGAGATGCCAAGGTCCACTTTATTATGTTGAAAAAGCTTATGCTAGTTTTCTAAAAACGATTATCCCATCTTCAAATTATTCTATTCCTTCTACTGATGAATTTATAAACAGGATTGCAGATGTGGAGATTAACGATAATACTATTTTAGCTAGTTTTGATATTGTCTCGCTTTTCCCCTCCATAGATATTTCCGAAGTTATGAATACTATTAACCAGTCTATAGATAAATTAAATAATCTGAGTCAAGAAATTAAAACCTCGTTAGCAGCAGGTTTAAATTTAATTAACCAGAGTAATGTATTCTATTTTAACGGTAATTATTATAAGCAAGATAAGGGTGCACCGATGGGGTCACCTGTTTCAAGTATCTTTGCTGAATTTAAGCTTAGACCCTTGGAAGATTATATTTTCAACACTTTCAAACATAAACCCAAATTATGGTTAAGGTATGTGGATGATGTTTTTGTAGTTTGGGAAGAGGGAAAGCCAGCTTTAATGGAATTTTTTGAGGATTTAAATCATCTCGACGATAATATAAAATTCACCATAGAAAATGAAGTCAATAACACCCTCCCATTTTTAGATGTCTTGGTTATAAAATCTGGTAATACGCTTAAAAGAAAAGTTTTCAGAAAATCAATGAAAATAGATTGCATTATTCCTGTTACTGCTTCAACCCCATGGGGTTATAAAATGTCTGCGTTTAATTCTTTTATTAAGAGGGCACATATTGTTTGTTCGGATGAATTTTTGGAAGAGGAACTAAACCATATTGTCAAGATTGGAATAGATCATGGATATAATCCACAGGTTATCCATAAATTAATTGAGAAGTTCAATAGTTATCCACAAAGCACTCAGTTAACTCGTCCTACTTATAGAAAAATTTCTTATATTCCAGCAATGTTTGAAAGATTAAAGAGAATTTTCAATAGATTCAGAATTCTTCTTGTTGCCTCCCCCTCAAATAATCTGTTTGCAGCTATTACCAGAAAGCAAGATCCTCTACCAATTTCATTCCATCCTGGTGTTTACGAAATCCCTATTCAACTCAATACTGGTCTATTAACTTCATATATTGGAATGACAAAACGATGCCTGTTTGAAAGAATTAAAGAACATAAAAGTGATTTAAAATTCAATAGACTATCTACAGCTTTATCTAGATTAGCATGTAAAGGCAGTGTCAAGGCAGTTCATTTTGACAATGTAAAAATTATCTCTAAATATTCCAACCCACTTAAAGCCCTTATACGTGAATCCATAGAAATAAGTCTAAGAAAAAACGAGGTATGCAATGACAATATTTCATTTCAAATTTCTAATGTTTAGTTGAATATTTTAAAAGAAGTACATTCGTAAAGTTTATTTCGAGTTTTCCAATTTTCTTATCGTAGTGTGTTAACCTACCAACAGATGGCGCCATATCAGGCGCAGTACTGATTTTGGATGTTCTAATGATTAGTTACCGTAATGTTTTCAGTTGTGATGTCGTGAATGTGATGTTGGAGACTTCGCTCCGAGGAGGTCAAGGACTCTCTCCCCTGATGATGTGCTCGTTAGAATGAGCACGAAACGTTGGGAATTATTTGTAATGTATTTTTAATATAGTTTTTATTTACATGTACGCTGATTAGTATCGTAAGACTTTTAATTATTAAATTTTGACAGCGTAAGTCCAAGTTTTTCTTATTGATATCTTTATTATCGTTAAAATTATGAACAAATATCAGAGTTTGGATTAGAGTGAGACATCTCCTATTTTTGACTAAATAAAATGGATTGTGAGCCTAGTTTACTATACAAAAATTGTAGTGTGCTTTATCACCCTTTAAAGTTTGTACAATAAAATTTGAATCCCCATGTATATAGTTGCAAACCACAAATAATACCAAGGATTACAAAAGCTCCAAGGTTGAAATAATCATTTAATAATAAACCACATTAGCAAATACCAAGTTTTTTTTTTAATCAACAGATATTTAACTGTAATAAATAAATAGGGCAACTATAAACATACAACACTGAATTACAACCTGTTTTATTATTAGGCAGAGAAACAATCTTTAAAGTACAACGCCAAATGGAACAAAGCCAGAAGTTTGCAAAGCCACTGGCCTTTTTGGAATTGACTGGGGGTTTTACATTCTTTTTAAAAACATCACACAACAGAATATGAATAGAATAAGTACATAGTACACAAAAACTGAATATCTTCTCTAATGAAGGCAACAGAGCATGACACAACAAAGTTCTTCTTGACATAAGCGTGCTTAAGCATATGAAATAACTAGATTCTTAAACATGAGTTAACAACAAAGGTTACAAAACTAATAGAAAAAGAAAATACATACAATGCTTATTCAGATGAAGTTTATATAAATGTCCATATCATTTAAACAGCTCTGATAAATAAAAATGCATAATTATATTAAATAAGACAAATTCTATAAATAAAAGAATAATCATGTTATGCGAATTAAGACATTGCATCTTATGGAGAAATACAAACAAAGTTAAAATAAAGATTATTATATTTTATGTACTTCAAAGGGAGAAAAAAAAAATTATGATTTATCCTGAAATTTTGTTTAATTTTAATTAACATGATGGTTTCTTTTTTTTTTTTTTTTTTTCAAACATTACTTCAAAACTATACTTATGAATACTTAAAGTTTAAGTAAAAACATAAAAATAGCAATTAAAAGAAAACTATAAAATTCATAATAAATTTCTAAAATTATATTAGAATTACAAAAACAACTTCAAAGACACTAATAAATAAACGAATAAAATTAGTATGGAATCGCCTAATTAAACTGGGAATTTTTCATTTATTTTCTAGTGGAGTAGGGAGAATAGTCTATTTTATGAAATGGGAAAAATTAGTTCCCAAAGTGCCCATAGTAAGAAAACAACCTAAATATAAATGCATTAAAAAAGGAGATGAGAAAATATATACATTAAATAACTATAATGTATACACCAGGATCCATTATTTTTTACGTATAAATAAAAAATAAAAGATCTTAGAAAAAAAGAGTAAAAAAATATAAAATATAAGGAATACTTTGAATGTTTTCAAATTTTCTGTACAAGGGTAATATAAAATTGCAATATATAAAATTTTTTTTTAGATATATATTTCAATAGATAGAAATAGAAAAATACAAAAAAGTCTTGCAATTATGTTGGAATAGTTTTAAAAAGTCTTTCGTGCTTTCTGTGATTTGGAATTGAAAGGGTAGAATATCAAGAGTGGCTCACAAACTTTTGTCATTAAGTGCCTTAATTATTTCAATGTAAAAAGCACTGCACACATTTAATCATGATTACAAAAATTATTATTTCTGACATTTATTTGAAGTATTTTTTCCAATAAATATACATTGAGAAAATAAATGGGATGTTCTACCAAGCAAAGTAAAAAACTAGGAAGAATTAACAATGCATAGTAAATTTTATCTCAAGTTGAATTTTGTACTTTAAACTTTGAAGTGTGGAGATGTAAACTGAACTTAGACGAGTCAAAGGCATGTTATGAGTGTAAATAAAATTAATGTATACTTGAATTATCTTAAAACAAAAAGAATAAGTTCAAAATGCATTCTAATCAATGGATTATAGATCAGAAATGCACTGCAATCCAATATACCAGATCATTCAAAATAGAAGTTATTGTGATTATCTTCAATCACTGTACTTTTATACAATATACTTTTGCCTTAAGAAAATAACTACAGAGTTGACTTTCTCTTTAAAATAGCTGTGCCAAAGTTCAAGGGGAAAAAAATTACATTTTCATTAGGGCATGAAAGCATGCTGCAGACCTCAGCCCGAAACTTTTTGGAGCCATAACTTTTCTTTTCAAAAAGGTTGATAATAATAATAAATCTTTTTTAATTTTATTGGTAATTAAAATGAGGCCCAGGTGCATTGCACCCACCCCCCAAGGCCAGTCCTAAGTAACTAAATACTATTCAAATTCAAATGGCAGTGCTTAACTGCTCCTCAATATTCCGATATAAAATAAAATACAGATTGCCTCACTTAACGAAAATTCCAATGATTAAAATATTTATTTGTGTATGTGCATACACACTACTACGCATAAAAAATATAAGTAATCAGAAAAGATAAAAAGCATAAAACTTATAATATAAAAACTTTTATCTTGAATTAATAAAATTTGTATACTGTCGATACAGTTCTAAAATTTAAACTAATGTAAAAAAAAAATACATTAAATAATCAGACAAAAAAAAAGTAAATAAAGCTTTTTGAATGCATCAGACGGGAATACCTTTTTGAATATAGCAAGAGGATATGGAGGGGGGGGGGGGGCAAAAATCCAAAAAGCAAAGCAGAAGCAGCAAGACATTTGCTGCAGAGTCACACAGCAAAAAATTAGACTAATTAAGTGTGCGTACAGGGGGAAGAGAGAGAATGCATTTACATTTTTATAAATACTCTCTATAAAGGTAGACATCATTATTCAGATATCAAGATATCATTATTCAGATATCAAGATATCATTATTCAGATGTCTTACACTTTTCTTTTATATGCACTTTGACAGATAACAAATAAACAGATGACAAAATTTAAGATAAAAATAGGAAGCAAGAAATAAGCAGTACAATAAATAACTTTAGATTTTTTAAAGGGGATAGAAAAGTATTAGAGGAAACATACGCATTTTTTAGACTGAAAAAGATTTTTCCCCATAAACCACAGTGTAATGGAATTCTTTTGAGTGGTCCTGTAAACAAACTATAAATATTACGCACTTCATTTTCAATATAGAAGATGCCACAATAACATAGCAATCCGAGTATAATTACATGAGTTAGAGCGCAAACAGACAGAAATTTAATTTCCTAACACAAACTTTAATAAATGTTTAGTTTGGACATAAGGGCAATGTATTTATATATTTTTTAAATCAGCTTAGAAGTGTGAGTGTGTGTGGAGGAGGGGAACAACACATATAAAACAACATTGCATCTAACTATGAACAAGAAAAGTCTACATACAAAAAGACAAGATGCACTTTTCTCTTTTATAAAAAACCATTACAGTTTGAGAACCACTCTATGAAACTAGAAAAAATACAGAATAGTGAAAAAAAAACTATTGATTTTTTTTATATTAATTATTGTCAGTGGTAACTCAATTTACAAGGGTGATCAAATATCAGAGATAAAAGATATCATATTAATCTTAAAATGTAATATTGGGAACTATGAGCAAGAGTGGGCCATTTGGCACTTTGATAAATTGAACTATTTTCACCATAATGTATCTAAAATTAAAATTTGTGAACAGAACAAGCCAAATTTGAGTCTTCCTTTTTTTTTCTAGACGTTAGTGGTATAATTAATTCTGTTTGAATTTTATTTCCATGAAAATTTTAACCGCCATACCAATTAAATAATTTGCTTTTATTGTTCTTAAAACCCCAGTTTTTAAATTATTTGTTTTTAAAAGTTTCAAGGAAAAAGTTTGAAAATTTTCACACTTTAATTTCTTAATAAAGTTGAAAGACAAGATGGCCCACACCAGTTCAAAGTACTTAATTTCATATAATAACAGCTATTTGATGTTGGTAGAGAAAAATATGCATGTCCCCCAAAAAGCTAAAATAAATCCCAGACTTTATTCTACTTTTATTGGTAAATGCATGTTTTCTCCACTTAATGACAGAAATTATTAATTGCTTTCAAAACTATAGCTGTGTTACTCTTGTTTTTGAGATATTCTAAGACGATTATTATATAAGTTGTTAAGGCCTTTGCTTGAATACACATTCTCATTTTACTCATAAATGATAAGGTCTCACAGATTTTCTGTTTTTCAACAAAACAAAAATAAAATACCAATGAGATCATTGTAAAGTCACCCAAAAGAGCACCACTGTTAATATATTGAGTTTTAAATGTTATGTTAAAAATATCATCTGCATAGAAAGAATTACAAATTGAATACTTTGTTTTATGTATATAACTAATGTAAATTTAATAAGTCTTCAAAAGCAGAATTTGATTTTATGGTGAAAATGTCATACAAAAATATTAGAATATCTTACAAATTTTTATTTTATTTATTTATATTATTTTCACTTTGACTTAATACTTATTAAATTTATCTAAATCATTTCACATTTTCATCATCACATTTTCCTTCCACTGAATTTTGATTAAAATACTTTGTTAAAGCACATGAAATGTGCATACATATAAACTTGGCCTTGCAATATACAGAGCTTATACATAAAAACAATAAAAAGGGAAAGTACACATCAAGAGATTCATAATACATATCATTTCATGTTTTTTAAACAAGAAATTGAGATCTTTTAAAAAGTAAATTCATAAATTAATTATAGGTAATAAAATTTTAGATCAGAAACGTACTAAATAAGAAAATGAAAATATACATACACAAAGTCAAATTAAACCACATGTTTTAAACTGTTAACATGAATAACAAAGAATCTACAATAAAATTTGAAATAATCACTAACATTTGCATCTTTTAAAAACATTAACCTCTTCATCTTCACTCCCAGTGTATCCACTAATGGGTAACATGCTCTGTAGAGCAACTTTATCTCAGAGTGAGGGAGTTAAATAAATATACAAAGATAATACTAATTCATGTACCATTTGAAAATTATATATGCATACTAATATTAGAAAGAAAAATAAATAAAAGTCTAAAGCGTATGTTTAGAGCCTTACTTTAACAGTGTTATTTCAAATACAGTCACATACAAGGTATCTTTCACAAGGAAAGAAAAAACATGATTAAAAAAAAATGCTTTAATATTTATATGTTGTACAAAAAGTGAAGAAAAAATACAACATTTAATAGTTCATAATTATCAGTACCTCGTATCAATAATAGAATTTTAGTTAACTTTTAAACAAGGTCATCCACAAACAGCTAAAAACGTTTTATTGAAACAAAGAGGAATTTTTTTTCTTAAACTACTAATATTAAAATATTTATTTCAAAATAACTGTTATTACAATTTTATTATTTTTCCTTTATCAAAATGTTTCATCAGCATGAAAAAAAAAAAATTCAAAATTATAGGCAAATTTTCCTAATTTTCATGCTTCATGAACTTTTTGAAAATATACATAAAAAGTTTACCCTTTGGTACTCATATAAAATTACGATATTTGCATAAAAATTGTAACAAAAAATATCGATACCAAAATTTTGCAAATATAATTGACACTTCTTAAAAAGAATAAAAAAGCACTTGTTTCAATTCTTAAATATAAAATTAATAATGTAATATATATTTAAAATACATATATATTTTTTAAAAAATTATACAATTTCATGGATTAATTTTAACTAGATAAGAGTTATTTATGGTTTTGACCATTCAATAGTTGATGATTTATGAAAACAGTGTTAGTCCACTTTGCCAATTTTCAAGATATCCAAACCCTTTGCCTCAACTGAAATCTGAGCAAATATCAACAAGCTTTCTCCAAATAAAACGACCATATGACTTACCTAGATTTGCTTACACTGAGCCTGACTACCTTAGAAAATTGACAGATGTAATTGTTTTAGTTTTATACTTTAAACTAGCTGCGTAACAATACATTTGTATTTTAAAAGATCTTTCGCATTTTCAGGGAAAAGTACTTACCAATCCAGCTTTTAAGTTAAAATGTGTAAGTCATAATCTAAAAATATAATTATTATAATTTAGAAATCTTAATTAGATCTTTTACTCGCTGTAAGATTTCTTAAAATTGATCAATTAAGTTCTCAAGTTTTTGAGCATCAAAAGATTGGTTGACTGATTGATTCTCCAGATTTTTCCCTATTTTCTCAAAAACTATTTTAGATATCAGAATTATGATTTATAAATCTTAATTAGACGTTTTAATCATCATAAGATTCCTTAAAATTGATGAATTAATTTCAGAGTTTGTGAGCATTAAGAGATTGGTTGATTGATTGATTCTCCCAATTTTTCCTTGTTTTGTTGTCACAATGTAACAAATTGCAGATTGTAGTCAGAAACATTCTCTGTCTCGCCTTTGATAAGGTTAGTGTTTGTTAAACCTCCCTTTCTGAGCTTACTCCAGACACATAGTTTTTAAATGCTATTTTTGACTATGTGTTATCTAAATAGCTGCATGCTTTGAAATAGGTGTTTTTCTGCAAATTTCAGACACATTCCAATTTTATATATTAGTACTGATTAATAAAAAAAGTAATTCTGTTAAATCATGTAACATAGAGAACAGATGAGATTTTGGTTGTTTCCATTAAAAGCATGCAAAATACTCGACAGTCCTGATTCATTATTTTAAATTTTTTAAAAAAGATTAAAATTTTTAGATTCATAATTATTTAGTGACTTATGGTCAATCTAAAGAGAAAATCAAACATTTTCCAAAATGCAAATATAACAATTTTCTGTACAGCATCTCTACATTATAACAAATGTGCAAATATATATACACACACACACATATATATATACACACATATATATATATATACACACATATATATATATATACACATATATATATTAGAAAATAAAACAAATACATTACAGATACAGACACATCATATAGCAAAAGTAATTAAAAATAGATAAATATAAAAGAAAAAAAAATACTGGTATGAGCTACTTCATTTAATTTTTTTTTTTTAAAGGACAAAATAAATGCATAAAACAGAATGCAAACAATTATATGTTAACATTTCGTATGGAATGATTGACATAAAAACATTGCAAGAACATCTCTAAGTTGACTTTTCTCAAAAGAAAATTTGTACATTACAAATTTAGTAAATACTTTTATATTTTACAATAGTATAAGTCAGCAAAATTATAAACATACAGCTATTGCTTTACTCTACAAAATAAAATATTACTTAATACAGTATTCATCAGTCTTTTAGTTATCATGGATCCCTGCCTTTTCATATTTCTTTTGTCTTCATGGACCTTTAAGATTTGGCTAAAGTTGCTCATAATGTTGATAATAACGAATACAGAATATGTAATATAATTATACTGTTTTTTTTTGTTTTTGTTTTTTAAATAGCATTTTTAATTTTCCTTTTGCTTTAGTAAAAAGTTTTCTCTCAGATTTTAGACAAATGATACATTTTGCATTTCAGTGCAAAACCTTTGCAAATACCCTGGGGTTCACAGACCACAGTTTAACAATCAATAGCTTAACTTATTCGCATAAGTTTAGTATTTTGACTAGAAAAAAAAGACTAGAAAGAACTCATAAATAAATAGTTGTGTTTTAGTATAATATCTTTGAAGTAAACGACTAGCCACAAAATTGAGCTGAATTTCTTTCAAGTGAGCGTAACAAAATACTGAGTTATTTAAATTAAATTGACTAGTAAACTTATTTTGTCCATTTGTAAGTATTTAGATTATGGGCACACATACAACTTTTAGAAAACATTTTTCGGTGTGATTAAAAAAAAAAAAAAAAAAAAAAGAGAGAAAAAAGCAATTAGATTGTAGAGTAATTTTAAACAAACAATTTTACAGAGATTTAAATTCTTACTTATAATTATAAACAACTTTAGTATTCATTTGAACCTGTTTCAAAATAATCATATAAAATTCACATTTACATTTTGTACAGGTATCTTGTATATAAAACATATATTTCATGTCCACACAAACGTTTAAAGTTTACACAATTTATAGCACTGTGTATAAACATTTTACAAAAGTACTGCAAATATGTAGACAATAAATATTTTTGAAAAATTTGTTACAAGAGCTATAACTGCATAAATATTTTTGTAAGCTCTTTCAAAATGCTATTATATACATTAAAAAATATTCCATTATAAATATGTATATCGAAAATAAACAGTGATTAGAAGGCTAACTAAAAGTGCTTTTTCAAACATAAAATTATCAACAGCTAGTTTAAAAATTTAAAATAAGTGAAAATAAAGAAATAAAAGTAAAGCATGGAGGAGTATTTTTTGTAAAACAAATAATAATGGTAACTATAATAATTAAAATTCTTTATAAAAAAGTGATTAATGTTATACAAAATAATTAGAAATTTTTGGCTAAAAAGCACCTTTAGGTATGATTATTGTTTAAGCGTTTAACTAATAATATCTTGATATGATTTAATTATTAAATTATTACTCATAATGGTTTCATTTCAATTGTAAGACAGAAAAATGATATGTTTAATATTTAAGAATTTCAGGGCTTATAAATAGTTTAATAACCAATAGAATAAAATATGAAGAAAACTCAAGTAAATAAAAGAATTTATCAAATTAAAAAAAAAAAAAAAAAGTAAAACACCTCAAATAACCATTTTTTTTTTATTTATTTAATTAACCATGAATACATAAAATCCATAATTTTTTTTTTATTTATGATACAATATTTAAAATAAAATAATTTTTTTCCCCTTTAGTATACCAAGTAGGGATGCACCGGATATTGATTTTGCCGGATATCGGATACCGGATATCCGAAGCTCCTTTGCCTGCCGGATTCGGATATCCGGCCGGATATCCGATCGGATATCCGGCACTAGATATGTTTTTAGTTATATGGTGAATTATTTCCTTATATAACGCCATCTCAGAACAATAAATTACAAGCATGTTTCACACATCATTAAAACATTTTAAATGTATTGAAATATAATTTACAAAAACTATATCTTTGAATATCAGGGCTTGAAATTCAAGTTTTCCCCTGGAGGGGAGTTTCCCACCCAACATTTAAAAATGCAGGGGAGTTGAACTGTTAGAAAGGGAAAAAAAAAAATCTTTAAACCCCGTTATTTTTTATGTGCCACTTAAAGAATTACATTTATACAGACATGACAAAATACCATTAAAATAATTTAAATTAACAACTCAAGATAAATATCCAAAATGTTTATTTTTATTAAAACAAAGGAACAGAATCAAGTTTTATATATATACCATGTCTATCTTTCAACTTTCACCTAATGTTATGGGCAATTAACAATTGGGTTCCTAAATGAATTTCTTAATTTAGATTTTATTACATTTTGCATGATTTAGCCTCTTTCACAAGTTACACTTTTGACAAACACCACAGACCAACTTTTATAACTTTAGAAATTATCGGAAACGCATGGTTATGCTCTGTTAAAAAATTTTAGAAAACTTTGCAAATCTGATGTGCATTAATTTTTAACAGTAAGTTAAAAATGCATGAATAATGCATATCGGTGATTCTATTGTCAATATCCTACGGTGATTGTATGTCACTTCTGAACAAACTTGTTTTATTATATCCTTAATAGAATTATAGTCAAAACTGTAGTCCCTGGCATTTTTTGAACTTATTTTCTATGCATTGGAATTTTAAATCCATATCCAAAGTTTGAAAAGGAAATAGTCATTGATTTTTTCTATTACACGATAAAAGGTTGATTTCAAAAAGTCATGTCCTAATCTGTGAATTGCAAGAATCAACTAGTTTGTTATTTCTAAACATGTTTTTTTAAGTTCAACCAATTTTTTTTTTTCTTCATGTGCACCACAAGTGTAATCTCATTTTGTAAAGTGCTGACTATTGGCCTGTTTGGTAGGGATTGGTCTCCGGTGGCCATTACTGCCCTTTTAGTTATTTGCTATTTTGGGCATAGGGAAAAAACATCGCAAAATACATAAATCGGTCATTAAAAAAAAATATCGCCGATTTCGTCAATCATGGTGAAAATAAATAAAAAAATTTGTCAACCGGTCGCAAGAAGAAAACTGAAGTGCAGGGGAAATCGGCAGCGGGAAAATATCACAAAATTCGTCAATCGATCTGTCATGAGCAAATATCGTGAAATTTTTCAGCCGGTCACAGAGAACAAACGCAAAAATTTTCAGTCGGGGCAGAAAAACAATCATTACTTTCACCAGTATGTCGCAAGAACAAACAGGGAAATTTGCCAATCGGTCACAGAATAAAATTGCTATATTTATCAATTGATCTCGAGGGAAAAAAAAAATCATGAAATTTATCGATCGGTCTCTAGAAAAAATTGTGAAATTCGTCAGTCGGTCGTGGATAAAAAGCGCAAAATTTTTCAGTCAGATGCAGAAAAACAACCATGAATTTTGTCAATCTGTCGTAAGGAGAAACTGTGAAATGCGCCCATCGATAGTAGAAAATATCACGAAATTTGTCAATCTGTGCTAAGACTTGCTCGTCGTTTTACAAAGAAACATTTTCGGAAAATGATTTTTTGGAAACAGGAGCCGCCCACTCACAATAGGGCATAATAAATAGGGCACAAATCCTGCCATCCCGCTTTGAAATTCAAGCCCAGTATCTGTCATTCAAGCCCTGTAATGTATATTAATAATATTGCATAAAAATGTAATTTAAACATTAAAGTATTCTGTTTATTTGTACAATGAAATGCTGATAATTGCGACTGGATTTGAATATAGGATTGCCTATATCGATAATTGCTAATAATTAATTTGTACAATGAAATGCTGATAATTTGTACAACAAATTTTAACCAATTAATATGTGTATAATTGTAGAGTATTTTCACAAAGAAATACTACATACTTTCTTTTTATAATTTAAACATAAAATATCTACTAATATACCCATGATTAAAGAGTTATTTTCTCCAAACATAGGTTTAGTTGATGCCCTTTTTCTGTTTTAATTATTTAATATTGTTTTTGCTCTAAGTCACGTTTAGTTTTATTTTAAGTTAAATTATTTTTATATTTAAAAGTAAAAAGAAAATTACTTTTAATTTTAAATATTTATAATGAAGTTACAAAAACTAGTGTTTCCCCTAGGCGTTTTCGTGAGGGTGCAGCGCCCTGCCCTGTTTTTTATAGCTGTAAATGTGCCCTGCCCGTTTTCATGTAACTGCAAATGCGCACTGCCTTTTTGGGTTTGCAAAATTTTGTCCTCGGCATATTTCAACCAACGAATTTTAACAATAGGTCGCGAAAAAATCCGGAAATTTGCAATCGGTCGTTGGATCTGAAATTCTAGAATTGATCGCGGGAAAATATCGCAAAATTAATCTATCGATCGCGGAAAAAATTGTGAAATTCGTCAGTTGGTCACGGGAAAATATCACAAAAAAAGTCTATTAATTGCGGGAAAATATTATGAAATTCGTCAATTGGTCGGAAAAAACTTACTCTTTCAGCCAGACACTGGAAAAAAATCATGAATTTCGTTAATCCAACGCACGAAAAACTACAAAAAATCACCAATCGCTCACGGGGGAAAAATGGCAAAATCTGTCGATAGTTCGCAGAAAAAAATCGCGTAATTCGTTTACGTTAGCATGAAAAAAAAAAAAAAAAAAAAAAAACCCGCGAGTTCCGCCAGTAAGCCCCGGAACTTACCCAATCTGTCCCAAGAATAAAACCTGCAAAATTCGCTAATATGTAGCAGGAAAATATTGCCAATTATGTTAACCGATCACAGGAAAACAATCACGGAATTCTTCTGTAGGTCACGGGGAAAAACCTGGAAAATAGGCGATTGGTCGCAGGAAAACCCCGCATAATTCGACAAAAAGTTGCTAGAAAATAAAGTGAAAATCATCAATCAGTCGCAAGAAAAGAAATCGCGAAATTCAAAAATCGCACCCAAGAAAAAATCGCGAAATTTGTTAATCATTCGCAGGGAAAAAAACTGCGAAATTCGTACATGATAGACTGAAAAAAACTCCGAAAATTAGCCAATCAGTCCAAAGAATAAAACATACAAAATTCGCTGATAGGTGGCTGAAAAATATCAGCAATTATGTTAATGAACTGTGTGGAAAATAATCATGAAATCCTTCAGTTACATGCGGTCATTTGACGAAATTCGTGCTTTTTCTCGATCGTTTGACGAAATTCGCGGCAATCAAAACAAAAATTTCAAAAACCCTTTTCTTAAAAAGTGCCCTTTTTGTTCTGCTAAAGTGCCCTTTTTTGAAGGAGCACCCTGCCCTTTTTTATTCTGGGTGAAACACTATAAACAACTATTTGGATTTGCCAATCACAAAACTTCCTTCTATCTCATACATCTTAATATTTCAAAAAGTAATTCCAAATATTAATACTTCAATATTATTAGTTCAATATTATACCAACTTTGATTTTGGTCTAAAATTTCTGCTTCAGTCAATTAATCAGAATAAGAATAAGTTAATCTTGATCTTATTTATTAAAATCAAAAATTTTTTTGTTATTCTGTTGTACATCAGCTGTTTGTGAATAGCAGGATGCAAAGTTCCCTTCGCTTCATGAGCTGCCAATATACAATACAAAAAAAAACTGCGAAAAATCGAGAAAATTTTACCAAAATCTCTGTTACAGTGCCACCTTCTGGCAGAATATTTCCAAATTCAAGGAAAAACTGCTGGCCATAGTCAAAAATATACACCACAAAATTGGTTCAATTCTATGCTTAACTTCATACACTTTTCAATGGTAAAATAATGAAAATAACACAAAAATCCGTATTATAGCGCCCCCTTCCAGCAGAATATTTTCAAATTGAAGAAGGACCTACTGGCCATAGCCAAAAACATACCCCCGAAAAATTGGTTCTATTCTATACATAACTTCATACACTTTTCTATGGTACAAGAATGAAAGTGGCACAAAAATCGCTATTACAGCGCCCCCCCCCCTTTCCAGTGGAATGTTTCCATATTGAAGGAGGGCCGCCTGGCTATAGCCAAAAACATTAGCAAAAAAATTGGTTCAATTCTATGCATAACTTCATTACGATGGCAAAAATCGCTATTATTGGAAATATCCCCATCCTGGCAGAATATTTCTTATTTAAGGAGAACCTGCTGGACATAGCCAAAAACAAATACAAAAAATTTTGTTCAATTATATGGATGACTTCATACACTTTTCGATGGTACAATAATGAAAAGGGCACAAAAATCGCAATTACCGTGCCCCCCCCCCCCCCCCCCCCCTTGCAGTGGAATGTTTCCATATTGAAGGTGGGCCGCCTGGCTATAGCCAAAAACATTCACAAAAAAATGGTTAAATTCTATGCATAACTTCATTCACTTTTCCATGGTACGATGGCGACATACGGACAGACAGACATTTTGTATAAACATGTTTTGGGATATTTGACCCCTAAAACATCTAAATCCGTCGAAAACCAGAAATCGAAAAAAATTCTATTACAATACTTTCTTCTAAAAATCCTGTTTAATTGTTTCTTTAGTTGCCTGTTTAATTGTTAAACTTAAAAGAAAGAAAGAAAATTAAAGTCATACTTTAATAAACAACTTCAAATTTTGTTTTACACTCTGAAAGTAAAGGTACAATTTTCTAAACGAAGTAAACATAAATTCTTAAATTTATTATAAAGAGTTCAAATATCAATGTTAGGAAAGCTGGCAATTCTTTAAACTTTTGAGAATTACCTTTTACTCATGAATAGTGAACTTACTTTCATATTTTACATTATAAACAAAATTGTTCGGCATTGTTTGGGGTCAAACGATTTCTGTTATCCTTATATATTCGCTTTGCTGCACTCTGCCGGATATCCGGCAGAGAAGTCGGATATCCGGTGATTGTGATTCGGATATCCGACGGTATTTCGGATATTGAAAAATCAGCCGGATATGCCGGATATCGGATATTTGCCGGATATCCGTTGCATCCCTAATACCAAGATTAAAAATTGGAAATTTAAAAGTTTTAATTTAAAATTTATGAAGAATTCATCATGTTTTGTATAAATAACATGAACTCTTTGTCAATTTTAAACTGAAATACTTTTTTCAACTTTTAATCTTGGTATATGTAAAGTTAAAATATAAACATTTCTTTTTTTCTCATGAACAAGATTTTTATAAATATATTTCTAAAAATTCCAAAAAGTTTATGCGTTATATGTATAAATACAACATATGTCATACAACATATGTCAAATACTCATATATTAAATATTATATACATTTTTTAAATTACAAACAATTCCCAAAATTTAAAAAAATCTTTATTTTTTTAATATGATTATTAAATGTTATAGAAATGTACGGACCAGTTATAATTTTTATATATTTTTTATATATATATTGAATTAGCATGTCTGTAAATACAGCTTTTTTTTTTATTTTAGAAAACGTAGGTAATCAATATAATCCTTTTTGTGCATAATTTTTTAAAAACTAATATTACTGCATTGCAGAATTTTTCAACCAGTTAAAAAATGCAAAACATGAAATCAAGAAATAAAATTTTGAAGAAAATTATTTGTACTTAAGATATGAACATTTTTTTTCTACAACAAAATTTTTAGTATGCAATTGTTATTTATATATATAAATTACATAAGAAAGAATAGCATATACTTTACTTAAACATGAAACAAAACTGCTTATAAAATATTAAAATATAATTTTCGATATAAAAAAAAGGAAATTTGAAGTTTAAATGATGAATTTATGTTTTTAAATTAAATTTTATTTCATAAAATGGCGATTTCAATTAGGGATCGACCGAAACAGAAACAGAATTTCAGCAATCTTCCTATTTTTGGCCGAAAACAAAAAATGTAAAAATTAGTAATTAATACATACATAAATATTAAATGCTTTTATTAAATATACATAATTGTTAATTAATTATATGTGTGGCCCAAGTTGCTTCTCTGTGCCTCTGACCAAAACTTTTTATTTTCATATAAAATAAAATGTAATCAATTCATCAACGACACAGAATGATTTTCTAATTATACGAATTTCATCCAATTAAAAAATGTTTTAGGTATACATACCTCGATTTATCTTTTATATTGATTTTTGTAAATGTTCATTTGCTATACCAGAACTTTGTCAAAGAGTATTCCAAACATTTCTGTGGTTTCAAACTAAAAATGTTCTATTAGTGTTAAGTCTGCAACTTTTAATGAGCACGTGAAAAGTGTCTTCAAAGTTTAGTCATATATACATTACTTGCCTTATAATTTGTACTCACATTTTGAGTCAGTCATGACTGATAATTATGGACATTGAAGTTCATAGCAATTAATAAAGAGAGTCTCATTTGAGCTGATACAGCTCAAATCAATGCAATGGTGGATTTAAGGGAGGGGCGGTCGCCCCCACCCCCCCACCCCCCTGGGCTAATAAAGGGTTTGCAAAACGACATTATGTATCCTCACGGGAAATGACTTGGGGGCGAAGCTCCAGTCCAGTGCGACCCGACACGGGTCGTGCCAGTTTAAATCCACGAGACTCAGCCTGGGTCAGGTCTTCTCTCTTTTAGAGACGGGCCGTGCCCTGATCTTAAACTTTTTTGCAGATTTGGGTCGGACCAGGCGTCATTTTTTTCTCCATGCCTAGCCTGCCCTGGACGTCGTTTTTCCTAGAGGTCTGCACTGGCCAAAATTTCCTGATCGGGGCTCGGCCCGGAACAAAAGCTAAACGTTTGGTCCGTTTCAGCCCGTATGATAAGCGTTATGGCCTAACTGCAATCCATGGACTCCTCTAAATTCTTCCCTCCGAACACAAGGTGGTCTGGCATCTTACTTATTTGTTGTTCGGAAAAATTATATTTGGGGCTGTGCATATATAACGTTATCATTTTAGGGGGGAGGGGGGGTCTGGCAAATGATATCGTTAGATATCCCTAGGGGGAGGGGGGGTCTGGCAAATGATATCGTTAGATATCCCTAGGGGGAGGGGGGGGTTCGTCTTTTGATATCGTTATCATTTTCGATTCCACCAAAATTTTCTCTTTTTATTTATAACTTTGCCTTTACATCAAAATAGAATGTTATCCTTTTTTCTGTTATCTATTTTTATGAAAATACAAAGTTATTATTAAAATCATTACATGATTATAAAATTATTTAATTCCAAATTTCCTATTTCTTCTGTCATATGTGTATGCATATATAATTCACTGTTCGAGAAACCATATGCGAAGTATGTTTCAAATAATGATATCTGTGTTTACTAGTAAATAAAGGAGAAAGAATGTTGTCCACCCGTTTTAATGATAGGACGCTCTGTCTACCCCTCCCCCCCCCCCCCCTGTGCGAGGGCAAATGCAAGAAAACAATATTACTGTTGAATGTATTATGTAACAAAAAGCTATTATAAAATACTTTTAAATAGTAACTATTTCTTTTAAGTGGTATTTGATAAAAAGTTATTTCATATATAAAGTGATATTTTATTGAGTTCTCTTCATTTGAATCAATGAAGTATGCGAAAAATAAATGTAACCATATTTGTATATCACTCCAATCAAAAGAAAAAAAATTCACAAATGAAGAGAATTTTTAGACATTGATAACGATATCATTACGGAGGGGGGGGGAGGGGGTCGAGGGATGATAACGTATGATATCGTAAGGGGGGGAGGGGGTCCAAAATTGCCTAAAAAGTGATAACGTTATATATGCACAGCCCCTTTATGTTGCACATTTGTTTAGCAAAATTTAACCCTCTTGCTGCGCATCTCGCAAATTCCACGGCCAACGTAACACGTAACAGTAGCATAATTTGCACAATCCGCAATTTCCGCAGCAAATCTTTTTTTTATGATCTAATTCTATTAAAGAAAACTCCTTCACACAGATGTTGGACATATTTTAACTCTAAAATATATGCAAATTTGAAATGTGTAATAGAATAAATGTGCAATTTTTAAACATATTTTGATTAAAAAAAAAAAAAAAAAATTACACAGCGAGAAGGTTAAGGATCACAGAAAAAACACGAATTTGGTCAAAGAGCTGCAGAAAAAACACAAAATTCTTCAAATGATCGCGAAAAATGCGACTTTCGTCAAAAGATTGCGAAAAGAATGCAAATTTTATCAAAGAATAGCGAATTTCGTTAAAGGATTGTGGAGAAAACGTAAATTCCTTCAGAGGATCGCGGAAAAAAATCGAATTTAGTCAAAGAATCGCTTTAAAAACACGAATTTTGTCAAAGAATCGCTGAAAAAAAAAAAAAAAAAAACGCAAATTTTGTCAAAGGGTCGGATGTTAAAAACGCTAATTCTGAAAAATCACTTTAATTTTGTCAAAGTTTACAGAAGAAACGCAAATTTCATCAAAGGATTGTAGAGAAAACGCGAATTCCTTCAAAGGATTGCGGAAGAAAATCGAATTTAGTCAAATAATCGCTTTAAATCGCAAATTTCGTCAACGGATCACTGAAAAAATGCGAATTTTATCAAAGGGCTGCAAAATTACAGTAATTTTGTCAAAGGGTTGCGGAAGAAACAGAAATTTCTTCAAAGAGTCGAAGAAGTGCGAATTTCGTCAAAAGATCGCTGAAAAAAAGCTAATTTTGTCGAAGGGTCATGGAAGAAACGAATTTTATCAAAGTGCTGCAAAATTACACTAATTTTGCCAAAGGGTTGCGGAAGAAACGCAAATTTCGGCAAAGGGTCAAAGAAGTGCGAATTTCATCAAAGAGTCGTGGAAAAAATACAGAGAAAATAGCACACCTACATACATCTATGTTTATTATTATAGGTATAATTTTTAACCTGAAATAATATACGGAATTGACTTTTGAAAAAAACAAGTTAACCCTCAGCTTGAAATAGATCCGAATTGAAAACAACTAACCCGACCTGCAACAAAAATAATTAGTGCCATGAGGGAATCACCCCCATTTGCTATATTCTTTCAGAAAATTTGCTTTGAATTTCAGAATTTTTTTTTTTACTCAAAATTACCCCTGATCAGGAGTTTTTTTACTGAGATTCTTGATTTTAGTTTAAAATAGCAACGATAGATGGCACTGGAAGCAATAGGTGCTTAATCGGTTCCCGGAGGAGGAAGGCCAGAAATCAGACCCCGATTTAACGAGCATTGTTTACAGCGACATTTATCGCTGCTATTGTAAAGTAAAATCAAGAATCCCAGTAAAAAAATCTAGTGACATCTTACATAACCCTCCTGCGAGATTTTTTTAAATTGCTTTCACAATTTGCAAGTTACTGAATTTTAAAATCAGTCAGTCCATTTTAAGACACCCGGTATGTTTTTTAATAAGTTTCAAAGCATTCTTTACTCAATTACAACTGATCTTAGATATAAAGAGACAAGCAGTTTTATACCAAATTAGTATTTTTTACATAATCCTGAAGATTTGTATTCCTAAATAATTATTTAAGCGTGTCCTTATGGATCTTTTACTGTATATAGTTTTTATCTTCAAAAATATTTAGACTTTCTTTTCAAAAACTGAGTCAACACGAACCCTTCTCGCAAGAGAGAAAACCCAATACGAAACTGACCCAAACCCGAAATAATGTATGTCAATCTGTCCCAAACACAATGCGCAGCTAAAAGTAGAAGTCAACCTGACCCGCAGTAGAAAAGTAGAAGCCAACCGGGCCCCAAGCCCGACCCGCAGTAGAAAAGTAAAAGTCAACTGGGACCAAAACTGACCTGCAGCAAAAAAGTAGAAGTTAACCCAACCTGCAGCAAAAATAGAAGTCAACTGGACCCAAACCCGACCCGCAGCAAAAAATAGCAGTTAACCGGACCCAAAACCGACCCGCAGTAAAAAGTAGAAGTAACAAGACCCGCAGTGAAAGAATTACCCCCAACATGCGCATCAGATTGGAGTTTCCAAATTTCTAAAATCGCCCCCCCCCCCCCCCCCCCTGAGGACTCTCCAAATCCGCCCTTGAATCAATGAGTAATGTTGAAAGTTTTGGTCGAGATTCAGTTCAGCCGAATTTTTGATAGCATTTTCAGCAAAAATTCATTTTCTGCGAAACTCTGATATTGGGCCAAAAGCGAAAATGAATTTTCGGTCGATCTCTAATTTCAATACAAAATAAAATAAAAAGTTTTCAAAACCTTAGATATGATTTGATCTGTAAATCAGATAATTGAATACAGATAAGTAATTTAAAGAAATATTCAATAACGACTTCTGAAGCATACCTACATTATTCTATTTAAATATTTTTAACACAAAGGATTTATAAAAAAGAAAAAAGGTTTAGAATTTTCAGTTATATAGTATTTATCCTGAACCTTCAACATAAACTTAGAATTTTTGCCGACATGTTTGAATATCAGACATTTGAAATATAATCTAATGAAAATAAAGATATTTTGAAATGTATAATTAAAATGATATTTTGCAGCAATATGCAGAGTGTGCAAAATTCTATACAAAAGTTAAAACCATAAAAAACGATAACAGAAGAAAAACAGTAAAATCAATGCATAAAATTGATATGAAAATCACAGAGCAGTCTTAAATTGGAATATTTTTTTACACATAAATAAATACAAGGAACATATATTTACAATGTAGTAAGTACTTTCATACTTAAAAGCTAAATCTACAAAAGAATACATAATTTTGGCGAACTGAAAAATGTTACTGTAGACTTAAGTACTTACAAATTACATACATGTACATAATGTTTGCAGTGCATGAACTAATAACAGAGTCGGTCACAGATAGAATGTATCATTCTTCATTCAAATTAAAAGTATTTTTTATCAATATCTAAAATTAAGCAACAATCAAAAACTTCAACAATAAAAAATAATTCAGCAAAATAGTTGAGATTGGAGCCATTTTAAAATAGGACTTTTGAGTATATATTTTATTTATCTGAGAAAAATATCAGAACAAAGGCTAATTAAATAAAGTTTGGTACAATTATGCTGTATTTTTTTGTGCAAGCTGCATGGTTTCCTCCCATCAAAATTTACTTTAAAAATTAAGCTGCACAAGATAAACATAGATTTGGAATTAGACAAATGACTATTGCATTCTGAGTAAAACATCAATGATCTTAAGTCAAGCAATTGATTTAAGTATGAAATATATTTTATCTTTAATAATATTATCTGTATTTTTCTTGTATACTTCTTTGTATAATCTATTAGTTGATAATATCAAACTTCAGATTCATTTGTAGACCTCCAGTGTTTCTTTGATGCACCTACCTCTCAGATGAAGCGGTGTAACCCCAAGCAAGTCTATTTGTACATATTAAGGGAAAAAAATAAAATAAAAATAAAGAGTATATTCAAAACGTTAATGTTTTTCAATATGTTAATTACATTTCTTTTCATTGTATTGCATTTTCTAATATCTTTTTCTTATATGTTGATTGCATTTCTGGACATTTACTGCTTCTATGGCATTATATTTGTGCTTTTTTTTCCAATTAATTTTTTCTCATCTACATATTTGCAGTATTTTCATGCACTTAGGAATTTTTTTTTTTTTAGTTTGTGCAAATTCACCAATGGAGAGCTAATGCTAAAGCTGATCCGAAAAATATTTGCATGTCTGAACACAGTGGCTACGAAAATTGTCCCACATAGAAGGTCTGCAAATTTGGTTCCAGATATACAAAGATAGGACTGAATACAACTGGGTCTCAGATTTTCGATTTTTTGTTGCTTTATATTGTAGAAAAAAAATTTGTGTATTTCTCAAATTTTCAAAGTTTGGCAACAATTTTGAATCACTCATAATAAGCAATCCAAATTCAATCTTTTAGCACAATATAGTTTTTGTCCTCTTTTCAACTGAGTTAATAATTCATAACAGAAAAAAAAAAATTGCAAATCAAAAGAAAAAGTCCTCCTTCTGAAAATCAGAAGTGTTTTTTATCAACCAATTTTAATTTGAAAGTTTATCCACCCAATCTTACATTTCAGACTTAATTAAAAACAAATATTAATATTTTGAATTTATATGATTTTTTAAATATATTTTAAGAAAAGAAGAAATTTTTAAGCATGAGATTGAACAAGGGAGGCAATTTTATTGCATTGTTTTTCTAATGTAACCCTGTTGTGGCAAAACCTGTTGCTATGATGAGAGGATTACTTCATAGGTGAGGAGAATGGAACTTTTTTATCAGCAAAGATAGTGATTTTGTCATGTGACCTTATAGCATCTTTTTATCTTTTTATTTATTTGAAAAAAAGATTAGTTTGTAAAAAATAATCAATGTTGTGAGATATATCTATAATAATAAGGATAGAAGTTTGTCTGCCTGTGCATGTGACGTATTCTGATCAGGGAGATAATTGAATAATCTCAAGTTAAATTATACACATAGAAGTCAGTTTTTGGATTTTTGTAATAGTTAGCTGAGACAGTGATTAAAAACTTTAAAGAATATTGCAAACTGGTGATCTTCCATCACGCTGCCGATTATGTCTGCACCCATCGGGGCTTTCCTCAGAAGAGAAAAAAAATCAGTTTTTTCTGCATTTTGAAATCCCAACTGCCAAGTACCCCTTGGAATGACATAAAAAAGAGAACAACACAAACATTTTTGCTTCTTTATGGTTCTAACAGTATCCTTGATTTTAAAAAAAAATAATAACAATATTTACTATTTCAAAAAGCATTTTTTCTGGAGCTTGATTACATGTTAGTTTTCACTTTTTCTTTTTTTTTCTGCAGTGTTAAACTGCTATCTGCAACTTCCAGATTAATAATACAAAAAATACCCTCTTGCCCATGGTACCTTTCTCTCTTTTTTTTAATACCATTTCAATAATAATAATATTTAAAAAAAATATATTCCTTACAGGTCAATTTCATTTTCATCCTTTCCCTTTTAAATCCTGTTCTTTTCAACACTTTTTTTTTTTGATGGAAGTAAAAACACTTATTTAGGGTACCTTTCAAATTCTAGCAATAGATTTGGTTTACATAAAATTGTACCCTTAGCTGACACACCTCATATTAACAATATCATGGACAGGTCAAATAAAAAATTTTCAAACTGGGGAAAAAAAAAAAAAAACTTAATGCCATTAAATTTATGGATTGGCTTTCTAAGATTTTCTAGGAAAAGGTAATTGTGGAATGTGATTCAGGCACTTTAGTATTCCAAATATATGTTTTAATTTTAATCACTGCATGTGAAGGATTACTAAAAGTAATATTTAACTAAAATGATACGTTTAAAAAAATCGAGAAAAATAAAAATGTGCATAAAATATTTCATAAAAGCATGATCATTTCTTTTATAGAGGTTCTCTCTGAAAGTAGAGATAAACAGCATCTGTGACCAACCCTATCAAACTATTATTGCATTATGGGTTGTGAAAACAGATGCAAAATAGACCTTAAAACAAATAAGAGATGGGCAAAATCTGTTAAATAAAAAGAAAATGTATTAAAAATAGAGATAGTTAAAGCAAGAGTAACTAGAAATAATCCATTCTTAATACTTAATAAATTTTAAATATATATATAAATTTCACAAAATAACCTTCATTATAAGAATAACTTGTATAATAAATATTTTTAAAACATACATTTCTATAAATTTTACAGTGAACTTTTTATCAAATAATACTGATCTGAGTTCTGATGATGGTTAGACATTAAAAAATATTTCTTACAATGTTGAATTAAATTAAAATAAGAACGGAAAATTTGTGCAGTTACTGGCACAATACAGGAAGACAAGGGATTGAGCATGAGAAAACTTTTCTTAAAAATAAATAGCATTCTTATAATTTTTTTATCGGTCTCTAGATCTAAAACTAATCAAATGTTAACAGACAGATTATTTCTTAAAGAAACAATAACATTAAAACAAAAGAATGACAATATGTCTAATCAGATTTTTCCCTTCTAAAAGGTGATTAAACCCCTCTAAAAAAAAGGTGTTTCCAATCCATCAATAAAATAGACCAACTTGTTACTTGCATCAGTATTCTACACAAGATCCTACCACCATGAAGGACTTTAGAACAAGATGGACAATGCTGTATTTTCTGCAACCAAAGACCTTCAAAGTAAAATGACCCGAGGTTAGAAATAACGTGTATACAGCGAAATTCAAATCTCAAGACTGCAACAGTGGTTCAAACCTCCTGTTTATGAATTGAAGACAATGACAATTAAATAAAGCAAAGTAGACTGCAAAAAAAATATGAAAGAAAATCAAAAATAGAAAAAAAAAAATAAAAGCTTATAAAATGAATAAAAACTTAGTGAACTATTTCTCCAGAAAATTGTATTATAAATACTCAATTTCATTCAAAATTCATCATCACTGAAAAGCAGAATACAGATCTTACAGATGATTGTATTTTGCCCAGCTCTTAAAAATAAAGTATTCTTAAAATGCACCTCTGATAAAAACAGATTCAAACATAAACAGGTTGCTGTTAACATAAAGACACTGATTATTTGAACACAGAATATGGGTTAGCATTGACAGCCTGCATTTGATGGTAAAGTATGTTCATTTAATCTAGCTCCTTTAGAAGCACTCACTAAACTGGGATCAGAATCGAGACTTTCAGACATTTTGTCACAGATAATGTCCACCAGGCGTTCAAAGACAGCTTTTACATTAACGTTATCCTTAGCTGATGTCTCAAAAAATTCCAAGCCTAGCTGATCAGCAAGTTGCTTACCACGTTCTGTTGATACAACTCTTTCATCCTCCATGTCACATTTGTTCCCAACAAGTACTACTTGAGCATTATCCCAGGAATAAGATTTGATCTGAGTAACCCTTTAAAATAAAACAGTTTATTACTACAGTATAATAATTGAAATAAGTTATTAAAAAACAGAAGCATAAGAGAAAATTGCAAAGAATAAATAAAATATAGCAGAAAAAAAAGAGTAGAAATAGAAATGGTACGGTAATAAGAAATTGAAAACATAATTCCAAGCATATTCTGATGCAACATATCTTTTAACCAATTCAACTTAACTTGACATCAATTTTATGTACAACATAAAATGAAAATATGTCTTATCGGTGGCAGATAGATTTCAGTGTAGCTCAAAAGTGCAGTATCTTATGTTTAAACTTTCATAATCAGGTTCACAGCCAAATGAAATATTTGGGCAAAAATGATTTGATGCAACTGCTTTTTAAAACCATTAACCCATTAACCAGTGCTGTTGCGTAGACACAATAGTCAAAATAAATGTGTTCAAAAAATTAGCTATGAAATAAATTTTATTATTAACAGTAATTTTTAAGTAGGGACTGTTATGGTTAATAATTCAGTAGAAAAATATTTTTCTCCAACAGTTTTTTTATATTTAATAATGAAATAGCAGAACTTGAAGCATTTTTAAATGAAAACTTTCAAGTTGTTTTTTCCGCAGAAGAAAAATAGCGAAATAACTATAAGCTTTAGAAATGATCTATTTTTAGTTAGCGTCAAAGAACATCACAACATTCCATGAATCAGTTGCTTTTGTTTGAGTAGGGGAGGAAGAGAAAATAGGCGTTGAACTTGCGCATCGTCAGCGGGACAAGAATAGCTCCTTTATTCACTTGCGTTGTTCGACTCTTGTTTTTTTTCTTTTTTTTTTTTTCCCTTCTGTGCTCAAAGAAATGCCTAAAACTAGATATCTTATGTTAAAGGAAGCTCATCAAAGAATTTTTGATAAAAATTCAGATAATGATGATCGAAACAAAACTGATATTATTGTTATTTCACGAGAAATAGCAGAAGCTGTTGAAGAGGAAGATAATAATAATATATCAAAAAATGACAATGATATTTTACCATGCAATATTGCTAGCGAAACTGAAGTGTGTGCCGTCCAAAGGCAATGCAAATCATTTGAAAAAATTTAAAAAACAAAAAACTGTGGACTTGAAATGGATAAAGAAGGAACCATTGAATATGATTCAACCAAAAAATGAAGAAAAAGATAATATCTTGCAAATGTGTGGAAAACATCAAGATTATGTTCTGAAAATAAAAAGACTCTTGGATTTCAGACATGAAGTTGCATTGTCTCTTTTGTAAACACCTTTTGAAAGTGAATAGTTAGCCAGAAACAAATCAGCAACAGGAAAGTCTAGTAATTTCAGCATGTACAAGCCAATACATAGAGAGCAAGGACATTCATTTAATCATCAAGTCCAAAGGCAACAGAATACTGCATTGTAAACAGAGACATAGCCAGACTGTTTATCGATAGGGCTGGACGATATCAGAAATTTAATGCCGTGATATATCAACGAGTTAATATCAATATTGGTGACATATCGTGATAACTACCTTAAATTGTGTAAGAATAGAAATATTGCTAAATTTTAAAAAAAATGGCACATCAGCAGCAATGTAAGTACCAACAGATGTAGAAAGCAATGAATCAATGTTTTATACCTATATAGATTCACACAGCATCATTAAAATATATATATACTAGCAGATCCACCCGGCGTTGCCCGGGCCCGTGTTGAATGAACCTCAAATTTGTATGATTTTGTACCTTTAATTCCTTTTATCTGAATTTATATTTTTAAATATAAAAAATCGCAAGAAAAATATTAAATTGAAGATACGTGCTATTTTGCATAAGTTGATTTTGGGAGTGTATGCGTACCGAAAGCGAGCGGAACTGCGACAAAACACTCAAGTTTTTACTGATTTCGTGGATATTTTCAGACATTTTATTTTGTAAAAAATATTTCTACTCCTCCGAACGTTTCAAAATTTTTATAGGAGATGTAAATCCGGTCTATTTAGATGCTTCGATAAACATTGTGTTAAAATAAGGACATTGACTAAAATAAGAAATTAAGAAATTTGCTTAAATTACTATTCGAAAATAGTGGGTAGTTCAACCTTCCACCGACAGAGAGCGCAATATGTTCTATACAAATATTACTCTACGAAACCGTGGTCAAAGGGCTGTTATAACTTACGTGAAAATTTAAAGTCAATCATTTAGTTCGTTTTCCAAATTTTAACAAATTTGCGTTCATTCTGTATTAAAAAAAGCGCATCTTTTTGTTTTTAAAAGTCGATTTTTTTCAACTTCGAACAAAAAGTTCTGAGTCAATTTTTTTTTATTTACATACTCTTAATTAGTGTACAAATATAGGCCAAGATGCTAAAGTTTAAAATCTGTAAATACTGTATTTTTAAAATTTTGATTTAAATTGAACTCTTATTAAAATTTTACCCTATGGTTTTTATCTACTCTCCAAAATAAAAGTAGGTGTTTTTCAAAGCAGACAATGTCTGCAACTTTTAATAAGTAGCATATATCACACGACTCCCTCAAAAAACGGCACATAAAAAGTCAGAAACGCTAATTTTTTAAAAAGAAATCTAGAGCCCCTTCCCGGAATTTCACGCACCATTCTTTTTTACACTTTATCTTTTGTGTTATAAACATTCTTAAAGTTTCAAACAGATCGCCTTTTTAGATTTCCTAATTTTAACAAAATTGCGTTATGTTAGCTCCACATTCCACCACGAGGGAGTGCACTCAATTCTTAACAAAAGCTCCTTTACACAACCTATCAGTAGATATGTTACTCGAGGAGGTGGTGGTCTTCAGCAAGAATTTAAGATATTTGTTGAAATTACTATTCGGAAATAGTGCAACTTAACTTTTGTCACACTTTATATGTACTAAGTAGCATGTATCTGAGGACTCTGTCAAAAAACCGCACCTGAAACGGTATGAAACGCAAAGGTAAAAAAAAACAAATATTTTGCCCCTCCCCCTCTCCCCACCCGCCCGAAATTCCATGCGCCATTTTTTATAAACTTTTTCTTATGTGTTATAAACTATCTTAAAGTTTCAAGCAGATTGTTTTGTCAGATTTCCTACTTTAAATGAAATCGCGGTCTCTTAGTTCCACTTTCCACCACCAGGGAGCGCACTGTATTTTTAAAAAAACTGTATCTGAAAGTAACTTCGTTAAATAACCTATCAGTAGATATGTTACTCGAGGGGATGGCGGTCTTACGCAAGAAATTAAGATATTTTTTAAATTACTATCCGGAAATAGTGGTAACAAACTTTTGACATTTTTATATTTAATAAGACACATTTATCTCAGGACTCCATCAAAAAACCGCACCGGAAACGGTAAGAAACGCAAAGGTTAAAAAAAAATCTATCCCCCCCCCCCTCTCCTCACCTGCCCGAAATTTCACGCGCCATTCTTATACAAACTTTTTCTAATGTGTTATAAACTATCTTGAAGTTTCAAACAGATCGCCTTGTTAGATTCCCTACTTTAAATGAAATCGCGGTCTGTTAGTTCTACATTCCACCACCAGGGAGCGCACTCTATTCTTAGCAAAAGCGTATATGAACGAAACCTCTTCATGCAACCTACCCATAGATACATGGATGGGAAGGGGGGTTCTTTGCCAGGAATTTAAAATATTTGCTTTGCTTCACCATTATAGCAGGCGTTCTGTACATGCTCCGTAAAATATGTTAATTCCACTTTCCGCCTCCAGGGGGCGCACTCTATTCCTAACAAACCTACATCCCAATGAAACTCCCTTATTAAACCGATTTGTAGATACATTAGTCAAGGGGGTAGAGGAATGATATAAAAATTTAAGAAATTTGCGGAAAATTACTATTCGGAAATAACCACTACTCATAAATTAAGGGTGCAAAAAGTTCTGTACGAACATCCGACATGGGTTCCCACTGTATAGCAGGCGGGCGATAAATTCGGAACATTTTTCTGCATTTAAAACATAAAAAAGAGCAATTAAAAAATGCGTTAAAAAATGTCTTTAAAAAAAAAACTTCTAAAAAAAGAAATCATTATCAATATAAAAAATGAGAATTTAAATTCTATTACAACTGTTGCTATTCGCTACAGCAGCAAAAAGCATTAGAATGCAAGGACTTGTTGTTGCCAATTTCTAATTTCTAGTGGTAAAAGAGCCAGTAAGGAGTATTCTAATCTTTTATTTAACGTTTAAAAAACCCATTTCTTGCTATCTAAATAGATCAGCATCAAACAGGCACCTCCAATTTTCCGTAAACGAACCAAACAGACAGATATTATCGCTCAACCAATCAAAGTAGAGAAAAAACAGAAAAGAGTGTGGCAATCAAAAAGCCTGCCAGGTTGTCAAGTTGGTTGCTAGGTTGTGACGTCATTTGAAACTAATCCATTCTCTTAAAGTTCATTATTATTAAATATGTTTTCAAAGCACGTGTTTCACCTTCATGCTTAAATTTAATGTTTAGTTGAAAAAACAGCCACTCTTGAAATATTAAGCACTCAAATTTGTTTATTTATTTGTATCCCGGTTTACTTAATTATTTCTGCGAAAGCTTTATACAACCAACCACCCGAAAGCAAGCGGAAAGAAAGAAACGTATTTTTGATGAGCGATGCTTTATGAACCAACCAACCGAAAGAAAAAAGGCGTACTTTTGATGAGAGTGATGTCCGAATACTAATTAATTACTCTGTTAATAATTAGAATATTAAAATTCTGAGAGCCAGGTATATCAGGAGAGACTTTTTGCTATTCTCAGAAAAATTTTGAACCTTGTATGTGCAGTAGATTTTCCTAGCCATCGCACACAGACAGACAGACACACACAGAGCAATTTGTTCTTTTATTAGTACAGATAGCTATGAAAAATAGAAATATTGTAGAAAAAGAAACCAATGTTTGATATCTGTTTGCACTTATGCTATTTGTTGCATAGTATTTTTCTTTAAAAATAGTATGTTTCCTTTAATTCCTACTTTATAGATTATTTTTATTAATAACATTTTAACTATTTAATTATTTCGCGTATAACTCAGAATATTATTAAAAAAACAAAATAAAATATTCTTAAATTTAGGATAGTAACGATTTTAATGTAATTAAAATAAGTAAAAGCAGGGGAAAAAATAAAATTAATTTAATGCCACGTCATGCTAATACACTTGTTACTAACTAGGTTTCAGTGGGTGATAGATGCAGCAGACATGTTGTTTTTCTATCTTTCTCTAAGGAATGAATGCATTCTTAATCGAAAAATTTCACTGTATTTATATCTTCCTACCATTTATATCTTCTACAAATAAAAAACATCGAAACCTTTTGAAAAATATATAAATATTCAAATCACATTTCGGAATAGTTCTATACTAATTTAAATTTAGTTTTTTGATAAATATTCCTTTTAAGCTAAAATATCAAGACAGGATTTAGTTAAATTCATTTGAGAAAACTTCGCTCTAACTAAAATACAACAAACGACACAGAAGAAAGAATATCAATACACAATATGAATAAGCATTGTATTCAGTAACATAGTAGATGTTACAGACTGGGAAGTAGATATCTGCACGGGCCGATCCACAGAACTCGGGCAGGGCCTGGTTTTCACTCTTTTCAAACTGGGCCGAGCCTAACTTATTTTTTCTGTACAGTGCTTTCATTCTTAGTCTTCAAAATTTTCAGCCCTAGTTTTGAACCAGCCCATATGAAAATCATTGTCTCAGCGGCCTGGTCCATTCAAAGGTTAAGTTAAATTAGGCCTGGCCTAAAACTTTTTGCAAAAAATACATACATTTTTAAATCACCATTATTCTACACTTAAACATTAAAATTCATTCTTTTTAAAGAATAGTAGATTTCTACACTTATTAAAATATAGTAAAACTTGTGAAAAGGAACCTGCCTATGACGGAACCCTGTTTTAAACTGAAAAACATGTTGAAACATGCAAATGTAATATACTAATACATAAGAAAAGAATATATAATACATTTACACTTGCTAAGAAGGGAACTTGTCTATAACGCATTTTTTTTCTTCTTTTCTATGCAATTCCATTTTAGAAGATTTTACTGTATAGCATTTTTCAGATTTTTAATATTTCAATACATGGAATATGGATTAACAATATTAATGATAACCGAACATTTACATACAAGAAATAGAGATTCATTAAAAAAATAAATATCGCAGTCTGCGGCACTTCGATAAAAATGAAGATTATAAACATGAGAAAAAAAAGTTAAGATAAATATTTTTGGTCAGAACTCCTCGTATGAGTCAAATTTTTAACCAAATCGATGTAAAACTCAATGTTTTGTAAAAATTCACTCAGGCCGGGCTGGGCTTGGGCCGAGATTTTAACTTTTAACTGGGCTGGGGTCGGGCTGAACTTTTTGAAGCCATTTTGTGACCTTTTTTTAAATAATTTTTTTTTTTTTAAAATAGTAAAAAAAGAAAATAATTTTAATAGAAAAGCAGTAAGGGCAATAATCATGGAAGACGGTAGTATTCCGAGTGACGCAGCCTTAAGCCTAAATCGTATCGTAGAATTCGTAGATGGCGGAACTCATATATACAGCTAACTCGACATCAAAGAAAATGTGAAAAGCCGCCTGTTAATAACTCATCAAATATAGGTCCTATTGTTCTGATTTTTTTAAAACAGTCTTATATCTGCAGTCTAATCCTATTCTGAATTTTTTACAATTCTACGTGCAGTATATTTTCAGATCTGTAAACCCATTTTGAAAGCAATTTCGATGGTGTAAGTTTGTCTTTTTTTTTTCTCCGAAACGGTCTAGATTTTTTTAAAACATTAATATATAAAATGAATCTGTTTTTGACGAAGTGGATAAGACTAACCTAGTATCTAGGAAAACTCTTAATTTTTATATAATCCGCATGAAAAAATGGACTTCTTAGGATCGCGGATTACATGTTATTCTATGGGCTAGAGACAGAACGTTGCACATTGGTTTTGCGCGGTTTAGGTCACAGTTAAAAATCTGAATATTGGCAATAAATCTTTTTTAAACTACGAAAACAGTTTATTATGTGCTTTAAAATACTTAGACTGATTTTTTAAAATGGAGCAGTATTTTGTAATTGTAGGTATTTTATTTCATTGTTATTCATAGTAAGTAAACATTTTTTAAGGAGAAAATATTTCACATTTTTAAAAAAATTCTCGTATCGAAATTCGATATTTATCGAAAATTCTCGTATCGAAATGAAAATTCATCGCGTTCGCCATAAGACTTCGCCATGTATCACTACGCGATACGCGAAGTTGACTGAAGAAATAAGAAATATCAAAGATCTTGAAATGGTATTCCAAGGGGAGAAAGTGAGTACAATTTCTAATTATCCAGACAGCATTCTTTGCAACCGATCCTTTCTAATTAGTATAATGTTCTGAATTGTTTTTATTTTCAACAATACTTATAACTGTTTTCCTTACAAAATAACGTCCATGTGTGGCATAGGTATTTCTTGTGATATGTGAGTGTAATACAGATAGATTACTAATTTAATTTTGAGTTTTCTTTTAAAGAAATTAAACAAAATCTTTCATTTTTAAAGAACGCACAGTTTAAATAAAAGGTATGACGAAATCAAAATTAAGATTTCCAATCCCGTTTATAAAATGATTCATTTGCAAATCGTTTCTAATAATATTATAAACGAAAATTGACTTAAAATGACATCTTTCGTTTATTTATTTATTTTTTTTTTTTTATACAACTCTTTTCAGCTTCAAAAATTAAAGCATCGTAGTATTTTATTTTTATAAAATTTAACCTAAAGGGGAAAAAAAATTCTTATTGCCGTTTATCTATGTAACAAAAGAAAAACAGTAAAAAAAAAACACCTGAAGCATTTCTTTTAGGCTAATTGATTACAGCCATGGGTGCAAGACCTTCAGTCTCAGGACTGATTTCAGTCTTGGACATATTTTTGACTGATAGTAAATTCTACTTTATATACTTAAATTATCACGATTAGCTCAAAATGAACCATTTTATCCTGACTGGTTGTTTTGAGCTCCTAAAAGTAAAAATTTTCATCATGATACTTTTCCTTATTTAGTAATTAAAGTTTATAGATAAATAAGATAAAACAGCTTTTTTGCAAAAGTAAGATACTTGTTTTTATTTAATTTTAAAGTTAATATGCTTAAAAGAAAGCTTTAAATAATTTACTTTTAAAAAATATAAAAGTAGCCAGCTCCCTTATATGGTATTTGTGGTAATGAAGTATAATTGTAAATAAGAACAATTCAGAACATGTTACTATTTAGAAAAGATTGGTTTCACAAAATTTCATTAGCAGCTGCATTGTAGCTGTCATGATAATTAGACTTTGTATAAACTAATAAAGTGATTACTCAGTAACCATTTCAATTAATATATTAATCTAACTCGCATCTTAAATTAAATATTAAGTTTTTATTCTGCTTTCATTAAACCAGTCACTATTCTGTAACATTCCGCATATTCCGACTACAAAAACTCTTTTTATCAATTCCACCTGTATACTGGAGGGTTGCCGTGCCACTTACAGAATAGCGCGTTTATCGCCTCGTTGTGCAATAGCATTTGAAAGATCACCACACTAACATAAAAAAGTAGCAATAAAAGAAAAACAAAATTAATCAGTTGATTGTAAAAAACCCGCTCCATTCTCGGTCGGGGGAGGAACATCACAAGAAAAAAAAAACCACGCGAAATTTGACAGTATGTCAGGGGAGGGGGGGGGGGATCCAAAACTTCATGAAAATAATTGTAACTTTTCTAATAAATATGTTACACATAACATATGGTAGTAATAATCAGTATATCTGATGAAAATACAAGTAATTTTTTAAAATAAACTATTTAATGATTTTTTTTTTATCCCTATTACTGTATTTGATTAATAGTAGTTCAAGAGCCATAATTTTATATTGTAAAATCCTTAAAAGCACTCTGCAAGCAGTCCTTGTTCAATCACAAAAGCCTGCCACTAAAAAATTTTAATGCAGAAGATGTAATGTATTTCTCAGATATAAACAATGAATTTTTCAGTTAAGAAGCACATGTATTTTACAAATATTGCTATTTCTTGGAACACTAAATGTGACACATTATCGCCTTTAACACATTATTTTGGAGTAATGAAAACATTGTTATTATATTAAAATTTTTTGTAAATGAGTGTTATAATCAGAGCAGCTCATGACAGGTTTTTCTCGCAGCACTAAAATGCATGCTTTCCAAAAGTTTTTTTTTTTTGTAAATTTTTGCCTTATTTAATGGAAGAAAATTCTGCTAAAAATAAGGCAAAGATTTCATTATTAAAAATAGTGAAAAAGAATAAATTGGCCAGCCATGCATTTAGTGTTCCGAAAACTGTCAGTCATGAGTTACCACTGTTTATAATGATTTTGCCCAGGCATATTTGGATGTTATATTTCAAGGTAATATCTTTAAGGTAATTTAATAATGTATGATCTATACCTATTATGTAAAATTTCATAATTTGCACATTTTCTGGTTCCAAGGAATGTAATTTAAAGCATGTATACGAAGTAAATTTAATGATGTATGAAATATGATCTATATAATGCAAAATTCTATAATACGCACAACTTCTCATACCAAGGTGTGCATTATAAAGATCTTCTACTATATTCATATGTAGTTCACACATCAAAAACCTTAAAGATTTAGTATCTGTAAGAGGACATTATTACAACTGTATATTTTTTTCATTCTGTAGCACAAATTACCCAGCTTAGAATTTGCCAATCAAAACATTGCCATCTTGATTTTTTCCACTGTCTTTATTTACCTCAGAAGTGATTAAGATTTTTTTATATTGTAAATCCTAAAGGTTATAATAGCAAAAAAGCATCTTTAAGCCCTTGGGGATGAGCGACCGGTATACTTGGCCATTTAAGGTGTTCAGAATCCTTCATTATTCTCACCACTTATTTTTAGTTGTAAAGTTTACCTTCTTTAATGGGAGCATTTCTGTGATTCAATTACAGAAAATTTTCTGTTTTTAAAAACCTGTAGTAAAAGGTTAAAAATTAACCAAAGGGCTCTTGTCGCGAAGGGGTTAAACATCTTGAATTACAGTGAACTTTAATGACACTTGGCTTTAATTGCCAGTACTCTTCCAATTGAGCTATCTGTACGACAGCCCAGCAACACAATATTCGCTCAGAAACACTATTATCATGACATCAATTGATTGTGTGAAAAATAATTAAAAGTGTACATGATTATATATTTTATTATTAAGCAATAGACTTTGCAGATCCGATTTTCTAAAAAGCTTTAAAGATTGAAATCTCTAGGCTGGAGTGGGAAAGTGGTAATTTTGAGGAATAGGAGGATAATTTATATAGAAGAATTTTCTGTATAAAAGTAAAGATTTAAATTTTTTTAATGTTGGGGAGTAGGGGGAAGGAGAAGAGGTGAAATGTACAGTCGTGGAAAAAAAAAAGTAAACACCCTCTACTAACTCCTTAACAAATTATTATCGTAGACAAAAGTTATTGGTACCGAACGATTGGAAATAAAGTCTATTTTTAAATGATGTATATAAAATTTGCTTAGGGGGCCATCTACATATTAAAACAAATCCAAACTTCATTTTTTTCAATGGCAATACCCAATTTTAACGAGATATTTCAAATCTTCGGTTCAAACTATGCCTAGGCACCAAATTTCAAGTAATTTGAATAATAAGTTTTTGAAATATAAACATGCAAAATTTAGTGCTTCTAATGTTAAATTATATTTTCATATTTTTATTCATATCTCCTGAAATTATGCTCCTAATGTGCTAATTTTTTGTGTAGCAGTAATACTAACATACCCAAACATAAATACGTTGAATTTGCAATTTTTATAATTTTATGATATGAATTATGAAATTAATATTCGAAAAAATTATGAATTGTAACCTAAAATTTTTTTGATGGATTTAGATTTATTAAGTCCTGCTTTATGGAAATCCAAAATTTCACATTTTTCTTCCAAATAGTTTTCAAATTATGCTTAAAAAATGGCAAAATTATGGTTTAAGGGGCCGTCTATGATAGAAGTGACTAGATATTTTGAAATGTCTTACGCTGTCCTGTAATCTAGCAAACTTCATTGACTGCTTGAGTGACGCTTAAGGTGCCTTGATCAAGAAGGGGGGCTCTCTCGGTTAAGAATCGAGTGCCGAACTTCAATTTGGATACAGCCCTTAAAATAAGCTTGTTTTAAAATAATTAATTTCTCGGGAACTTATAGTACGAATTGCATAAAAATTTGTTTTTAGGCTAATTAAATTGTGTAGAATTCATTTATGCTGTAAAAATTGTGTACTGCTGTTGAAAAAAAAACAAAGTTATGGTTCGTTTTAATATGTAGATAACCCCTTAAGCAAATTTTGTATACATCATTTAAAAGTAGACTTTATTTCCAATCGTTCGGTACCAGTAACTTTCTTCTACGGTAATTTGTTGAGGAGTTAGTAGGGGGTGTTTACTTTTTCTTTTTCCATGACTGTACATTAGGGAAGTTAGAGCTTATTTATTTATTTATGTTAGTGAGCAACAAATGTTGCAGATTTTTTTTTTCAAACTAATTTTTGAAAGATTTTATTATTTAGGTAAGCTGGAGAGGTGGGTGCAAAAGCAGAAGTGGAATCTTCGGAGCTCAGGGGATTATTTTATATGATTTATTATTATTGTTAATAAAGAATTTTAAATAGGGATGGTGAAAGATTATTTTATATAAAATTAAAGAATGTTTAATTTTTTTGCACTAGGAATGAGAAAAGGGAGAAGCAGAAATTTGTAGTTTTGGATTTAATATAAATGTATGGAATTACTTTTATAAGTGAGCGATGATTGTTATATATATATATAAAGGTTTAAAGAGTAATATTTCTTGCTATTTTTCTTAACAAAGTAATTTTTTTATATAGTAAAATTTAACATAGCTTTTTATATCTCTGAAGCAAACCAACAGAAATACCCTCTAAACATGCATGTTGTACATTACTTCCATATCTTACCAAAGAGTTCTTATAAAAATCTCATTGCACGGTGCTCTTTAAAATTGAAGTATGGTCATCCTTTTTTGCGGGGAGGGAGGGGGAGAGATTGAAGGTGAATTGAAATCCTGACTATGAATTCTTTGTATTGGTTTTTAATTTTTTTTTGTGTGTGTTTATTGTTTTATTTATTTTTTTCAATAACCTCAAAAAAGTAATGATATCAATGCAAAAACCCTTAACGGGTTAAAAGTTTGTGACGCAGTACTTTATCTTATGCTCTAAGAATTTTAAATATGGAATTTAAAAATAATGATATCAAATTTTGAGTGACGCTATGCTATTAATTATAATCTCTCTATATATTATTTATTTCATCTTTTTATTTTTTTATAATCACATGTGCAAAAATTATGTTCAATTTAAAAAAATGTATAAAAGTTTATTCATTGATGCTTTAACATTTACACCTCTCATAAATTCCAAGTATGAGTTTTAAAAGAAATGATATCAAAATTTTAGTGACGCTTTGATGTGGCTTTAAACGATTTGTTTTAAAATTAAATTTAAATTATTTTTGTTTTGGCTAAGATATATTCACACATCTAAATAATAGTTTTAATTTTTCAATATGCTTTAAATATGTCACTTTCACTGAATTTATATAATGCATTTAAATGTATTTATTTGAATAAATTGATTTATCCTTTGTCCAATGCTATTAAAAATTTAAAATAAGATTTGCGTAAATAATTTTTTTGCGTCACTGTATCCAAACTAAGGGAAATGTATTCAAATGGATACTATGAGGCAAAAAAATTATTTACGCAAATCTTATTTTAAATTTTTAATAGCATTGGACAAAGGATAAATCAATTTATTCAAATAAATACATTTAAATGCATTATATAAATTCAGTGAAAGTGACAGATTTAAAGCATATTGGAAAATTAAAACTATTATTTAGATGTGTGAATATATCTTAGCCAAAACAAAAATAATTTAAATTTAATTTTAAAACAAATCGTTTAAAGCCACATCAAAGCGTCACTAAAATTTTGATATCATTTCTTTTAAAACTCATACTTGGAATTTATGAGAGGTGTAAATGTTAAAGCATCAATGAATAAACTTTTATACATTTTTTTAAATTGAACATAATTTTTGCACATGTGATTATAAAAAAATAAAAAGATGAAATAAATAATATATAGAGAGATTATAATTAATAGCATAGCGTCACTCAAAATTTGATATCATTATTTTTAAATTCCATATTTAAAATTCTTAGAGCATAAGATAAAGTACTGCGTCACAAACTTTTAACCCGTTAAGGGTTTTTGCATTGATATAGTTATACATGAAGGTTGGCACAAAATTTGAAGTTAATTGGTTAAATAGAACTTGCGACACCATGTCAACCATGTTGAAAAAAGTAGTTTTGAGCAACAGTTTCAGGTAGCCGGGCAGTCTAACAAGGAGAGGGCCAACCTTGCTAATCACAGATTTTGATTATTTTAATATATGTTGTAGGGTAGAGACCCCTTAGTCTCAGGTTCAACGGATTTTATCCAACGCTCTTTAGTTCTTGAGAAACCGGGGGGTCTAATAGTAGTACACAACTTAAATACTTACATTGTAACAAAAAGGATAGGTTGGTCGTAGCTCAGTTGGTACGGCGTCTGCTGGCTGATCTGCAGGCCCGGGTTCGGTAACCCAACGCGGTACATTTGTTTTTCTCATTTCTTCCTTTATAAATATACTTTTAATTATAATTTAATAATTTAAATTAAAAATTTCAATATCATACATTAATTATAATGTTAATAAACTTAAATTTATCATTTTTTATTTTTAAACTATTATTTCTCATCCTTTAAAGAGGTTTAAAAAGAAATTGGATCTATTATCGAAACATGAAAATTCCAAAATCGTGACAAAACACAATGTGGCGTCATCTAGTTATGATAAAATAAAAGAATATTCAAATAAAATAAAAAAAAAGCAGAAAGGAGATAACGGAGAAAGCAAAATAATTGAAAGTGCAAGCATAAGTATTACAAATTTAAAAATCTTTAATATGCAAAAAGTCGGTTGTAATTTAATTCTGATGCTAATTTTTAATATAATTATGCTTGTTACTTTAAAAACAGAATAATAGTATTATCACATTGACTTCCTTTGTTAACGCAATGCGTAAATGATGTTTCTTTAAAATCACTAATTGACACAATTGCTCAATATCATTGCATCGATAAAGAATATATGAAATACATTTTAAAAGTGATTTTTTAAAAAAATTAACAGTTTTATGATGTTTTATACAACTATTAAGTTAAAAGTAAAAAATTAAATAGGTTAAAATTATAATTGATATACAATATCATAAATTTTAATTGACAATGAGATTATTAAGTTATACTTACGAATATATTTATAAAACAAAAAATGAGAAAAACAAATGTAATGCGTCCCAGTATCGAAACCGGACCCGCAGATCAGCCGGCAAATGCCATGCCAACTCAGCCACAACTAACCTATCCTTTTAGTTACAAAGTAAGTATTTAAGTTGTGTACTACTATTAGCCCCCCCGGTTTCTCAAGAACTAAGGAGCGTTGGATAAATTCCGTTCAACCTGAGACTAAGGGGTCTCTACCCTACACCATATATTAAAATAATCAAAATCTGTGATTAACAAGGTTGGCCCTCTCCTTGTAAGATATAGAATGTTACGTTATACTTACATTTTCTCTCAAGAATATATTCTTAAAGGTCTAAACTTTAAGAATATGCAAATAGAAAACAATTGATTTTTTTCAAAATTCTAGACCAGAATAATAATTAAGTGAGTGGGCAAAACATATGCATAAATTCCAACTGATTCATTCGAGTTCAAATCTCATTTCAAACAATAAGTGCCAACTCGCATCAAATCCTTTAAATCCCTTATCAGTGTTATCATGGGCCCAACATGTGTGGAAATAAAAAAATTGTATATGAAAAACACTTCTTACACCATCCTGCACTTATGCTAATATCCACATGATATTGCTTTGATATTGTGGCTGTAATCGTTGATCACGTCACCCATTCTTAGTAATACTCCACTCGTGAGAGGAACAATAAGGAGCATAAAAAATTAAAAAGATTAAGGGAACACCTGTGATTGCATTCCCCCACTCCCCTTTTCGTTTATATTAAGCTGAATTCATAATTATGTTTGCTTCTTAGTATTTAATTTCCTTCAGTTTTACTTTTCCTGAAGTGGCAGCAGAGCTCCTAGGAAGTATACACAGTACATAGGTTGGGGATAATCTACAGCTCATATTCAACGTATTAGAATAATTACTTTTTTTTTACAAATTGAAAATATCGTCTGGTAATTTAATGTCTTTTAATGCAAATATGCAAACGATATTTTTATTAAGAAATTATTGTTGATTAAGCTTATTTATTATCTTAAAATTAATATCATTTTTGAAAAGATTAATTGAAAAAAAAAATATTTTGAAAAGTCAAAATATTAGAATACTAGCAAACCTCGCGTCTTTGCTCGCGTAATAATTGAAATATGCCAAGTGATATTTGTATGGCGATTTTTTATTAGAAGAACACTTTTTGAAATAATTCAAAAATTACAAATTAAGCTACAGTTTGACTAAACTTCATTATAAAAGTGCAATAGACAGAAATAAGATTTTTAATAAGAAGAACTAAAACTAATTCCAAATAAATGATAATTTAGAAAGTATTTTGAGACTTTTATGCTCATTTCAGTATTCATTTGAAGATTTGAATTTTTTAGAAACCATCCTAACACATTTACATCTTAAAATTAACCATCATGGCAAATTCCAAGCTTTTGTCTAACAGTCTACCACCTCTCTCTGGTGTTAGTGGAACCAACATAAAATGCAGAAAAAGAGTTGAAATAGAATGTCTCGAAATATGTTGAAACAGAAACTGTCACCATTAATTTGTAGGGTATAAAAAAAAGATTTTTTTTTTTTTTAAATAAAAAAAATCTGATTTTTTTTTTTTTTTAAATAAAAAAAATCTGATTTTTTTGATTTAAATCGGATTTTTTTTATTTTTTTCCCTGTGTTAAAATATTAAACATCTACCAAGAATTAAGCATTTCAAAAATGAATAACCCTCCAATTACTAACATAATCTATGTTTTTTTCTTTAATTAATAAAATTTTAATTATGTAATTATAGAAATTACAAAAAACTGCAAATAAAAAATTTCTTTAGTAACATACAACATTATGTCCATTAATATTTTGTAATAATTATGTAAACCAATATTAAATACTGCTTATATTTTAAAGGTATTGATAAATTGCATTTAATTTTAAATTGATGATACAGATTAAATTAATTATTAAACAATTAACTGTTAAATTAAGAACACAATCTACATTTTTGAAAAAGTGGTTGAAAAAAAGGTGATAAATAATAGTTTGATAAATTCATAAAGCAGCCAGTAATTTTACACAGGTTCTAAAGCATATATGTATATCAAATTGATCAAAAATTGTAGCAATGTATACAGCAAACTCGCACATAATTTATAAATAGATTACAAAAAGTGTATTTTTGAAATTTAAATCAGATTTTTTTTCCCCACAACATTAAAATATTTGAATAGCTACTAAATATTTATAATGTTTTGAAGTTATTTAACATTTAGTTAGATGTTTTTTAAATGTATAATACTTCTTTTTACACAGTTTAATATGGTTATAATTAACAATAACAAATATTACATTTTTTACGAGTGATTTATTGATCATTTTCATTACTGATTATAATGCTTTTTCACACTATTTTAAAAAATCAGAAAATATGTGATTATCATCTGATTTAACTCAATTGATTAAAATCATTGACACTTTATTGCTATGTTTATTATATATAAAAGAATGAATAACTTGATTATTAAAAGGAAATTATGGTATTGTAAGTTATATTAGATTTAAATATCATTTTTAAATTAAATGCGTTTTATGTTTGTTAGATAAAAACCATGCTTTTTACAAACTTACTGCACTTAAATTTTTCACAATACTCAGGAATTATGCTTAGAAACAATTATTTAAAGCTTTGTTTTGTGTATTCATAAGTCACAGTACCTGTAGAAACTTTCCAAATTATGTTCATCTTAGATTTGAATACTTTTTTATGTCATTTTAAACACTTAGAAAATTTTTGATTTTAATTAATGATTTTTTTTTAAAAATCACTTGATTAAAATCATGATTTAAATCAACTGATTTAAATCGTTGACACCCTATTAATTTGCCAACATTAACCTGGAAATCGGTTGGTATTTCCTAATATTCTATAGAAAACGGAATTTAGATGTTTTTAAAGGCTTTCTTGTTGTTCCTGCCAACCAGGTGCTAGTGACACCGGCATAAAATATAGCCCATATAGGATCAGGGACTATCACTCTTCATTTGCAACCAGTAACTTCTGTAATCGGTTTATTATTTCCTGAGATCCCATAGAAATCATAATTTAGGACTCTTTTAGAATGCTTTTCGCTCCTTCCCTTCGCTTCAAACCTTTTTAATTTCGAATTTATTTTCGACTGTTCTTAGAGGACATTTACAGTTTATAAGTAACTACCGTGCTATATTTAAAGTTTCTAGCCTCTTCAGTACCGCAAAAATCGCAATTTAGAAAGTTTTTCGTTCCTGCAACCCTCGAAACAAAATATAGCTTACGTTTGAGTAGGTTCTATCACCATCAGTTTGCAACCATTATGTTTGAAATGGTTTCATATTTCATACGATTGCATAAAAATCGTAATTTAGAACGCTTATAGAACGGTTTTCGGTCACTTCATCCTTTTAAATTTGGAATTTTCTTTCGACAATTCTTAGAAAGCATTTGCATCTTTGAAGTAATTACCATTCCAAATTTAAAATGTTAGACCCCCTCTTTAACACAAAACATGCAATTTAGAACATTTTTTGCTCCTGTAACTCCCAGGTGGTAGTGACAACAATGTAAAATATAGGCTATGTTGGAGCAGGGACTGCCACAATCAATTTGAAACCATTACTTCTGAAATCGGTTTATATTTCCTGAGATTGCGTAGAAATCACTATTTAGAACGTTTTTAGAATGCTTTTCGTTTATTTTTACCCCATTTAAATTTCAAATTTTTAAGGAACTCTTCTCGGAGACCATTTACATCTCATAAGTAATTACCATGCCAAATTTCAAGTTGCTAGCCCCTTCAGTATCACAAAAATCACAATTTAGAACGTTTTTTTAAAATGCAACCACAAGGTGGTAGTGACGCCGACATAAAGTAGATCCTATATTGTAGTAAGGGCAATCATCAATTTCCAACCATTACTTTTGAAATCTGTTGGGTACTTTCTTAGATTGCATAGAAATCGCCATTTAGACCTTTTTTAGAATTCTTTTCGCGCATTTTCACCCCTTTTAAATTTTGAATTTTTTAAGAAATGCTCTTAGAGATCATTTCTATCTTATAAGTATCTACCATTCCAAATTTCATGTTTCTACGTGCTTCAGTAACACAAAAATTGCATTTTCGAACGTTTTTTTGCTCCTGCACCCCCTTTAGGGGTAGTAACACTGACATAAAATGTAGCCTATGTTGGAGCAAGGGTTGTCACTATCATTTTGACACCATTATTTTTTAAATCAGTTAGGTGCTACCTGAAATTGCGAAAAAATCGCCTTTAGAACATTTTTTAGAACACTTTTTGCGCATTTTCACCCCTTTTAAATTTCGAATTTTTTAAGAAATGTTCTTAAGAGACCATTTATATCTCAATAAGTAACTACCATGCCAAATTCCGTGTATCTGGGCCCTTCAGTAACACCAAAAATTACAATTTCGAATGTATTTTTTCTCCTGCACTTCCTTTAGGGGTTGTGTCACCATCATAAAATGTAGCCTATGTTGTAGCAAGGGTTGTCACCATCATTTTGGCACCATTATTTTTTAAATTGGTTTGGTACTTCCTGAAATTGCACAAAAATCGTCATTTAGAACGTTTTTTAGAACGCTTTTCGCACATTTTCGCCCCTTTTTAATTTCGATTTTTTTAAGAATCGTCCTTAGAGATCATTAGTATCTTATAAGTAATTACCATTCCAATTTTCATGTTTCTAGGCTTTTTAGTAACACAAAAATCGCATTTTTAGAATGTTTTTTGCTCCTGCACCCTTTTTGGCCAGTGGCACGGACATAAGATATAGCCTATGTTCTAAGTTGGACTAACACCATCATTTTGATACCATTACTTTTGGAATCGGTTCGGTAGTTCCAGAGCTTACCTCCTACAAATAAACAATTTTTACCTCTTTATAATATTAGTATAGATTTATTCAAGTGGTTCAAAATACAGTGAACTCTCCATAAGTCGAATATACGTTTAAGTCGAAGTTTATACGAAGTCCCGGCCACTTTATTACAATTCAATGCTAAACTTTCTCGTTCTGTTGAATACTACATCTTTTAAGTCGATTTTTTCCGATAGGAAAAAAAAAAGTAATTCGTCTAATTTCTTAATTTTTCAGCCACAGCTCAAAACTACTGGCACTTTTTGTTAGATAAAACTTTTCTGCACTCCCTCGCCGGCTTTGAAGGGCGCTATTTTTACTTCCTACATTGGTCAGTGTGGAGCCTGTGAGAGTTTGGGATTTCTGCTGAAATCATCCCAATCCCCCACCCAATTCATTTCGCTTTTATGCATTCCCTTTTCACAACAGGTATTCTTTGGAAACAGACCAGGTGGCTAAGTGAATTCTAATTAGTCAAATTTGTCACGCTTTTATGCAAGGATTTTTTTTTATTCTATTGAGATTTCATTGAAGCTCATTACTTTAATGTTGAGTCTTGTCATTTTAGTGTTTATTGCTTTCACATCGTGATACGTTTTCAGGGAAAAAAACAGAATATCAGTCTTTCAGTTTTCAGTCTTCGGTCTTTCAAAATGTAGAAGAGAAAACTACGAATTCTTACTTTAGAACAATAAGTAAATTTGATAAAAGATATTGAAGATAATACAAATTTAAAGAAAAAAGATATAGCCCTGAAATAGGGTATCACTCCCTACACGCTATCTACCATACTGAAAGATAAAGAAAGCATTTTCAAAAGACATAAGTCAAGTGTCAACCCAAAGTGCAAAAGGATGAAGATGTGTGCCTTGCCAGATATCGAAACAGCCCTCATAAAATGGTTTACATATTACAGGGCATTAGAAGAGTGTAATTCCTTTAAGTGGTACGATATTACGTGAGAAAGCTTTGGATTTCGCAAAATTATTGAAATGTGGAAGGCTTCACTGCAAACACTTGGTGGGCTTGAAAATTTTAAAGCCAGACACAAAATCATGTTTCGGACATTACACGGTGAAGCAAAAGATGTGTCTGATGCACAGTGTAATGAATGGAAGACAGTTTCATTACCCAAACATCTTGCAGGTTATAGTGCAGATGACGTTTTCAATATGGATGAAATGGGGCTTTTTTACAAATGTTTTTTTTAACAAAACGATGATGTTTAAGGGGGAATTGTTCCAGTGGAAAGCTAAGTAAAGAACGTTTAACTGTCCTTTTCGCAGCAAATGCTTCTGGAACAGAAAAATTACCTTTATTGGTCATCGATAAATACAAAAATCCTCACTGTTTCAAGCATAAAAAGTCACTTCCTGTATAGTACAGATCTAATCACGCAGCTTGAATGACGCTAACATTGTTCGAGGAATACAGCAGAAATTTGAATGTAGTGTTTCATGGAAAAAAACGTAAAGTGTTGATCTTCGTTGATCAGTGCACAGCTCACAATCAACTTTTGAATTTGAAATCTATCAAGTTAGATTTTCTCCCTTCTAACACAACTCCTGAGCGACAACCAGCAGACCAGGGAATAATTAAATGTTTAAAGAATTCCTACAGAAAACGAGTAGTGCGAAAGGGAATCGAGGATGACGAAAATGGAATAAATCAAAAGTTTGATGTGTTAGAAGAAATTAGAATAATTTCGAGTGCCTGGAACAATAATGTGAAACAAATCACTATCAAAAATTGTTTCAGTAGATATGGCTTCATTGCAAGCAATGCGAACTAATGTGTTCTGAATGAAAATCTACAAGATCAAGTTATTTCTGAAGATGACGATGCTGAGTTTTTGAATATTGACGAAAATGTTGCAGTTTGTGGAGAACTTAGTGATTCAGATATAGTTGGAGCAATAAAAAAGGTGGAGAACGATCCTGAATCTGAAGAAGATGATGAGGAAGTAAATTCCGTTTCAGCATCAAATAATCAAGAAGCATATGCGGCAATGAAGACACTACAGCAATATCTCGAAAATAGAGATGGTGTGGACGATTCTCTTTTCCTTTGTTTACAAAATGTGAGCGACTTTCTAACCAGTGAAAGACAAAAAAAATTCCTTCAAGCAGTCATCATTAACAAGTTTTTTTCACAAAATGTGAGTTTGTAAGTGCCTTATATTATGTACTATTAAATTGTATTTTTCTTTAGTGCTCATTTTGTCAGACTCCGTTATTACAGTATAATTGCAATTCCGATCTATAAGATTGAATTATTTTTTATATATTTTCTGTATTTATTTAAGGATTTTCGATAGTCGATCTTACAATAACTCGGATATTTTTGCCAGTCCCTTCGAATTCGACTTATCGAGAATTCACTGTATTACAATATTTCACATCAATTCTCCTTTAATTATCACCAATTCATAACTGGTGACATCATTGATTAAATTCAGATGATTTTATTTAAAATCAGTATTCTTTTTGCAGTTTGTTTGCTTTTTTGTCATAAAATGGGTCGTGGGAGTGATATTCCTGAATCTGTTAAACTTCGTATGGTTGATTTGTATCGGCACGGTAAAAATCAATGTTATATATTGAATTATTTACATTGTTCGCAATCAAACGTTAGTAAAATATGGAAAATTTCAAAATAATCGTCGAAATGGCAGCCGAAAACCAAAAACAACTGCTAGAGATGACAGGAAACTGAAGCATACAATTAAGAAAAAACGTTTTAAAGGTGTGTGATTTTGTCACCGAAAATGGAAAGAAGAAGGAGTTGAAGTTTCTACATCGACAACATTAAGACATCTCCAAAAATTTATGTTTGAATCTCATTTACCGAAAACAAAACGTCTCATGACTGGAAAACAAAAGCATATAAGATTGAATTAGTGTAAATCAAGACGTTTATGGAACGAAGAAGACTGGAAAAATATATTATTTAGTGATGAAAGTATGTTTTGTGTTTCATAATGGTAATCAAGGTATTAGAGTTTGGAGAATGAAGCAAGAAGCATTTGATAAAGAATGCCTTAAGCATTCTGTAAAATTTGCTGCTAATATCATGGTTTGGTGTTGCATGAGTGCAGAAGGACCTGGAAAGTTATGCATCGTTTACAAAAAAGGTTAACTCTCAGATATATCAAAAAATTTTGGAATATTACATGATTCCATCATCAGAAGATTTACTTGAAGATGATTTTATCTTTCAACAAGATTTAACGTCACAACATACCTCGGTGTCAACTAAGAATTGTTTCCGCCAACGCAACATTAAAGTATTTCCTTGGCCACCAAACTCACTAGACATTAATCCCATCGAAAACTTATGGTGTATAATGAAGAAAAAACTCCCAAGAAAATCCTCCTTCAAGTAAAACTGAGTTAGTGGCACATGTAAAGTCTATTTGGGCTAATATTGATAGAAAAGTTTGTAAACACCTTGTATATAGTAGGCAAGATCGGTTATAGCTGTTATGAAACCTAAAGGGGATGCTACAAAATATTAACTACCATTTACTTCATATTCATAAGGTAATATTGTTGCGTAAAATAAAATATTCTAATATTTTGAACCAATCTAAATTTTATTCTAATATTTTGATGTGTCTCAGAAAGCTGTATACCTAATGTATTGTACTGTATTTTATATTTTGTAAATATTAAAATCTTATGTAAACATTCCAGATTTAATTTATAAGAAATTTAATTGTTATCACTTAGTATCAAAAATAAATAAATAAAAATAATTTTTTCTTGTTACTTTTTCTCAATTATTGTAATATTTTGAATATGAGCTGTATTACATTCAAATAGAAATATAACACAAATAATAATTTTGCCTCACCATACAAGGTAAATCTCAAAGAACCTAGATTATAATAAATTAAATTTTGATTAACTTTTATAGACAATGATATAGCGCACCCACAAGAAAAGTGACACATCTCAGCAAAAGTAAATTTCACAGGAGAGGCAAAAGAAAATTTGCATGATTTTACAGTAACATGAAATTATTCCACTTAGATCTTCATGCAAGAATGAAAACATGCATAAAGGCATAAAATCCTTAAAAATGAAGACGTAGGTGGAGGTTTGGTTAATTTTACCTCCCCACACAATCCACCCCTCTTCTGTGGTCACAAATGGACATATAGCATAATATGGTGATTTTCCGCATAGGTACTTATAAAACTGTTTGTGTAGCAGGATGCACCTATGACAGACCTGTTAGTGGAATAAAACACAAAATGAATTTCTGCAAAATGTGTCACTTTTCTTGCGGGTGAGAGATATATATTATTTCCGATGTCAAGATCCCTTTCGTTACATTCGAGTATTTCGTTAAAACACATTTTTGATTAAAATTTGCAGTTAATTAAAATTTAATGAAAAAAATATATCAGCGGATATTCTCAAAGATTGCAATGCACAATTTTCACATACGTCTACTGATTTTAAAATAAGAATAATTACAAATATTTAAAAGACAATGAGCAGTTCACAATTACCAATCATGGACGCTACTGAATGAATCTTCATTTGTAACATCGTACATAAGAATAAAACCCATGGCTCCACGGTAATAAGCAGTGGTGATAGTCCTGTACCGTTCTTGTCCAGCAGTATCCTAATAAAAATAATTATTAATAAGATTTTGCTAAACTGTCAAAAATGCAAAAAAAAAAAAAAAAACTAATAAATATATTTTTTAATATAAAAAAAAAACAAACCAAAATCCTAACCCCCCCCCCCCCCTTCCCACCAAAAAAAAAAAAAAAAAAAAAAAAAAAAAAAATGCGAATGCTGTTACACTTTGCAAATTTACAAACTTAGTTGGCAAATTTGTTTAAAACTTTATTAAAAACTATAATACACTTTCTGTTTCTGATGGGCTTGCCAAAAGTTACAAATAAGAACTATATTACATTTTCTAATTGTGGTAACTTGGCAAAATTATAAAACTAGTTGGCAAATACTGAAATTTGACTTGGCAATTTAAGGTCCTCTCTCTCCCCCAAAAAGTCTTAGTGATGGTTTGCACTGCAGAACTAAACATCAACCAAAAAACAGTTTTGAACCATTTGCTTAAGGTTGGATACAAAAGGAAGTTCGATATTTGGGAACCACACGAATAAACAGTGAAACATTTAATGGACTGAAATTCTCTCTGATGAAACAAAAAGAAATGAAGCCATTTTTGAAGAGACTGACATATGACAATAATGTGCAAAAAAAGACAGTGTTCAAAGCTGCACGAATAGTGGCAAAAACCGAATTGACACCACATAAGGTAATGCCTTGTGTTTGGTGCGATTGTGATTGGAAGGGAATTGTGCATTAAGAGTTGTTCCAACCTGGGCAGATGATTGATTCCATTCTCTATTGTCAGCAACTAATACAATTAAAGCATGCAATTGCAACAAAGTGACCAAAATTTATCAATATGAAAGGCATTGTCTTCCATCACGAGAATGCCAGGCCAAACACATCTTTAATTCTCAAGAAAAATTGAGAGAATGAAAAGTTTTGATGCATTCACCGTATAACCCAGACCTTGCTCCATCTGACTACCATTTGTTTCACTCTCTGCAAAACTCTCTTACTGGTGTAAATGCTGCTTCAAAAGAGACCTGTGAAAATCACTTGATTTAGTTTTTCGCCAAGAAATCCCTAGAAGTTCTACAGTGATGGCATAATAGTTTTATAAGAAAAATGGCAAAAGATTATTGATCAAAATTGCACATATTTGGTTTAATAAAGTTCATTTAAGATAAGAAAAATATGTTTGAATTTTGGTGAAAAAATGCCACAAACTTTTACCTTGACCCAATATATAAAAATTTACATAATTTGATTTAAAACTTTTTTGAAAAGTTTCTTAGAATTATTAGAATTTCTTAGAATGTTATTTCTTTTTTTTTTGACATTTTCTGCAAATTTCATTTTCAAAATTTGACATCTTTGTTAAAAAAAGGATCACCCATTTTGTGCATTGGCACTAACAGAAATTTTGCCCACCCTAATCGAGAGAGCATCTAAAAAAGCTTACTGCATGAACTGAAAAAAAAAATAAAATAAACGGTCAAGTGCGAGTATCACTCGCGCACAGAGGGTTCGTAGAATAAATATATGAATTTATAATTGTATTATTAAAAAAAAAATCGTTGCCAAAAGAATACTAAGACTTTGTAAAAAACTATACAACGTAGGGTTGGGTATAATTGTATATATTAGAAAAGTGTAAATGGGTATACCATGAAAGTTCAAAGAGATATGGAACCTAAATAATATCAACTATAGCTATTCGTACAACTCTTTTTTTAATATTATCCTAATCTGTTTACGATGAACTTAATTTGGTATTGACAATAAAAGCAGTGCATAGTTAAACTTCATTTAGCATTTCATAAAACTAAATTCAGCGTAGTAATAACCTTTATTTCCACAGTGTAGCTAAAACTAGAGATGCAACGAATATTCGGCCCATTCGGCCTGTCTGCCGAATATACAGCTTCAGCCGAATATCAAGTCCATTATTCAGCCTTGGCCGAATAATACTGTAATAAATGTTTTTATATTTACACAGTATATCTTTTTAATTTGACAATTTATATTCATCATGTATAATAAAAATTTTATTTGGAATTAACTAAGACTTTTTTTCCAATAACTTTCATACCCCAAATGGGTTTTATTTACCCATTTTTATATAAGAGGCTAATTTAGGAATCATGTTAAAAAATTTTTATGCTGTATCAGTAAGTACAAAAAGTATCAGCAATAAGCTAACATAATCTGTTAAATTTAAAATTAATCTATTCAAAATTGTTTTAATACAGCTGTACAAGCAAATTCAATTTTTTTTTTTTATCATAATGGGAAGTTTAACATTTATCCCTTGTTACATAAAAAAATATTTCTTTCAATAATATTTCGAATTACACCCATAAAGAACATAAATATATGATTGATTAGATATAGATGTATTACACATATAAGATATTTAAGTCGTATATGTTGCAATATTTAAGGGTTTTTTTTTTTAGTAAAATACACTTAAAAGTTAAATATAATTTAAGTGATTTTTTTAAGTGTGTTGCTATTTCTTATTGAATAATGAAAGAAATGTGAGTACTAAATTCTTTTAATTAGTATGCATTTACGTTTTACATATTTTTTTTCAAGAATAGCATTGTACTGTTTATATTTGCCTTAAAAAACAGTTAAAATGTTTTCAATAAACGTAGATTGTGATACAGAAATAATAATAATTCAGCATTCTCAGGTGATAAACTATTTCTTTTTTTTTTTTCGTAAGTGCTATTTGCTTCTGAAAATAATCTCTTACTATATATGGTACTTCTGGTGCAGAAAGGTACTTTTTGGCTAATTGTGAAAGGTTCAGAAAGTTTTCTGAATTTTTCGCCCACCACTCCAAATGACACTGTTGTCTTTCTAGTAGTGGTTGGGAAAGAAAATTACTAATTTATTTTACTTCTTCACATTGAAAGGAACTTTTTATAGAGCTTCACTCTGCGATTGGCTTGCAATTTCATTAAAGCATGCTCACAAAGAATTTGGAACTTGTGAAGATGGAATGGTTATGTTGGAAATATTTTGTTCACATTCTGTTACTGGTTTCATACTAGCCTTTCTTAGTCTTACTAAAACAGTTGAACTTTACTCCTACATACTTTGCTTCATCGTTGTTGAAGAAGAACACTTTAAATAGGGGGTCCAAAACCGTTGCAATGGAATAATGTTCATTATCTTGAATCGATGCAAAGACTTCTCCAAATTTTGTAGAAGAGTGTCTTTCATGGTGCCTACACCAAAAAAATCTCCGGATTTAAATAAATGTGATTTTAATGCTGTAACTATTGGGATGACTTCGGAAATTAATGATCTCGATGAGGCAATTTGTTTTGTTATTTCTTCAAATGGTAGTAATAGATTGAGCAATTTTTCTAAAATAGTCCACTCATTTGCTGTCAGATTATTTATTTCTCCAAATTTAGTTGCATATAGAGAAAGTGCAGTTTTTTGTGCCAGTAATCTCTCCAAGCTATAATAGGTGCTATTCCAGCGTGTTGCCACACTTTGAACTAATTTCTTCTTAGGAATTTTTAACTCATTAATTTGTATATTGGTTAATTTTGAACATGCTAATGGCGAATGATTAAAATGTGTAAACAATTTTTTTACCTACAACAATTAAATCATTTATTGGTCTTTGGTATGTTAAAGCATCAGATACTGTTAAATGCAATGAATGTAATTTGCTTTTCCTTACAGATATTTCCTTCCTCTGAATCTGAAAACAGTCACTATAGGGGAAGACGGGGTACAATGAAACAAAATTTACTAATTTTTTTTTCCTATCCAACATTTTGCATGCACAAAAATATAATTAATGCATATTTTTAATCTTGTATTTTCCCCATCTAAATAAATTTTTATTAGGTTCTAAACAATATCTTTATGCTTGAAAAATAACAAAAAATAAATGTCTTACAGTGTTTCATTGTACCCCATATGCCGGGGTACAATGAAACACATACTGGGGTACAATGAAACACTCCAAATGATGGAAGCAATTTTCACCCGGTATAGTTTATTTTATTAAAAATGAGATAAATACAAAAACAAAACTTTATTAATATGGAACTTGATAAAAATATTATAGTCTAAGATGAAAAATAAGATAATTCTATTAGTTTAAGAAATACCTTTCATTTTATATTAAATTGGCTCAAGTCAGTTTCAAAAATTAGCGTTTCTGCTTATATTTCAGTTGCTCATGAAGGAATATGGGGTGGTAGTTTCAACACAATGAGTTTTTTTTTTTTATGTAAGATGCTAAAAAAATAAAATAAAATAAAATAAATAAAACTGGGTTGGAGACTTTTTATATCAAGTATTTCACATTTGACTTCATTTAAATGTATGATTTCTTCAACGGTATATATTTCCTTATGTTTCCATTTATATGGATACTGCTTGTGCCATACATGTTGTGTGTGGATATCTCATTCTTAGTACCTCGATGACCAGCTGGACCTAGAAAAAAAATCTGGATCATCATTAGAGTCTGTAGCAGGCAGAGTTTGTTTTCAAAACAATCCCTTCTTAGCTTTTTTTTCTCTTTCTATTTTTTAATTGCTTAACAAGAGCATTTTTTACTGACCTGGTTAGAACAAAACTCTTTTTTTTTTCTGTTTTCCTACTCTTACTTCTAATATATTATATTTACTACTTTTATTACTATAATAAAACATGTTTCATTGTACCCCGTCTGCAAGTGTTTCATTGTACCCCACACTGAGGTTAATAAGTAAAAATTTATTTTCAAACTTCTAATATTTATTTTTTTTAGTTTGGTTTTGGAGGTATGAAGACAACAACCCAAAGATAACAATGCACAGAAAAAATAATTATTACATATAAAAACAAGGAAAAAGAAACAAAATTACTTTTAGTAAAGAAAGTTACTTTCAATGGTGTAAAAGCAATAATCTTCTATTGCTACTGTTGTAGAAGTGTGAATGTATCCAAATCACATCAGTAATTGGAACATATAGTTGTATAACATATATATAAACTGCAACTCTCTATGAAAAATTTGATTGATTTTACAAGTAATGTTTCATTGTACCCCGTCTTCCCCTACACTTCTTAATAGTGTTATCTGCTGACAGCAAAGAAAAAAAAAATAATGATAATAATAATGATAAAATTTTTTTTGTTAATTGTGAGCTTTATAAAGTCTACAATGATCTCTTTCCACCATTTTAGAGGATATTCCTTTCATCCTTTCTATCAGTGGCTTTTCTTAAGATATTAAGATTTCTTATTTTTTATTTTATTTCATCTGAAAGCTGAAACTTATGTTTCCTAGTATATTAAAATTTTGTCATTATTTTAAAATGTAACAACAACACACATAATATCTATTAAAATGTAACTAGACAGTATCTGATGAGGAACTTTCGCTAAGAATTTCTTTTTTTGGCTGAATTATATTAATGAGGCAATTTTTAGGCCGAACATAGTTGAATATCTTTTCAGAGTAAAATAATGCTTTCAAAAATTAAAAAATTGTATATAAATAATTTTTTAAAAGAAAACAATACATTTTAATAGTGAAATATACAAGAATTGTGCACATAGTGCATACTACATTTTGTTTTTAGGCAAAAATAAGTTCATTATTCGGCGGCTGAATAGGCCGAATATTCGGCTGTAATTACAGCCGAATATTCGGTATTCGGCCAAACCACTATTCGTTGCATCACTAGCTAAAACAAAACCTTTGTTCAAAGTTTAAATTTGGCATTGTGCTAAGCGCAATCGAAAGCACGCTTCAAAAGGAGGTCTCAAAGTTGCAACGCTGCCTTGGTCAGTGCCGCGTTTTTCCAGATAGGTTTTTAATTAACTTTTAAAGTCACTCAAGGCATATTGAGAGATACACTCAATGCAAACTATCGTGACTCCTACAGTATTTATGCGATTCATTGTAATTAAACCTTTCGAGGGCAGTGCCCTTAAAAAAAGGACACCTAATTTTAATTCCAAAACAGACAAACGACACCAAGAAAATTTAATTAAAATTTTCCTTTTATCATGTAAGTGAAAATAAGCATGTTCGCATTTTCTAATAAATTCGTTCATAAATTCTGGTGTCAGTTCATTATTTCATAAGTTTATAAATAGAATTACTCCGCGACAAAAAGGGTTAAGTGGTCGTAGGACTCTTAAAGCTTCAAAATTTAAGAAATTTTAATTGTTTTAGATATTAAACTCCTATCTTTTATGAATATTTTGTTATTATTGTTTCCTTGAAACTCTCATTAGAACAAAAGTTTTGGCTTTTAGAATTATACCCGCTCAATAACTGAAGCGGCGTTTCCGAAACTTTAAAGTCATTATTTTCCAAATGGCATTTTTGGGTATAACGCACAGGATACCTCAAAAACTTCTGAATATTTTTTCATGAAATTTTCAAAACATATATTTCATGTTACTCTGTATAAACTGAACCTAAAATTTTCTTTTTATTGTTCAAAAAAATTTTTTAGATGATTTTACTATTGGAATTTTCAAAATTTTGAATTAGCTAAATGCAACATTGCATTAAAAACATAAAAATACTTTAAATACAAATTTATTTAAGTTCAGGGAAATTGTTACAATCTGAAGTATAAGTAAGCACCAACATTTGCATTCTAGTTGCAATATTTATTTTGTAATCCTGCGCGTAAACTGTTATGCCAATTTTTTGTTCGACAAATGTCTAACAGTTTCGAGCCCCTATAAATACTAATTCTGTATCTTGCGATTTTTTAAATACATGAAATGAAAGAACATACTTATATCTTTCATCCCAATTAAAATTGTGTTTTAAAATCATACACATTTTAAGACATTAAATACTGAAAATGGTCCTTTTTTTTCTTTTTTTCCATTTTTAGGGTTTCGTTCATCTGACGAAACCCTATTCATCTAGCTCCTCTGTCTGTCTGTCCGTCACAGAGCCCATTCTCAGAAACTATACATGTTGGAGACTTGAAATTTTGCATACTTATAGATGAGTACCACACATCATACGACAAATCATAAAATTTTGAAAAAGTCGTACATTTAACCCTTTGGGCTCCCACATGTGTATTTTAAACAATTCTTTCTAAGTGAGTCCCTAATTAGGTTGCAGGGGTGAAATTTTGCATACTTATTGATGGACACCTCAGATCAAACGACAAATCATAAAATTTTGAAAAAGTCGTACATTTAACCCTGTGGGCTCCCACATGTGTATTTTAAACAATTCTTTCTAAGTGAGTCCCTAATTAGGTTGCAGGGGTGAAATTTTGCATACTTATTGATGGACACCTCAGATCAAACGACAAATCATAAAATTTTGAAAAAGTCGTACAGTTAACCCTATGGGCTCCCACATGTGTATTTTAAACAATTCTTTCTGAATGAGTCCCTAATTAGGTTGCAGGGGTGAAATTTTGCATACTTATTGATGGACACCTCAGATCAAACGACAAATCATAAAATTTTGAAAAAGTCGTACATTTAACCCTTTGGGCTCCCACATGTATATTTTAAACAATTCTTTCTAAGTGAGTCCCTAATTAGGTTGCAGGGGTGAAATTTTGCATACTTATTGATGGACACCTCAGATCAAACGACAAATCATAAAATTTTGAAAAAGTCGTACATTTAACCCTGTGGGCTCCCACATGTGTATTTTAAACAATTCTTTCTAAGTGAGTCCCTAATTAGGTTGCAGGAGTGAAATTTTGCATACTTATTGATGGACACCTCAGATCAAACGACAAATCATAAAATTTTGAAAAAGTCGTACAGTTAACCCTATGGGCTCCCACATGTATATTTTAAACAATTCTTTCTGAATGAGTCCCTAATTAGGTTGCAGGGGTGAAATTTTGCATACTTATTGATGGACACCTCAGATCAAACGACAAATCATAAAATTTTGAAAAAGTCGTACATTTAACCCTGTGGGCTCCCACATGTGTATTTTAAACAATTCTTTCTAAGTGAGTCCCTAATTAGGTTGCAGGGGTGAAATTTTGCATACTTATTGATGGACACCTCAGATCAAACGACAAATCATAAAATTTTGAAAAAGTCGTACATTTAACCCTGTGGGCTCCCACATGTGTATTTTAAACAATTCTTTCTAAGTGAGTCCCTAATTAGGTTGCAGGAGTGAAATTTTGCATACTTATTGATGGACACCTCAGATCAAACGACAAATCATAAAATTTTGAAAAAGTCGTACAGTTAACCCTATGGGCTCCCACATGTATATTTTAAACAATTCTTTCTGAATGAGTCCCTAATTAGGTTGCAGGGGTGAAATTTTGCATACTTATTGATGGACACCTCAGATCAAACGACAAATCATAAAATTTTGAAAAAGTCGTACATTTAACCCTGTGGGCTCCCACATGTGTATTTTAAACAATTCTTTCTAAGTGAGTCCCTAATTAGGTTGCAGGGGTGAAATTTTGCATACTTATTGATGGACACCTCAGATCAAACGACAAATCATAAAATTTTGAAAAAGTCGTACATTTAACCCTGTGGGCTCCCACATGTGTATTTTAAACAATTCTTTCTAAGTGAGTCCCTAATTAGGTTGCAGGAGTGAAATTTTGCATACTTATTGATGGACACCTCAGATCAAACGACAAATCATAAAATTTTGAAAAAGTCGTACAGTTAACCCTATGGGCTCCCACATGTGTATTTTAAACAATTCTTTCTGAATGAGTCCCTAATTAGGTTGCAGGGGTGAAATTTTGCATACTTATTGATGGACACCTCAGATCAAACGACAAATCATAAAATTTTGAAAAAGTCGTACATTTAACCCTTTGGGCTCCCACATGTATATTTTAAACAATTCTTTCTAAGTGAGTCCCTAATTAGGTTGCAGGAGTGAAATTTTGCATACTTATTGATGGACACCTCAGATCAAACGACAAATCATAAAATTTTGAAAAAGTCGTACAGTTAACCCTATGGGCTCCCACATGTGTATTTTAAACAATTCTTTCTGAATGAGTCCCTAATTAGGTTGCAGGGGTGAAATTTTGCATACTTATTGATGGACACCTCAGATCAAACGACAAATCATAAAATTTTGAAAAAGTCGTACAGTTAACCCTATGGGCTCCCACATGTGTATTTTAAACAATTCTTTCTGAATGAGTACCTAATTAGGTTGCAGGGGTGAAATTTTGCATACTTATTGATGGACACCTCAGATCAAACGACAAATCATAAAATTTTGAAAAAGTCGTACATTTAACCCTTTGGGCTCCCACATGTATATTTTAAACAATTCTTTCTAAGTGAGTCCCTAATTAGGTTGCAGGGGTGAAATTTTGCATACTTATTGATGGACACCTCAGATCAAACGACAAATCATAAAATTTTGAAAAAGTCGTACATTTAACCCTGTGGGCTCCCACATGTGTATTTTAAACAATTCTTTCTAAGTGAGTCCCTAATTAGGTTGCAGGAGTGAAATTTTGCATACTTATTGATGGACACCTCAGATCAAACGACAAATCATAAAATTTTGAAAAAGTCGTACATTTAACACTGTGGGCTCCCACATGTGTATTTTAAACAATTCTTTCTAAGTGAGTCCCTAATTAGGTTGCAGGAGTGAAATTTTGCATACTTATTGATGGACACCTCAGATCAAACGACAAATCATAAAATTTTGAAAAAGTCGTACATTTAACCCTGTGGGCTCCCACATGTGTATTTTAAACAATTCTTTCTAAGTGAGTCCCTAATTAGGTTGCAGGAGTGAAATTTTGCATACTTATTGATGGACACCTCAGATCAAACGACAAATCATAAAATTTTGAAAAAGTCGTACATTTAACCCTTTGGGCTCCCACATGTATATTTTAAACAATTCTTTCTAAGTGAGTCCCTAATTAGGTTGCAGGGGTGAAATTTTGCATACTTATTGATGGACACCTCAGATCAAACGACAAATCATAAAATTTTGAAAAAGTCGTACATTTAACCCTGTGGGCTCCCACATGTGTATTTTAAACAATTCTTTCTAAGTGAGTCCCTAATTAGGTTGGAGGAGTGAAATTTTGCATACTTATTGATGGACACCTCAGATCAAATGACAAATCATAAAATTTTGAAAAAGTCGTACATTTAACCCTGTGGGCTCCCACATGTGTATTTTAAACAATTCTTTCTAAGTGAGTCCCTAATTAGGTTGCAGGAGTGAAATTTTGCATACTTATTGATGGACACCTCAGATCAAACGACAAATCATAAAATTTTGAAAAAGTCGTACATTTAACCCTGTGGGCTCCCACATGTGTATTTTAAACAATTCTTTCTAAGTGAGTCCCTAATTAGGTTGCAGGAGTGAAATTTTGCATACTTATTGATGGACACCTCAGATCAAACGACAAATCATAAAATTTTGAAAAAGTCGTACATTTAACCCTTTGGGCTCCCACATGTATATTTTAAACAATTCTTTCTAAGTGAGTCCCTAATTAGGTTGCAGGGGTGAAATTTTGCATACTTATTGATGGACACCTCAGATCAAACGACAAATCATAAAATTTTGAAAAAGTCGTACATTTAACCCTGTGGGCTCCCACATGTGTATTTTAAACAATTCTTTCTAAGTGAGTCCCTAATTAGGTTGCAGGAGTGAAATTTTGCGTACTTATAGATGGACACCTCAGATCAAACGACAAATCATAAAATTTTGAAAAAGTCGTACATTTAACCCGTTGGGCTCCCACATGTATATTTTAAACAATTCTTTCTGAATGAGTCCCTAATTAGGTTGCAGGGGTGAAATTTTGCATACTTATTGATGGACACCTCAGATCAAACGACAAATCATAAAATTTTGAAAAAGTCGGACATTTAACCCTTTGGGCTCCCACATGTATATTTTAAACAATTCTTTCTGAATGAGTCCCTAATTAGGTTGCAGGAGTGAAATTTTGCATACTTATAGATGGACACATCAGATCAAATGACAAATCATAAAATTTTGAAAAAGTCGTACATTTAACCCCTTGGGCTCCCACATGTATATTTTAAACAATTCTTTCTGAATGAGTCCCTAATTAGGTTGCAGGGGTGAAATTTTGCATACTTACTGATGGACACCTCAGATCAAACGCAGGGTTCATACAGAGTTGGGAAGAAAATATCCAAGGAGTACCGAAAAAATCCAAGGAGTCTAAAAAATTTTAAGGATTTGCCATTTTTTTTTTTTTTTGGTGGTGTTGCTTTTATGCGCTGCATTGTTATGTGGTATGCACACTCCAATTTTTAATGCCCAATTTGGAGACAAATCAAATTTTACTCTATTAGAATCTAATTGTTAGTGATGAAATTGCACAGTATTCACAATATATTGCTTACTGATTTCGTAAGATTAAATACAAAATAGACAATTAACTTTTTTATGCAGCAACCAATGGTCATATAAACAGAGATTAGTCAAAGTCCAAACACTTATGTATATCACATACATGATACATCTTAAAGAAAATTTTAAAAGGTAAAAAAAAAAGAATGCTAAACGTAACATACAAGGAAAAATATAACAAGTTCTGAATTTATTCTTTTAGAACAGCGATAATCAATACCTTTGAAGAAAAAGCTTTGAAGAAATTCGTATTTTTTTCGCGATCATATGATGAAATTCGCGTGTTTTTTGCGATCATTTAAGGAAATTCACGTGTTTTTCACGATCCTTTAAGGAAATTCGTGTGTTTTTCACGATCTTTTGAGGAAATTTGTGTGTTTTTCGCTATCTTCCGGGAGAAATTCGCAATCTTTTAATGGAATTCGCGTTTTATTTCGATCATTTGATGAACTGACGATTTTCTTGCGATCTTTTGATGGAAACCGCATGTTTTTCGCGATCCTTTGACGAAATTCGCGATCTTTTGAGAAAATTCGCGTATTTTTTGGCAATTTTCTGGGGGAAATTCACGATTTTCTGGTGGGAAATTCGTGTCTTTTTCCCAATTTTCTGGAGGGGAGGGGAATTTGCATTTTTTCGCGATCTTTTAATGGAATTCACGTTTTATTTCAATCGTTTGGTAAAACTGACGTTTTTTTCGTGATCTATTGATGGAAACTGCGGATTTTGTGTGATCTTTTAATGAAATTGGCGTGTTTTTCGCGATCCTTTGAGGAAATTCACGTGTTTTTACGATCTTTTGAGGAAATTCACGTGTGTTTCGCGATCTTCTGGGAGAAATTCACGTTTTTTTCGCGATCTTCTGGAAGAAATTCGCGTTTTTTCCGCGGTCTTCTGGGAGAAATTCGCGTTTTTTCCGCGATCTTCTGGGAGAAATTCGCGTTTTTTCCGCGATCTTCTGGGACAAATTCGCGTTTTTTCGCAATCTTCTGGGAGAAATTCGCGTTTTTTCGCGATCTTCTGGGAGAAATTCGCGTTTTTTCGCGATCTTCTGGGAGAAATTCGCGTTTTTTCGCGATCTTTTAATGGAATTCACGTTTTATTTCGATTGTTTGACGAAACTGACGTTTTATCGCGTTCTTTTGATAAAAACCGTGTGTTTTTCGGGATCATTTGACGAAATTTGTCTGTTTTTCGCGATCCTTTGAGGAAATTCGCGTGTTTTTCGCAATTTTTTGAGGAAATTCGCGTGAGTTACGCGATCTTCTGGGAAAATTTGTGTTTTTTCGCGATCTTCTGGGAAAATTCGCGTGTTAAGCAATCTTCTGGGGAGAAATCCACGTTTTTCGCGATCTTTTAACAGAAACCGCGTGTTTTTCACGATCTTTTGATGGAAACCGCGTGCTTTTCGCGATCCTTTGAAGAAATTAATGTGTTTTTATCCTTAGACGAAATTCGCGATCTTTTGAGGAAATTTGCGTGTGTTACGCGATCTTCTGTGAAAATAATTCACGATCTTTTGGGAAAACTCGCGGTTTTTTTCTCGATCTTCTGGGAAAATTCGCGGTTTTTTCGCGATCTTCTGGGGGAAATTCGCGTGTGTTACGCGATCTTCTGGGAAAATTCGCGTGTGTTAAGCGATCTTCTGGGGAGAAATCCGCGTTTTTCGCGATCTTTTAACGGAAACCGCGTGTTTTTCATGATCTTTTGATGGAAACCATGTGCTTTTCGCGATCCTTTGAAGAAATTAACGTGTTTTATCCTTAGACGAAATTCGCGATCTTTTGAGGAAATTCGCGTGTGATACGCGATCTTCTGTGAAAATAATTCGCGATCTTTTGGGAAAATTAGCGGTTTTTTTCTCGATCTTCTGGGAAAATTCGCGGTTTTTTCACGATCTTCTGGGAGAAATTCGCGTGTGTTACGCGACCTTCAGGTGGAAATTCGTGTTTTTTTGCGATCTTCTGGGGGAAATTCGCGTGTTTTTCGCGATCTTTCTAGGAAATTCGCATTTTTTCACGATCTTTGAGGAAATTCGCGTTTTTGCGATCTTTTGAGGAAATCTGCTTTTTTCACGATCTTTTAAGGAAATTCGCGTTTTTTGGCCGTCTTATACGAAATTCTCTTCTTTTTTGCAATCCTTTGAAGAAATTCGAGTATTTCCGCGATCTGTTGGAGAAATTCGCGTTTTTTCACGATCCTTTGACAAAATTTATGAATTTTTTACGCGATCGATTGACGAAATTTGACGGTATTTTTGGGGAGATATTTGTGAAAAATGCAATTTTTCCGAGATTCTTGGCTAAATACCAAACATCGATAAAATTTAAAATAAAGATCGGTCACCAGTATCGAAAAACGGACTTTACGGACCTAATAATTGAGAAACGGACCTAGTGGAGATTATCCTAACCAATCAATGCTGTGCATAAATGATTTATTGTGCATTTTACAATCACGATTTTTTTCCCTCGGCTGCAATATCGCTTGCGTCCGAAGTCGCAATACAATTTAAGGAGTTTCTAAGGAGTGGTTTGCTTATCTAAGTAGTTCTAAGTACTACTTGGGAATGTTTTCATTTCTAAGGAGTTTCCAAGGAGTCTAAGGAGTCTGTGCGAACCCTGAAACGACAAATCATAAAATTTTGAAAAAGTCGTACATTTAACCCTTTGGGCTCCCACATGTATATTTTAAACAATTCTTTCTGAATGGGTCCCTAATTAGGTTGCAGGCGTGAAATTTTGAGTACTTATAGATGGACACCTCAGATCAAACGACAAATCATAAAATTTTGAAAAAGTCGTACATTTAACCCTGTGGGCTCCCACATGTGTATTTTAAACAATTCTTTCTAAGTGAGTCCCTAATTAGGTTGCAGGAGTGAAATTTTGCATACTTATTGATGGACACCTCAGATCAAACGACAAATCATAAAATTTTGAAAAAGTCGTACATTTAACCCTGTGGGCTCCCACATGTGTATTTTAAACAATTCTTTCTAAGTGAGTCCCTAATTAGGTTGCAGGAGTGAAATTTTGCATACTTATTGATGGACACCTCAGATCAAACGACAAATCATAAAATTTTGAAAAAGTCGTACATTTAACCCTTTGGGCTCCCACATGTATATTTTAAACAATTCTTTCTAAGTGAGTCCCTAATTAGGTTGCAGGGGTGAAATTTTGCATACTTATTGATGGACACCTCAGATCAAACGACAAATCATAAAATTTTGAAAAAGTCGTACATTTAACCCTGTGGGCTCCCACATGTGTATTTTAAACAATTCTTTCTAAGTGAGTCCCTAATTAGGTTGCAGGAGTGAAATTTTGCATACTTATTGATGGACACCTCAGATCAAACGACAAATCATAAAATTTTGAAAAAGTCGTACATTTAACCCTGTGGGCTCCCACATGTGTATTTTAAACAATTCTTTCTAAGTGAGTCCCTAATTAGGTTGCAGGAGTGAAATTTTGCATACTTATTGATGGACACCTCAGATCAAACGACAAATCATAAAATTTTGAAAAAGTCGTACATTTAACCTTGTGGGCTCCCACATGTGTATTTTAAACAATTCTTTCTAAGTGAGTCCCTAATTAGGTTGCAGGAGTGAAATTTTGCATACTTATTGACGGACACCTCAGATCAAACGGCAAATCACAAAATTTTGAAAAAGTCGTACATTTAACCCTTTGGGCTCCCACATGTATATTTTAAACAATTCTTTCTAAGTGAGTCCCTAATTAGGTTGCAGGGGTGAAATTTTGCATACTTATTGATGGACACCTCAGATCAAACGACAAATCATAAAATTTTGAAAAAGTCGTACATTTAACCCTGTGGGCTCCCACATGTGTATTTTAAACAATTCTTTCTAAGTGAGTCCCTAATTAGGTTGCAGGAGTGAAATTTTGCATACTTATTGATGGACACCTCAGATCAAACGACAAATCATAAAATTTTGAAAAAGTCGTACATTTAACCCTGTGGGCTCCCACATGTGTATTTTAAACAATTCTTTCTAAGTGAGTCCCTAATTAGGTTGCAGGAGTGAAATTTTGCATACTTATTGATGGACACCTCAGATCAAACGACAAATCATAAAATTTTGAAAAAGTCGTACATTTAACCCTTTGGGCTCCCACATGTATATTTTAAACAATTCTTTCTAAGTGAGTCCCTAATTAGGTTGCAGGGGTGAAATTTTGCATACTTATTGATGGACACCTCAGATCAAACGACAAATCATAAAATTTTGAAAAAGTCGTACATTTAACCCTGTGGGCTCCCACATGTGTATTTTAAACAATTCTTTCTAAGTGAGTCCCTAATTAGGTTGCAGGAGTGAAATTTTGCGTACTTATAGATGGACACCTCAGATCAAACGACAAATCATAAAATTTTGAAAAAGTCGTACATTTAACCCTTTGGGCTCCCACATGTATATTTTAAACAATTCTTTCTGAATGAGTCCCTAATTAGGTTGCAGGAGTGAAATTTTGCATACTTATAGATGGACACATCAGATCAAACGACAAATCATAAAATTTTGAAAAAGTCGTACATTTAACCCTGTGGGCTCCCACATGTGTATTTTAAACAATTCTTTCTAAGTGAGTCCCTAATTAGGTTGCAGGAGTGAAATTTTGCGTACTTATAGATGGACACCTCAGATCAAACGACAAATCATAAAATTTTGAAAAAGTCGTACATTTAACCCTGTGGGCTCCCACATGTGTATTTTAAACAATTCTTTCTAAGTGAGTCCCTAATTAGGTTGCAGGGGTGAAATTTTGCATACTTATTGATGGACACCTCAGATCAAACGACAAATCATAAAATTTTGAAAAAGTCGTACATTTAACCCTTTGGGCTCCCACATGTATATTTTAAACAATTCTTTCTGAATGGGTCCCTAATTAGGTTGCAGGCGTGAAATTTTGAGTACTTATAGATGGACACCTCAGATCAAACGACAAATCATAAAATTTTGAAAAAGTCATACATTTAACCCATTGGGCTCCCACATGTGTATTTTAAACAATTCTTTCTAAGTGAGTCCGCCAGGGTTCATTGATATATATCAATGGATATATATCCGACATTTATTTTTAAAATATCAAGATTTTTGATATTTTCGATATTTTCAAATTCTTGATATTTATTTTCAAAATATCACCAAGTGAGATAATTTTGATATTTTCCACATTCAAAGCAAGTGTAAATGAAATTTCCACATGTTATTGACTGTATCATTCTATAGATAATTTACTTTTGCCTTTGGCAGTAACTTTTTTAGGAAAAGAAGAAAACAAATCTTTTCCGAGCTTTATGCTTGAAACTTTTATTTTTAAATGTAGAGCTAATAATTATGTTAGACAGTTAATTCAGAACAGCCATTGAAAGATAAAATGGAATTTTGATAATTCTTTATATATAGCCAGAGTTCGTTAATATATATCAATGAATATATATCCAATATTTATTTTCAAAATATCAAGATTTTTGATATTTTCATATTACTTGACATTTATTTTCAATATATCAAGATGTTTCATATTTTCTGCATTTGATATTTATTTTCAAAATATGAATGTGTGCAAGATATATTTGATATTTTCAGTCGTAATTCGTAATATTTCAGCGTAAATAAAATAAATTTTCAACTGTTATTGACTATGAATCTGTAGATAAAGAACTTTTGTCTCTTCTGGATGTGACTCTTTTAGCCAAAAAAGAAAATAAATATATTTTTGAAGCTTTAGATTTGAAGCTTTTATTTTTAAAATGTTGAACTAATAATTATGTGGGACATAATTAATTCAGAACAACCATTAAAAGATGAACTGACTAACTTAAATAAGCAGTTATATACCGTTTCATTAGAAAGGAGTCTTTTCTCATGTTTTGGTCCAGTTTAGTTTAAACTATACAACATGTTAGAAAATACGAAATAAGATATTTTATACTTACATTTATGTTAAAATTTTTCAATTAAAAGAACTTTTTTGCATTTAAAATTTCTGATTTTTTTTATACTTGATCTTGATACTGAATCCTATAGTTAGTTTTCTTTTTTTTTTTTTTTTTTTTTTCTTTATAAAGCAAATTGTTACTGTTTTCAATTAGTTCATTTTTAATTTTGTTCTAAGTGAAAAAAAAAAAAAAAGAAAAAAAGAAAATAAAAAGAAAAATGCATTTTTAGAATATACTTTGATTAAGTTTTCATGTTAAATGCAATATATTTTAGTTTCTAATCTATATTATGCTTGAAAACATTTATTATCAGCGGTAGGTTGGCTGCTTTGAAAATATCGGATATATATCGAAAATATCGGATATATATCAAAATATCGGATATTTTTGATATTTTCGAAAATATCATGATATTTACGAACCCTGTGAGCCCCTAATTAGGTTGCAGGCATGAAATTTTGCATACTTATTGATGGACACCTCAGATCAAACGACAAATCATAAAATTTTGAAAAAGTCGTACATTTAACCCTTTGGGCTCCCACATGTATATTTTAAACAATTCTTTCTAAGTGAGTCCCTAATTAGGTTGCAGGAGTGAAATTTTGCATACTTATTGATGGACACCTCAGATCAAACGACAAATCATAAAATTTTGAAAAAGTCGTACATTTAACCCTTTGGGCTCCCACATGTATATTTTAAACAATTCTTTCTAAGTGAGTCCCTAATTAGGTTGCAGGGGTGAAATTTTGCATACTTATTGATGGACACCTCAGATCAAACGACAAATCATAAAATTTTGAAAAAGTCGTACATTTAACCCTGTGGGCTCCCACATGTGTATTTTAAACAATTCTTTCTAAGTGAGTCCCTAATTAGGTTGCAGGAGTGAAATTTTGCATACTTATTGATGGACACCTCAGATCAAACGACAAATCATAAAATTTTGAAAAAGTCGTACATTTAACCCTGTGGGCTCCCACATGTGTATTTTAAACAATTCTTTCTAAGTGAGTCCCTAATTAGGTTGCAGGAGTGAAATTTTGCATACTTATTGATGGACACCTGAGATCAAACGACAAATCATAAAATTTTGAAAAAGTCGTACATTTAACCCTGTGGGCTCCCACATGTGTATTTTAAACAATTCTTTCTAAGTGAGTCCCTAATTAGGTTGCAGGAGTGAAATTTTGCGTACTTATAGATGGACACCTCAGATCAAACGACAAATCATAAAATTTTGAAAAAGGTCGTACATTTAACACTTTGGGCTCCCACATGTATATTTTAAACAATTCTTTCTGAATGAGTCCCTAATTAGGTTGCAGGGGTGAAATTTTGCATACTTATTGATGGACACCTCAGATCAAATGACAAATCATAAAATTTTGAAAAAGTCGTACATTTAACCCTTTGGGCTCCCACATGTATATTTTAAACAATTCTTTCTGAATGAGTCCCTAATTAGGTTGCAGGGGTGAAATTTTGCATACTTATTGATGGACACCTCAGATCAAACGACAAATCATAAAATTTAGAAAAAGTCGTACATTTAACCCTTTGGGCTCCCACATGTATATTTTAAACAATTCTTTCTGAATGGGTCCCTAATTAGGTTGCAGGCGTGAAATTTTGAGTACTTATAGATGGACACCTCAGATCAAACGACAAATCATAAAATTTTGAAAAAGTCATACATTTAACCCATTGGGCTCCCACATGTGTATTTTAAACAATTCTTTCTAAGTGAGTCCGCCAGGGTTCATTGATATATATCAATGGATATATATCCGACATTTATTTTTAAAATATCAAGATTTTTGATATTTTCGATATTTTCAAATTCTTGATATTTATTTTCAAAATATCACCAAGTGAGATAATTTTGATATTTTCCACATTCAAAGCAAGTGTAAATGAAATTTCCACATGTTATTGACTGTATCATTCTATAGATAATTTACTTTTGCCTTTGGCAGTAACTTTTTTAGGAAAAGAAGAAAACAAATCTTTTCCGAGCTTTATGCTTGAAACTTTTATTTTTAAATGTAGAGCTAATAATTATGTTAGACAGTTAATTCAGAACAGCCATTGAAAGATAAAATGGAATTTTGATAATTCTTTATATATAGCCAGAGTTCGTTAATATATATCAATGAATATATATCCAATATTTATTTTCAAAATATCAAGATTTTTGATATTTTCATATTACTTGACATTTATTTTCAATATATCAAGATGTTTCATATTTTCTGCATTTGATATTTATTTTCAAAATATGAATGTGTGCAAGATATATTTGATATTTTCAGTCGTAATTCGTAATATTTCAGCGTAAATAAAATAAATTTTCAACTGTTATTGACTATGAATCTGTAGATAAAGAACTTTTGTCTCTTCTGGATGTGACTCTTTTAGCCAAAAAAGAAAATAAATATATTTTTGAAGCTTTAGATTTGAAGCTTTTATTTTTAAAATGTTGAACTAATAATTATGTGGGACATAATTAATTCAGAACAACCATTAAAAGATGAACTGACTAACTTAAATAAGCAGTTATATACCGTTTCATTAGAAAGGAGTCTTTTCTCATGTTTTGGTCCAGTTTAGTTTAAACTATACAACATGTTAGAAAATACGAAATAAGATATTTTATACTTACATTTATGTTAAAATTTTTCAATTAAAAGAACTTTTTTGCATTTAAAATTTCTGATTTTTTTTATACTTGATCTTGATACTGAATCCTATAGTTGGTTTTCTTTTTCTTTTTTTTTTTTTTTTTTCTTTATAAAGCAAATTGTTACTGTTTTCAATTAGTTCATTTTTAATTTTGTTCTAAGTGAAAAAAAAAGAAAAAAGAAAAAAAGAAAATAAAAAGAAAAATGCATTTTTAGAATATACTTTGATTAAGTTTTCATGTTAAATGCAATATATTTTAGTTTCTAATCTATATTATGCTTGAAAACATTTATTATCAGCGGTAGGTTGGCTGCTTTGAAAATATCGGATATATATCGAAAATATCGGATATATATCAAAATATCGGATATTTTTGATATTTTCGAAAATATCATGATATTTACGAACCCTGTGAGTCCCTAATTAGGTTGCAGGCGTGAAATTTTGAGTACTTATAGATGGACACCTCAGATCAAACGACAAAACACAAAATCTTGAAAAAGTCGTACATTTAACCCTTTGGGCTTCCACATGTGTATTTCAAACAATTCTTTCTAAGTGAGTCCCTAATTAGGTTGGAGGAGTGAAATTTTGCATACTTATAGCTGAATACCTCACATCAAACGACGAATCATAAAATTTTGAAAAAGACGCACATTTAACCCTTTGGGCTCCCACATGTGTATTTTAAACAATTCTTTCTAAGTGAACCATAATTAGGTTGGAGGCGTGAAATTTTGCATACTTATAGTTGAATACCTCACATCAAACGGCAAATCATAAAATTTTCAAAAAGTCATACATATATTCCTTTGGGCTCCCACATGCGTATTTTAAGCAATTGTTTCCAACTGAGCCCCTTATTAAATTGGAGATTTGGAATTTTGCATACTTATAGCAGAACACCTGAGGCCAGGCGACAAATCATAAAATCTTGAAAAAATCTTACTTTTAACTCTTTGAGCTACCACATATGTATTTTAAGCAATTCTTTCTAAGAGAGCGCCTAATTAAGTTGGAGACATGGATTTTTGCATACGTATAGCTGAATACCTCAGACCAAATGACAAATCATAAAATTTTCTGAAAGTCTTATATTATTTACTTCTCTGTGCTCTAACTTGTATATTTTAAGCAATTTTTCTAACCTCCGCCCTTTTCACCCGGGGAGCACTTTTCCAACTTTTGCTGACACCCCTTTGACCATTCTTTCATATTATGCACCATAGCCTTACATATTTTAGTTCCACTTTTTACCGCCAGGGGCGCCTACTTATCTCGAGTGCTATGGGCCCAATCCCTTGTACTACTATATATACGGATAGTATGTAAAACGGAGTTTCGTTCAGATAGAGGTTTGTTTAGAATAGAGTGCGTCCCTGGTTGCGAAATGTGGAACTAAGAGATTTTTCAAAAGGATAAAGTGTTTTGAAAGGAATATTAAACGAAACCCTCTGTGCGATCTGGGATCACACTTACCCACTTGTTTAGGTTCCCGAGACCCCTTAAATTAGTATGTTTTTAGCAATTTGACGTTTATTGCTTTTATACTGTTACTGGACATTACATTACACTATATATCATTAAAAGTTGTTAACTAGGCATAGAGTATGCCGCCCCTGACCTTTTGTATGTCCAAACTGGCCGTATCTTTAAAGGTTAATATCTCAGCTAATTACCCATGATTTTTTTCGAAAATCATTATCAACAATGCTTTTATACCTCTGCAACGATAGGTATATCCACCGATGCTCAACAATTTTTTTGAATGCCCGTATATCGAAATTTGTGTATAACAGAAAAATATTAATTTCTCAAAAACTATGTGACCTATGTCAATCGCTATAATTTTCCTGCAAGGTTTATATTAACATCTACTACCTCTAATTTTTTCATAATTTTAGTTTCAGTAGATTCGGAATTAGATGGGGGGGGGGGGACATATTTTTGCGCTACATTTTCGACAATATCTTTGAAAATATAATACCTAAAATTAAAAGGAATGTATTTTTGAGTTCAGCATTACGAAAGCTTTCACAGGATACCTCACATGATATACAAAGAAAAGATTTTTTTTTTCAAGTAGCATAATTAGCCCCTCTACATTTTTACTAAATATATCTATGAATGTTTATTAATCTGAAAATATGTGGTCAATGGTCTTTATTACTTCTCCGAATTTGAACTTTCCATGTTCCATAGTTTACGAGTAAAATGGCTGTGACAGACAGACACAGGAGTGATCTTATAATGGTTCCGTTTTTACTTTTTAAGTATGAAACCCTAAAAATATTAAGCAAATGCTATAAAATAATTAATCTAACACAATAACAGTAATAATAATAATTACTTTTTCATAACATTTCAAAGAATCAAATTTTTGTTAAATTTAGCAGTAGCACATTTTAAAATGCTACTGCTTTTTTATTTTATTTTCTGCTTCAAAATGATAAGTTCCTGATTGAAAGATATCAGCATTTAATATTGGAATATGTATGTAAAATCTTGTTACATATGTTTTTGACATCACAATTTAATAATTTTATGTTTTTTTAAAACCTACTTTTATGTAATAGAATGGTTTTAAATATTTTATGCACCTTTTTAGCAAACTAATAATTATTTTATCTATATATGTAGCATTTTGTTTTAAATCCCTTTTGAGTTTTTTCTGTTATTATAAAAGAGCAATAATCAAAATACATATTTTTCAACAAAGTTTCTACTGGAGGGTACTAGTAGCATTGCTCTACTATTTCTCCTTATAATGCCAATTTTATGTCATAATAAAATGTGAAATGTGCAAATTAGTTACAAAAATAAAAGTGAATAGATTAACAAATTTTTGTTTTGTTACGGGGTATTTGAAAATTTTGTTTTATTTATGTATAATAATTAGCTTTTATTTTGCTTTAAACAAATTTGGTGTACCAACCAGATAAACTTTGTAATTTAGCCAAAATTAATAAAAGTCTATTCCAAATAACTGCCAAAAAAAATCTTTAATGGAATTAATTGTAATTAATGCAGTCAATCACATCCAAATTGTCTAAAACTTGCAAAAGGGGGGATGGAAGATGTATTCAACACCACACAGGAGGCAGGAATGCAATAAATGCCATGATGGCCTAGTTCATGATCACTGGGAATATAACAGTTGCTTATGTTGAAAACGCAGAAACCCTAGCAAGAGTTTATATTCAATAAATCATTCAGAAAGCAAAAAAGAAGATAGAACCATTAATGTCAAAGGCAAATCGATCACAGGAGTTTGAACTTTCTAAAATAAGGGTTCAAAAACAATTCAATGTAATGTATTCATTTCAGCCAAAGCTTCAAAAAGTTCATACATATGAATAGTAATCATACTGAAAAATATTTATAAATAATTAGTACTACTTAAATTTCATTTTGTTTTGACATAAATCTTGTAAATAAAAAAGCATTTGTTCAAAAGTTATTATAACAAAACCTTGTTGAGTCACTTATGGTACACCCTGTATAGATATTTGATGCATATGTCAATGCATGGCAGGTTAGATAGGCAGTAAAACAAGCAGATAGCGTATAAATAAAAATTATATATTATATCAATTAGAACAGAAATTAGGTCTGAGATAATAAAATAGATTTACAGTACTATAACATATGAGATATTCAATAATAATTAAAATACTGCAGAATTCATTAAAAATAAATTTTAAAAACTATGCATGTAAAAAGGGCATTTCAAGTGAAATCTAAAAAATTGGGTCTACATAAAAATGTATGCATTTTAAAATATCAAATACTTAATTTACCCATATCTGAAGTTTAACCCTCTTGTCTTGTCTAAAAACAGTTTTCACTTTAAAGTCGATACCAACAGTACTCACAAATGCAGCAGAAAATGAGTCATCTGCATACCGAAACAAAAATGAAGTTTTCCCAACACTACTGTTTCCAATGATTAAAATTTTAAACATGTAGTCGAAATTTTGATCAGCTGCATCTTTTTGCCATTTATCTCGGCCAGCTGCCATCTAGAAAATAACATCATTGTAAATAAAAAATATTGAATTATAAACACAAACACATCTATTCATTTTTATCGTATTTGTATTTAAAATAACTATTTAATATGCATGCATTGAAATAGGAGGGCAGGGCCATTAAATAATTTTTTACTAGGTGGGAAATCCCCATATTTATTTTAATGAGCTATTTAAATAAATGCGTTACAATTACAGATGAAAATAATGAATTCTGCTTAGTAGACAATGGCCAGTAGTTGATTTTTGTTTAGTAGCCAGTTACTGGCTAATGAGAATAAATTCTTTAATAGTCAGTAGTACATTTATATCACCGAACGCTTAATTAAAAATATATATAATGAGTTCACAGTAAGCAATTTAAATATTTATATTTTATGTACTAAATATAAATATTTCACTTTATATCATTTTGAATAAACTTCCGATACTAATTTCTAATCTATTTTAAATTTTAATATAAGTTAACAGCAAAGTTATACACAACATGCTTATGTAGCTAACTATGCAAGTCCCATTAAACTTAGGTACTTGTGGAACTAACTACATAAGTACCTTTCTTTTTTGTGAAGCCTGTAAGGTCAGCTGATTAGCAGGTGTGAGAATAAAAAGATCATGGAATTCCTAGTGCAATGTGAAATCAGAAACATCCGAGGGTAGCTAAAAAAGGAATGGGGGGGGGGGGGGAGATTAAATCAGAAAATACTGCATTTGGCCAGTTCTTTCCATATTTTTAATTGCCAGAAGTCCATTTTGAAAAAAAAAAGAGATAGTCCATTTAGAAGGTGCATAAAATCTGTTTTATCCACTCCCACAGTAAACGAAGTCTGTAAACAGATGGCATATATGAGAAAGTATATGAAAACGGACTTGGTTCACTATGGAAGTGGATAAAACAGATTTTATGCACCTTCTAAATGGACTATCTCTTTTTTTTTTTCAAAATGGACTTGGTGTACTATGCTTGTGAGCCCCTCACATATGAACTACATTACATATACGAGGGAGTATCAATAAGTTTTTGCCCTCACATAGAAATAATTGAATGAAATTGCTACATTTTATTAGTCCTTTTCTATATATTCACCGAAACAGTAACACATTTCTGCAAATGGTATTTCAAAAAGAGTGTGTGTGTGGGGGGTGTATTCCAGGAGGCGCGATAGTAGACTCAAAGGGAGGCACTTTTCTAACTTTTGCTGACCCCCCTCATGTGACCTTGTTGGAAAGGCCTGTGACCACTTATTCATGTTATGCACATCCCGAGCCCGTCCCCCAATTTCCCCCCTTTTCTGAATTTTGCAGACATCCTTCATACCTGCAGGGGGGAAATTGGGAGGGAGAGGCTCAGGAGGTGCATAACATGAATTTAAGTGGTCACAGGCCTTTCCAACAATTGTCACATGAGGGGTGGATCAGCAAAAGTTAGAAAAGTGCCTACTTTGTGTCTACTATCGTGCCTCCTGGAATTACCCCCCCCCCCCCACACACACACACACACACTCTTTGAAATACCATTTGCAGAAATGTGTTACTGTGCACAATGACCATATAGAAAAGGACAAATAAAATGTAGAAATTTTATAAATTTCACTCAATTATCCCTATGTGAGGACAAAAACTTATTGATACTCCCTCGTATATGTATTACAGTCAACTCCCTCTAATCCGCACACTGCTTCAGATGTAAACACTGAAAATTCAGTTACCATTAACTCTGCAAGAGAAATTCAAATGACAGCAATTTGATTGACGATCGGTATTCAGTTTCATCCCCCTTGAATTTTTCCATTTGAATGAAGTAAAACTTTATTTTTCAAATTAAAAAAAAAAAGGAAAAATCAGGATATTTCTTTGTGGTCAGCATCTAGACTAGAGACAGTGATGGCGATGTTGACTATGTTGGTTTCAGTTTGGATAGTACAAAACAGAAATCTGCAGAACTTTTGTGTTTTGAAAAAAATTCACTAACTGTTGTGCCTGATTTCTTTAATGGATTGTGAAATTTCGCAAACCCCTTCTTTTCTCAGCCAGACTGATTAGGCGCGATTATTACGATTATTACCCGAAAATTTGATACTAGATTTCCATCGAAAACGTGACCCCGATAAGGACTGTGAAGTCACCGATTTAATAAATTTTATTAAAACGAAATTAAGATGTCGTGAAGCTACTAATTTAGTAAATAATTCCCAAAGCAAGGCTTATGAAATTTCTAAAACCAAATATGAAAATTCTTCAAGTAAATATCAAAATTTTCCTCAAAAGAAAAATATACCTTCAGCTGCTGCTTTAAATACATCTACAAAACAGTTTTGCATATTTTGCAAGTCTTCTGATCATGTAGGACTAAATTGTTCAAAATTCACCGATGAGCAAAAACGATATAAATTAAAGAAAGAAGGTCGCTGTTACAAATGCACAAATAAGTCACATTTATCTGTAAACTGTAGAACAAAAATTAATCCTTGTTCCAAATGTGGTAACACAACCCATAGTCATTTGTTTTGTTTTAAAGAAACAGCAAAAGAAAATCCTGAAAAAGAAAAGAAAGGTGCAATTGTATCTATGATGTCGGAACAAAAACATAAACAAAATAAAGCAACATTATTGCAGACTTGTACAGTTTCTGTGTCTGCTGGTAAACAATGCTTGTTTGCTCGCATTTTATGTGATAGTGGTTCAGAAAAATGCTTCGTGAAGAGATCGCTAGTACAAAAATTAAAATTGAAGCCATTGCGAAGAGAAAATTTATTAGTTTATCCTTTTGGGCGGAGACGCCCTTATGAATCTTGTTATGAAGTAGTTTCTCTTGAATTATCCAGTGTTGTGCAACCTATTACCTCGATAAATATCGAAGCTCTTGTGGTTGATAATATAACTGGAGCTTCTGTGAAAACTCTAGAACCAGAACTTCTAGAGATAATGAGAACAAGAGGCTTTAAGCCTGCTGATACAGGTCTTGAACAGGAAATAAATATTTTGCTAGGGTCTGATTTTTTGTGGAAAATATTAAAGGGAATCGAGGGAAAATTGACAAAAGAATTATACGTTGCAGAAACTATTTTCGGTCATACGGTGCAAGGGCAAATAGAGTCTAATAAAAAAGAAGTAGCTTGTTTGCGTGTTTCAGTTGAAAATATAAATACTCAGCTGAAAGCATTTTGGGATCTTGAATCAATTGGCATTGCTGAAAGCAATGAAAAGAACATTACCGATCATGAGGTAATAAAAGAATTTAAAGAAAATTTAAAATTCGTAAATGGGCGTTATGAAGCAAAATTATTGTGGAAAAATTCTCGTGAATTGCTTAGAAATAATCTTGAAGTAGCAAAGAAGTGGTTTTCTAGTTTAGAAAATAAATTCTTGAAAAACGATTCTTTATTTAAAGAATATAACTCCATTTTGCTAGAGCAGTTTAATGAGGGTGTAATAGAATTGTGCACCGAGAAAGATTCTAATAATTCCTATTACATGCCACACAGACCTGTTATCCGTGACGATAAAACTACAACAAAAATGTGCATAGTCTATGATGCTTCTTCCAAATATGGTGATTCTCTATCATTAAATGAATGTTTGTATCATGTCCCTAACTTGAATTCTAATGTTTTAGATGATGAAAACATTCCTGTTTCGAGTTTCGAACCCCCAAATACTTCCTTGAAAATTTTAGGATTGATCTGGAACAATACAGAAGATAAATTAGGACTAGAATTACGACCCTTGTAAGAAAAATTAAATAATGATTCTTCTACTAAACACAATGTTTTGAAAATTGCAACTATGTTCCTTGATTCAGCTGGATTTATTGCCCCTTTTGTTTCTGGTGAACTAGAAAATGGTTGGCAAAATTGGCTTTCAGAAATCCCTGATCTCGCTCACTTGAAAATTCCCTGGCAGTATTTTAGCAACCTGATAATGGAAAAGGAGCATCTCCAATTGCATGTTTTTCCTAATGTGTATGTTCCTGAATTTCTTTCCTTGCCTGAAAATCAGTGGCCTAGTGTTAAAATTTCTGCATCTCGATTACCTGATGTTTCTGAAGAGAAGTATACAAAAGCAGCCACCATCTCTTGTGTTGTTCAAACAAATAAAGCTGATGAAATTCCTATTTTTAATTTTGAAAAATATAGCTCCCTAAAGAAATTGTATCGAGTAACTGCTTGGCTATTTAGATTTATTTCTAATATAAAGTTAAAGATAGAGAAAAGAAATTTTTCAGAATTATCAGCTGAGAAAATTTTACATGTTGTTGAAAATTTTTGGTTTAAGCTAATGCAGGAAGAAAGTTTCCCTGAAGTTGTAAAATACTTGAAATGTAGTGTAGCAAGAGTATCCCTAAAGAATTGAATCTTCTACAGTTAATTCCTATGTTGTCAGATGAAGGTTTGCTATTCGTACGAGGACTGTTACAAAAGTCTGATTCCTCATTTTATGAAAAACATCCCTTTGTGATTCCTGCAAAACATAATTTGACTGAATTAATCGTGAAAGATGCACATGAAAAAGTTTTTCATTCAGGAGTGCCCAGTACATTAGTGTCAACTAGAGATGCAACGAATATTCGGCTCATTTGGCCTGTCTGCCGAATATTCGGCTTCGGCCGAATATCAAGTCCATTATTCGGCCAAGGCCGAATAATACACTGTAATAAATGTTTTTATATTTACACAGTATAACTTTTTAATTTGACAATTTATATTCATCATATATAATGAAAATTTTATTTGAAATTAACTAACACTTTTTTTTCCATTAACTTTCATACTCCGAATGGGTTTTATCTACCCATTTTTATATAAGAGGCTAATTTAGGAATCATGTTAAAAAAAAAAATATGCTGTATCAGTAAGTACAAAAAGTGTCTGTAATAAGCTAACATAATCTGTTAAATTTAAAATTAATCTATTCAAAATTGTTTTAATACAGCTGTAACAAGCTAATTTTTTTTTTTTTTTTTTATCATAATGTGAAGTCTAACATTTAACCCTTGTTACAAAAACCTTGAAAAAAAATATTTCTTTCAATAATATTTTGAATTATACCTATAAAGAACATAAATATATGATTGATTAGATATAGATGTATTATATGTATAAGATATTTAAGTCGTATATGTTGCAATAGTTAAGGTTTTTTTTTTTTTTTTTTTTTTAGTAAAATACGCTTAAAAGTGAAATATAATTTAAGTGATTTTTTTTAAGCCTGTTACTATTTCTTATTAAATAATGAAAGAAATGTAAATACTAAATTCTTTTAATTAGTATGCATTTGCGTTTTAGATATTTTTTTCAAGAATAGCATTGAGAAGCCTTAAAAAACAGTTAAAATGTTTTCAATAAACGTAGATTGTAATGCAGAAATAATAATAAGAGACATTCTCAGATGACAGTCTTTCTTTCTTTTTTTTTTGTAAATGTTACCTGCTTCTGAAAATAACCTCTCACTATATATGGTACTTCCTGGTGCAGAAAGGTACTTTTTGGCTAATTGTGAAACGTTTAGAAAGTCTTCCGAATTTTTCGCCCACCACCCCAAAGGACGCCGTTGTCTTTCTAGTAGTGGCTGGGAAAGAAAATTACTAATTTCTTTTACTCTTCACATTGAGGCGCACTTTCTAAAAAGGCTTCACTGCTGACAGCAAAAAAAAATAATAATAATAACAATAAAGATAAATAAAAATTTTGTTAATTGTGAGCTTTATAAAGTCTACAGTGATTTTTTCCCACCATTTTAGAGGATATTCCTTTCACCCTTTCTATCAGTGGTTTTTCTTAAGATATTAAGATTTCTTATTTTTTATTTTATTTCATCTGAAAGCTGAAACTTATGTTTCCTAGTACTTTTAAAATTTTGTCATTATTTTAAAATGTAACAACAACACATATAATATCTATTAAAATGTAACTAGACAGTACCTGATGAGGAACTTTTGCTAAGAATTTTTTTTTTTTTTTTGGGGGGGGGGGGGGGGGGGGGTGTCTGAATTATATTATTGAGGCAATTTTTAGGCCGAACATGGCCGAATATTTTTTCAGAGTAAAATAATGCTTTAAAAAATTAAAAATTTGTATATAAATAATTTTTTAAAAGAAAGCAATACATTTTAAATGTGAAATATACAAGAATTGTGCATATAGTGCATACCATATTTTGTTTTTAGGCAAAAATAAGTTCATTATTCATCGGCCGAATATTCGGTATTCGGTTATTCGGCCAAACCACTATTCGTTGCATCACTAGTATCAACTCGTGAAAAAATTTGGATTTTAAGATGCAGACAATGCATAAAATCAGTCCTAAACAAATGTGCAATCTCCAAGAACTTTAGTGTTCGCCCTGGTCAACTAGTTATAGCAACTCTAAAGCATATCTTGTGTTTACCTGCAACCAAGGAATCCTTAGTGAAACGCTTCCGTTTGCGCGAGACTCATCTGAATCATTTTTGGAAGCGCTTGAAGAATGAGTATCTTCTCAACTTACAATCTACTCACTACACGGACCAGAATAAAACTTCTGACTTTGAAATATATGATGTGATTTGTATGCATATGAACATGTATCAAGAACTTTCTGGAAGTTAGGTATTTGTGGGACAGAGATTTTAAAAAAAATGAGGTCTTATGAACTGAAGGCAAATAATTCCATCATTAAAAGACCTATTGATTCTTGTGTATAATTTAGAAGTGAAAAAACTCTGAACTTTTTTATTAATAGAACTGAAAAAAAAAAAAAAAACTCTGATATTATTAGAGACTCAAAAACTCTCATTGACATTTGTCTTTTAAAACCACTTGAACTGTCTTTGCTATTGACTTTAAAAAGATTTTTATTTTTTTTCACTTAAAAAAAAAAAAAAATGTTTCTTGTTTGATAATATTTCTAATTTTTAGTTTAATTTTTTTTGTGTTGAATATTCTAGAAAAAGTTGTATAGATTTAAATTGTTCTTTCTATTTTTAGTAGCAGAAACATCTTGGCAAATTTTTTAAATTGTTTATTATTTTATTGAAGTCCAGTATGTAAGTATATATTTTGATTTGTATTGTATTTATGTATAGTGTAACTGATGATTTTTTAGAATAATTTTATTTCTACTTTAATTATTTTGAATCCCCATTTTGATGAACCCTTGGATAAAATACAATTGAATGGGTGTTCTCCCAAGGTGAAGATCCGGTTGCAGAGAGTTTCCTAGATAATGACATAATAAGTGCTATTCTGCTAAATTCTATTGAAAATCAGAATAATTGTGACACACAGTCTGATGATAAAGGGGAAAAAGTAACACTTGAGTAAAGTTTGGCTATAAATATCTGCATTTTCTTCAGAAACAGTTTTATTTCAGAACAAGAAATAATTACTATTTGATTATTTATTGTGACAATAAAAGCACAAATAGAGCAGATTAATTTTTTTTTAATTAAACAGTTTTAAAGAGTTTTTAAACTTTGACAAAAACAGGGAAGCAAAATTTTGAGAGGGTGAAATTCAGATGAAATTTTAATGAAATGAATTGTCAATGAAATTTGGTGTTGATTATTTATTCACTATAAAGTAACAAATAGAGTAGAAAAAGTTTACAAAAATTAAGTTTTAAAGATTTTAAAATTTGGTATTGTGGACTGTGGAGGAATGAGCAAAAGGAGGAAGTGAAATTTGGGAAGAAAGAGGGGTAAAGGGGGGGGGGGATTAAGGTTTATTTTTAAATCAGAAATTCAAAGATATATAGAAGAGTTTCACTCCTGATTAAGAAATAATACAAGAATAAAATTAAGCACTTTTAAGGACTTTTTGCAGATTCTGCATGAAAATAAGTACTTTTAAGCACCAAAAATTCTATTTGGAAAATGTAAGCATTTTCAAGGACCGTACGAACCCTGTAAAAGTTAACTTTTTAAGTCTACCAATATTTCAGCCTGGTATTTATCATATTCCTTCACACCATGGCAAGAAAAATGATGCAAGTCAAAAAATAGCAATTTTGAGGTTATGTCATAGCAAAATATGTATGAGGTACCCAGCGTCAGGGTTGGGTTTTTGACGTCAAAAACTGGTTTTTGACATGACAAGCGTCAAAAACTGGTTTAAACCGTCGAAAACTGCCAAATACATGTAACACGCTAAAAGATTTTAACATTAGATAAACATTAAATAAGTCAATGATTTATGTGATCTTTTATTGAAATTTAATAATTTAAAAAATATATTATTTGCAATAAAATATTTTTTTGATTTTTCAACCAGAAGAAAATAATTTTGGACAATTAAATAATCCGGATCAATTTTGCCCCACAGCATGCTGCAGCACACCACTTGTTTAGCACATTTATTTACACCCAAAAGATTTTTGAGTTTAGAGTGTATGAAGCATTAGAAAATAGTCTGTCTCTTAATTGATGCTGAGCTAGTAGGACTTGATAGCAAAAGCATTGCTAGATGAGCAAGTTTTGAAGTAGGCTTAAAAAGCTATTGCATTTAGTGATACCTTTCCACCAAACAATGGAGTCCTCCCTATAGCACTGAAATAAGAAAACTGGAAAGGGGATTCTTTAGCTTCATACACAATCAGTATGGGTAAGCATCCATAAACTCTCTCCGTAGCTCAATCGCGGGCTGAATCAACTGATACAGCAGTCAACCCTTGCCCCTGATGGTTGGGATGCAAAGTATAAGCCAAACAATGGTATGGTTTCATGATTTGATCCCTTCTATTATGCACTTTTCCAATATGGGCTTACAGGAATTTTCTTTTAGATGACCGAGCCAATTTTGTTCAGTTTTAAAATCGAAAACATTTTTTATATATTGAAAGAAAGCATGTTTTAAAAAGATTTTGACTTCAAGCTTTTTTGTAATTACTTCTCTTATTTTGTAAATGTTTAAAATTAATAATCCAATTTCAATTTCGAATGGAATGGTTATTGCCTAGACTAGAATAACATTGGTGCACATTATCTTGTTATATATACAAAAAAATCTACACTTTTCTAAGTTTTTTTTTCCCCATAAAAAAAGCTAGCTAATGCTTTAAGCTCTCAAAAGTAAGCGAAATTAAAACGATTTTAAGTAAGAGAAAAAATGTACAGCTCAGGTGAGCTTAATGTCTACTTTTTAGAAAAACACAATTTTACAAAAAAAAAAAAAAAAAAAAAAAAAACTAAAAATTTTACCTTGTTCATTTAAAATATTACAAGTAATGTTGTCATGTGTGACATTTAATTTGAATTTTTACAGATCAATTTAGTATTTGAGGTTTCTGACATGACGGTTTAAACTATGGTTTAAACCTGACATAAACTGACACATGTCAAAAACCTGCCAACCCTGTAATTATTACTAATACCAGAGTTTCCCCCAGGTTTAAAAATAGGCAGGGTGCTTTGTGTAGGAAAAGGGCACTTTTAGATTCCGAAGGGCATCTTTTGGATTCTTAAGGGCACTTTTTTAAATTTTTAAAGGCATTCTTTTGATTTTTAAAACTACTTTTAATATTCAATAGACAGGATGCTAATTTAAAGACATCAATGAGTCAATTTTTAGTATGCAAGTAATTTTTTTAATAAACAAAGGAGTAAATGCACTTTTTTGAGCTGGGGGCAACAAGGGTGCTAATGTTTTTCATCAGGGGCAAGAGGGGTGCTATTTTGTAAATCTAAGGGCAGGCAGGGTGCAGCACCCTTTTGAAACTGCCTAGGGGAAACTCTGCTAATACTATATACTAATTATGCAATTACAGTAATAGTGAATTTTAAATATTACATCTAATGTGTGACATTTAATGTGAAATTTTACAGATCACTGTAAGTATTTGAGGTTTTTGACAAGGGGTTTTTGCCATGATGGTTTAAACTGTCAAAAACTGACATGTGTCAAAAACCTGCCAACCCTGCCCAGCGTACACGAAAAGCATAACATCTCTATCTCGAAATTTATTCACCTGAGGGCAGTTGTTTCAGTTTTATTTGAGATTAGTTGACAAGTTAATTTTAGACTTTAAGTTGATTTTTTTCAGATGTTGTATTTTTCAGTTATGTCACTTTTCTTGGCGGTGTGTGATATGTAAGGAAAAAACAAGTAAAAATTAAATTAGAAAAACCCAACTGCACAAAAAGCGAACTACAGTAGCCTCCCGCTTAACCAGCCTAAATGGGACCGAGGGTTAGCCGGTTACAGCGGAGAAGTAAAAAAAAATTTAAATATCTGTGTAATTTAATTAATTAAACCCATACGATGCATTTAGTTTTTCAATTTGTGCAGTTTTATAAAAGTACATATTTTCTACATTTTGTTTAATGAATTCTAGTTATAATTAATTGAATTGAAAGAAAAATTATCACTGGTAACAAATAATAAAAAATATTTAACGGAAAGTAAATTGTTGAAAATTGTGTCACACACCTTTATAAGAAGTTGAAATTGTTCTACATTATGTATATTTAAGTTAATCAACCATAAAGAAATCAGTGACCTTCTTCTGTTGAAGGCAAGATGGCTGACATTTTGCAGCATAATCTCTCCATCTCTTTAACATCATAAGTTTAACCGAGGAAGCTGTTAGCCGCTGCTCAACATAGCGTAGCACCAACTATAACGCTTTTACCCCTTCCGTATGTGGAATTTTAGCAGTGTCAACTTCAACTGGATCATCATCAGGATCGTCTTCGTATTCCACAACATCAGTTACAGTCCTAATTATATCCTCGTCAAATAATGTTTCATGCTTGAGATCTTCATCAGACTCAAACAACTCTTATACATCTTTTACAGGGATCTGTTCGCATCCCTCAAGCTTTTTAAATGTCTGTACAAAACAGTTTGCAGATAGATCAGACATTATAGAGTTCCGGGGGGGGGGGGGGGGATTGCACTTTGCCCATTAAAAATCAAAATCTCAAATCTTCTGGGGGGACATCTCATTGTTCCTGGGGGGAATATCCCGCCCGGGCCACACCCTGAATTCAACACTGGTGAAGGTCAACGCGCATCCATTTAGAACCGACATTTTCCTTTCTCAATTTTGCCTCCCTTCCCTCTGGATTGCACTAACCTGGGTTCCCGAGACCGTTATCCCTGAATTTTGCCTGATGTTGGGAAAAAAAAAGGCGGCCCATTAATGCGGAGTCCTGGTTAAGAGGGAGGCTACTGTAATTAATTATTTCTCATCAATGTGAAACCATTTTTTATATTACTTACCTATTTTTTTTATTTACTTGTATTGATGACTTTTAAGTTGTGTTTAATTGTTAGTTACTATCTATAAACACTGTTTTAATGAGGCCTATAGATGTCTATGAAGGTTAGAGTACCAGTTAAGCTAGAGTCCTACCTACACAACTTTTAGGTTGTGTAATATTTAAACGGAGCTTCTGACTGTAAAATAGCCTAGGAAATAGTGATGCAACGAATAGTGGTTTGGCCGAATAACCGAATATTCGGCCAAGTTACAGCCGAATATTCGGCCGCCGAATAATGAACTTAGTTTCGCCTAAAAATAAAATATAGTATGCACTATATGCACAATTCTCGTATATTTCACAATTAAAATGTATTGTTTTCTTTTAAAAAATTATTTATATATAAATTTTTAATTTTTTAAAGCATTATTTTACTCTTGAAAAAGTATTCGGCTATGTTCGGCCTAAAAATTGCCTCAATAATATAATTCAGACCCCCCCCCCCCCCCAAAAAAAAAAATTATCAGCAAAAGTTCCTCATTAGGTACTGTCCAGTTACATTTTAATAGATATTATGTGTGTTGTTGTTACATTTTAAAATAATGACAAAATTTTAAAAGTACTAGGAAACAGAAGCTTCAGCTTTCAGATGAAATAAAATAAAGAATAAGAAATCTTAATATTTTAAGAAAAACCACTGATAGAAAGGGTGAAAGGAATATCCTCTAAAATGGTGGAAAGAAATCATTGTAGACTTTATAAAGCTCACAATTAACAAAATTTTTATTTATCTTTAATTTTTTTTTCTTTGCTGTCAGCTGTGAAGCCTTTTTAGAAAGCGCGCCTCAATGTGAAGAAGTAAAAGAAATTAGTAATTTTCTTTCCCAGCCACTACTAGAAATACAACAGTGCCCTTTGGAGTGGTGGGTGAAAAATTCAGAAGACTTTCCAAACCTTTTACAATTAGCCAAAAAGTACCTTTCTGCACCAGGAAGTACCATATATAGTGAGAGATTATTTTCAGAAGCAGGTAACATTTACGAAAAAAAAAAAAAAAAAAAAAGAAATAGACTATCACCTGAGAATGCTGAATTATTATTATTTCTGCATCACAATCTACGTTTATTGAAAACATTTTAACTGTTTTTTAAGGCATTACAATGCTATTCTTGAAAAAAATATCTAAAACGTAAATGCATACTAATTAAAAGAATTTAGTATTTACATTTCTTTCATTATTTAATAAGAAATAGTAACAGACTTAAAATAATCACTTAAATTATATTTAACTTTTAAGCGTATTTTACTATAAAAAAAAAAAAAAAAAAAAAAAAAAAACACTTAAGTATTGCAACATATACGACTTAAATATCTTATGGCTGAATCCATATCAACTCAGGCAGGGGGGTTACCTTCATAGTCTCAGAAGTTTTTGAATTGAACATATGTTAAAATTTAAGAAAAAGTAAGATACTTGTATATTTTCATTTTGTCCAAAAAAATTCCTGGCCCGAGATACAGGCCGCCAAAGATGACATCCCCAGCATCCTTTCTCATTCGCGATTTTCGATAAAAATTTTAAAGTGCTCTATCTCTAGAACGGTGCAAGATATTTTGTTGTGGTTTATTTTATTTTAAAGATAATATTCTTCTGTTTAAAATGATATACCCAATTTTGAAAAATGTATTCAATTTTTCTTGTGGCAGCCTTTTGAAAAAAAAAATTTTTTTTCAAAAAAAATTTTTTTTTTGGAAATGCCAATCCCAAAAATTTTTATTTTTTTGCTGTTGATCAATACCATCGGGAACTACCTTCACTATAAAGGAGAACTTCCACTTTTGAGTTTAACAAATTTTAGAAACGTTTAAGAAATTCAGAGAAGTTTACAGGAACTGTATATATACAGTTCCAGTAAAAGTCACTGAATTTTTGCTTATTTGTACCATATTTGTAAGGATAAGCCTACTATATATCCTAAACAAGTTAGAAATTGCAATATCAAATGTGGCAAATGAGGTGCGTGCGTACTATTACTAGTTTTATAAATATTCAGATCTTGGTGCAATAAGTTACACTCTTGGGCAACAAGGGCATGATTACAAAATTTATTATGATTCTACATATTAAATTCAGTAATACGGAAGTAATATGAATTCATCTTAAAAGGACTTAATCGCCATGGCAACCTAGAATCATTACCTATCATGGTATATCATTGAATCAATTATGTATTATAGAATTTTTAAATACAATGAAGAAAACTTTTATTAATGTCCTTTATGTTTTAATTTGATTTTCAAAGCATTTGAAGTGATACATACTTTATTTTCAATACCGAACATAGTAAAACAATCTCAATAACATATACCAATTACACAGCAATACAAATTATATTAATAGAAGTTAGAGTTCAGACAGATGGGCAGACAAATCGAATCCATAAAGACTTTCAACTATGTTGGAAATTGTTAAAAGCACATAAATAGGTCGGAATTTGACTTTTAGAAATTTATGTCAATAGACGGAAGCATACTTGAATACTTTCATACAACCCTATATTTTACCTACTATCTTTATATACATGCCACTATTTAGCCAATATTTAATTAAGATTAAAACATTCTTAAAACCAGTGAAATCACACTTCCAGAGATTATCATCCATAGACAGCCATGTATCTAATTCTTTGTGTGGACCTGTATATCATTTTATCTATATTCTCCTAACATATCTTAGTATACTAAATGTAGTTCAGTGTAAAAATGCATAACTCATTTAAAAATTACCTTTAAGCTACTTTCATTCATACTCAGTAAACCCTTAAGATTTCTTTTGTGTAGCCCTGTATATGATCTACAGCATTTATGCACACAACGTAATATGGAAAAATTTAGTTAAACTTAAAAACTCAAACACAACTAAAAATGCACTTCCAGCAACACCCTTACGATTTCTTTTGTGTAGCCCTGTATATGATATACAGCCTTTATACACACAACGTAATATGGAAATATTTAATTAAACTTAAAAACTCATATCACAACTAAAAATGCACCTCTAGCAATCATTGCTAATGTACAGTATTTCCAATAAGGTAAAGTATCCGAAATCTTTTGTGTGTCCCTGTAAACACTATGCACTTTCTATGACACAGGAAGTAATTTTTTGTAAACCTCTGCAATAAAGTATATATCACTTCAAATGCTGTGAAAATCAAATTAAAACATAAAAGACATTAATAAAAGTTTTCTTCATTCTATTTAAAAATCCTATAATACATAATTGATTCAATGATATACCATGATAGGCAATGATTCTAGGCTGCCATGGCGATTAAGTCCTTTTAAGAGGGATTCATATTACTTCCGTATTACTGAATTTAATATATGGAATTACAGTAAATTTTGTATTCATGCCTTTTTGTCCAAGAGTGTAACATTTATTGCATCAAGATCTGAATATTTATAAAAACTAGTTAATACTATGCACGCACCTCATTTGCCACATTTGATATTGCAATTTCTAACTTGTTTAGGATATATAGTAGGCTTATCCTTACAAATATGATACAAATAAGCAAAAATTCAGTGACTTTTACTGGAACTGTATATATATACAGTTCCTGTAAAATTCTCTGAATTCTTTAAATGTTTCTAAAATTTGTTAAACTCAAAAGTGGAAGTTCTCCTTTACAGTGAAGATAGTTCCCAATGGTATTGATCAACAGCAAAAAAATCAAAATTTTTAGGATTGGCATTTTCGAAAAAAAAAATTTTTTTGAAAAAAAATTTTTTTTTTCAAAAGGTTGCCACAAGAAAAGTTGAATACATTTTTCAAAATTGGGTATATCATTTTAAACAGAAGAATATTATCTTTAAAATAAAAAAAACTGCAACAAAATATCTTGCACCGTTCTAGAGATAGAGCACTTTAAAATTTTTATCGAATATGGCGAATTGGAAATGGTGCCCGGGATGCCATCTTTGGCGGCTTGTATCTCGGGCCAGGAATTTTTTTAGGCAAAACCAAAATATACAAGTATCTTATTTTTTATTGAATTTTAACATATGTTCAATTCAAAAACTTCTGAGACTATGAAGGTAAGATTTTTTCTTTGGCTGCCTGAATTGACATGGATCATACCTTATACATATAATACATCTATATCTAATCAATCATATATTTATGTTCTTTATAGGTATAATTCAAAATATTATTGAAAGAAATATTTTTTTATGTAACAAGGGTTAAATGTTAAACTTCCCATTATGATAACAAAAAATTTTGAATTAGCTTGTTCAGCTGTATTAAAACAATTTTGAATAGATTAATTTTAAATTTAACAGATTATGTTAGCTTATTACAGACACTTTTTCTACTTACTGATACAGCATAAAATTTTTTAACATGATTCCTAAATTAGTCTCTTATATAAAAATGGGTAGATAAAACCCATTCGGAGTATGAAAGTTAATGGAAAAAAAAGTGTTAGTTAATTTCAAATAAAATTTTCATTATATATATGATGAATATAAATTATCAAATTAAAAAGTTATTCTGTGTAAATATAAAAACATTTATTAGTATTATTCGGCCAAGGCCGAATAATGGACTTGATATTCGGCCGAAGCCGAATATTCGGCAGACAGGCCGAATATTCGTTGCATCTCTACTAGGAAACATAGTCTTCATTTTGAAAGACCTATCCAATGATATGCCATTCAATATGGTGCGTAAAAAAAAATTTCGTCTCAACCGCCATTTTGAATTTATGAAAACAGAACTTAGCCTATAACCATCGGACTGTTAAGACGAATCGATAAAGACCTCATTCATTAAAATTCATCCAGCCGTTGGGATGTTTTGAGGGTATAAAGAAATCCACATACCCAGATACACGTCAAATACATAACCCTTCTTGGCAGTGGCAGTCAGGTAATAAACTTTATAGAAAGAAAGACTCAAAATTACTGAAAAATCATAATAAAATTAGAGAATTAATGGTAAAAAAAAAAAAAAAAACAGATATTCACAAAATCACCTAAATAAAGAAAATAAGTTGAGCTCACACACAAGAAAAAGACTTTTAAATAAAAACTAAATTTTCTGGTCTGCTGATATTTCAGACTGTCATTTATTACATTCATAAATAAGGGAAAAGAGATCCCTTATACGAAGACTCAAAATTATAATACTGAATAATCATGATAAAATTAGAGAATTAATGATAAAAAGAATTAAAATGAAAAAACAGAGAATCACAAAATCACCTAAATAGTACAAAGAAAATAAATTGAGGACACACACAAATAAGGAAAATTTTGTGTGTGTCCAAATTTCTTAATTTTCTTAACAAAAAAGGAACTTTCAAATAAAAACTAAATTTTCAGGTCTGCTGATATTTCAGACTGTCATTTATTACATTCATAAATAGGATGTAAAAAAAATGAAAAAAAAATCGGATTTTTTTAATTTAAATCAGATTTTTTTTTTTTCGTATTTTTATGCTTTTTTTTCTCCTGTGTTGAAATTCGGGATAGCTACCAATAATTGTAGGTTTCCAAAACAATTAAACCTCTAATTGTTATCATAACCTACGTTTTCAAGCTTTAATTAATTACAATTACTAATTACAGTAATTATAAAAACTGCACTCATTTGTTTAGTTAGCAGTATACAATAATGCTATATACGTTAATATTTTTCAATAATTATATAAAACCATATTAAATACTACTGATAGTTACATTTACTAAAATTATTAACAGCTGAATTTAATATTAAATTGTTAACAATGCTTAAAATTAATAATTATTTACACAATCAACTCTCTAATTAGAAAAATAATATACATTTTTATGCTTTAATTACTAAGATGATAAGTAAATGATATACACAGTAAGTAATTACAAATATAGAATTAAAAACTGCAAATAAGTATAATTTCATTAGTTAGTAGACAAATAACAAAACAAACTAGTATTATTTGCAGCTCGTTTTGCATTTGTACTCATCATATATATATATATATATATCTCCTAAATTTAAACTTACACACATGTATGTGTATGCTAATAAAAGAAAATATGAAAATGAGTTACACCCATTCATACACCTATACAGAGTAAATATAAAAATAGTTATTTCTATATCTGAAATCCTCAAAATATTAAACAGAAGCATTATTAATACTCAGTAGGGATTATTATTTTTTTTAAAAAGGTTTTGTTGTCTTTTCAATCCATAACTATTTGGTGTATATGAGTTCAGAAGTAAAAAAATAAAAATACAAACATTTATTCAACCACTACCAAAAGAAGCTCTTTCTGTGCTAAAATTTTTATACCAATTAGTTCCCTTTTCTTTTAAACTTTCTTTTATAATAGTTGTTGAACAGTTGTCATTTATTCATTCTTCTTTAGCTCCAATTTCTAAAAATTTATTATTGCAAAGAAAAGAAAATAACATAATGGCTACTTATTCTTTACTTGCAGACATTTAATATACTTGATGTGCTTATTTTATATTAAAGAATGAACAATTTGATTAGTTGAAGGAAATTATAACGTTACAAAGTATATTAGATTTAAATATAATTTTTAAATAAAATGTTTTTTATGCCAGATAAAAAACTTGTTTTTTTAGAAACATACCTACCATTACGTAATTTTTTATAAGTCTAATTTAAAAATATATATTTAAGGTTTTATTTTGTTTATTCATAAGACAAAATACCTACAGAAACTTTCCAAATTATGTTAATCTTAAGATTTTAATGCTTTTTATGTAATTTTAAACATTTAGAAAATTTATGATTCTAATCAATGATTTAAAAAAAAAAAAATCACTTGATTAAAATCACGATTTAATCGCTGATTTAAATCATTTGATTAAAATCGTAGACACCCTATTCATAAATAAGGGAAAAGAGAACTCTTATACAAAGACTCAAAATTACTCAATAAATAAAATCATCTAGAATAATATTATGTTACTTATTTACTTCAAAATTATACCTAGTACAAAATTATTATTTTAGAGAAAAAACTAAATAGGAAGCATTATCATTCTAAAAAATTACCATTTTCCCAAAACAAATTTATCAGACCAAAAAGCTACTTTGTATTTGAGCAGCAATTTTATTAGATCCTATGATAAAAAGGCTTTGTAAGGCATAGTTATTAATCAAAATGTGTGTTTAATAATTTTCTGTTCACTGTAAAATGACAGGCGATCAAACAACTAATATTTATTTTAAACAGGAAATAAAGTACTGGTGCTTATTGATCTCTTATTAAAGACTTTTCAGATATGCTCATAATTTATTGTCTTTAATAACAAACAAAAAATTAAATTGTGCAGATTAGGTTAATCACATTTTAATAAATTCTGGGAGAAATTTTTAAACCACACACACTGATTTCATATTTTGCTTTCAAGAGAAAAGAAAATATATAAATTTAAAAATGCAGGCTAATGATTTAACTGAATAAAAATACTAATATTTTTTACAATAATTTCAAGTGATTTATTTTACTTATAGTCAAAATCTGAAAAATTAAAATGCTAATTTGACATTTTAAAAAATATAAGCTAGCACAGAATATGAATTTTTTTTTCAATATTTTAAAATTGAAAGAACTAAAGAATTCTTTTGAAAAATGATTAAAATAATATATTCTTGATATTTTAAAGCACACAAATATATTTTGAATTATTTAGTACATAACAGTTAATCTTTTTTGTTTTAATCTAAAGAAAACACAAATGACAACAACTTTCTGAGAACAATTTCGGACTTTCTAATGGTCTTTTGTCAAAACATAACTAGAATCAATAATTCATAACAAAAATGCAATTCTTAAATAAAATTTGTATTAATAAAAATACCAAAAATTAATTTACTGTGATTTAGTTATTACACATTTAACCAGATTAATTATTTAATTAGATTAAGTAAATTATTTTTACCATAGTCATATTGAACAGAGGTATAAATTAAAATCAGAAAACAAAACTAATTAATAAATCCGTAAGGAGCGGCCGCTAACGATCAATGGCGTTTATACGCTAATGTAGCGACAGCGAGTAGCAGAAGCTTTCAATGAAATCATTCATAATAAATTAATCAGAAATTTATCTTTTCAAATGTCGCTAGAGGCGCTATAGTTTCAAAGCACCTTTATTTATCAGAGTAACGATATAAGGTTAGTAAAATCTGATTGGTCGAGCTGATTGGAAAGCGAACTAATCAAGGCAAAATATTGGGAAATCGTATTGCTCGTGTTACAGCGTCTAGAATACCTAGTGTGCTATCCAAACACTTGGACTTGGACGAGATATGGAGAGGAGTACCAGGAATCAGCGACTCGTACCTCCGGTACAGCGCCTAGAAGATACAGTGTGGAAAACGGCTATTCCTATAATGCTTTAAAAAGTGCTAAAAACTTGTATCCCATAAATCTCCAACAATGCTCAGCAGCAATATGCTGATACGAGCGCCATCTCGTAACTCTTTTCAATATAAACCCTGTGTTACAGCGTGGAGATCGCTTTTGATCGCTTCGGTATAGCTTTTGAACGCATCCAAAAAATTACATTTTCTTAGGTGGCGCTGCCGTCAAATTTATTGCGTGAATGCGTAGGTTTTGTTTTGGCTTTCTTTTTGTTGTAAACATTTTTAGCGCTATATATGACGTCTACAATTATTTGAAATTTATGTGAAAACACGTAAATGTATCGAAAATGATGTAAAAACGAGATTCTCATAGTTTTGTTCCCGGTTGTGTTACATAATACAAGAACAGCAAACATGTTTATTTTCGGTGTACCTAAAAATCAGTAGGTTTTGTTTTGGTTCTCTTTTTGTTATAAACACTTTTAGCGTTATGTATACCGTCTACAAATATTGCAAATTTATGTGAAAATATGTAAAATTTATCGAAAATGATGTAAAAACGAGATTATCATTGTTTTGTTCCGGGCTGTGTTACGCAATACAAGAACAGCAAGCTGTCTATTTTCGGTGTACCTAAAAATCAAAATCTTTTTGAAAAATAGAAAAAAAATTAACTAATATAATTAACTAATAACTAGTATGTTGTGGCCATCACAAAACTTTCTTCTATATAAATCACGTCAATTAAATCATTTAAATAGTACAAAAAATTACATTAATTTAGCACCCATTCACATAGGCGTAGCGTCGGGGGGGGCACGTGCCCCCCCCAACCTTCTGTACCCCGGGCGCCAGAACAGAAAGCGTAGGGGCGCCAAATGAAGATTTTTTTGTCTTTACATACAAAAATGTATATGTATATATATCGAATTTGCATAAAAATGTCTCGCAGCCGGAAAATCCAAAAGGAAAACTGAACCAAATGCATTAAAATTTACAAATATATAAAAAGATTCATCTATAATAGAAGACTGCAAATAGGAGAACCACTAACATTTTCCAAGGCCAATAGGTCAGTCCCTACTCCTCTCTTTTGTGTAAAACTGTCCCTCGCCGATAACCGATATCCTGGGGGAGGAGGGTGCAGAGTCATGTGCCCGGACATCAGAACGAAAGGCGAAAAGGGCGCCAAATGAAGATTTTGTTTGAATGTGACTTTTCTGTTGAAAAGATTCCATGAAGACTATTTTATTCTTTTTGGAGCTTTCTTTTTTCCCGTCTTGCTATGGGCGCGACGTCAAATGATTGTCCGGTGCAATAAAATCAAACGGAAGAATGAGTCAGGGTTTGAAACTATGGGGGGGGGGGGGGGGGGGCTGAGAGAGCATGTGTTCTGGGCGCCTCGCGCAGGGAACGTCAGATGAAAATTTGGTTTGCCTTTTTATACAATATATATATATGCGTGCGAAATTTGTGTAAAAAATATTTTCTACCCGAAAAGTCAAAAAGAAAAGCTTAGTACAGTGCATTAAAAATGTCAAATAGATAAAAAGATTCGCGTACAAGACAGCAAATGAATAACCCCATTCTTTTTCTTATAATTACTTTTTTACATGCATATCACCATATCTGTCCTTAGAGGAGGCGAGGTAAGGTGACCGACTGGGACAATAAAAACCAAGCGGTCGAAAATTCACAAAATAAGTAAAAACTTAATAATTTTGTTGTTGTTGTTGTTTTGAGTCAGACATAAATTTGAAAATTAGCATTAAGTTCATGAAAGTATCTAGACATATCAGCCTATAAATAAGAAGAGTGGTATAAGTGATAATTCGGAAAAACTGATAGTACAGGAAGATATTTTACAAAACTAGAATTCATTTTTATACCTACAGTAAATCCTGGTTTTTAGTTCCTAAAACAATGTGACTCATATTACTATGACATTAAAGTGCCCAATTGCAATAATTTGTAATGCTACAACAACAGTAAAATCTCGAAAATGAAATCCGTCTATAATGGAATCGTGTCTTAAATGAAAAAACTACATGGTTCCAACAGAAAGAATACCAACAGTTATACCTCCTAAGACGAAAACCTGTATAAAGCGGAATTATTTCCGCTTCCTTTCAATTTTTTCCCCAGGTTTTAATAAATAAATATTTGATAAAGCTGGTTATATATTTCAATATGTATTTTATTGTTACACATTTTAAATTTAAAAATAAATCCGCTACTAGAAACTTTCGTAAATTTCTTTTTGTAAATTTACTTTGCAGAGGAAGGGGGGGGGCGCCAAAATCGACGTTTTCACCTGGTGAAAATATAGCTAGTTTCGGCCCTGGTAGGAGTGCACAAAGTAAAATGTTTTAGTAAATCCTTTTAAAAGAAAAAAAAAAGAGTATAGCATTTCCAGTGGTACAGTAAAAAAATCTCTCACAGGGCGCCATCATGGCTAATAAAGTCTCCACAGCCTTTATCCCCCCCCTCCCCCAAAAAATGATTTTTTCTCTTCTTTTTGCCATTTCTAGGCGTTTTGCCACCCTAGGCGGAAATTGTAAAATGCAGCTCTGTTCCTTTTGCTGCAATTATTTTTTGCATTACTTTTTGTGCATTACTTTTGGGGCAATTGTTTTTTGCAACCAACCAAATCCAGTCTTAGAGAGAGGAGGCGAGCTTGGGCGGCTGCCCGTAATTAAAAAAAAACTCACCCAGGGCGCCATCAGCCGCCCCTGCTTTTACCTTCCCAAATTACATTTCTCGTCTTTTTGCCATTTCTAGGTAGGTGACAACTGAAAAATGTCGCCCATGCCTTTTACTAAAATTACTTTTTTTTGCATGCAGATCCGGTCTCAAAGGGCGCGAGGTCGAGCAACTGTCAACGAGTAAAAACTAAGGGTTGAAATATATGCAAGATAGAACAGTAACACCACTTTTTAATGTTTTTTAAAGAATATAGCCCGGGCCGAAACTAGGGGGGGGTGCAGAGGGGGCATATGCCCCAGGTGCCAGAACAAAGGTGAAGGGGGCGCCAAATGAATCGTTTGTCGATTCCTACAAAAATGTGCATTATATGAAATGCAAAGAAACTCGCAAGCTAATGTTAAACTAAGGGAGCGTTCTTTTGAAATTTCTCGTTTGGATTTTAATATTTTAAAATTATTTTTTTTCTTAGGATAGTTTAGATTGACCTTTAGCGTTGTCATACTTTTAAGTTTTGAAACAAATACTGGAAGTGAAGGTAACTTTATAAAAATAATCTGCAACCAAAATCTAAAAAGTAAACTCTAATCCGGTTAGAATTTAACCTCAGCTTTTCTAAGCAAAGAAAAAAATCATTTAAAACTATTAATATGCAAGCGAGAAAATTTAAAAAGATCGCTCCCATAGGTTTAGCATTAGCGTTCCAGTTTCTTCGCGTGACTTGTGTAGGCTCTTAACGCTCAAGCTAATGTTAATCCCACGGGAGCGTCGTTTACATATTTCTTGCTCTAATTTTAATTATTTAATTATTTTTTATGAATTTTATTTATTTATTTTGCACAGGGTACCGGAGGTCAATAATATTTATTGTGCGTGAGGAGATGAAGGGAAGGGGTGGTCGCCAAAATCCATGTTTTCCCCTGGCGCAGAAAAAGGCTAGTTTCATCCCTGAACGTACGATTGATATTAAGGTTGTACTTATTGTGCAAATTATTAAAAACCTTCATTTGTCACTGTTTTAAAAGTATATGTGATTGTGTATTATACATGGGATTTTCAGATAAATTAATGTGAAATTTATATTCATATATTTTAGGATTGTGATTTATTGAGACTTTTACAAAAACGATAAATGGCAGTGATTTTCAATTGCTTTTTTTTTTTTTTTAAGATGCAATCAAATTTAAAACTTTTTAGTATGTAGCATTTCACCCACTCTCTCCTCCCTAAAAACGAAAACGCTTTAGTTCTCAACCATTAATACGGTGCTGGTCAATCATTGATATTTGGTCAGTAGTTGTAATTTGATCGATAGAAGGAAAATTTTCCCCAACTGCAAAGCTGGTGTCCAGTCACCCAAGTAGTTTAATTTCAGTGAGTAACACAAGGTGGTCACACAAAGAACTTCTTTGACCTCTGAACTTGTGTTTCCCTCTTGTGCAAAGTGAGATAATAGGAGCGTCTCTACCTAACCCCTCTCCATACTCCTACACACACTTGGCTTGGTATGATCTGGTCATTTGTGGGAATGTACGCGTAGTTAAATGTTTTTATTACTATTTTTTAAACAGATCAGGATTGAATGAGCCACACAAAAAACAAACGCGATAAAAAACAGGAAATTTTTATGGAGAACTCAATAACAAGCGATGTCATGAAGCACACCATGATTCTAAATTCATTCAAGTCTGGCTTCAAAAGGACGAAAATGGAATAGAAGGTAAGAACATACAGAATTGTTTGTTTTATTAAATTAATAACGTTTTCAGAAAAAACAAAAATCTTCACTCAAAAATGTGATTATTTTTGACACATTCATAAACTCATTTCTATTCCTATTTGCCTGAAAATTACAGAACAGCATTCAGGTGCTTAAGAATTGAGTAGCGTTCTCCCTTTTCTTAACGTTTTTTTCTAATTCGAAGCAGCTTGATTTAAAGCGGATTACTAAATGGATCCGTCTTGTAATTGTCAGCCTTTGAATTCGGAAATCAAAAGTCCAACTTTGATGTTATTTTATTTTTAAAAAATCGGAGTTTTTTGGAAAAAAAACCTTTATTCTACTTCATAAAAGCATCTCAAATGTAGGGCTGCCACTGCCAAATGACACTGAAAATAGTAGCTTTAGTAGCCTCCAACGAAAAAAAATATTAGTATTTCTTCGATAATAGTAGCCAAAATACTCGCATACCCACTTTAAAAAAAGGAAGAAAAATTCTATCCATAACAATGAAAGGACTTTATATGTCCACATTTTATGCTTCTGCTCAAATCAGTGATAAAGAATAGAGTGATTTCTTCAAATGAGAATGCAAGTAATCCAGAAAATAAGGCCCTAATGTTTCAGTTACGAAGTAACTTGGTTCTTCCACAATAAAAATTATGTACAGCACCTGGAAACATAGCAGTAAAAACTTCTTGCAGATCATCCAGGTAACTACTTTCCATTAGGCCTTTCATTTCAAGAGTTTCTTGGAGAGAAGGAAGAAAAGTTTTATTTGAGGGGCAGGGTTAGAAATAACGTGTGGGATATCGCAAATCCCGCATAATAAAAATATTTGTTTGGATGGAATCTTCCAAATTTATTTCTTGAACAGACATATGATTCGTATGCGATTTTTTTTTAATTTCGTGAAAGCCACGATTTTTTTTTCTTCGAGAAATCCACAAAATCAATTCATCAAACAGTCGCGAATTTCGCCATTCGGTAACGAAAAAAAAAATCGCCGATATCAACAATTGGCCTTAGGAAAAAAGAAGTTTTCCATCAGTCGCGAAAAAAAAACTTGTAAATTTCGCCAAAAGACTACGGAAAGAAAATCGAAAATTTTGTCAAACTGTCGCGAACAGAAAAAAAAATTACACCCGCGAATTTGGTCAAATAGTCGCGCAAAAAATCAAGAATTTCCTCAGTCAGTCGACAAAAGGAAAGATCGTTTAAAAGAATCGCGAATTTCGTCAAAAATCCCTGAAACAAATACCGAATATCATTTTCGTCAACCGGTCATAGAAAAATTCACGAAATTTGGCAAGGGATCGTGTAAAGAAAATCGTGAATTCCACGAAAAAAATGCGAATTTTGGTAATTCGTCGGGGAAAAAAATCGCGAATCTCCTTAAACGCCCATGGAAAAATATCTTGAATTTTATCAAAGGTTGTGGAAACAAATGGCGATTTTCGTCCTTCGGTCACGGACAAATCATCACAAATTTCGTCAAAAGAATATACAAAATATTACGAATTTCGTCAAACGATGAAGAGAAAAAAATTGCAAATTTCGTCAAATGGTCGCGAACAAAAAGACGGCAGGTGTAATTCTGGGTTAAAAAAAAAAATCTGGAATTCACAGCAAATTTTCTAAAAAGTTACAGCAGAGGGAGGGAAAGGGGTGGAAATCGCCTCCCGGCGCCAATTATGTGTTTTTTCCGAAATCCTTTGACGAAATTCGTATTTCCTGCGATCCTTTGATAAAATTTGCGATCCCTTTGTGAAATTTGTATTTTTCTCGCGATTCCTAGACGAAGTTTGCGTTTTTTGCGATCCCTCGAAGAAATTCGCGTTTTTTGCGATCCCTTGAAAAAATTCGCTTTTTCTGCGATCTTTTAAAGAAATTGGCGAATTTTTTCTGTGAACGTTTGTCGAAATTGATTTTTTCGGCGATCATTTGCCGAAATTCGCGATATTTTATTTTACCGAATTTTTAAAATTTTCGGAACCGGATGCCTTAAATTTTCGGAAAATTCAGAACAGAATCATCCCTGAAAAGACACGAATTTGATCAAATATTCGCGTAAATAATCGAGAATTTAAACAAATGATTGCACAAAAAATCAAGGATTTCGTAAGTTGGTTTTGAAAAGAAAATCACGAATTTAGATAAACTATTGTGGGAAAGAATCGCGAATTTGTCAAATGATATCTGAAACAAACAGCGAATACCATCAATCGATCACGGAAAAAATATATATCGTGAATTTCGACAAGTGGTGGCGGAAAAAAAATCAATTTCGTCAATCTGTAGTAGAAAAATCTGCAAAATTTGGCAAAGGATCGCGGAAAAAATCGCAAAATCTCCTTCAACGATAGTATAAAAAGATCTTGGAAATAAATAGTTATTTTCGTCAGTGGTTTAGGGGGGGGGGGGGGGGAATCCCGAATTTTGGAATTCGTCGTGGAAAAAATCGCGAATCTCCTCAAACAACCGTTGAAAAAGTGCGTTTGGGAAGATGACTTTACAGGCGCTTTGAAGAAAAAGACCGAATATTTTCAGTAAAAATAGTCGCTGAATCCGAAAAAAGTCGCCTACTGCTTTCTTGAAATAGTCACTTTTTAAAAGTTTTCGCCCTAAAATAGTCGCCATAGCCGCCGGATGCTGAAAATAGTCGCTAGGTATAGCATTTTAGTAGCAAGTGGCAGCCCTGCAATTGCATATTAAGAAAAATTGGAATTTTTGAGAAATTGAGTCGGGCCAGACCAGGCCTGAATTAATTGATTTTTTTTTATGGGCCGAGCTTGTTTTCAATGATTTTTTTACGAACCGCGCCTGACCATAAACTGTGAAAATATAAACGGGCCGGGCTCGGGTGGAACTTTTAATTTTCACGCCGGCCTGGAAACTGTGGCCCGTACAGACCTCTAGTGTTCCCCCCAGGGTCGTGCAAAGAGGGGGCTAAAGGACCGGTCGCCCCAGGCGCAAAATTTATGCTGCGAACCACGGTTTTATTTGTTTATTTATTCAGTTTTTGTCCGCCGATCATTTTCAGGGGAATTTCTTTTTTCTTTCTTGATCCTTTTTTTTTCCTGTCGCAAAACATCATGAACTCTCTAACAAATAATTGCAATTTTCTCTTATGTTATTTAGTTGGTCTGAATTTCTAAATTAAAATTAAACATTTTAAAGTTCCAAAATAAACGCGAAATATTTATTCATATTATAAATATTATAGAATTTATTTATGTTTCTGCACTTTATCAATTTTATTACACCCATTACAAAGAGAAAGATTTTTTTTATTGGGGGGGGGGGGGGCGCAAAATTGAAAATTCGTTAAGGGCGCAGTTCTCACGGCTTTGGTGCCCCCCCAAAATTTCTGGCCACGCTACGCCTATGCCCATTCATATCAAAGTATATCTGAATTTGAAGTTTGATGAAAATTCGTGCCTTAGTTCTTGAGATAGAGCTATAGCGGAAAGCCTGAAAAATGTAGCATAGCAGCGCCACCTGTTGAGGGATTTACACCAATACATAAACAACAATAATTGATATCCAGGTGTACATGGATCTGAAGTTCTTTGAAAATCCAAGCATTAGTTCTTGAGATAGAGCTATTGCGGAAATCACAAAAACAGCATAGCAGCGCCACCTATTGAGCGATTTACACCAAACTGTATAAAATGTCAATTCATGTCAAGAACTAACTGATTCTAAAGTTTGATGAAAATTCGTGCATTAGTTCTTGTGATACACCTATAGTGGGAATTCTGAAAAATACAGCATAGTAGCGCCACCTGTTGAGCGATTTATACCAAAATGTCAATTCATGTCAAGGATTAACTGATTCTGAAGTGTGGTGAAAATTATTGCATTAGTTCTTGAAATACAGCTAAAATGGGAATTCTGAAAAGTGCAGTATAGCAGCGCCACCTGTTGAGCGATTTGCGCCAAAACACAAACAGCACTAATTCATATCAAAGTATACTTGAATCTGAAGTTTGATGAAAATCTAAGCATTAGTTGTTGAGATAGAGCTATTGCGGAAATCGTAAAAACTGCAGTATAGCAGCGCCGCCTATTGAGCGATTTACACCAAAATGTACAAAACTTCAATTCATGTCAAGGACTAACCGAATCTTAAGTTTGATGAAAATTCGTGCATTAGTTCTGGAGATTGAGCTATTGCGGAAATCGTGAAAAACGCTGCATAGCAGCGCCACCCATTGAGCGATTTGCACCAAAACACAAACAGCACTAATTCATATCAAAGTATACTTGAATCTGATGTTTGATGAAAATCTAAGCATTAGTTCTTGAGATAGAACTATTGCGAAAATCATAAAAAATGCAGTATAGCAGCGCCGCCTATTGAGCGATTTACACCAAAATGTACAAAACTTCAACTCATGTCAAGGACTAACCGAATCTTAAGTTTGATGGAAATCCGTGCATTAGTTCTGTAGATTGAGCTATTGCGGAAATGGTGAAAAAGGCTGCATAGCAGCGCCACCTGTTGAGCGATTTACTTCAAAACCTAATCAGCACCAATTTATATCAGGGACTAACTGAATATAATTTTTTATTAAATTCCGTGCATTAGTTCTTGAGATAGAGCGCCCACAAAATTTGTGTCACATACAGACAGACTCACAGACAGACATTTTGTAAAAACATATTTTTTGAAATCTCTGACCCCTAAAACGTGTAAATCCATCGAAAACCGAAAGTCAAAAATTTTCACGAATCCAATACTTTCTTCTTGTAAAGATAGAAGAAAGTAAAAATTTACTAATATAAACAAAGATATATTTAATAAAAGAGCTTATTCAAAATGCAAACGATAAAATTACCTCATATCATTTATATACATAAGCATAAATTATTTTTTATAATTTCAACATATACAGTGGAACCCGGTTAAGACGCGTTTCAAGGGAGTGGACAAAAGTCGCGTATTACGCGGGATCGCGTATTAAACGTGATTTGTTTAATGTTGCAGAAACTGTGCTTATTTACACATCTAATCGTCTAAATGAACTTTAGGGCTTTCGGATAGATGTTTACGGTTGAAAATTTTATCTTTTAGGTATATTTAGATTGAAATTTAATTGTATTAAATTTTAACTCATTATTATTTTTTTAGGGACGACTAAGAATAACTGATGAAAATAAAAATAAAATGAATTTAAACGGCTTTAATGTAGATTAATACGTTACAACCAAAAATAAAAAAAATAATTTCAAGCTAGACTAATTTACAACCAAAAATAAAAAAAAATAATTTCAAGCTAGCCTATTTTTAGGTAGATTTCGTATGACATACTACCTATTGGCGTCGTTCCTATGTTGGAATGTCTGAAAAATTTTCTCAGATCTACACCGATCATGACCCCTAGAGCCCAAAACCACCCTCAGTAAAAAACTTTATCTATTTATCTATCTATATATATATATATATATATCACTTTCTTCCGGACACGATAACTTCCACAATTCTGCACCTATCTCTTCCAAACTGATACATAAAATCAAGGGGCATAAAATCTCGGTCAAGTTCGTGAATGGGCAAAATCGGACCAAGGGGATGGAAATAGGGAGGGGTTTTGTGAAAACCGAAAACCCCCCATAACTTCTTACTTTTTGTACATATCAAATCAGTTTAAAGTTTTTATTACTTCTAAAAATAGGGCCAAAAATTTATGTATCACAGATTTTTGATAAAGTTAAAAATGGGTTCAAGGGGCGCAAAAAATAGGGTTTTTGGGAGAAAAAAATTCATAACTTCGTCAATTCTCAAGATATCAAATCCAATTAATTTTATCATGAATCTCCTTAACATTATCTACAACTTTTATATTCACAAGTTTTTGATAGGACCCATTCGTATCGCAAAAAAAAATTAAAAACGAAAACACGTTTGAAGATGAAAAAAATCCATAACTCCGTCAATTCAAAAGATATAAAATCCCCATGAATTTATCATATATCTTCTTAATATTGTCTACAACATCTATATAGACAAGTTTTGGATAGGACCAATTCTTACAGCAAAAACAAATTAAAAATACATAGCGGTTGAAGAAAAAAATTATCTTAGTAAGGGTGTATTCAAATCCAAACTGCTTATTTTCTGACTCATTTTACAATTCATTTTTGCTCTCAAAGGCTTCCAATTGGTACCTTTTCTTACTCGGAAACTATATAATGTACTGTAATGGTCAATTTTTTGATAGAGGTAGAATATATTTTAAAACATGCTGTCAAAGTGAGCCTTTTGAACCGAATTTTCCGATGCGGATTGTGTTGGAAAAATCATCGTATTAAGGGAGTATTCAAATCCAAACTGCTTATTTTCTGACTCATTTTTAAATTCATTTTTGCTCTCAAACGCATCCAATTGGTAGATTCGCTAATTCAGAAACTATATAATGAACCGTAATGATCGATTTTTTGACAGAGACAGAATATATTTCAAAAAATGATGTCAAAGTGGGCATTTTGAACGGAATTTCCCGAAGCGATTGTGTTAGAAACGAAAAATATTGTCTTATTGAGAAAATAATTGTTTATATATCAAGTTTTAATTAATTGAACGAAAATTAAAAACACAGGTCGCTTATAAATTTCTTCAAAAATCACGTCAAAAACTTTAATATTTTTCCTATTAAAAATGAATCTGGAGTTATGCCAGAAAATTTCAAGTTGTTGAGCATGGAAAAGTATTTTTTTGAATACCGCCCTAACATGATTCTGATAAAACCAGTTATTATATAAAAATGAAATAAAAACTCGTCAAAAGCGGCCAGATAAAATTGTTAAAGTAGGTTTTATCTCTAATCATGATTTGGTTTTTGTTTGTGAAATTAGTATACCTAACTTCGAAATCTACCTCCGCCTGTAGGCCGGGCCGGCAGGGATTTTATTTATTTATTTATTTTTATTTTTATTTTTTATTTATTTATTTATTTTTTTTTTTTTTGCAGAGGTAAAAAATTTAAAATATTAAACTTTTGAAAGCACAACCCAGTTGTTAAAATCATATTTAGTACTTGTGATAATGAGTGCCATTATAATCTATCCTTTTCATTATAAAAGAAAATTACCTTTATTAATCTTTTTGTAAAAAATATTGTTAGCATAGCAAAAAGAAAAGAAAACATAAAATAATTAAACAACCTCAGTCGTATTTATTTAATCTTTACGAGTTTCTTTTTTCTTACCCGACTGCCAAGAAAGGTTATGTGTTTCACGCGTAAATCTGGGTAAGTGGATTTCTTTATACCCTCGAAACATCCGAACGGCTGGATGGATTTTAATGAATGAGGTCTCCATCGATTCGTCTTAACCGTCAGATGGTTATAGGCTAGGTTTTGCTGTTATAAAATAAAAAATGGCGATAGAGACTAAAAAAAAATTTACGCTCCATATTGAATGGCATAACATTGGATAGGTCTTTCAAAATGAAGACGATGTTTCACTGACTATTTTACAGTCAGAAGCTCCGTTTAAATATTACACAACCTCGAAGTTGTGTAGGTAGGATCTCTAGCTTTACTGCAACTCTAACCTTCATAGACATCTATAGGCCTCATCAAAACAGTGTTTATAGGTAGGAACTAACAATTAAACACAACTTAAAAGTAATCAATACAAGTAAATAAAAAAATAGGTACGTAATATAAAAAAAAAATAGTTTCACATTGAAGAGAAATAATTAATTAGTTCGTTTTTACACAGTCGGGTTTTTTTAATTTATTTTTATTTACCTTTAATATGCATTATAAAACACATTAGGTATATAACTTACATTTAAAACCTCACTAACGATAGGTATAATCATCTTTAATCCTAATTTTATGGCATATCTGAGTAACCTGAATTCGTCTTTCTCTACAGTGAAAACATACACGAAGCGAAAAACACAGAAAGTTAGGACGCGGGATCAAAGAATTCCAGTGTTTCTAATTTACCGGGTTTTTTAAAATTCAAACATCTACCGCTATTTCCGATTAGTAATGTTCGCCTTAGTTAATCTGTTATTAAATAAAGTAAATATTACTATTTGAAGTCGCTGTTTTTCAATTTAATATAAAAAATCTGATAAATTGTCAGTACTGGAAAGCAGACAAGGAATTCGCATCTTGATCAATGAATTCGCGTCTTAAGCGTGATTTTTTGCCTTAAAGGACCAGAAATCTCTCGCGTATTAAGCGGGATCGCGTATTAACCGTTCGCGTATTAAACGTGATATTTTTGCATTAGCCTTATAGGCGATGTTCAAGGGATCGGAAAAAATCCGCGTATTAAGCGGGATCGCGTATTAACCGTGAGCGTCTTAACCGGGTTCCACTGTATATAAAAAAATACTTGTACTATAATAAATCTATAGGATAAAAAAATATATATAAAAAAAATAGTATGCACGGCGATCGCATGAAATATTAAATCGGTTTATAACAGAACAATCTGAAAATAAAGTGTGTCTGCAATTCGTACAAATGTGAATGCATATAAAATATATGCCTGAATTTTCGTTCATTCTTAATACATCGCATATTAGAAGCTAATTTTTTTTTTTACTCTGTTTTTCAAAAAAATTATCTTTCAAAAAATAAGTTTTCCGCATCAAAAGTATCTAATACACAAAGGATTTATATGCATTCGTTGCAATGAACTTGATCTTAGCGCCCTCTGGCGAAATTGTAATTTTTTGGATACGGTTTCACTTGTTGATTTCCACACTATATACTTCTAGACACTGTACCTGTGTTTTCAAAAATTATAGAATGTTAAGTATCGGAAACTGTAAATATAAGATATTTTAGTCTGTTATAAGCTAATTTAGTTAAGGAATGACGTGAAATAGGTTAAAGAGTCTCTTTTAGAATGACTATCGTTTTTAAATCACTACGATGGCGCTACGATCGACATCTTATTATTCAGCATCGTTATACATTTATGGGATTCAATTTTTTAGCACTATTTTGTAGCCGTTTCCACACTGTATCTTCTAGGCGCTGTACCTCCGGTAGTAACCTGTGGTAGAAACATTCAAACCATAGCCAATGTCCAGAACATCTGGAAACGCGTAAAGGAAAAGGTCCCCAATATAAATATATATATTTTTTTAAAATGGCCATTTAAAGACACCAAACAAAAAGATATAAAAATACAAAAATAAAAGTTAATGAAGTTAAATAGGATTAATAGAAGATATTTAAAAGCAATAATTACAAATAAGAATAAAAACAAAATTTACAAGAAGTTAAGTAGTGAGCAACCAGGGAAAAAAACCCTATCAAAGCGACAGTAGTGGCCTAACCAGGGTCGATACCATAGACTTCTCATATAACTGGACTCAGAAATAGCAACCCTTTCTTGACGCCGGGATCACTACCCACCGTCACGTGATGGTGGGCAGAGAAAACGCGCCAAACCGGTTTTTCTCCTCTGGTTCCCGCTGAAACTTTCTTGCGTCGGGCGTTTCTCTCGCATAAATCAAATCCGACAGTTGCCAATAAGGTGATCACCGCCAAAAAAGACAATCTTTTGGCGATGAAAGCGGAAACATGTGTGCCTCAAGTTCTGACCGAAATCTTGAACTTGAAGGGTGGTGGGGGTTGAGGCCTAAAGCTACACGGCTGTAGCCTCGAATGATCCACAACATCACAAACCAAAACACGGAAACCCCACCTGGGGAAGATACAGACCAACTAAAAACGATCAATACTAAAAAGGTACCTCATCGTAGCCATACGAAAATTATCGGACGAAGCAAACTTGCTCACAAACCAATCAAAAGAACCAAAATACCCACTATTCAAAACACTCTTATCCCAGCAATGCCTGCGATGAGCGTGATACCTGGAGCATGTGAACAGAATGTGATCCAGGGAGTCCGTGACACCACATGTACTACACCTACCATCATCAAGCAAGTTGAACCTCGCCAGCATACCAGGAGTAATCAACATCCGACAAAGAAGTCGGGTAATCAAGACGTCTTCCCTTCTGTTCCGATCCCATATCGAAGAATTCTTAATAGAAGGAATGTCACCATGTGAGGTACTGTATTTACTATTCCTATATGACTGATTAAAACATCCCCACACATCCTGCTTATAAGCATGGCTGATGTCCTCAGGAGAGATCCAATCTAACAAAACATCAGAAAAGGTCGCGCCTTTAGCAAGGCTGTCAGCTTTCTCATTTAAAGGGATTCCCCGGTGCCCCGGAACCCAATAGAGGTGAATGTTCGAGGCAAACCCTGCAACCCTACTGATCTTATTATGAAGCCAGATAATGACAGTTGGAGACTTTAAATTAACAGACTGTAAAGCAGATAGAACTGACAGGCTGTCGGTAAGAACGACGCTTTGCATCCGCTGGTGGGCCAGCTCGTCCAGCGCTGTGCCGATCGCCAAGGCTTCTGCTGTAAAAATTGAGTTGGCTGAGTGGACTCTGTACACAAAATGGTTCGTTGAGGAGCAACCTGCTATTGAGGTAAAGGAATCCGTTTTTGATTCATCCGTACCAATGATGTTCCAAGAGTTAGAGTAATCCTGAATAAAATCAGCAAAATACTGCGGAACCATACTCGCATCCAGGTTAGTGCTTTGGAAAGGGAGACCCCCAGTGACAAACCTGACAGCCTCCATGTTCATGGGAAGGGGAATTTGAAACCGAAGAAGGTGGTCTGGTGTACTGCCAAGCTTTCCGAGCCAATCTGCAACATAATGAATATCTGTAACCAACGGTTCCTGTCCGTCTCCCCGGATGTCCCCGAGCGGAGACCAACTTCCCAGTGATAGGTGCTTTAGCCAGAAACTGACCGCAAGACAGCCAATTCTATCAGTCATGGGGATAGCGCCCGCGTGTTTCCATACGATGATGTTCGGTGTCCACTTCGGGAGACCCAAAGCAATTCTGATGGCACTGGTTTGAATGACCTCCAACTTTTGAAAAATTGAGTTGCATGCCGATTTGAGTATCGCTGCCCCGTACTCGATACCGCTTCGAATCGAAGAGAAGGCCAGAGTGAGCAGATGGTGGTACCTTGCCCCATACCGTTTGTGGGCCAGTGCCTTGAGGATGTTAAGCTTGCTGAACGCCTTCTTCCTAAGGTACTCTATGTGTCTCCGAAAGCCACCACGGCGAGCAAAGTAGAAGTCCAAGAATTTAAGCTCTGAGCACCACTCTATTAATCCACCATTAATGCTGAATTCATAATCGCACTCTAAGAGACGTCTCGACAGGTTGATTGCATGGCACTTGTCCGGTCTGATTGATAACTTCCAATAAGAGCACCATTGGGAAATAAGCCGGAGCGCTTCATGTAACTTATCTCTGCAGCTGTCCAGGGAGCTATCCTCACAGTAGATAAAAATATCATCCGCGTAGATTAAAAATTTTACACCGAGGAACTCTAAGACCTCAAAGAAATCAGACATATAAATGGTAAAAAGAATCGGGCTAAGGACCGCCCCTTGCGGGACGCCTTTCCCAATACCTCTTGAAGTCGACGTAACGTTCCTCCATCGGACCTTTATGGGCCTCTCTGAGAGGAAATTGTGGAGCCAACGAAGAGTTCTCCCAGTAATGCCGATTTGAGAACATTTGTATATTAAACCGTCAATGTACACTGAGTCGTAGGCGGCCTGGATATCAAGGGAGATGCTAAGGATGTACTTCTTCTCTCTCCGAGCATTAGTAATGTCATGATGAAGCCTGATTAAGGTAGCATGACTATCCTGAAACGGCTGGAACCCAAAATGCCGGCTGTCAAGAATTTTTTTTCTAACAAGTAATGATTAATCCGGTTGGCGATCATCCTCTCGCAAATCTTGCACGCAACTGCAGTCAATGCAATCGGCCGGTAGGAAGCAACCAGTTTCTTTGATTTGCCTGGCTTAAGGATGGGCAGGATAACAGCAGAGACCCAGTCAGGAGGAATGTCGCCCGTAAGCCATATATCATTATACATGCCAAGCAGGCTGTTCAAGGACCGGTCACCCAAGCCCTTGAACAGAGCAGCGCTGATCTTATCCTCTCCCGGGGAGGTGGTTTTGGTACGGCGGATGGCGTCTTTGAGCTCAGCAAGAGAGAACGGGTTATTAAGGTTGGACTCGCTGTCAGAGCCATAAGTTAAAGGTATTGGTTCATGGACACAATCCTCGCCAAAATGGTCGGCAAAAAGTTCTGCTTGAGACGCCGCATCAGAGCTGGACATACCATCAACTTGAAGGGTAAGGTGAGCATCAATCAGGGAGCTGGACCTACTTGAAATTTTCCGGAAGACTTTGTGCAATAATCTGGGGTCTTTTGCGTCTCTACAGACAGCATCCCAAAAGTGATGTTTAGACTCCTTGATCACTTGACGGAGCTTAGCAGAGGTCCTTTTGAATTTAACCCAATACTCACTGGAGGCCAGGGTACGAGCTTTCCTCAGAAAAAATAACTTTTGCTTTCGTAGATTACTGCAACGAGAGTTCCACCAGGCCGGGAGGGTCTTCTGTGACTTGTTATGAGTGGTGCTATGCTTCTCCATCGCACTCTGAACCATCTGCCGAAATGAGTCATAGTTAACATTAGAAACTGAGGGAAGCTTGTTATCGATCTCTCGACAGATATTTGGCCATTTATAAAGAACGGGCTTATTATGGGAGCCTGTATTAATATCCGCAGATATGATGATTGGGAAGTGGTCACTGTCAAAGAGGTCCTCATCCACCTGTATGGCAGTCTTCGAGAAAATATCCAAAGAGCAAATAGACATATCTATCAAGGAACAAGAGCCACTTGGGGCGACATGGGTAGGAGTATCTATATTCATCATACAGTACGAATTGTTTGCCATCCAGTCAATGAACGCTTCACCGTCACGCGAGGACACCAGGGAACCCCACAGGCGATGATGAAGATTAAAGTCTCCAAGTATGAGAGAAGACCCAGAGATGTACTGCGTCACTTTGGCTAAATCCTCGACCACTGAGCCCGAAGAGGAGTAGAGATTGATGATATTAAGAGACATGTTACCAAAAAACACCTGAATGCCCAAGACCTCATTAGAGAAGTTTAGGGAACCAAGGTCAAGACGATTTGAAGACCAAGTAGCCTTAACCGCAATCATCAGGCCACCCCCCGGGCGACCCATTCTGTCCAAACGATAAATTATTTTCCCAGGAATATCAACAGACTTTTCAGGGGTAAGGAAGGTCTCCTGAAGGACCAGGATATCAGCAGTAGAGAAGGGGGGGAAATAAAACCAGGGGAGCTTGTTTAACAGGCTGCGGCAATTCCATTGTAAAATAGTTATCCCCATCAAAAACAGCAAACCAGAAACAAAGACAAAACAGACGCAACAAGTGAGACAAAAATAACAAGAACCAGATAACAAAAACAAACTGCCCCTAGCAGAGAACAATCCAAAAGCATATCAAACAATAAAAACAATTTTTTTTTCTTTTTTTAGGTCATGTGTCCTTGAGTCTTCGCATGCTTGTTAGGCCTATTACGCCTTTCCGGCGACTTGTCGCTCATTTTTGCAAAACAGTTCATAATGGTACTGCTTAGAGAAGCTATTGCTTCGACAATTTTCTCCGAGTGACTGGAGATATGGTCGATTATAATTTTTAACATCTTGTTTGTACGAACTTCAAATGCTTTTTGTAACTGATCCAGATCAGTTGTCTGTTTACTAGTAATAGTCGCGTAGGATTTTTGTTCAGGTTTATGCGTAAACTTCCGACGTGCTTCGATAAAAGTTAATAAGTTTCTAGATTTAAATTCTAACAGTTCAGCCTCTTTAAGTCGAGCCGAACACTGATTATAGTCTGATCTGTGTTCAGACTCGCAGTTAGCACATTTAACTTGGTTTGTACAGGGACCAGCGTGTTGGAGACTGCAATTCACACATAACTGATCAGAACTACATTTTAGTTGGGAGTGGTTGTATTTAAAGCATTTCTTACACTGCCTGGGCTTGTCAATAAATTGTCGCACTCTCTGTATTGAGAGCCAAATCCTAACTTCAGGGGGGATAGAGGTGCCAAGAACCGTGACTAACACGGGAGAAACGTCATTTGTGCTCTCACGCTTTATAAATCTTCGCAGCTCCAAAATTTGAAGATTATTTTCCGTAGACAGCTCTTGCCCAATGTCAGCCAGAGAAATATTTACCGGCATGTTAAATAGCAAAAATCTATTATAAATATTCTCCCAACTCACTCTAGTCGAGACTTTAACTCCGAGAAAGGTGGCTATTTTAGCTATATCAACTGCACACTCTGGGTTTTTCGTGCTTACTATAAATGCACCCGTACGAGTAAATTTCACATTTTCAATCTTTTTGAAATGAACAGTTTTTGCTTGCAATTCAATTTGAACAGCGCGTGGGTCCCTTTTAGGAACGTTCTTAGACTCATCACTTTTTATGAAGATATTAAAATTCCTTGCACCATTTTCTGCCGCCATCATTATTAATGTTTCAGCCGAAGCTGAATTGCGAGACACGTTTGGGTTGATATCAGTAAATAGCACATTATTTTCATATGTTTCCACCATTTCAATATTTAGTGACTCTACTTTCGGAGTACTGTCTTCTACTATATTTATAACTGAGCTCGCCATACCGGCGAGATACACTATTTACAGACACAAAATACCATGCAACTATGGCACAGCAAAATAACACAACCCCAGGAAAACAGGGGAAACAAGAAGAAAAAAACCCCTTATCAAGAAACAATTCAGCAGACTTACCCCGTTGGAGACAAGAAATTACTACAAGACAAGAAAACGCAAACTTCAAAACCCGGGAAAACACCAACACACCTAGCTACTATTCAGTACATGCCCCCCACGTTTTTCCGCAGAGCGAAGTGATGCAAGATACAAGTAATTCCAAAATATCTCTGACCGAAATAACAATGGGATTCGGCCTCTACTTCTTATCTTTACTCTGAGGTCGATACTGCTATCCAAACAACGCAAAAAATTTGTATCCCTTAAATGTGCGACGATACTGCTAAAATCCCAAGTGTCGATCGCAGCGACATCTGCGATAGCCAATGAAACTGAACGGAAAACGGAACTTCTTTCCCTGAAAGGACAAGTACAAGAGTAAAATGCTGTGTAAAGCCGGCACATGGTATTTTGGTATCTCAAATGTATGAATGATCTAGCCCAGTGGTCAAGACTAGTGCTGGTTAAGATTTTGCATTTGTAATACTAAAGTTGCGTGTTCTGTCCTCTCGCTGGCGTTTTCACTTTTAGGTAGATTTCGTAAGAAATACTACCTATTGCAGTCGTTACCATGGTGCGATTTTTGAAAAATTCCTTCATAACTTTTCATTATAGGACCCCAGGAACCCAAAACCAACCCCACCTAAAAAGTTTATATATATATATATATATATATATATATGTATGTATGTATGTATGTATGTATGTATGTACTAAATTTTGTCCGCACGATAAAAGTCGCAATTATGCACGGATCGTCTTCAAACTCGCCAACAACTTTGAGATGGCTAATTTCTCGGCGGGGATTGAAAATGGACAAAATCGGCCCAAGGGAACGGAAATGGGGAGGGTTAAAAATTTTGAATACCGTCTTAACATGATTCTGATAAAACCAGCTCTTACACAACAATGACAGGAAAAAATAAATATTTTTCGTTATAGCAGTTGCCAACAATTAAAAACAAAGGCAATAAAATTCTCACCGCAACAATTGCTTTCCTAATGCAATGTTTTCACGTGAAAAATTAAATTAGATAAACAGTTTGACGAATTGAAAACAAATTGAATATCACGTCATAAGTTTTCTAGAGCAAGATTTCTGCATGAAAATTTAAAATGAAATAAATAGTTTGACGAATTAAAACAACAAAAAAAATATTGCGTCATATTGAAAATATAATGGACCACAGCAGGTGAATATGTAACGTCATGTGAGTTTGAAGAAAAGTATTAAAACATGATAAAAACCCGAGTATAGAAATATTAACATATTTTAACACTTTGAGGTTCTCTGAATTTTATTTAGCCATTTTTAAACCTATTCCATATACATGCGTGTGTGTATTTGTATATATTAGAATTTTCACAAAATGTTTAGTTCCCTAGAGCTCATTCTTAGCGAAGGAACTGGGTTTATCTTTAATCTTGATTTAAGTTTTGTTGGTGAATTTAGTACTTAACTTCGAAATCTACCTCCGCCTGTAGGCCCGAGCCGGCAGGGATTTTTTTAGAGTTTTGTTTTGATTTTTATTAAGTTAGTTAGTTAAAATCAGTCGATCTTTATTGCCAGTTCTTTTGTAAATTCTTTTAGCAATTAGATTTTTTAAAATAAATTAAATAATTAAATTAAAAAAAATCAGTTAATCTATTTTTTAATAATTAAAGTAAACATTTATTAAAATGCAATAATAAATCTCCTAGACTTACATTAAAAGTATTTTCATGTTAGAACTTTATAAAGTTCTGATCATTTTAAAATTGTCTGTTACTATAGTAACAGATAAATGCAAAATTATCAGAATTAATAGTATATTAAAGGTTTTTTATTTTAAAATTATCCTTGAGACATAAAAATCTTTATTAATTTATGATAGGTTACTTTATAACTTTTTATTTTAAATATTACACAAATATTTAAATTAAATTTAAAAATTCATAGGACTTATAGGGTATTTTTCTAATAAAGAAATTCTTTAATAATTAAAGTGTAAAAATAATATTTTCTTAAGTCAGTTAGTTAAAATCAGTTGATCTTCATTACGAGTTGCGTTGTAATTTTTTTTTTTTTTTTTTTTTTTTTTTTTTTTTTTTTTTTTTTTTTTGTCAATTAGATTTTTAAAAATAAATTTAAATAATTAAATTAAAAAATTCATTTAATCTATTTTTTAATAATTAAAGTAAACATTTATTAAAATGTAATGATAAATCTCCTAGGCTTACATTAAAAGCATTTTCATGTTAGAACTTAATAAAGTTCTGATCATTTTAAATTTATGTGTTACTTAGGTTGCTTTGAAAATTTTTTATCGTAAATATTATTCAGATAATTAAATTTTTAAATTCATATGACTTATAGGGTATTTTTCTAATAAATAAATTTCTTTAATAATTAAAGAGTAATAATAATATTTTCTTAAGTTAGTTAAATCAGTTGATCTTTATTGCAAGTTCCGTTGTAATTTTTTTTTTTTTTTTTTTTTTTTTTTTTTTTTGTCAATTAGATTTTTTAAAATAAATTTAAATAATTAAATTAAACAATTCATTTAATCTATTTTTTAATAATTAAAGTAAACATTTATTAAAATGCAATAATAAATCTCCTAGGCTTACATTAAAAGTATTTTCATGTTAGATTTTTATAAAGTTCTGATCATTTTAAATTTATCTGTCATTTAGATTACTATTTTTTTTAAATTGTAAATGTTATACAGATAATTGAATTAAATTTTAAAATTTATGACTTATACGGTATTTTTCTAATAAATTTCTTTAATAATTATAGAGTAATAATATTTTCTTAAGGCTGTTCTTAACTGCTCTGCTCAACAAGCGCAGAACGTTTTGACATATTTACAAATTCATTTTTTAACGAAAAGGTATGAAATTGGAAAGCCTGGTTAGGAAGCGATTTGGAATTGAACTGTTTTTCCATTTTTTGATCAAATTGAGTTATAAGCGATTTTGATCGCGTGACAAACACGTTTTTCGCCCGCTCTTCGCTGCTCTTTCTTCCTTCGCGCGGAAATTCGGTTCAAAACGTCCACTTTGACACTATTTTCTGAAAGATCTATTGAGTTTGCAAAAAAAAAAATGAAAAAAAAAAACAGCTCAATTACATAGTTTCTGAACAACAACACCAGCTACTTTCATGCATTTTCGAACAAAAATAAATTAAAACTTATGTCAGAAAGTTGCCTTTGGATTTGAGAACACCCTTAAGTCAGTTAGTTAAAATCAGTTGATCTTTATCACCAGTTCCTTTGAAAAAAAAAATTAGTCAGTTAGATTTTTTTAAATAAATTTAATAATTAAATTAAAAAATTCTTTTAATCTATTTTTTAATAATAATGTAATAATAATATATTCTTACCTTACATTAAAAATATTTTTTGTTGGAACTTTAGTAAGTTATATATATATATATATATATATATATATATATATATATATATAATTAGCAGTAGTAATTTATTAAAGTGTTCATTTCTCAAAATTAAGTATTATCTTTCATATATAAAAATATTTATCAATTTATTAGCTGCTTTCTAATTTCTTTTATTGTATATTCAATACTACTAAATTCTTATCATATATAAACTGTATGTTTAAAATGAATATTTATTAAAATTTAATTTTAATATCTTCTAAATTTTCATGAAAAGTACTTTTATGCTAGAACTCCAGTAACATATAAATAGTAATTAACAGAATTAAATTATTAAATTATTCATCTTTAAAAATTTATTATTTATCCTTTATATATAAATTACATTAATAATATATATTTCAATGATAATTTAACCATTGAAGACAGTAAATTACTATACTTTAAATAATTTAATGTATGGTAAAAATGCAACAAAAACAAATATATATACGTATATATATATATATATATATATATATATATAAACGTAAAGCACAGTAATCACCAACAAAAAACAAGATAAATTCATGTGAAATGCGCCAAACAGCTGCAGTAAAACACATAAATTAAATATAAAGCAGTATAAGATTATAATTAGCCTGAACCATATATATATATATATATATATATATATATATATATATATATATATATATATATCTGTGTTTTAATAATTATTCGCAAATGTTTTATTATATATATATACATATGTTGCCATAAAAATGTAATATACATCAAACATGAACAATGAAAAATATTTTGCTATTAGTTGCAATATATATACTATATTTAAAATAACCATTATTATTATTATGGAGATTTTTGTTTTTATCTTTATTTATTAATTTATTATCAGTAGCTTTACAATTTTTATTCGAAATATATTATTGTGATTAAATTTTACTACATAATACCACTTAGGAGCTAATGTTATATGATTAAAATAAAATATCTATTTAAATGTAATAATAGTATCTTTTAAACTGACATAGAAAAATATTTTTATATATCTAGATGGAGATAGACTTATTTTTAGTTAAGGTGCTAGAACTTTAATACTGATTGCAAACATCTGAGTAAAAAAAAAAAAAAAAAAAATTTCTAAGCAGCTTATTATAAAAATCTCATTATTCAAGATTGTATATATAGTTGAAGTATTTCAATAAATTTTACGAATTTAGCTATTTGCCTTTATAGAGATGGGACGGGCTCAGCCCGAGCCCGAGACCATGCCGATACGGGCTCTGGCTTGATTTGTATATCAGTCTTCGGGCTCAATCTTTCTGAAATTGAGTATTTTATTTCTTCTCGTATTGAATTTTTTTTTTTTTTTTTTATTTACTTGTTCCATTTGAGTCGTTTTAATGCTATTTTGATCAGAATAAGACAAAAATAGAATTTTTTTTTAAGTATTAGAATGCTATTTTAAAATAAAATTTGTGATATTTGCGGATTTATGTCTGGGGTTAACGGCCACGACCAGTTAATATGGCGGTAATCGGAATACAGGCGTCATTGGGTTTTTAATTGAAACGTTTATTTGTTATTTTTTTACATATTTAACGTAAAATGAATATTTTCTTTTGTCTTTAGTTAACCAGCATTAGCTTAAGGTTTGCAAATTTTTAATCTTCTATTGTGTGCGATTCATAATCTTCTTTTTATTGAAAATAACGTTAGTGATTCCATTTTTGATCATGGACTCTGTCATGCTGCGTCTCTGCTCTTCATCATATTCACGAAGTCACTTTCATTCATAAGTAGATATAATTGGCATGTATTGTTATTCTGATAGAACGCAGTCGAGCACTGTTTTCCTATAAAAGCATGGGATCTTTCAGATAAGGTGTGAAATTTTTAATTTAAGCTGATTTTCAATGACAGGAGAATTACGAAAGATTTTTTTTTTTTGAAGAAGGAGTCAATTATAATTTAAAATGTACACCTTTTATAGGAAATAGAATAACGTTGTTCAATTCTTTGTTATAGTTTGTTATAGTATGTATAATTAGCAATTTCTGAAAAATTCATTCATCTATTCATAAAATGCACTTCGTTAATGTATCCATCAAAATTGCTTGTTATGCGTGAGAAAAATATGAGATGAAGAAAATGATAAACAGAAAAACAAAGGGGGTTCGTGAATGCGAAAATAATAGAAAAATATTTCTAAATTCAAGTGCCGTGTTGAAAGTTTTCAAATTAAAGTCCTGATGCCTTTTCTTCATTTCATTTAACAGCAAACTTAAACACAATAATTAAAATATTTAACACTTAAATATAAGTTATAAGAAATTCCATGGGAGCATATCCATGATTCGTACGGATACCGTTATTTCCCCAGGAGAACTACCTGTATCTTTTTATAGAAAAAGAAATCTAGATTAAACGCGCAAAATTTCGCCTTCTTTTAAGAAGAGATAGTCTATAAGAAAAAACTGGTGCCGAAAAATTTTCTGGTCTGCAAAATTCAAGAAGGCGTACGAACCATGATATCAAGCATAGCTCCATTTTCGAGATCAATTTATTCTATCTGAAAGAAAAAAACAATATACACTCGAGTCTCTATATAACGAAATCCATTGTTCCAGTAAAAAATTCGTTATATAGAGAAGTTCGTTATATAGAGAATGTGTAAAAATTTCTATTTAATGTGTAAATTTTGAACGAAAATTATTTTTGATGTGTTTAATTAAGAATTTGAAATGTTTAATTATAAATATTAACCTAATATTGTATTTCTTAATTATTTAAACAGTTTCAAAAAAGAGAACAGACATTTATTTGAAAGCATAATAAAAATCACATAAGGAAAACTTACATTAATTTTAGACGAAGTAATCTGTAATTTTTCGCTGTTTTGATTTCAAAATTGTTACACTCTCGAAAAAATGTTCACACTTTAGCAAGGAATGAAAAATTGTATCGGGAACATTTTCCTTCATTTGAATTCCTCTCCTTATAAGATCAAAAGAACTCATCATTTCACTGCGTGATGTTTTTTCCTCTTGTTGTACGTTTTCGTTTTCATGCTCGTTGTCACTCTCATCATCATTGTTCATAACGCTGCTTAAAATATCACCATCAGTAGGATACTGCGATCACTACAAGTAGGTGCGTAATAGTGAGTTTGTTACCCACTTCCAAAAAATCAGAGAGAGTAACATTTTCTTCGACATTTCCGCGTTCCTTAATTAATTTCCATTTCTCTTTTAAGTCTGCTAAAGCCGCATCTTCTTCGTCCTCAGAATCCGCATTATTCTCCAGTTTAGAAAAGCCGGCCTTTATCAAGCAATTGTAAATTGCTTTTTCAGTTACATCAAATCTCCAAGTTTTATAAAGTTCCGCAATACACTTTCTAAGACTAATGATGTCTTGGGTGAAATCATTTTTTTTCAGTAGCTATGATCAGTTGTTTAAGAATTCTTTTCTTATAATGCACCTTTAGATTTTTTATTATTCCCAATTTCAAGGGCTGCAGTTTTGATGTGCAATTGGGTGGTAAGAAAATAACTTCAACATTTTGCAGTTTTTCTCCACAGTTTTGTGAGTGAGCTGGACAATTGTCAATAAGCAAAGCAATTTTTTGGCGTTGTTTTCTCATTTGATTGTCAAGTGCTTTTAATCATTTGTCAAAAATTTTAGTAGTCATCTAGGACTTTTTGTAAAATCATAGTCCACTTCTAAGGAAACTTCACGCCTTTAAAACGCCGAGGAGATTTATTTTTCCCAATGACTATCATCTTTAATTTTTCTTTCCCTGTCATGTTACCATACAGCAGAATAGTAATCCTTTGTTTGCCGCCAAAACATTTATCTTCTTTAAACACCAGAGTCTTGTTTGGGAGACACTTGTAAAAGAGACCTGTTTTGTCAGCATTAAAAATGTTCTCAGGAGCAAATTCTTTTAGAATTTCTGCTACTTTAAGACTCCATTTCTCACATGCTGTCACCGGGGCATCCGCACTTTCACCGCAGATAGTTTTCTGTAATAACCCATGTCTCTTCTTGAACTTTTCTAGCCAACCAATGCTGGCTTGGAAGTCAGAGTGTCCAAGAGATGAAGCATATTCTAGAGCCTTTTCTAAAATCATTGATCCCGAAAGTGGTAGATTCCGGTCCCTTATCCCTTTAATCAACTTAAACATTGCTTCGTCTAAGTCCTCGTATTGGCATGTCCTCCTTCTTTTCCGCGTCGAAAACAAGATCCGAATTCTGCTCAGTAATTGACTCTCTATTTTTTATGATTGTTGATAGAGTACTTGCTGGAATCCCAAACTTTTTTGCATCATCTTTTCTTTTTCAATCCCTTATCAATTTCTTTCAAAATCTTCACTTTATCACAGAGAGTTATGCAGTTCCTAGGAGACATTTTTTGCAGAGGCAGTAAAAAAAGGCACTCAAACAGATTAAGTTTTGTGAATCATTCACACTAAGGAAAAACAGAAACAATTGCGAATTAAAACGACCTATAGAGGCGCTGCTCGCAGCCTTCGGTACACGAAAATTGTCCCTTTAATTTCCCTTTAACTAATGCTAAAGTGCCATTGAAATAATTCTTTATTGTAAATGCATTTGAAAGTTTTAGACATTCAAATTCGGATAACTTTTACTTTTTCATATAAGACAGAATACAAATGTCACAGGAAATCTGAAATTGTGCAAAAGAACAATTATTCTGAACAAATTTAAAATGCATGTAATGCAATGCGCTTGCACAGCACTATCCTGAAGCGAGAAGTTATATCTTTTCCACACCAGATGGAGTATTCGAGCGCTTGAATCGCCAATAAACATCTACTCTAATTGTAAGGGTTGAGAGCTTTAGTTTGGATCGTAGAGGAGGAATTGAATAGAGAGCGAATCCCTTTGTTCTCTCCGTTGAACCCTGATGCACTCATGTCGGAGATCTCATCGCGAAAAGGGTGTCATTTTTTGGCGGTGATCCCTTTCTTGGCAATTTTCTGTTTTCATTCTCGTGATAAAAGAAACGCTCCAAAACGAACGCAGACGAAATAGGTCTTGGTGAGATGCGGAAAAAACCGGTTTGGCGCGCATTCTCTCCACCATCACGTGATGGTGGGAAGCATGATATGTGCTTCAAGAAAAGGTTGCCATTTCTGCGTCCAGTTATATTAGAAGTCTATGGTTTGGATAGATGAAAACGTGTTCTAAATGACGATAGTGATCTGCTCTCACGGCTGCGGCTGTCGAGGGAGAATTTCCCATTCAACCAATATTACTTGCGCGTTCTTTCCTGCCCGCTTTTTTGTGGAGCGCATCGGGCACGTGTCTTGCCAGTGGATCTCGGAAGCTTTCTGGTAGTGAATAATCGCGAATATCGACTTGTGCTTGATTAAAAGAGAGTTTATTTTTCTAATTTAACCTTCTGAATGATCTTCGATCTCATTCACCTTAAACTTCAAGTACCTCTCTGATCCCGCTCTTATATATGTAACAATCCAAATGACGCTGTTTTAAGAAGGATGTTGGAAGGTGTGTGGGAGGTATGGGGGGGCGGGTGAATTCGTTGGACATAGAGAACAAGGAGATTCAAGGTAGAAAAGTAAGATAAAAAACTCAGCACTGATCGATAAATCAGGAATCAGTGATGAAAAATTGATTCCATGTGATTTGGAAGCTTTTTTAAAACTGAATAAATAAAGAATATGTTATGAAAAATTTCGTTATATGGAGATAGATGTTTCGCTATATGGAGACTGTTTTTTATGAGATCATGGGAAAAGGGGACCGTTCCTACTAAAAATTCGTTATATAGAGAAATTCGATGTATGGAGTTTCGTTATAGAGAGACTCGACTAGTTTTCTCACCAGTTCGGGATTATTACGTAACGGCGTAAGTGACAGTCAAAACTCTGCCCTGGGTCACGTGATTACATAAATTATCAACATGAGAATCCTTTTAGGGAAGTATATTTGTATTTGATACTAAACTTCTCTTTTGATAAGATTGAATGTAAATTTCATAAAATTAATTAGTTGCTGGGGATTAATAATTATTTCCATGTAAGAGGTTAAAAAAATGAGATATTACGTTTAAAAAACATTCAAATATTATGCATTTTTTTTTATATTGCATACTTTCGGTATCGGGCTCGGATTTAAAACCGTCTGACTCGTGCTCCGAAAACTGAGCCCGAACTCATTTCTATATGCTTTATCTTATTCTTAATTAAATAGTCTGTGTGAAATAAAGTAAGATCAATCTCTATAACTACTTCTATTATTAAAATGAAGTTATATTTATGTTTACCGGGAAAAAAGACTTTACAATCACTATGATATAAAAAACTGAGCACATACTCAAAAGTTAAATACATTTAAATCAGGTTTCATATAACATAAAGATTTGCTTTTATTCAAGTAAGTTAGGTTTTCCTTTGCTACTTCTTGTCATTAAATCAACAACTTTAAACAATCTGGGGTAATAAGCGCTGGATAATAAACTGACATATTCCCAGCTCCGTCAGCATAGCTCATTCTCTGTGGAGGTTTTGAGATAAAATTTTAAAATTTGTGTAAAATAAAGTAAGATCGATCTCTATAATTACTTCAATTATGAAAATGAAGTTACATTAATATTTACCGGAAAGAAGATTTTGCAATCTCTATGATATAAATAACTGAGCATATACTGAAAAGTTAAATATATTTAAATCAAGTTTCATATATAACATGAACATTCGCTTTTATTGAAATAAGTTAGATTTTCTTTTGCCACTTCTTGTCATTAAATCAACAACTTCTGGGGTAATAAGCGCTGGATAATAAACTGATATATTCCCAGCTCCGTCAGCAGCTCATTTTCTGTGGAGTTTTTGAGATACGATTTTATTATTTTTAAAGATGAAATAAATCTTTCCATTTCGGCTACAGAAACTGGCAATGTAACAGGCACACACAACAAACAGTTGATGTTGCAAAAAATAGTTTGGTTACAATTGTTTACAAGAGCCATAGTTCTTCCGGGTGTTACTGATTCTTTCAAGTTTTGTCCTTTTTTTATAGTAAATATAGGACCTCAGTCATTGTTTCCAATATTTAATCGTCATAAAAGATGTCCAATTTTTGTAATAATTTTATTTTTGACGGACTAACAAGTTTTTGGAAGTAGAACATCAATATCTTCCAAGATGCTTCGGTTCTTCTCAAAACTATCAACGAGCCAGAAGTAAAAGTATTCAAAAAAAGGAAGAAACATTGAACCCCGGAAATATTCTCCAGATTTGTCAGAAGGTGTATTGTCCCACTTCGTCTGATAGCCAGCTTGACGATGAACTGTGCGGCTAAAGAAAATTGGACCAAAGTTTCCTTTAGCCAAGTATCCTGCCTTTTTTAAACCAGTCTCCTGCATATTGCTTACTGATTGACCCAAACTTCATAGAGTTGAAATGATATCATCACCAGCGTGCTGTAGAGCAGACGATAAATCACATTCAGGTTTTTGTCGGTATGTTTTAAACGGCTATTGCAATGCTGAATAAAATTGGACAAATAAACAGTCCAGCAATAAAGTTACTTATTTCATTTCCAGCCAGCACATTTTAAACTGTTAATAATACTTCTAAGTATAAAATTATAAAATGAACAAGTGTAAGATTCGCCAAAATATAATAAATGTGCCGTTATTGAATTCATGTAAACTCACCTTTTCCCGTATCTTTTGTCAACAGTTGGTCCCATCGAAGTTTCTGTTGAAGAAGTTTTACACTTTATTTAGTTACATTAAAATCTGGGAAAGCAGTACCGCCAAGGATGGAAACAAATTCTGTTTCAGACAGGTTTTTGGCTTAACTGGTATATTTGCATAGTTATTCTTTCGTCATTGGGACCATGAAATGTTTCCGTTTGAGAAAGGGATTTGTTACTGTAAAACTGTAAAACCTGCCAAGGGATTGAAAAAGAGTTCCATTTTAGACAAACTAGCTTTTAAGAAGGTATAAACAAGTGGTAATATTCAAGTTCTTTCAAGTTCTTTTCGTGAAACTTGATTTTTTTTTCGATTTGAGCCAAGATTCCGTTATATACATGCTCCATTTAATCGTAATATATCTATTCTCTACAGAGGTGCGTTATGCAAAACACACCCATGTACATAATTTTTATTATTCTACCATATCAGGAAGTGAGTAAAAAATCGAATAGAGTACAAAATTCCGTCTTTGCATACAAAAACCAAGTTAACTTAAAAGTGTAAAAAACATTAAAAGTTTCATATTTTGCTACATTGGTGTACACTGAGAAAAAAATACGGTTCTGGTTTCTAGAATCTGAATTGTGGCACTAGAAAAAATACTTCCATGTCATCCCTATAAATTCTAGCTCTCTTTTCTAGAGTCTCCTATAGAATTCAAGAGCATTTTCTTATATTCTCGTGGTCAAACTTATTTAAAAATCTCTGCAAATAGATGCGAACACAAGAGGTTAGTTTTAGTAACTACAATTGTAGTTTATGAAACCCTTCCAAAAATCAAACGATAATTTCTCGCTACTGAAGCGATTCGTTATTGTTTCGACACCTAGAAAACAAGAGACTAGAAATTCTAGATCATTTCGTCTATTCAGCTTAGTTGTTTGCCCTACCAGCATAGCTCGGAAATCTATATTTCCAGCTAAGGGATTCAAAAAATGACTACCTATTCATTCTAGGTGAAGGTGGTATTATTTTTTTCTCAGTGTAATTATAATTCATAAGTGAGGAGTGTACATCGACAGATAAATTATTCTACTAAAGTATAACTAAGCTTAAAGGAGTAAATCTAACGGTTTTCTTCTTGTTGATTATTATAAACATACGAAAACTAATTCCTTGTAATTTTGGAGTCACATGCTGGGAAGCTCGGGCAACGGCAGAACGAAATCCAGATAGGAGCAGGATTTTGGAATAGACGGTATCTGTAGTCACTTGACAAGGCTTTGTTTTTTTATTAATAAAAAATATAAACATGAAATAAGCTAAATCAAGAATTTTTTATCAGAGACCTTCGTGCAAGACAAATATTAAACAGATCAATTTAAATGCAATACAGAAATGTAAAAATTAAGAAATATTATGAATAGAAATGTAAGTTTCAAAATGAAGAACTAAGTTTATTATTACCATTTTCGTCAGATGTGTGTGTGTGCGTATGGTGGGGGGGGGGGGGGAGGGTATGGCGGAGCAGCCATATCTTCAACACAGTTTTTGAAAACATGAACTTTAAAAGAAAAACTGAACTAAACTTGTCGTCTACGACAGCTCTCTTCCCTGACGGAAAAAAATCACGCTAGATTTACTTTTTTTTAATATTTCATTATTCAAAATCCCTTGGAAAGAATACTTTTTTATTATATTTTTGAAACTAATCAGACATAAAGAAAGTTGAGTTAATTAAATTTGAAAATCCATCGAGGGGCAGTTTTCGCTTACTGTCATTCCACTCCCCTTCTTTGCGGGTTTCCATGCTGGAAAGCATGTTTTAAAGGCGTGTATGCAGTGCTGTAGTTGGAAAAAGATATTTGTGGGAACGCACCTTTTCATAGACTAGATGTTGATGCTACCGGATTTTTGCTAACCAAAAAGCCAATTTAAAACATTTAGCCAGAAGTGGATATATTTTTTAAATTAACAGTTATAATTATTATATTGTAATTTTTATAGTATTCTTTTGTATAGCATTCATCTAAAAGAAATATTTAATCAATCTCATAGTAACATTTTCCAGCATGAATCAAACTTTAATTGAAATAACAAAATAAATCCATATGTTATTATTTAGTAGCACATCTATCCCGGAAGTTTTCATATAGAATGATAATGAGAAATGTTTTCTGTGATCTTTTATTTACAAAAAGCTGTTTCGTCTGCTAATCTTCTTCCTGATCGAAACCAAGATTTCAGATATGGTTCAGGACAAAATTCTTTTAAGGAAGGTCCTCTAAACGGCTTATGAATATAAGTGAACTGGAATTTTCAATAAGGAGTGTATTTCTCGCATAGGTCATGATGTTATTCATACAGCTGAGTATACTTTCGCATTCAGACGTTGAAATGGGTATAGTTTTCACAGTTTGGAGAAGATGATTTAGTTCTCTAGGCTCATCTCCAGTATCAATAAACTTGATATTTATCGTTATAATAAATAACAATAATTATCGTTTCGCCTGAAAAAAAAAGAAAAAAAAAAAAAAAAAAAAAAAAAAGAAAGAAAAGTTTGTGCTCGTGCGCGATATATTTTTTTTACAGTAACAAACCAAATATTTCTGGGAACGGCGTTCCTATGCGTTCACGCCCAACTACAGCACTGCGTGTATGGACGTTTGGCAAACTACGATGAGAAACAATTGGTAAAAGTGCAAAAATTTGAAAACTTTTGTAGTCCAATCACAGAAAATCTTAAGTGTTTTATGTTCGTCACATTATTGCAATTATAATGCCAAAAGGGAAAACTGTTCCCAGAACATCTGCCAGCTAAAGATTTATTGATTGTAATGTAAATGGATCTAAAAGACTATATCGAAGATTTTTTTTTTTGTTGTTGTTCTTTCAGATTATTAAAATGAGGACAGCATCTTCATCCTTTTAATTCTGGAGTAACAGACGCTGACAGATGATGTGTAAGAATTTGTCACAGAGGACGACGAGAAGAAAATTAGGATGAAGCATGAAAAATTCCATATCAGAGTTGAATGTTGGATAACACATATTCATATCTTGTATAAGATTGAACAATGTTTCATATAATGCAAAAATGAAGATTCCGTTAAGTTCGAAAAATTTTAGTGGTTTAATCAGAAAATATCTCAAAAGTGTAATATTTGCTACATTGTTGCAATTATAATTCCATAAGTGAGAAGTGTTCCTAAAACATCTGCAGCTAAAGATTTAGTTTTTGCAACTGAATCTAAAAAAGTAAATCAGAGGATGATGGGAAGCAAATTAAGATGCAACACGAAAAATTCCTTATCAGAGTTGAGTGCTGCATGACACATATTCATAGCACTTATCCGATTGAACAATATTTGATATGTGGGAATGGTTTCTAAAATATCTGCAGCTAAAGATTTATCGTTTGCAATTGAATCTAAAAAAGTAACTTAGAGGACGATGAGAAGCAAATTAAGATGCAACACGAAAAATTCCTTATCAGAGATGAATGTTGGATAACACATATTCATATCTTGTATAAGATTGAACAATGTTTCATATAATGCGAAAATGAAGATACCGTTAAATTCGAAAAAAGTTAGTGGTTTAATCACAAAATATCTCAAAAGTGTGATGTTTGCTACATTGTTGCAATTATAATTCCATAAGTGAGAAGTGTTCCTAAAACATCTCCAGCTAAAGATTTATCGTTTGCAATTGAATCTAAAAGAGTAAATCAGAGGACGATAAGAAGCAAATTAAGATGCAACACGAAAAATTCCTTATCAGAGTTGAATGTTGGATAACGCATATTCATATCTTGTATAAGATTGAACAGTGTTTCATATAATGCGAAAATGAAGATACCGTTAAGTTCGAAAAATTTTAGTGGTTTAATCACAAAATATTTCAAAAGTGTGATGTTTGCTACATTGTTGTAATCATAATTCCATAAGTGAGAAGTGTTCCTAAAACATCTGCAGCTAAAGATTTTTAGTTTACAACTGAATCTAAAAGAGTAAATCAGAGGACGATGAGAAGCAAATTAAGATGCAACATGAAAAATTCCTTATCAGAGTTGAGTGCTGCATAACACATATTCATAGCACTTATCAGATTAAACAATGTAAGATACTTTAAGTTCTGAAAATTTTAGTGTTTCAATCACAAAAAATCTGAATAGTTTGACATTTGCCAAATTGCTTCAATTGTAATTCTATAAGTGATAAGTATTTCAAGAACATCTGCAGCTAAAGATTTATCTATTTTAACTGAATCTAAAAGAGTAAATTCGAGAACGAAGAGAAGTAAATTAGGAGGAAAAACGAAAAATTCCTTATCCGAGTCTGTTACTGGATAACACATGTTCATAGCATGTATCAGATTAAGCATTTTATAATGCGAAAAAAAGATACTGCAAGTTCCGAAAATTCTAGTGTTTCAATCACAAAATATCTGAAAAGTGTGATGTTTGCCACATTGTTGCAATTATAATTCCGTAAGTGAGAAGTGTTCCTAGAACATCTGCAGCTAAGGATTTATCAATTGTAACTGAATCTAACAGAGTAAATCCCAGATATTTCTTCTTACAGATAATTAAAACGAGGACAACATCCTCATCCTTGTAATTCTGGAGTAACAGGCGTTGGCAAGCATGTCTTAAAGATATGTATGAATTTGTGACAGACGACGATGAGAAGCAAATTATAATGAAACATGAAAAATTTCCTATCAGAGTGAAAAGTGATGGATAAAATATATTCATATCATATATGGGATTGAACAATGTTTGATATAACGTGAGAAATGATAGCGTAAGGGTGAAAGTGCTTAAGAAAAATAACTGAGGATGAAGCCCTTTAATTACTTTTGATACCATATCAAAAATATCTGTTTTCATTAAAAGAGGCCGAATCCTACCCGATTTTTTCTTTTCGATAGAATATGTGCAGTTTTCTAATGTTTGCGTCAAGACATAACAAACGAAGTGGAAGTAAATGCATAAAACAACAGGGATAGAAAATACAAACCAATATAAAAGGCTGAAAATGATATTACTAATTGCTATTTTTATTACGGTATTTTCTAATCGAATAAAAAATATTTCAAGGTAAGAGGTGACATTGTTATTCTGATATATAATAAAATAATACAGAAAAGCACTTGAAGATAAGTTATAAATTATACTGAGTACCAAAGCGAAAAATATTTTCTTTCGAAAATATAGTCGTTTATAAGAACCTGCAATCGAATGTATCTTGCTTATCTGGCGAACAATATGTTGTAATTTATGCCCTTTCTTGTGCAATAAACAGCGAAACATGAGACCGCATGTTAAACTGATACTTCTGATAGTCCGAGATTTCACAATTTTAATATTGCTAGTGTCTTTTATGAACCAAGGCCTAACTATTACGATGATTATATACACATCACAAGCCAAAGATATCATAAACATAAATAACGATCTAGCACTGCTAAAATTTACATTGTAACTGCAGAAATGAATTAAAAATGCCCTGAATATTAAGGAAAAAGAACATTTAATGCATTGACAATTTTTCTTTTCCTTGTCGTGAATGTCATTTGTATGAGCATATTCAACAACAGAATTAGTGAAATGCAATTTATTCTTCGTCATTGCTTAAATTAGATTACAAAGAATTATTCTCAAATAGATACGTTACATACCATATTTGCTTGAGCAGAATCAGAGAATTAATGTACTTCTGTTAATCATCTCTCTCTATATATATATACTACGCTATTGTACGTGGCACAGAAATCGCGATTATTTGTTAATTGTTTAATGGCAACGCTCGAATGAAACGCATCTCATTGGTTATTGAACAGCATTTAATGCATCTCCATACCTATAAAGGGGGTTACCATAGGAGGGAACCTGTTCTGTCACCAGCCAAATGCCGCCAAGTTTTCCGCCACCTTGGCGATATATCGCCAAATTTGGCGATCAAAATTAGTCTCCAAAAGTGACGCCAACTTGGCGATACCTCTAATATTTCGCGAAATTCTCATAGACTTCCATTGTAAAACAATAGAGTTTACTTGCTTACAGAAAATCAACAAATTGAGATATTTTAATGCAACAAAAACTAATATTAGCTTAAGGGATTATATTAATTATATTTAAGGGAGTCCAAGTAAATTAAATTATGAATAAAAGTAACATGATTCAATGCTTAGCATGCTTTCCCAAACATAAACTTTAAGGGAGACCAAACTGGTTGCCAAGGGCGGCTAGTTTTATAAATTAGGATAAGATGAGTTATCCTGTAACCATTTATTTAGTCATCTAAAATTAACTCAGATACACATAATTTGTCAAAAAGAATTTTACCGAATTATCTCGTGTCGTTTGATAGTGACAGAACTTGTTTAAATACAAGAGTTGCAATTTTATTCATTTTTAAACATATTTAAAACTGTTTAAATATTTACTTACCTAATTTAATAAGGTTAAAATTTGCTGTTGCATGCAAATTAATTTTTGTTTACTTCATAGTCTTTAACTATGAAAAAGACTTGAAAAGTGATGATAATATTAGTGTTAGTAGTATAGTGGCGAGCTAGAAATAATTATTTCGGATTCATTTTGTGCAAGGCACATAAATTATAAAACAATTTGGAAAAACATCGGCCGAATATGTTATGATTTGTTGCGCTTATAATTCATAGCAAAAAAAGTAATACTTTTTGCAAGGAAAATACGAAGAAGAAGAAGGATTAGTTAATCGGTTTAAAAAAGAGTTTTATATTTGCTCTCGTACTTCAGAGAATCAATAAGATGTACATTTCTTCATTTTATTACTTAATATAGTTTAAGAGAGAAATATCTCGCAAAAATAAATGCTTAATTTACACTGTTCTTAAGTGGAATCGATAAGGAAGTAATGTACTTTTCTTCGATACTTAAGATAGTTTTAGAAATAATTCTTCTTAAAATTTTTTGAAAGAATGATAATATTTGTTTTATTTTGAAACGCAATCACTAGAATATAAACATTTTTCACTTAATTAACTAAAAATTAGAATTATTCTAATTAATTCAGAAATTAAAATGTCATTAAAGTTTTTTTTTTAAATAATTTTTGAAAAGTAAGAGCTTAATTTTATTAACGTGATGCTGTGATGTAATATAAATTGAATTATAGTGATTTTTGTATTATTAGTTACATAACTATGAAATTATAAAAAAAAAATGCGCAATTATTTAAAGATAAATAAAATTTCTGTAAACTTCTAACCTTGAAATGTATAAGTAATGGGATGTTGAAATACATTTTAAGATAATAACGTTATTATGATTATGAGGATGAATAAAAACAACGAATAAATAGAGTTTCGTGTCAATTAGATTTTGCATTGGAAAAAAAAACAGTTTGGAAGGAATTAATGCTTTTTCGACAAGTTGACTGTTGATCAACAAGAGGTCATAAAAACTACAGAAATCAGAAACCCTCTAGCGTAGTATATAAATATACCAACTAGTCATCCACTAAAAAATTAACATATATATTCAATATAATATTAGTAATGTTAGTATATTCTGAATATATAATATTATATATTATATATTCTTTCCCTCAAATGTACGTCTGTCTTCGTATTGTGAGATTTGAGAAACTCTAATTTCCATTACTAGCTGCCTTTCTTAGAGTCTTAATAAGATGTTCCACGTGAAAGTTCTGAAGAAAAAAAGGGCGGAGGTAGAAGGAGATATTTAATAATTTGCCTTTATAACGCCTTGTATTTTTGTTACGGAAAAGGTAACTATTTATAAAGAACTAGACAACCAGCACAAACAAAAGATGATTACTATACAAAAAGATAATTGTAAAATGAATTCCAACTGATGCTTATGATTTTATGCTTGCTCTTTAGCTGCAGTTGTTCAAGAACAAAAAAAAAAAAAAAAAAAAGGTATACTGAAAATTAAAACTACCATTGAATTTTTTTAAGTAATACTTGCTGTTTAACTCCAATTATTCACAGACGAGAAAATATATAGATAAATTTATAAGATTTATTGAAATTTTTATTAGTATTAATTATTCTTGTCAAATTGTTCCCGAATTGTTAAAGAAGAAAAAGTTCGAATTGTTCCCGAACGAAAAAAGAAAAAAAAAGATTGAAAAAATTGAAGGTTTTTTATTGCAAAATGGCTGTCTTCAATTTTGCATATATCTTGTACATCACTGATATAGTTCGAAGAAAGATATATTTGTCTGATGTAATTTACTTTTAAAGCTTTCATAAATCACATCTAAAATCATCCAGCTTATAGATCAGAAAATCTTTCACAAAGGTTGTAAGCTTAAATTTCCATGCCAGTATGCAGGTTTTTTAATTTTATAGTTACTATACCAAAACAAAACTTGCAAACATCACAGTCACAAACTGTTGCTCACCATTTCGTTGGCAGTAATACTAAATTTTGATGCTAGTCACACAGGATCAATTTTAAAACTACCATAAAACATAAATTTATCCTTCTAATTACTAAACATCTCAGGAATATGAAATTATAACTACACAATTTACAGCATTATTGTTAGCTCCATACACACAATTTTGAGTTTATTTTACCAGCAGCATAAACGGCAATTTTTTGTTGAACGACAATTGAAGAGGCCTATTAAAAATAAGTCACTGAAACTCTTTTTATATTTTCATTTTCACCGGAACAGTAATAATTATTAATGTATCACATTAAAAAATATATACTTTTGTAAAAAACTGCTATATTTCAACCACTGAGAGCTCTCTTTGCGAAATTACGGTATGAAAATGAGCTTCACAAGGCTGTAAGATTAAATTTTCATGCAAGTCAAAACTTCTTAAATTTTAAAGCAAACAATAAATTAAATGTTAACCGCTAAACAGTTTTTGTATATAGTATTATAACTGCTCAATTTACAGCATTGTTGCAAGCAAATCAGTATTGCGGTCCCAATTTGTTGTTTACTTTATCAGCATTATTAACTATAACTTTTCACTTTTGTACAGAAAAAACAATGATCCTATTAAAATACAATCATTGAAACTCTTATTATATATTTTTTTTTCACTGGAGTAGTATTAATCATAAATATATTTAAAGTTAAATAAACGATTTAAAAGTTAAGTTTTGTAATAAACTGCTATATTCATATCACTGAAACAATCAGCGCTATAGCGGATATACGGAGGTATACGTCGTAAACCTTCGGAATCTTTTTGAAAACTCCCTTATAACATTTGTTCCTCACGTAAAATTATAATCTTGACTCTAATATACCATAAAACTTCCGGTTATTTTACGACTACAACACTGGACATAGTCTTTTCCCCGGGATATAGCATAAAAATAAACTCCACAAGGCAATAAAATTAAATTTTCGTTCAAGCTACTGGTTCTTGAAAATTGAACTTCTAACTACTAAATGGTTACCGTATATAAAATTAAGAACTGTTCAATTTACAGTATTATTGCAAGGAAGTCAGAATTGCAATCACAATTTATTGTTTGTTTCACCAGCAGCATTAACTATAGTCTTTGTCTAACAGGCAAAGTAAAAGACAATGATCCTACTAAAAAGCAATCATTGAAACTCTTTTTGAATTCCCACTTTCATCAGAACAACATTAATTATGAATGAATGATATTTCAAAAAGTGCCAATAAAGTGCTATTTTTAAATCACCGAAACAGCTTTTTCCATTATCATAGCATAAAAAAGAAGATTAAGTTTTGAATTCGAAAGACATGGTTTATTTCTAATTTGATATATCATAAAAATGTATTCGAAATGGTTTTTTGTACGGCTTGAACGATTGTCAAAAGAAAGTTTGTACTGTAAAAGGATACATTTTATTTAGCGTTTTGAAATGAGTTTATCTGTTTTCAAGATAAAGTGTCTATTATTGTGGAAGTTTCATCATTATTGGGCAATTCTAATGCAACGAAAAATGGAAGTGATTGACCACAGAAAGAAGATTTATCTACTTTTGTTATAAAACAGGTGTTTTTGAAAATTTAATCCGGCGATTTCTTTCAAAAAAGTGGTGGTTTGTTCACAGAGTATGTTTGGATGAACATGCAAGCTGTTTGTAAAAAAAAAAAAAAAAAAAAAAAAACCCTTATGTATATGAAAGCCATGAAAAATTGAGATGGCAAAACAAGGACGAAAAAACATGCGTCAAGCATACACTATGAAACATTTTCCAACACATTCAGAACATAGTAACAAAACTTCACACCTTCACAGTTTAAGAAGGTGAAATATGTAAATAATTTGGAAAACGTATAACACATTCAGCAATTACCATCAATATTTGGAAAAATATCCGAGTTCTTTTATGCAGCCCTGTAAATGGTCTATACATTTATATACATACTACATAATACGTAAAACTTTAGTTCAGTTAGGAAACGTATAACACAGTTGAAAATTTCCTGTAAGCAATTTCCGTCAATAAATGGAGATATACTCTTGTGCAGCCCCGTATATGATATATGATAATTTATACACCTCAAGTAATACGCAAAAAAAAAGGGTTAAATTTAAAAACGCGTACAAGAGCTACAAAAGCACTTTCAGCATTTATTGTTCATAGACGGTACTGTAACTGAATTCTTTTGTGTGTCTCTGTAAAGGAACGATGAATACTATGTACTCTATATTCTGAAATAATCATCTTGTAGTTCACCCGAGTGATATATATGTTACATAATAATTTTACTTCGCGGCATTTATCTAAATTATTCGAGTTTTCCAGCATAATCATTATTTCTCTATTTCTTAATAATATCTATTATTTATTCCTAGTTAATTTCCTTTAAACTTAAAACGCGTACATTAATAATTATCTTATTAAAAATCTTAATCTGAACTTTTAATCACTTCATTAATTTTATCAGCTACCAAACTATAATATTATGAGAGAAGCTACTTTTTATTTTCAAATGTTTTTAAAAGCCATTTTAATATTTCTAATTTTATTCCACGAATCAACTTCCCGCGCATTTGCCGGCGTCGGACGTATCTCACCGAAATCCTTCCGTGAGCAGTTATGGAACTCCTTTCCTATTATGCTGGCCTCTTTTACGCCATTGGCTGAGTAATAGTGTGCCTTTCACTAAATGGTTCGTTCCCGAACATCATATTCCAATCTGTATTCCTACGCAATGCGAATAAAACCAGTCAGCGTTAGTTCGGAGACCAGATTTGTCTTGTTTTTCGAGTGCTTCAAAAAAGTTAACCGGTGTTCTGCACGTCCTGCAGTGTTCAATTTCACTTGACCTTAGCACGATGTAGCTATGTGGGGATTGTTTTCCATATCCATTTTTTGTGAATAAAAGTCTTTCGAACATCAACTGGCTATGTCTTTCCTTGGAGAAATTTCCAGAATAATCACCATTGCTTTGATATATTTACCTCGAACCATCGAATAAATGAAGCGACTGCAAAAGAGGAACACTTGTATTAGATCTCAACCACGACCAATAATTCTATATAAGTTGACTGAATTTGTCGACTTAAAAATACTACGATTTTACTCCAGCTGACAGTAAATTATGAATTCACTACATCGATCTACAGTCTTCCATTATTTTGACGAGAAGTTTATTCGGCTATTACATGTATATCAGTTTCAATATGTTTGAAATAGTGTAACATCAGTAAAATACACCGTAAACGATTTTTCTCATAGACTGTAATGTAACGGAATTCTTTTGAGTGTCTTTCTAAACGAACTATAAAGGATACAGACTTCATTTTCAACACCGAACTTTGACATACGATATAATGAAGATCAGTATCATATATCAGTTGCATGGCAATCCAAGTATATTTACGGGAGACGGACAGACATATAGACAGACAGACAAACCAACCGAATTCATAAACGCTTTTCATCTGTCTTGAGAAGTGCTAATGATGTGGAAAATAAAAGTATTGTTTATATCGCACAGCTCATAATATACAGTGACCTAAGGAGATCGAAGAAAAATATCGCACAGCTGAGAGAGTCCTACCAGTAAGAGATCACCCAATTATTTATCAATTTAACTTCATTCATGCATTGTTATACAGTGCATGTACGAGGGTTACACTGAAAATTTGTAAGTACGGCTAAAGGGTACAAGTTAAACTTACCAACTCTTAGGACTGTCCAAAGTAGTTCCCTCCAAGATCAATGCACTTTTGGTGGCGAATTTTCCCAAAGATTAAATACCTCAAGTCATCCAGTTCTTCGAATAGACGAAAAATAATCTGTTATAGCCTCATCAATTTAATCTTTGGAATGAAAACTATATCCACGTATTTTTTTTTTATATTAAAAGTAGCCAAAAGTCACACATAGCAAGATCAGGTGACTAGGGTGGATGTTCTATCACTTTGTTTAAGAAATTCGACTGCAATCCTTTCTGAATGAGAAGATGCATTATTATGGGGAAGCATGAGCCGCCTAACATTCAACTCTTAATAATTTCTGGAAGACACTTAGTGGTGTACCAATTAGCTGTAACTGTCTTAGCTTAATGACTTTGTAGTTCTCAAGACCTGTACTTCTCAAGAACACGATATACATTACTTTTTCCATTAATCGTTGTCTTTTCACTATTGTTGGTTTGGGATCATCTTCAAAGACTCATACTTTACTTTCTGGGCTGCGCCGGAACCGGACTTCTGCAGACTCGAGCCGGTCCGGGACCGGGGATTAATATTTTTTCTGCTGGCTCGAGCCAGATTGGGCATGGGCTTCATTCTCTCCTTCGAGACTGTTCCGAATAGTATTTTATTTATTTAGTTATTTTGATAAAAATTAATAGAGATGTTATATATTTGTTTAACGAAATCTTAAGATTAATTTGTTTAATAAATTCCAGAGAAATATTTAAAAAAATCTACTTTTTTTCCATTCTAGAGCTTTGAAATTTTCTTTAACTATTTTTCTTCTTTCATTCTGAATTACATTGACTTTCTTTCTGAATCTTCATTGGAATTTGTCTTTTTTTTTTTCTTTCTTTTCTTTAACGAGTGTTTATCTACGTTAGTGTCTAAGTGGTCATTAATATTATTATTATGCTGCATTCCATGAATCGTGGCCATATATAATCTGAAGATAAAATATATGTAATGTATGTAAGTGTGCTTAAAAAAAAAAATAATTATATTGCTTCAGAAATATCGGCAATTAGTACTGTAGAAATTGAGCTGGGCCGGGCACAGGCCGAATTTTAAGATTTCATAACGGGATAGGCCAAACTTTTAACTTTTACACAGGCCCGGGCTCAGGCCGACCTATTAGCTTTTATATTCGACCAAGGGCGCCATTTCAGAAATTTCTTGAGAGGGGCAAACATTTCTTTGGATTTTGTTTAATATATCTGAGGAGCCCTATACATTGCATAATTGAAGAGAAGCATTATTGATGCAATTTGATTATCACACATCTTTTAAAAATTAGCCAAAGTACTCATTAATAATAAGTGCATCTCACTTTGGGAATCTTCCAATAACAAGGTTTTAGAAAATATTATTGATAATTGTCAATTTCTGTCCTTAAACTGCTTTTTTAAGGATAACTTTTTATTTTTGAAAGCTGATGTTATTTTGGCTTTTGTGCAATTTCAGCGAGATGACTGATGCATTTTGAAATATCAAATTCCTTGAGGGGGGCTGCCCCCCTAGACTCCCCCAAATGGCGCCCCTGTATTCGACCGGGCCGTGTCAATTAAGTCAAGTAAAACCAACAATAGATCAACTTATATCATAATCAACATTCTAAGTTCTGTAAGTATGTTATATCACGATTTTTACTTTAAGCAATACAATTTCATTGTAACTGAAATGAATAAAAATGAAACAGGGTTAACAATAAGAATTAAAATTAAGTAAGAAAGCTAAACCACATAAAATTTAAGAGAGAAACCAAAAATACTAGAGGCAGATGAATTTTAGCGTCATATAAGTGAGATTGAAAACAGGAGACGGTTCTAGAACCCGACCCGACCCGCAAATTCCATTTTAAGTCAACCCGCAACCCGACCCGAACCCGCAAAAAAATTTCGGCAATCCGCAACTCGACCCGAACCCGAGGTATTTCAACCCGAACCCGCAATGAAAGAAAAGTAAATCATGTTTTAGTGCCATTATGGAAAATAATCTATAATTGTATCTGTAATTAGAAGTCTACACGGACCGAAATTTCCAAGCCCGGGCCCGGCCCGACTCGTAGAAAAAAAATTAGGCCCGGGCAGATAAAAAAATATATTGGCCCGGCCCAGTAAAAAAATTTGAAGTCCGTCACGGCTCGTAGAAAAAAATCATTGGCTCGGCCCGGTTTAACAGCTAAAAGTTCGGCCCGAGACCGGCCCGGAAAAAAGTTAAAATCTCGGCCCGGCCCGAGTGAATTTCTACAAAACATTGATTTTTACGTCGATTTGGTTACAAATTTGACACACACGAGGAGTTCTGTTCAAAAATATTTATCTTAGGTTTTTTTTTTTCATGTTTATAATCTTCATTTTTATAGAAGTGCCGCAGGCTGCGATATTTATTTTTTTAATGAATCTCTATTTCTTGTATGTAAATGTTTCAGTTATCATTAATATTATTAATCCATATTCCGTATATTGATGTGTTAAAAATCTGAAAAATTCTGTACAGTAAAATCTTCTAAGACGAAATTGCATAAAAAAAAATCGTTATAGACAAGTTCCTTTTTTAGCAAGCGTAAATGCATTACATATTTTCTTACGTATTAATATATTAATTTTGCATGGATCAACACGTTTTTCAGTTTAAAACAGGATTCCGTCATAGGCAGGTTCTTTTTCACATGTTTTACGATATTTTAATAAGCGTAGAAATCTACTAGTCTTTAAAAAGAATAAATTTTAATGTTTAATTGTAGAATAATGGCGATTTAAAAGTGTATACATTTTTTGCAAACAATTTTCGGCCAGGCCTTATTTTACTGACTTTTGAACAGTCACTCCGATACAATGATTTTCTTATGGGCTGGGTCAAAACTAGGACTGAAAATTTTGGACCGTGAAGACTAAGAATAAAACAAGTCCCGGCTCTGCGCCGAAAAAATAAGTTAGGTCCGGCCCGGCCCGTAAAGAGTAGTCACTAGGCCCGGCCCGAGTGCCGTAAATGAAAATAGGCCCGAGCCCGGCCCGCGGGCTCATTTATGAACTTTCAAGTTTTCAGCTTATCCAACAAATTATTTATAGTGTAATAGAGTATAAAAACAGCAGTTTATTTCAAAATATTAAAGAAACAATATTTTAAACAAAAACTTATCCTTTAATGAAATCTCTAAGAATTTGACAAAAAATTTGCTTTTGAATACACTCTAGAAAATAAACAAATGTGCCATCTTTACGCATATTATAAGTAATACCAAGGAGTAAGTGAAATAAAAATTTAATCGAATTTAAATGTTTTATTTATAACTTAAAACACTGTTTAAAAATACAAAAATTAAATAGAATTAATTAAAGAACATTTTATAGACTAAACTGAAAACATAGGGCTTATTGCTAATTAAAAACAGATACTATTTAGTCATTTTCATCATCACTCTTACAGTTTTTACTAACAAAAAATAAAGTATTTCCTTTTGCACAATTGTCATGGACCACCTTTTGCATCTAAGACATTGAACCCAGTCTTGCCCTTTTTTGGATTGGTCGTATGATTTCAAACGATAAATACACACACAGTTTTCATCTTCGTCATCAGATTCATTCACTATTTTCTTTTTTCCAGAGTGTACCAACTTTTTCCCTTTTTGCAGTTTTTGGTTTCATACTTTTCCCTTTGTTGTCTTCTTGTTCTGCTTCCATAGAAACTAGTAAATTTTTACGTGATTTCTTCTTTTTGAACGTGTGTAAAGGTGCCCCGATGTCAATACGTAAACGTGCCCCGTCGCCATGTTTGGATTTATTTTTAACCTGCAATGAAAATTAATAACATTTCTGTTCATACAAAAACAGTTCTCAAAAAGGGATAAAATTTTGCTAATGTTCATACATTTGTTTATCCTTAACTAAGTATTATTAGTTCACAATAAGTTTCAATAAGTTCAACACAAAATTTACTTACCTTGTAGAAAACAGGTTATCCTTTCCACATGCTGGACCGAAGCTCGACTGACGCTCAAAAACGTGTGAGAATGCCCGCTAGGGAGCAGCATCAATCTGTCATGACTGGTGGCGTGCCAGTTACAACTCGTTTCGGAAAAAGTGCACTACATAAACGTGCCCCATGCGTAAACGTGCACCGGTCTATCCTACACCGAAGAGCCATTACATTATGACAACCTGATTAATACGATGTAGGGCCACCGTTTGCCCTCAAAACCGCCAACACCCGAACTAGTATCAACTCGACAAAGTTCTTATAGGTAGTCTGAGGTATCTGGTACCAAGGGCGCACCAACTGGTCCTGAAATTCTCGCATATTGCGAGGTGGTAGCGTGGCAGCACAAATTGGGATTTCCAGGTGGAACCACATATGTTCTTTTGGATTCATGTCAGGTGAATTTGGAGGCTAGGACATGAAACTCACTAGAATGCTACTCGAACCACGCCCTGACGATTGGACCCGTATGACATGGTGCATTATCCTGTTGGTAAATGCAATAACTCGCTGGATTGTTCTATGGGGATCATGGGTCCTAATGTGCTCCATAAAAACATCGCCCACACGATAATATAGCCGCCACAGGCTTCTCTCCGACCAACTGTGCATCCGGGAGCCAGGGTTATCGTTGGAAATCGGTGTATTCGCACGCGCCCGTCCAAGTGATGGACTTGAAAATGTGATTCTTCGGACCATGCCACTTTCCTCCATTATTCTATGACTCAATTCCGATGTTCATAGGCTCATTGCAGACGCTGCTGGCGATTACGTGCTGTCAGCGCAGGAACGTGCTTAGGTCGCCGGATGCGTAGGCCAATACGAACAGTGTACGTAGCACTATGTGTGAGAAACACTGTTTGGGTCGCCAGTGTTGTAGCTGTTGGTGATTTCGGCTGTTGCAACTCTTCGGTCACGACGAATAATGCGTAACAATTTCAGCTCTCCGCTGGAATCAATGCGCCGCGGGCGACACACGGCTCGCCGGAGACTTGTCGTTTCACCATCCATACATCACTTTCGGTACGTGCTCACAATAACTGCACGTGTACAGTCCACCAAATGCGCCGCTTCCGATATCGACGTTTCCAATCGCCGATCCTTAACGATTTGACCTTTCTTAAAGTCTGATAAATCTGCTGCTTTTCCCATTAAGTCGCTAATCACGCTTTGTTTTGATATAGAATGCATGGGCGCTTTATATACTCCAATATCATCCAGGCACGTGTCGTGGTTCTGTTTCTGGGCGAGTTCATTGTTATAGATGGAGGGTGGTCATAATGTAACGGCTCTTCGGCGTATATGTATTCCTGAGGGCAATAAATGAATTGGAAATCGATTTTTTAAAATTCGATGTCTAAGGGGGCAACGGGGGAGCAAATTTAGTTAATGGTTACTCAATTATAGTTTGATTCCCTAAAGAGAAATCAGTATCAGCTTCTACAACGAGTATTTGTTGAAAAGTACTAATGACAAGGTTACCACAATAGCGCCAAGTTTTGCCCAACTTGGCAAAATAAGTTGCTATATATAGAGCCAACTTGGCGGTAGCTGGCTAATTTGGCGAAATTTCCATTTAAATCCATTAATCTTCCATAACCGAGCTCACCACAATTTAATTTAAACTCCGCGAATTTAAGATTTTTTCAAGACTTTCTTACTTTTAAGTGCATTTAATATATACTAGCAGGAATGACCGAGCTAAGCTCGGTCAAAATTAGCCTTGTGTTCAATTCGATATTTCATTCTCACTGTATCATTCTTGCTGTTTAGATACAATAGGCAAGATCCTAATGAGATATAGTGACCCAAAATGATCCACTAACCGAATTCTTTCGAACATGCGACTAGAGGTCTGCACGGGCCGGAATTTCCAGGACCCGGCCCGATGTAAAAAGTGAAAGTTCGGACCGAGCCCGTCCCGGCCCGTTTACATTTTTACAGTTCCCAGCCCGGCCCGTACAAAAATCCGTGAAAACAGGCCCGGCCCGACTTAATTTATACAAAAAAAAATCCGTTTTCTCGACATACAATTAAGATTCTTTTAATGAATACTACATACATACTTATGGGAACATTTTACGGTATATTTTAGATTACTATGTGATCGCAAAACAGAAAACACACAATAGTAAACATTAACGATTACTTACAGTATTTTAGTCATCGTCTCTACAGACATTTTAAAATTCAAATAAAGATTCACTAAAAGATTAATTTAGTTCAGAATAAAGGATTAAAAACATGATAACTTTTGAATCTATATAATAAAAAGTAGATTTGTGGAAATATTTCTCTCATTTTTAAGGCTTTTCTCAAATCCAAAGGAGCTACATTTCGACACATTTATGAATTCATTTCTTTTCTGAAACGCGTAAGATTGGAAGATATTCATATTCACAAACTATGTAAATGCCACTTTTTCATAGATAAAAGCAATATATCTTTCTGAAAATACTGCCAAAGTTGGCGTTTTGAATCGAATTTCCGGAAGCGATAGCATAGGAAAGGAGAAAAACGTACAGTCACGTGACAAGAATCTCTGTTATCTCTGTAAGTAATTTATCAAATATGGAGAAAGTTATTCGTTTCTAAATGTCTTTAATAGTGAGGCCTGTCAATTTTATGCCTTTATAGTTAAAAATGTGTCTGGAAGTTTCGCATTGTTGAGCAGTAAATATGAGAACCACCTTAAGGTATATATGGGATTGGCACATCCAACTAGTTTTTCATTTGCTTATTTAGATATCTCATTTCATTCTGAAAAAAAAAAAAAAAAAAAAAAAAAAAAAGAAATTTATTAATAATATCCTATCAGTGTTGGAATGTGTTTCATAATCTATGTATGATGTATGAGTTTTATCTCTTATTTCGTTTTCTATTTTCATATTTATTTTTCACACATTTAAAACGAGATATTTAAATGAATTATTCCATAAATTGGAGTGGATGCGAAATAAAATGATATTATTTATATACTATATATATTTTAATTTGAATTATTGTCTATACCACTGGCGCACCCACGGGGGAGCTAAGGGGGCTGAAGCCCCTCCCAGACTAGACTAGATATTTAAATTTTTTTTAATTATAAAAGAGTGTTATTATTTTTAATAGACCCTTAAAAAATCTGAATTTTTGAAAATATATTAATTTTGTCACACAATTTTTTCTGTTTTATCAATTTTATCATGAAATTCGAAATATTAGCATGTTTAAAATTTACTTAATTAAAAATTTAAGACCTCGTGCAAACTTTTGTTCGCTTTAAACTTCATAATATTTTGATAATTTAATAATAAAACTTTAAATCGTTTGATTGCAAACACACTTTAAAATTATCCAAATACAATAACACACCAAGAAATCGCAAAAACTAAGCTATATTTTAGTGCAATATTTCATTTTTTAACACTAGGGGGCTCTGCCCCCTACGAGCTATGCTCGTCAACCCCCGTTCAGACACCGCAGACTCTAACAGCACGCTAATTTGACCGCCTTTAAAAAGATTTCGGAAGATTGAATTATAATTTGAATCTGACAATTATAATCTGACGTAATTTTCACCAAACTTTTCTTTCTCTTTTTAATATTCACGTCAAAATACTTTTGTTAGAAATGAAATATTATGATCATCTTAAAATGTCAAGTAAATGTCTCGCGCAATTTTTAAATTAAAACTGTTTTGCAATATTATTTTTTGTTCATTTTACGTAATAAGTGTAATATGACGTAAATTCTCCTATTTAGGACTTCTAACGCATGTTACTGAATTTATTATTTTACAATATTCTTTCTCATTTAAAATTCACGTGTAACTATAGTTTTTATGACGTAATTTTCAATGAGTTCCTGCTTTTTATATTTTTTGTTTATAATAGTCACGTGTAAAATAAATTTTTCATTTGAAGCAAACATTATTGGTTGCGCTTTTTATACAGTTGGCAACAGTTTAAATTAATACAATTTTCTAAAATTTGTAAAAAATATCTCTCGAAATGCTGAAAATTTGAATTTAAAATAGAAATAAAACCTCGAAAAATTATTCAAATTAAAAAACTAACTGCAATCTGCACACCGGGAAATTCTGACGCATAAAATGATCTAAAAATGATTAAATTCCTATGTACAGTTTTTGCTCCTATAAAACTTTTTTAATGGAACGATTTTGTCCAACTTTGGCATTAAATATCTCTTAAAATAATTCTTCGATTTGAAAACTGTCTGCATCAGCGTGTTTATCAAACATTTTTCTATAATACTACCGATTTTCATATTTTTGTATGCAACAGTTTTTTTAATATTAACGAAGAAAGACCTCCGGTCACAAAAAATTCAAAACCGGCGGCGGCGGCGGCGGTGACAGCGGTAGTTACTTTTTTTTAGAATAGAGAGATGTTAAAAGCATTCAGAATTTGCCCCGCCAAAATTTTCCAGAGCTTTCTCTGACTGGTTATGACTCTGCTCAAGTCAGCATGAAAAACATAAGTCAGGACCTGGTCCGGTACGTCCCATCAAATCAAATGAAAGAAAGACAGAGTTCGACAGCGGGCCATATAGCCCTGTAAAATATGCTAGCCCCCTCCAAAGTGTAATCCTGGATGCGCCACTGGTCTATACTAATATTATAAAGAAGTAAAGTTTGTTTGTTTGTAGGAGGTAATCTTTGGAACTACCGAACCGATTTCAAAAGTTATGGTATCAAAATGACGGTGTTAGTCCCTGTTCCAACATAGGCTTTACCTTACGTCCATCCCACTAACCCAAAGGGGGTGCAGGATCAAAAAACGTTCTAAAATGGCGATTTTCGTGTTACTGAAGGACCTGGAACATGAAATTTGGAATGGTACTTATAAGATATAAATGATCTCTAAGAACATTTCTTAAAAAATTCGAAATTTAAAAGGGGTTAAAATGCGCGAAAGCGTTCTTAAAAAAAGTTCTAAATGGCGATTTCTACGCAACCTCAGTTAATATCAAACCGATTTCAAAAGTAATGGTTGCAAATTGATGGTGACTTTCCCTGCTCCAACATAGGTTATATTTTATGTTGGTGTCACTACCACCTTCTCGTTGCAGGAGCAGAAATGTTCTAAATTGCGTTTTTCGTGATACTGAGGGGCCTAACATTTTGAAATTTGGCATTATAATTACTTAAAAGATGTAAATGTTTTCTAAGAACCGTAGAAAGAAAATTCCAAATTTAAAAGGATGAATTGAGCGAAAAGCGTTCTAAATTACGATTTTTATCCAATCTTAAGAAACACCAAACCGATTTCAAAAATAACGGTTGAAAATTGGTGGTGATAGAGCCTGCTCAAACTTGAGCTATATTTTATGTCGGTGCCACTACCACTAGAGGGTTGCAGAGACAAAAAACTTTCTAAATCGCGATTTCTGTGATACTGAAGAGACTAGAAACTTGCAATATGGCATGGTAGTTATTTATAAAATATAAATGCCTTCTAAGAACAGCCGGAAACAAATTCTAAATTAAAAAGGGGTGAAGTGAAGGGAAGGAGTGAAAAGCGTTTTAAAAAAGTCCTAAATTACCATTTCTATGCAATCTAAAAAATAATGAACCGATTCCACAAGTAATTATTACGAAGCAATGGTGACAGTTTCTGATCCTACAAAGGCTATATTTTAATGCCGGTGCCACTACCTCCTTGGGTTAGCTTCTTATTATTTCTCCTTATTAATTTAAGTCTCATTTCTGTCTAATACAGTGTAATAATGAAGTTTAATCAAACTGTGTCTTAATTAGTAGTTTTTGAATTATTCCTAAAAGTATAATTTCTTCTAATAAAAATGAAACATACAAATGTCACTTGGCATATTTCAACTATTACGCGAGCAAAACTGCGGGTTTTGCTAGTTATTTATAATTTCAATAATTTTCAACTTCAAGATTGCTTAGAGAACGGAAATGCAATAAGCCAATTTTATAAAATTTACGAAACACAGAAGTTTTCGTGTCTCCTTCAGAACAGCAGAAAACGTATGATTGAAGTGACATAATAGGAACGCAGATGGTTTTGTCATTCAGCGCGACGCTCAAGTCATAAGACTTCGAAGATGAATAAGCATTGTTGTACCAAATATGTGATAACCTCATAAAATGTAGATTACGATACACACTGAATAGTAAAAATTTCATCAGTTAAATTACGATTAAATGAAATAAGAAATTATGACTAAACGAAATTAAAAATCCCTGCCGGCTCGGCCTACAGGCGAGGTAGATTTCGAAGCTAAGTACTAATTTCACCAACAAAAAACTAAATCCTGATTAGAGATAAATCCATTTTAACAATTTTATATGCTCGCTTTCGACGAGTTTTTAATTTCATTTTTATATAAGAGCTGTTTTTTTTTTCAGAAACATATTAAGGCGGTATTAAAAAAATACTTTTCCATTCTCAACAACTCGGCTTTTTTTGACGCATTTTCAGATTAATTTTCAAAAGAAAAAACATGAAACTTGCTGACGTGATTTTTTAAAGAGATTTATAAGCGCCTATGTTTTTATTTTTCGTTCAATTAATTAGATCTTGAAAACAATTATTTTCTCAGTAGAACCAAATTTTTCGTTACCAATACAATCGCTTCCAGAAATTTGGTTAAAAATGCCCACTTTGACATCATTTTTAAAAATATATTCTATCTCTATCAAAAAATTCAACATTGCGGCACATTATATAGTTTCTGAATAAGAGAATCTACTAATTGGATGCGTTTGAAAGCAAAAATGAATTTAAAAATGAGTCAGAAAATAAGCAGTTTGGATTTGAGTACATCGTTAATCCGATATTTTTTTCTTCAACTTGTATGTATTTTCAATTTGTTTTTTTCTGTAAGAATTCGTCCTATCAAATACTTGTAAATATAAAAGTTGGAGCTAATATTAAGAAAATATATAATAAATTCATGCGGATTTGATATCTTGTGAATTGACGAATTTATGATTTTTTTTTCTTCAACTCTCACTTTTTGTTTTCGTTTTTCGTTTTTTTTTTAGTAAAAATTGGTGCTATCAAAAACTTGTCAATATAAAAGTTGTAGATAAAACAATTTATAATAAATTTAATTGGATTTGATATCTTGAGAATTGACGAAGTTAAGAATTTTTCCTTCCCAAAACCCTATTTTTTTCGCCCCTTGAGCCCATTTTTAGTTTTATCAAAAATCTGTCATACATAAATTTTTGGCCCATTTTTTAGAAGAATAATAACTTTAAACTGAGTCGATATGTACTAGAATTAAGAAGTTATAGGGTTTTTTCGTTTTTCACAAAACCCCTCCCTATTTCCACCCCCTTGGTCCGATCTTGTCCATTAACGAACTTTACCGAAATTTTAATCCCTCTTGATTTTATGTATCAGTTTGGAAAAGATTTGTGCAGAATTATGGAAGTTATCGTGTCCATAAAAAAGTGATATATATACATATAAAGTTTTTTTACTGTGGGTGGTTTTGGGTTCTAGGGGTCATGTTCGGCGTAGATCTGCAAAAAGTTTTCCGAAATTCCAACATAGGTGAGAGCCCAATAGGTAGTATTTCATACGAAATCTACCTAAAACATTTAAGGGGTCATAAGACTTTTAAACCTTCAAAAAATTCAGTCTTTGAAAAAAAAATATATATTAAAGACCAATTATTTCTGAATGCTTTAAAACAAATTGAACTCTAAATAGTTGTTAAATATGGAATATTTTCAAAGAGATAATTTTAATGTCATTTTTCTCAAAATGTAATCAAGGGGCATTGCGCGAAGGGTAAAAATCTTTCCGATAGTTTTTCATGAAATTTTCGGGATACATAGTGTATCGTAGGCTCTATAAAGTTTACCTAAATTTTCATATTTTTCTGTTGAAACAAAAAATCTTGTCATCATATTGCTAAAATTTTATATAAGCAAGATGCAATTTTGTTTTTAAAACATAAAAATGTTATATATATATATATATATGTGACGGGGAAAAGGAGACTCATACTCGAATAATAACACTTGCTAACTTTAAGAATTAAATATATTAAATGAACTATTTACACTATATACAATTACAATTAAGTAGAACATTAATGAAATTAAACACTCATTCGTCTTAATGCGTCTAAACGTCGTTGAGAGCTCGGTGTTTTGCAACCACTCTTTTACCTTCTTTTCCCGCGTCTGTCGAATGTTCTAAAAGGGTATTCTTCTACGCCGACTCGTGGCGCTGCCGTCGTCTCTTACAGACTGTTGCCACAGGTCACACTCGTCCATCCTGATACGCACGACCTCGTGCGCACCATACACTTAAACACAAACTTTTAAAAAAATACCATATGTTTAAAAAAAAATTACACAGAATAAAACAGAAAAAACAAATAAAGAGAGAAAAAATGAAAATCGTCGTCAATGTCGGTTGGCATTTCGTCTTCCATCTCGTCTTAAATGGTACTCGTCTTAAATCGTACCCGCCTTAAATGGTACTCTTCTTAAATCGTACTCGTCTTAAATGGTACTCGTCTTAAATGGTACTCGTCTTAAATCGTACCCGTCTTTACTTCGTACTCGTCTTTACTTTGTACTCGTCTTAAATAAAAAAAAATATACTCGTCTTAAATAAAAAAAAATATACTCGTCTTAAATAAAAAAAAATATACCCACATATATACGTCTTAAAGTGGTACGTCTGAAAAACAGAAAGAAAAAAAAACACAAATCGGCATCTTCTAATCGTCGTTTTCTTTAAAAAAAAAAATTGAAACTTCATGCAGAAAAACAAATTAGAGTCTGTAATCAAATAAAGTCACAGAATGTTCATATAAAAAAAAAAAAAAAAATGGAGCTGTCCACAGTTCTAAAGTTCTTTATGCAAAGCACAAAAAAGTAAAAAAAAAAATGTCTTTGTAGTTCACAGAAAAAAAAACCACAATACTTTACGGAACACACTTTTCAGCAGCAGCATTGAAGAAAACAAAAAAAAAATGACATCTCGGGGATAGTTGAATCACAATATTTGACAAACACATATTTCACAAACAAAATTTTAACTTTTTGTTAAAATTATTCTTGATGTAAACACAGGTGATGAAAAAAAGAAGAAACACACAAAAGAAAATATTTTGTAGAAAGACGAATTCTTGAATTTTTTTTTTTTTCTCTTTATATTCTTGAAGCACCACACAATATGTACAATAACGGAAGGGAAGAAAAGAAGAAGAAAAGTTCCTTGATACAGACATTCTTCTGAAATTACAAACAGTATCAGTAGGAGTAAAAGAAACCTTTTTTGATTCACATTTTGAAGCTTCTAACACATCTGTTAAGCTGTTGTCTAAATTATCATCACATATAACTTTATTTAAAAGGGTATCAACGCCTATTTCTTTAGTTGTTTGAAAATTAGGCTGGGTTTTCTTCAGAATGCTAGGAGAAGAAAGATCAGGACTAAAAATCAATTTTCTAACATTTTCATGTATAGGACTTTTGATATTTTCTTTATGAGACACTAACTTTTAACATTTTTAATTTTATTAGGCTTCATATTTTTATATTTTGATGGTACTAAATGTTTTTGGGATGATTGTTTAAGCAAGTCATCTTTGCTACTGCTTTTTATATCTTTTGGCTTTTTTGAGGATTTCTTTTCTACTTTTTTGGAATGTAATGTAAGTAAAGTCACATGACAATATTTAAATTATTTTTTCATAAGATAAACTCTTGGACAATAGACATTTTTTCCTGACTCCATGTATTTATTTTTTTGGGTTCAGACGAAAAACGTGAGATGTTCGACGATAATATTGATGTTGTGATTAGGGTTTTGAGATGTGTATTCGTAGTTGCTGTAATGTGATTGTCTAAATAAATGTTTTGTGTGTTCTTTAAAGAAGTTATGTTTATAGTAAAATAATTATCATTATTTTAACTAAAATGTTAGAAAATAAATAACAATTTGGTAGCAGAGCGTGGTTTTAAAGCGAATTTTATATTTTGAGTGTACAAGTAAGAAGAGTAAATAAATATGAATTGTATGAACTAGGCCTAATACAAGTTAAGAATTTGTTCCATTGGACTAACCGCCAATAGAAAAAAATTTAAGAGGTAAGAATTTTATATGCATTTAAAAATAGTTTGGAAGATAAAGTATTTTAATTATGTGTGAATCCAATATGTTTGGAATTCCTAGAATAGAGCCGTTAACAAGTAAAAATTATACATTATGGAGTATGCGAGTTGAAGCTTTGATTAAATCAAAACATTTATTTGATGTTATCGAAAATGATGAACCGGTAAAAAATGAAGGGGATCCCGATAGTTTGAAAGCGCATAAAACATGGTTAGAAAAGAATGATGAAGTTTACGGTATAATTATATTGACGTTGTCCGCAGAACAAATGATGGCTGTTAGAGGGATTAAAAAAACTAAGGATTTATGGCAATTACTGAAAAAGCGTTATGCGGGAATTGAAAATCAGAGAAGAATTCAGTTAAAAATTAATCTTGCGAGAATAGAGAAAAACGAAAGAGAAACAATAGAAGAATATTTGATAAGAGCTCAAGGGATAGCTAATGAAATATTAGAATTGGGTACAGAAATTGATGAATGCGAATTAATAGGATTTATTATAGAAGGGCTTCCAAAGAAATATAGCGAAGTAACAACTGCGATATCATCAAACCCAAATATAACTTATGAAGTAATGCGAGAAACTTTGTTGAGATATGAAAGAAAATATGATAAATTTCGAGAAAACGAGTCTAAAGCATTTAGGGCTAATGAAAAGAAAAAGGTTTTATGTTTTGCTTGCGGAAAGCCAAATCATATAGCGCGGAATTGTTATAGTAAATCGAATATGACACACTCGCGAAATGATAGGGAGTATTCACCTAAGAAAAATTTTCAAAATTATTATAGTAATAAAGTTCAAGATGTAAGAGAATACTCACGCAATAATAAGAATTATAATAAGAATAATAATGTTTCAAACAAGAAGGCAAAAGAATATACATGTTTTACAAATGAACATGCATTGCAGTCAAATGAATTCAATAGAAATGAGTGTAAAGAATCTGAAAATAATAGGGAAATAACCTGGATGTTAGATTCAGCTTGCACTTCGCATATGACGCATAAAGAAGATATTGTTGTAGAAAGAAAACCTGAAGATGTAGAAATTGCAACTGCTGACAGCGAGCGATCAATACAAGCGAAATATCGTGGAAATGTTCATGTTACGTCTTACGATAAGAAAAGTGGCGAAACAAAAATAAAACTTACAGAAGTTCTTTGCGTACCTAATTTAAGAGAAAATTTAATGTCAGTTCCAAGTTTAGTCAGAAAAGGAAAATATGTGATATTTGATAATGAAGGAGCAGCCATTTATGAAAAGAATACAGACGAATTAATAGCTAAAGGAACATTCGAAGATAATACATTTAAAATAAACTTAGCTGTACGAGAAACAGATGAAGACAGAAATGAATCTTGTTTACAGACAAATGAATCAAAGAAAGAATTATGGCATAGAAGACTTGGGCATATAAATTATGTATACTTACAAAGAATGTCGAGAGAAAATCTTGTAAGGGGATTAGAAAAGATGAATGGTGAAGAAACAAAATGTGAAATTTGTATTCAAGGGAAATTAACAAGAACACCATTTAATCATGTGATAGAAAGAACAACACGCATTTTAGAAAGATTACATGTTGATTTATGTGGACCAATGAAAGTACACTCATTGGGAGGGAGTAAGTACATGCTAATGGTAGTAGATGAATATAGTAGAAGATATTTTGTAGATTTTTTAAGAAGTAAAGATGAAGCAAAAGAAAGAATTATAAATATAATAGAGAGAAGAGAAAATGAAACCGGCAAGAAAGTAAAAGCGGTTAGATCAGATAATGGTGGTGAATTTACTAATGAAGAGCTCGTGAATTATTACAAAAGGAAGGGCATAAAGAATGAAAGAACCACAATTCATAGTCCACAAAGTAACGGGATTGCAGAAAGGGCTAATCGGACTGTTATTAATACTGCAAGAACATTGCTGATAGAAGCAAAACTACCTTTATCCTTTTGGGCCGAAGCAGTATCAACAGCTGCTTATATACATAATGTTACTCCAACAGCTACGAGAAAGAAAACGCCATTAGAATTATGGTCAAATAATAAACCAACAGTAAAGCATATGAGAGTATTTGGATGTAAAGTTTTTTATCGCAACGATGATATCAATAAAAAGAAATTTGATGTAAGAGCAAAACCAGCAGTGTTTATCGGATATTCAAGAGATCGGCGAGCATACAGATTGTATGATTTAAAAGAAAAGAGAATACGTGAAAACAGAGATGTAGTATTTATAGAAGAAAAAATGGGATATGAAGATATAGCTAACAAGGAAGAAATGACTGATGAATTTGAATACATCAACATTACCAATAATAAAAATGTAATAGATGAACAAGAAGATAATAATTCCGATGAAAATGAAGAAGAGTTAAATCAGAAAAAGGAAGCAATTGCGTTGTCAGATGATTTGAATGATTCTGCGACAGAAGAATCTGAAGTAAATCATATAATTGATGAAAACAAGGAACAGCAAGAAAAAGAAACTAATGAGAATAAGTTGTTTGAAGAACCTAGAAGATCATCACGAATTAGGAAACCCAATCCAAAGTATTTAGCGAATCTAGTGCACGAGGAAGTTCCAAAGAATTACAAAGATGTATTAAATTCTAGAGATAAGGATAAATGGATAGAAGCAATCAAAAAGGAATTACACTCATTAGAAGAACACAAAACGTGGAAAATCGTTGACAAACCAAAAGATGTGAAGGCACTGAGAAGCAAATGGATTTTTACTGTAAAAGAAGACGGTGAAGATGTAAAATATAAAGCAAGATTAGTAGCCGACGGATCAAGACTTAAATTTGGAACAAATTATCAAGAATCGTATAGTCCTGTAATGAAAACTGAATCATTTAGAACTTTATTGGCAGTCGCAGCGATGAAAGGTTACAAAACTAGATTTTTCGACGTAGAAACAGCATATCTGAATGCAGATCTAGAAACTGCAATTTATATGAATCCGCCTGAAGGTCTACAAATTGAAGGAGGGAAAATATTATTGGTAACAGGAAATTTATATGGGTTGCCAGAAGCAGGAAGATGCTGGTATGAAAAATTAGTTAATATATTTGATAAAATTGGGTTACAGCCCTGCAAAGCAGATCCATGTGTGTTTTTTAATAAAAATGATAATAAATTTATTGCAGTTGGAATATATGTCGATGATGGAATAATCGTTTGTGAATCCGAAGAATTAATAAATAAATTGATACAAAAATTGAATAAAGAAGCAAAAATTAAAGAGCTGAAGAAAAACATTAAATTCCTTGGTATTGATATTGAAGAAAATAATGGAGAATTTTTGCTAGGGCAAGCTAAGTATGCAGAAAAAATCTTAGAAAGATTTGATATGGAAAATTGTAAAAGTGTGAAAACCCCTGGTGTTTCTGGAATAAAATTAGATGAATATGAAAATGAAAATAAAATTGATGAAACACTATATCTAGAAATGCTTGGAAGTATAGGATATCTAGTAAGAGGAACAAGGCCAGATTTAGCTTTCACTTTAAGTAATTTGTCTCAATATGCAAAAGATCCTAGAGAAATTCATTTACAGGCAGTGAAGAGAGTTTTGCGGTACATTCAAGGCACTAAAAACTACAAACTTCGAATTAAAAATAAAAAGGGCCAATTATCACTTTGTTCTGATGCTAGCTGGTGTACTACACGGGATTCAAAATCATTTGGTGGATATATCGTAAAGATAGGAGAATCACTGATTGAATGGAAAAGTAATAAACAGAAACTGGTTGCGCTGTCTACAATGGAATCTGAACTTTTAAGTTTATGTGATGCTGTTTGTGAAGGAAAATGGTTAATGGGTCTCTTGGAAGAGTTAAGCCAGGAAGAAATGGTGAAGCGTCCAATAGAAATCAGTACTGATAGTCAATCTGTAATTGATTGGATTAAAAACCCAAGAGTGAATAATCGCAACAAACATATAGGTAGAAAATATCATTTTGTAAAAGATGAAAGAGCGAAAGGAGAAATTGAAACAAAATATGTAAATTCGTCTGAACTGGAAGCAGATATAATGACTAAGAATTTGAGTTATGATGTCATGAAAAAACATATTACAAGTCTCGGAATTACTGAGGATTATTGACATGCGAAAGGAGGCATTTGTAAGTAAAGTCACATGACAATATTTAAATTATTTTTTCATAAGATAAACTCTTGGACAATAGACATTTTTTCCTGACTCCATGTATTTATTTTTTTGCGTTCAGACGAAAAACGTGAGATGTTCGACGATAATATTGATGTTGTGATTAGGGTTTTGAGATGTGTATTCGTAGTTGCTGTAATGTGATTGTCTAAATAAATGTTTTGTGTGTTCTTTAAAGAAGTTATGTTTATAGTAAAATAATTATCATTATTTTAACTAAAATGTTAGAAAATAAATAACATGTAAAACATCTACAGAGCATGTCAAATGATCTTTTTTCCTTTCTTTTTCTAAGGGAACTTTATGGCAATTGATAAGATCTTCAGTCTTTTCAGAAGATTTATCAGTTTTAGTAGAACTTACTAGTTTGACAGGATCTTCAATTCAATTAACTAAGTATACAAACAAATTATCATCAGATGTTGGTTTACTAAGGGAAATACCATTTTTATTATAAAGCGAAGTACCTTGCGTAATTATATCAGCACCAATAATAAGAGGAACATTCATATGATGTTTACTAATTATATAAATACTAGAAAGGTAGCCCGTCAAAAATGACGGAAATTTAGATATAAAGATATATACAACTCATGTGCAAGAATATGAGTTTTCTCGCTTGTTCCGCAGTGATAGATGAAAATAACACATTTTAAGAACGAAACACATTTATGAAAAACTGTGTACAGTAGAAGACCACTAATCTTCACAGTTTGGTTCCAAGTGTTATGCAGATTTGAGGCTTTTTGCGGTCATGTCTATTCAATCTTTGTTTATGTCGCATATTTTTATGGACTTAAATATCATTGCGTGGAGAGATATATCTACAAGAATAATATATACATCTTGCTTAAACAAGTATTTAATAACGAACACATTTTACAGCAGACGATCACAGGAAACACAGATTCGGCATAGCATACAATTGCCGCTCAAGCACCAAAAACATTCTATTTTTATTTCGCGCTAGTCGCGGTTACAGTCAAATACACCACATCTCCTCCCTTCCAAAACTTCTTCTATAGATCTAATCGCTTTGGAGGTTTCCGGACTCTAGTGGATCGGCGAACTGGTTGTGGTGTCAGAGTTGAACCCTGGGCTATGAGTGGAGCATGCTCTGGTGTAGGAATTGAGACTGGCGTTGCATCAGTCGTCTCCGTCTCCCTACATGTCGGTGATGGTGTTGACTCAACACTGGACGTCGGAGCCTCAGCATCTTGCACAGGAATGGCAGGTTTTGCAGACTGTCGTCGGAGCTCGCATTCTTTTTCCTCTATGTCTCCTCCATCCCTTATTTGATCTACATGTCTACGCCACAATTGGCCATTTACATCCACAGTGTAATGTAGTTGCCCATCTTTACTAACGACTCTTCCAAACCTCCATCTCTTGTCTCCTTGCCGGTAATTTCGTACAGCGACATTGTCGCCAATTCGGAACCCTCTATCTGAGAATTCATAAGTTCCTTTACGAACTTTTTCTTCCACTCTGCTCTTAAGATCAGGACGCAGCAGGTCGATTCTCGTCCGAATCTCTCTCTTCAACATGAGCATGGCTGGACTATGGAGTGTAGTGAGGTTCGGAGCTTTTCTGTATTGCATAAGGAACGTACTTAATTTTTGTTGTATCGTTCCGCCATAATTTTGCATAGCTCTTAAAGATTGCTTCACTGTAAATACGTATCTTTCGGCCTGACCATTGCTAGATGGCCTAAAGGGCGCAGTGGTTCTGTGTTTAATGCCGTTATTACGCATAAACATGTCAAATTCGAACGATGTGAACTGTGGACCGTTGTCACTTACAAGCATAAGTGGCAATCCAAATCGTGAGAAACAGTCTCTTAAGCATTCAATCGTTTTGGTTGTTGTGGTGGATCTCATTGGATAAGCTTCCAACCACTTTGAATGAGCATCTACTATAATCAGGAACATATGTTCAAAGATAGGTCCAGCAAAATCTATGTGGATACGTTGCCAAGGTGTACTAGGATACTCCCAGTAATGCACCTTCACTTTTTGTGGGTCGGTTTTATATCGAGCACAGTCTACACAGTTCTTGGCCGTGTTTTCTATGTCCTTATCGATGTTTTTCCAGTAAACGTACGATCTCGCGATAGATTTCATTTTTACAGCACCTAGATGGCCATGATGCAACTCTTCAAGCACCTGAGCCTGATACCGTTTAGGGACGCACACCCGCTGACCTAACAGTATGCAACCATCTTGTAGACTATATTCTGCTTCTCTTCCCCTTAAAACTCCTCCACTCTGTAACACATGAAGTATTGGAGCGAGGTCTGCATCCAAAAGAGTTTCTTTGGCTAAGTCACTAGCTGTGACAGGAAGAGTTTCTATTTGTGCTAACTGAAATAGAGAAATTTCATCTTTAACGTCTAGCTGTTCGGAAGTGGACGGCAGCCTAGACAAACAGTCAGCATTACCATGGTTTTTTGTATGACGATACTTTATGTCAAACTGGAAAGATTGTAATACTAAAGAATAATGTAACAATCTTGTCGCTGCCAGAATTGGGAGACCTTTCTTCGATCCGAAGATGGCCACTAAAGGTTGGTGGTCAGTTAATAATGTGAATCGTCTCCCTTTTAGGTAAAGATAAAATTTCTTGACACCCCATACAATTGCGAGTGCTTCTTTATCAATCTGAGCGTATTTTTGCTCAGTTTTTGTGAGAGTTCTGGAGGCAAAAGCTATTGGTCTTTCCGTTCCGTCAGGCAAAGAGTGGGAAAGTACCGCCCCTACCCCAACAGGAGATGCGTCAGTTGCCAATACCAATGGCAGTGATGGATCATAATGCATTAGGACACGCGGAGAACAAATTTCATTTTTAATTTTTTCAAAAGCTTCCTGACAATCCTTTGACCAAACCCATTTAACATCTTTCTGTGTTAATTTATACAAAGGATTCGCTATTGTAGCCAAATTAGGGCAAAATTTTCCATAAAAGTTAACAAGCCCTAAAAAACTCTGTACTTCTTGTACGTTTGTAGGTCTAGGAGCTTTCGAAATCGCAGAAATCTTCTCATCAGTTTTATGTAAACCGTTTTCATCAATTTTGTGCCCTAAAAATTTTATTTCTTTTTGAAAAAATTTACTCTTACCCAAATTTAATTTCAGCCCATGATCTTTACATTTCTGAAAAAATTTTCTTAAGGCCTCTAAATGTAAATTATCATCTGATCCAGTCACTCTAACATCATCCATAAAAACTTTAATACCTTCCATCCCCTGGAAAAGACCATCAATATATCTTTGCCAAATAGCTGGGGCAGAATTTAGACCATACATAAGTCTTTTACATACATATAACCCTTTATGAGTATTTATAGTTAAGAGTTTTTGACTATCGGGATGCACTTTCATTTGCAAATATGCATGCTTAAAATCAATTTTTGAAAAATGTTTACCCCCATTTAAGCTTGAAAATATTTCCTCTAATTTTGGTAAAGGATGTTGTTGTATCATTATATTTTGGTTTACGGTAACAGAGTAATCTGCACATAGGCGTATTGACCCATCAGTTTTTTCAACCGGGACAACTGGTGTTGCCCAATCCGAGGATTCTACCCTCTCTATGATACCTTCCCTTTCAAGCCTATCAATTTCTTCTTCAACCCTATCTTTTAAAGAAAAAGGTACGGGTCTGGCTCTACAAAATTTTGGTATTACATCGGATTTAAGTTCCAACTTTACTTCATAATTATTAATTTCACCTAACTGATCGTCGAAAAGTTCTTTATACTCTTCTAACAATTTATTCAAATCATATTCACAAGATGTTCTCACTGCTTTGATAGAATTCCAATCCAAATTGATACTATATAGCCATTCACGGCCAAAAATTGTATCCAAATTTTCCTTAACAATGTACAAATTTAATTTGAATTTTTGATTTTTGTATTCAACATCAACAGTAACAAATCCCAAAGGTACAATTATTTCACCTTTATATGTTTTAAAAACTACTTTTGAGGGCTTAATTTTTTTCTTCGAAATCTCACGAAATTTTTTAACGCTCATTACCGAGACGGCCCCTCCAGTATCCAGTTCCATACTTACAGGTTTATTTTCAACAATTAGTGTTAACATAATAGGAGGTTTTCTTTGCTCCTCCTCTTTTAGCGAGTTCAAATCAAAAGAATACATTGGGATAACATTTTCACTAGAATACAGAGTATCTACCTGCTTTTGTTTTACCGTGTTTGCTTTTAACCCTTTGTTTGCGGCAAAACAGGCTTTTTGAATGTGCCCAATTTTTTGACAAATTGCCCCCTCTCGTTGCTTACGATTTAGAAATACATGCCTACTAGGAATTATAAGCGGCGTCGGAGTGAGGTGAGCTTTTAACGTATTTTTTAGGGTAAGGAAATCTTTATCGGAAGGACTGTCAGGAGCTAGCAGGTTTTTCAACAAATTGTATAATTTTGCTGACAAACTAGAAATAAAAACTTTCCCACGTTTGCCATCCGGAACATTTTGAATGTCCATGAATGCTTCGAAGCGTTCTATAAAAGCATCAAAAGCTTCATTTGTATCATCGAACTTTTCAAATTGAACCGAAACTTTAGGTTCGTGGGTTTTCGGACCGGCAAAAGTGGCTAAAGTTTCCATTAAGGCTTTATTCTGTTCGATTAAACTTTGAACGAGCTGCTCCATTTTTATCCTTCTTTAAAAGATAAATACAAAAGAATTTTTTTTTTTACCTTGGGCAGTCTTCAGCAGCTAATTATCCATCGGCGTTGTCCGTGGTCGTAATGACTTTGAAACTTTTAGTTACAAACACCTCGTCGCCAGCTGTCGCATATTTTTATGGACTTAAATATCATTGCGTGGAGAGATATATCTACAAGAATAATATATACATCTTGCTTAAACAAGTATTTAATAACGAACACATTTTACAGCAGACGATCACAGGAAACACAGATTCGGCATAGCATACAATTGCCGCTCAAGCACCAAAAACATTCTATTTTTATTTCGCGCTAGTCGCGGTTACAGTCAAATACACCACAGTTTACATTTTTTTTTTAAATTCATATATTGGACAATTTAGATTGCTGAGCCTTAAAAATAAATAAATAACACACTTGAAGTAAGGTTAAAAACTATTAAATTATCGTATACGATTTCATGAACTGGTATTTTATGGTATTATATGTGTGTGCTTCACGATCTTGGTTACGACGTTGGCGAAATTGGCTGCAACTTGTCATAATCCTAATAGTGTGGGCCGCTATAACAAAAAAGTAATCAGTTTTTAGTAAAATTTCTGATACAAAGTAGCTTTCAAAAACTTGTGTAAAATTGCAGGCCGTTCTCGTGTTATGTCAGTCCTAGGAATAATATTTCTAACACTGAAGATTTTCCATGTATATATGGAATTTAGAAAAGCTTCTCCAAAAGAAAGGTGCTGAAATGACATTGTAATTCCTCTAACTTCAAAGTTTAATCGGGCCCTGATGTTGAGTACTGAAATCTAATAAATACAGTTATTTTGAATATTACAACAGAATTAAACAGTTATTTAACTTAAACCCGCTGTTACTTCCCGATGTTATTTTTTAGTATTAAGAAAGGAAATTATTTAAAATTTTCCAATCATGCATTTATGATTTTTTTACGTCTTTAATAACTAAATAATGAAAAATAGGCTTTTGTTCTGAGCTCATAAATATGACAATAAAATAATGTAACTAAAAGATATTGCAAAATTAAATCTTTGTGATTACAAACCATAAACAAACCATACCGCCACCATTTTACCTACTATGACGTCATTAGAATATTGCCCATTGATTGTTGGAGAACTTACTTTGTGAATGATTACCTCAATGATTTAATATTTTTGACGTTTCACGATGAATGAATCACTTGTGTTTGTTTAGTTTTATGGAATGAGATATTAAGCTGTGAAAGTAATTTCAATTGAAGTTATCCAAGGATATATGTATTTTTAATCGAAATTAAAAACAATGCTTTGATCTCGAAATAAAAAGTTTCAGTTTGTATAATTTGTTATTTCTGTTAATTATTTATTTAAGTACTTTTCCATTGTAGCGCATTTTTAAAAAAAGCTTGGCGCGATTCGGGCATCAGAAAGTGAGATATGTTGCGAAAATATATAGGTACAGATGTCATATTCGCCCCATATTGGCGCGATTTTTTTCTGTCGCCAATATCATATAGGCAACGGGTACTTAACTTACGCTAAAGGGCTTGATGTGGTAACCCGGATTATGTTGTTTATGCTGTTAATGTTTTCGCCAAATTGGCAACCAAAAAAAATCGCGCCAATATGGGGCGAATATGACATCGGTTCCAATATATAAACAGCTATGAAAACAAATCTAATGAACTTTTATCTTTGTTTATATATGCACTTATATGCATAAAAAATCGTTTCTAAATATATATAATTTTTTTATATACAAATTACGGCACAGATTTCACATATGAACCGGGATACCTAACTGGCGCCAAAATGATGTTATTTTGCCTTCTGTGGTAACCCGGCTATTGTTTTTTATTTATTAATAAATTGTTTATTTACTTTTATTTTCTGTTTTTTAATTATATAAACTGCTTTGTTCTATAGTTATTATTCAAACTTTTATTTATTTATAGTTATTTCCTTTTCAAAATGATAGCAAATAATTGAAAAATATATAAGTAACTGGTATTCGAAAGCGAGATTTCTGCCAAATTGGCGTCATAGAAAAATCACGCCAACCCCCATGCGTATATGACATCTGTGAAAAAATTACTTCTGTTTCTTTAAAAAACGGGTAAATAGCTTTTTTTATATTAAATTGTCGGCACAGATGTCATATACGCCCATATTGGCGCTTTTTTTTTTTTTTTTTTTTTTTTTTCACGCCGATGTCATATACTCACAGGGTACTTAACTGGCGCCAAAGTGTCGTTATTTTGCTTGTAATGGTAACCCGAATGTTGTTTATGCTGTTGATATTTTCGCCAAATTGGTGTCGGAAAAAATCGACATCTGTGCCAAATTGTATACATATGGAAAAAATTGCTTGTGAGTCTGAAGCAGTAAATAGGTTGCCAGAAAATACATTGGCAAAATTCTTTCTCGCCAAGAAACTTTTCTTCGAAGTATTGTACATAAGCAATGATTGCTAGAAATGCATTTTTAATTATGATATGCGCTTTTATGTTTCACTACATTTATGCATACTATACTGTGTGTATAAATGCTACAGTTCATATGCACGGCTACACAAAAGAATTCGTAAGGGTTACTGAGTATGAGAGTAAATTGCTTAAAGGTGGTTTTTAAAAGAGTTATGCATTTTTACGCTGAACTGCATTTAGTTTCCTAAGAAATGTTTGTAGAATATAGATAAAATGATATACATGGTCACGCAAAGAATTGGATACATAACCGTCTATGGATGATAATATCTGGAAATGTGATTTCAGTAGTTCTAAGAGTAGTTTAAATTAAATTTTAGCTAAAAAGTGGCATGTAATAACGGTACTATTGGCTATGGACGGTAACTGCTGAAATCAATAATTAAATTTTTTTATGCGTTTTCTAAAATGTTTACTTAGTTATCTTGGTACTTCTTAGTTATCCCGTCGACCAAATTACTGTCGCCAAATTGTAAGATTAATTGCCAATAATGGTTGTCATTAATTAATTAATTAAATGCCAATAATGGCCAATAAAACCATTAATTCGACGTTTTATTTGTATTTTTATTATTCTTACTATTGATTACTTTATTTTTACTATTGATATAGTTTTACTATTGATTTGGCGATTTATATAATTTGGCGAAATTGGTTGACGGGATATCTAAGAAGTAATGTTATCTTATTTACCTTATTTCCCTAAATAACGAAGTTTTGTTAAAGCATTTAGGATGTGTTGGAAAGTGTTTCATATTCTATGCTTAACGCATGATTTTTCTTTCTTCTTTAGTCTTATTTTGCATTTATTTTATTCTTAATTTTTTAGTCTTATACTGCTTTATAGAAACTTTGGCACAGTTGTCATATACGTTATCGTATATTGGCGCGATTTTTTTCCGACGAAAATTTGGCGAAAACATCAACAGCATAAACAACAACATCCGGATTACCATATCAAGCAAAATTACGACACTTTGGCGCCAGTTAAGTACCCGTTGTGTATATGACATTGGCGTCAGAAAAAAATCGCGCCAATATGGGGCGATATGACATCTGTGCCGAAACTTTAATATTTACTGTTTAAACTCTTTGCTCCATTCCCCTTGCATATAGTACAAACTATAACACGGATAGCGCAAAATAATAGACAGTTTGTTACTTTTCCACTGTAGGGGCTTTGGCATTTTTTTTAAAAAAGCTTGGTGTAATTTGGGCATCAGAAAGTGAGATTTGGGTACTTTTCCGTTATACCGACACCATTGTCGCCAAGCGTAATAGTTGGCGCAAAATCGTGAATTGAAGCATTTGAAAAATAAAAGAAAAACGATTGTCGATACTAAAGTGAGCATTTAAAAAATATAACATTTGAAAATTCCAGACTTTTACGAACTATTTCATCAAATCACAAATATATACTTAAAATAAGTGAACAAATAACTGCTATAAAATAAAGCAATAAAATAAAACTCATATTAAACTGCTGGCATAAAATTACAAATATCTTTTAGCATTTTGAAATAATTGGCGCATTAGCATACATTTTGGCATGGTGTCCGTATAACGGAAAAATATCGAGATTTGTTGTCAAATCATATAAACAGCTATGAAAACAAATTTGATGAGCATTTTTGTTTGTTTTATATGTATATTATTGATGTTTTTATGTACAAATTACATCTGTTTCAGTATAAAATTAGAGAAACGGCTTTTTTATGTTTAATAAATCGTATAAATATCGAAAAAATGCGTGTGTATATAAAATGAAACAGTGAATAGGTTCCCGGAAAATATATTACCAAATTTCCTTTTTCGCCAAGGCACCTATACTGGAAAAGTACCTAAAGCACATTAAAATCGCGCAGTTAGGAGCTCACACAGTACACCGTTGTCTATTGGCGGTTATTTTATTAGTAGCATCGGGAGGAAGATGTAAAGATGCACTTTAAATTCTCACCCATAGATTTCGAAAAAATATCTTAAAAGAGTGGAGTTTAAATTAAATTTCGGTGACATCCATTATGAAAGATTAATGGTTTTAAATGGGAATCTCGCCAAATTAGCCAGCTATGGCCAAGTTGGCTAACATTAGGCGCTACTGTGGTAACCCTGCATTAATATTTTTCAACAATTACTCATTTCAATGATTAGGTCCTACCGGAATAGTGAGGGACACACAGAGACTTGGATTTTATATAAATAGATTTGTTGAAAAAATGTTATCATCTATATTTATATCACCCTGAATCGAGCCAAGTGGTGTGGTACTACCACTACCAAAACTAGTTAATGTTAAACCGACCGGCGTTAACGTAGGCAAATTCATCTGTGAATATTTATCTTCACGAAGCAAAGTAAGATTACTACCTGTATCGATAAGAGCATCAATTTCGACACCCGAAATTTTAACTAATTTATGCATTTCTTGTCGAGAATTTTTCTCGGAATCCACATTATTCACCTGTATTTCAGGGTTACGTACCTCAGTAGAACACTTATTATCAGAGGCTTTATGCCCAAAAGAATTACAGCTAAAACATCTAAATCCCTTGTTCTTGTGAGAACAATACTTAGAAATGTGGTCTTTTTCCCCACAATTAAAACAGATTTTAGTGTTTTGATTTCTTGAATTATTAGAATGAAATGCTGGCTTTTCAGCATCCGCATGTTTTGGTTTAAATTTAGGAACATTCTCGTGAACAAATTTATCAAAGTTCTGTTTCGAGTTCATATTTTGACAATGATTTATATTTCTACCAGAATCACTTTTTGAGTGGTGTGTAATCTCCTCGTAAATTTTCAATTTTCGTTTAAATTCATGCAAATCAGAACAATCGTAAAGTATGAACTTATTTTGAGGAGAATCAGGAATGCCATTGATTGTGTAACGTATAAGTGACTGATCATCAATATTGGCCCGTCCAGCCATTTCTTTCATAATTAAGAAATACTCAAAAAAAGATTCCTTTTGTCTAATATGCCGATGACTAAGCATTTCGTGTATTTCAGCCGAATTAATCTGCGAACCAAATTCGGTAACTAAGGCATGTTTCAATTCAGGAAAAGAACGAATGTTGCTTTCGCTCTTAGCGAATAAAGAAGCAATGCCTCCGAGCGCTCTTTGCGCAAAAATGAATTTTTGCATTTCGCCTGAAGTAAAAGAGGAAGAAAAGGATTCGAATTTTTGCAACCATAAATGAACATTTTCATACTTCTCTCCATTGAATGTAGGTACCAGCGATTCAACATCGCGAAAATTTACTGACGGCATAAACATAGAATCCTGAGCAATGTTTGAAGCATTAATAGCACATTTATTGGTAAATTCAGAAATTTTAATATTCGACTTATCGTTTGGCACTGGCGAATTGTTGAAAATTTCTTCCGATTCGCCATCTGTATCAACATTAGTTTCAATATGTTTTTGGAGGGATTCCAAATTAGTTAAAAAGGAAATTATGCGTTTAGATAACTCAGTTTCTGTGCCATCTATTTCGATGCGTAAAATAGTGGCAATTGTTATAAGTTCAAGTAAAGAAAAATTTTTAGCGGTTTCCTCTACTTTACTCGTAAATTCATCATCGGTTTCACAGAATGGAAATCCCGTAAATGTTCTTATTCGCGATCGATTTAAACGATCGCCTTCAAATGAAAACAAAAGTTTATGGAATAATTTTATTCGATTCGTCTTTTCGTTTTTCAATGCAAAAGCGATGACTGGAATGTCATTTAAAATCATGATGAAAAGAAAAAACAAAAACAGTAAACAGTACTCACCCACTAATTTCTGTCTTTGAAAAAAGATGAATCGATTTCCAGTTTGGAATAATATATTGTTGCAGTTATTTCAAAACAACTGAAGAGTTGGCCAGTTGCCAAGGCTGTAGGAAAAAAATTGTATTCTTCACACACGACATGATCTTTATAAATTTACAGCTCCGGCTTACTTTCTGAAAGAATGTTGGCGTCGTTATAAAAATGATACTTGACTTGTCTAGGGTAGAGAATTGAAGAAAAAAAAATAATCCAATCCATCCCGGCTCAAGCCCTCATGTGACGGGGAAGAGGAGACTCATACTCGAATAATAACACTTGCTAACTTTAAGAATTAAATATATTAAATGAACTATTTACACTATATACAATTACAATTATGTAGAACATTAATGAAATTAAACACTCATTCGTCTTAATGCGTCTAAACGTCGTTGAGAGCTCGGTGTTTTGCAACCACTCTTTTACCTTCTTTTCCCGCGTCTGTCGAATGTTCTAAAAGGGTATTCTTCTACGCCGACTCGTGGCGCTGCCGTCGTCTCTTACAGACTGTTGCCACAGGTCACACTCGTCCATCCTGATACGCACGACCTCGTGCGCACCATACACTTAAACACAAACTTTTAAAAAAATACCATATGTTTAAAAAAAATTACACAGAATAAAACAGAAAAAAAAAATAAAGAGAGAAAAAATGAAAATCGTCGTCAATGTTGGTTGGCATTTCGTCTTCCATCTCGTCTTAAATGGTACTCGTCTTAAATCGTACCCGCCTTAAATGGTACTCGTCTTAAATCGTACTCGTCTTAAATGGTACTCGTCTTAAATGGTACTCGTCTTAAATCGTACTCGTCTTTACTTCGTACTCGTCTTTACTTTGTACTCGTCTTAAATAAAAAAAAATATACTCGTCTTAAATAAAAAAAAAATATTCCAACATATATACGTCTTAAAGTGGTACGTCTGAAAAACAGAAAGAAAAAAAACCACAAATCGGCATCTTCTAATCGTCGTTTTCCTTTAAAAAAAAAAAAAAATTGAAACTTCATGCAGAAAAACAAATTAGAGTCTGTAATCAAATAAAGTCACAGAATGTTCATATAACAAAAAAAAAAAAAAAAAAAAATGGAGCTGTCCACAGTTCTAAAGTTCTTTATGCAAAGCACAAAAAAGTAAAAAAAAAAATGTCTTTGTAGTTCACAGAAAAAAAAAAACCACAATACTTTACGGAACACACTTTTCAGCAGCAGCATTGAAGAAAACAAAAAAAAAAATGACATCTCGGGGATAGTTGAATCACAATATTTGACAAACACATATTTCACAAACAAAATTTTAACATTTTGTTAAAATTATTCTTGATGTAAACACAGGTGATGAAAAAAAGAAGAAACACACAAAAGAAAATATTTTGTAGAAAGACGAATTCTTGAATTTTTTTTTTCTCTTTATATTCTTGAAGCACCACACAATATGTACAATAACGGAAGGGAAGAAAAGAAGAAGAAAAGTTCCTTGATACAGACATTCTTCTGAAATTACAAACAGTATCAGTAGGAGTAAAAGAAACCTTTTTTGATTCACATTTTGGAGCTTCTAACACATCTGTTAAGCTGTTGTTTAAATTATCATCACATATAACTTTATTTAAAAGGGTATCAACGCCTATTTCTTTAGTTGTTTGAAAATTAGGCTGGGTTTTCTTCAGAATGCTAGGAGAAGAAAGATCAGGACTAAAAATCAATTTTCTAACATTTTCATGTATAGGACTTTTGATATTTTCTTTATGAGACACTAACTTTTTAACATTTTTAATTTTATTAGGCTTCATATTTTTATCTTTTGATGGTACTAAATGTTTTTGGGATGATTGTTTAAGCAAGTCAACTTTGCTACTGCTTTTTATATCTTTTGGCTTTTTTGAGGATTTCTTTTCTACTTTTTTGGAATGTAAAACATCTACAGAGCATGTCAAATGATCATTTTTCCTTTCTTTTTCTAAGGGAACTTTATGGCAATTGATAAGATCTTCAGTCTTTTCAGAAGATTTATCAGTTTTAGTAGAACTTACTAGTTTGACAGGATCTTCAATTCAATTAACTAAGTATACAAACAAATTATCATCAGATGTTGGTTTACTAAGGGAAATACCATTTTTATTATAAATCGAAGTACCTTGCGTAATTATATCAGCACCAATAATAAGAGGAACATTCATATGATGTTTACTAATTATATAAATATTTGTTGAAAAAATGTTATCATCTATATTTATATCACCCTGAATCGAGCCAAGTGGTGTGGTACTACCACTACCAAAACTAGTTAATGTTAAACCGACCGGCGTTAACGTAGGCAAATTCATCTGTGAATATTTATCTTCACGAAGCAAAGTAAGATTACTACCTGTATCGATAAGAGCATCAATTTCGACACCCGAAATTTTAACTAATTTATGCATTTCTTGTCGAGAATTTTTCTCGGAATCCACATTATTCACTTGTATTTCAGGGTTACGTGCCTCAGTAGAACACTTATTATCAGAGGCTTTATGCCCAAAAGAATTACAGCTAAAACATCTAAATCCCTTGTTCTTGTGAGAACAATACTTAGAAATGTGGTCTTTTTCCCCACAATTAAAACAGATTTTAGTGTTTTGATTTTTTGAATTATTAGAATGAAATGCTGGCTTTTCAGCATACGCATGTTTTGGTTTAAATTTAGGAACATTCTCATGAACAAATTTATCAAAGTTCTGTTTCGAGTTCATATTTTGACAATGATTTATATTTCTACCAGAATCACTTTTTGAGTGGTGTGTAATCTCTTCGTAAATTTTCAATTTTCGTTTAAATTCATGCAAATCAGAACAATCGTAAAGTATGGACTTATTTTGAGGAGAATCAGGAATGCCATTGATTATGTAACGTATAAGTGACTGATCATCAATATTGGCCCGTCCAGCCATTTCTTTCATAATTAAGAAATACTCAAAAAAAGATTCCTTTTGTCTAATATGCCGATGACTAAGCATTTCGTGTATTTCAGCCGAATTAATCTGCGAACCAAATTCGGTAACTAAGGCATGTTTCAATTCAGGAAAAGAACGAATGTTGCTTTCGCTCTTAGCGAATAAAGAAGCAATGCCTCCGAGCGCTCTTTGCGCAAAAATGAATTTTTGCATTTCGCCTGAATTAAAAGAGGAAGAAAAGGATTCGAATTTTTGCAACCATAAATGAACATTTTCATACTTCTCTCCATTGAATGTAGGTACCAGCGATTCAACATCGCGAAAATTTACTGACGGCATAAACATAGAATCCTGAGCAATGTTTGAAGCATTAATAGCACATTTATTGGTAAATTCAGAAATTTTAATATTCGACTTATCGTTTGGTACTGGCGAATTGTTGAAAATTTCTTCCGATTCGCCATCTGTATCAACATTAGTTTCAATATGTGTTTGGAGGGATTCCAAATTAGTTAAAAATGAAATTATGCGTTTAGATAACTCAGTTTCTGTGCCATCTATTTCGATGCGTAAAATAGTGGCAATAGTTATAAGTTCAAGTAAAGAAAAATTTTTAGCGGTTTCCTCTACTTTACTCGTAAATTCATCATCGGTTTCACAGAATGGAAATCCCGTAAATGTTCTTATTCGCGATCGATTTAAACGATCGCCTTCAGATGAAAACAAAAGTTTTTGGAATAATTTTATTCGATTCGTCTTTTCGTTTTTCAATGCAAAAGCGATGACTGGAATGTCATTTAAAATCATGATGAAAAGAAAAAACAAAAACAGTAAACAGTACTCACCCACTAATTTCTGTCTTTGAAAAAAGATGAATCGATTTCCAGTTTGGAATAATATATTGTTGCAGTTATTTCAAAACAACTGAAGAGTTGGCCAGTTGCCAAGGCTGTAGAAAAAAATTGTATTCTTCACACACGACATGATCTTTATAAATTTACAGCTCCGGCTTACTTTCTGAAAGAATGTTGGCGTCGTTATAAAAATGATACTTGACTTGTCTAGGGTAGAGAATTGAAGAAAAAAAAAAATAATCCAATCCATCCCGGCTCAAGCCCTCATGTGACGGGGAAGAGGAGACTCATACTCGAATAATAACACTTGCTAACTTTAATAATTAAATATATTAAATGAACTATTTACACTATATACAATTACAATTATGTAGAACATTAATGAAATTAAACACTCATTCGTCTTAATGCGTCTAAACGTCGTTGAGAGCTAGGTGTTTTGCAACCACTCTTTTACCTTCTTTTCCCGCGTCTGTCGAATGTTCTAAAAGGGTATTCTTCTACGCCGACTCGTGGCGCTGCCGTCGTCTCTTACAGACTGTTGCCACAGGTCACATATATATATATATATATGGTTCAGTGGGAGCACAAGTTTCTCAAGTATTAGATACGAAAAGTTTTCTTTTATATGCAGAGATTAATTTATAATCATGCGAACAACTTGTGATTCCATTTTCTTGCTCGACAAGTTTAAAAATCCCTATAACAACTAACTTTTCCGATTATGATCCAAAAAAAAAATGAAATGAAATGAAAGAAAAAACTTGTATCTATTAACACCTTTAAAAATTGTGTTTTTGTAATGTAATAGTGTCAGGTTTCTGACGCTAATGAGCATGCAACTAATTAAGACTACTATACTATCTGATGTTATCTTTTCACTTATCTATTGTATTACATATGTATCACTTTCTGCGTACGAGATGTTTAAAGTAATATTTTTCCATATCTCGAAGTTGATCCGAGCTCTTATACTTAGAACTTATTGTATGGGCAAGCTCCATTGTATCGAGGAATTCCAATTTTCCTTTCTATTCAAGAACGCATACATCAGATAAGACCTCTGAAGGAGTGAGGTTGGTGTCTTCTTGGTTGAGTTTTCGGTTGTTAAGTGTAGTGTGTTCAGAGAAAAGGTTTGAGTCGTGTGCAGAGAAAGTATATGCAACGGGAGGTCCCAGAGGGTCCTCCGAGAAATCTAATGAGATACCTTAAGGTGAGAAGGAAACAGTGTATTTTAATAAATTGACTCAGTATGTAGAAGGTATTTATAATACGAGGGCTGTTTTTTAAGTAAGGGCCGTTTTGTTGTATACACTAATAGGTGGCGCGTGCTCCGCAACGAGTGCTTGCGTCGTGTCCCGGCATTCCTTGGGAACAACTGGGCTCAGTTGCAGCCATAGACTTCTCATATAACTGGACTCAGAAATAGTAACCCTTTCTTGACGCCGGGATCACTACCCACCGTCACGTGATGGTGGGCAGAGAAAACGCGCCAAACCGGTTTTTCTCCCCTGGTTCTCGCTGAAACTTTCTTGCGTCGGGCGTTTCTCTCGCATAAATCAAATCCGACAGTTGCCAATAATGTGATCACCGCCAAAAAAGACAACCTTTTGGCGATGAAAGCAGAAACATGTGTGCCTCAAGTTCTGACTGAAATAACAATGGGATTCGGTCTCTACTTCTTATCTTTACTCTGAGGTTGCAGCTGTGTAGGTAGGCTGCACGGTCTGTTCTGTGTCTTTAAAATGTTCAAGATTTTCGAATCGCCCGCCCCGTGCAGGTACGGTCAGTGATACGTTTTCTGTCGCAAAGCGATTCAAAACATAAGACGCAGCATGCTGATAGAGGGAATTTTGCTACCCCATGACACTGTAAGACCTCACACCGCAGCTCTGACCCTAGCTTTGTTGGACACTTTAGGCTGGAGAGTTTTGGACCTCCTCCACCCCCTACAGCCCCGACTTTGTGCCGAGCGATTTCCCTCTTTTCCGCTCTCTCAAACATCATCTGGGCGACAATCACTACAAGGATGACGAAGACGTGAAAACGGCTGTGACCTCTTGGTTATCGAAGCAGGCGACAAGTTTCTATGAAGAGGGTTTTCTAAATCTAGTTATAAGTTATAATAAGTGTTTAAACAAACTTGGCATCTATGTTGGAAAATAGAAAAATGTATGTAGAATCTGAAAATAAATTTGGTTTTTGAAAATTTTCTTTCATTTAGTTTTTATTTTCAAACGGCCCTTACTTAAAAAACAACCCTCGTATAACTTGGTATCTGGCCGGATCATCTATATCCCTTAAATGTAAATAACTCTTTGTTTCTATGTAAATAATTTGTATAAATTGTTCTTTAATATTAATTGAATAAGTTTAGCATTTTTGATAATCCTTCTCACATCGTGTCCGATATCACGTATTTATATCGGTGGTGGCAGCATATGAAATAAAATAACATTTTTTCGAAGTTTGTACGAGTGGTGATCGTGGATACGGGAAAATTCATCACTGTATGGACTAAGGAAGAGTACAAAATATACTTTTTAGGGTATAAAATTACAAAGATGCTCTTTTTTTTTTACTTTTGGAAATTTTAAAGGTTTTATGACCCTTTAATAAAATAAATACTAAAATGAAAATACACCGCTATTTACTCATGTATTTTACGCTCTTTTGCTATTTTTTTCGGTGCAAAAAGTAGGTAATGTGAAAATATGCGAGCCATTTTCTTGAAGTGTTTAATGATACTAATTTTGAGGGGGAATTTCTTTTTACCCGACTGAAAAGAAGGGTTATGTGTTTCACGCGTATCTGTGTATATGGATTTCTTTATACCCTCGAAACATCCCAACGGCTGGATGGATTTTAATGAATGAGGTCTCTATCACTTCGTCTTAACGACCCGATGGTTATAGGATAGGTTTTGTTTTTTATAAATTCAAAATGGCTGCCGTAAAATACAAAAAGGCGGTAGAGACGAAAAAAAAAAATTACGCACCCTATTGAGTGGCACATCATTGGATAGGTCTTTCAAAATGAAGATGATTTTTCATTGACTATTTTACAGTCAGAAGCTCCGTTAAAATATTATTCAACCTGGAAGTTGTGTATGTATTGTGGATCTCTAGCTTTACTGCAACTCTAACCATCATAGACATCTATAGACGTCATCAAAACAGTGTTTATAGATAGGAACTAACAATTAAACACAACTTAAAAGTCATCAATACAAGTAAATAAAAAAAATAGGTAAGTAATTTAAACAAGTAATATAAAAAAAAATATTTTAAGTCAATTCCTACTTAGGTCAATAAGAGAAATTTTTTTTCTCTCATTCTTCTTTCCTGTTGAGTTGGGCTTAAAATGCCTTGATCAAGAAGAGGGCTCTCTCGGTCTTAAAATACCTTGATCAAGAAGAGGGCTCTCTCGATTATTGAAAATTAATTAATTTAATTTAATTAATTAATTAATATTTGAAAAAAACTGGATTAACATCAAGTGTCATTCACTACAAGTTAAAAAAACATATTTGAGCTTGATTGGATGAATAATAAGTATTATATTAACGATTGAAAATTTGAACAATATATATATAGCGGGAGCGGGAGCTAATAGTAGGAATTGAAAAAAAAAATAGTTTCACATTGATCATAAATAATTAATTAGTTCGCTTTTTACGCAGTCGGGTTTTTTGATTTTTTAAATTTAATTGTTTATTACTAATATTTTTTGTTTAATCTACTATATACAGAGTTAGCCTAAAGGATTTATCGGGTTTGAAAAGACTGTTTACAAGTACACGACGTACAAACACGGGTGATAAGGAAAGATACGTACGGACATGAAAAGATACGTACACTCACCAAGTTTCTGGCACAGACTACAAATGTTCAATGTGTGTGCCAGGGTTGACCATTTGGCCTCCGATTTTAATCTGAAATTTCAAACTGACACCGAAAATTTCGAAAGAACAATTTTTACTTTAAATGAATATCTCTTACTCATTAAATCAAAAAATACTATTCTTTATTTCTGGCACGAACTTAAAATTTCAGAATGAAAATGGAGGCCAAACTGGCAATCCTGATGTGCGCCCTTAGTCATCAGGCACACATCCCAACGGTAATCCAGTTCCGTCTGTACGTTTAATAGCATGTTTCTGTCAATGTCCGTCACAGCAGCAGTGATGCTTTACTGCACGCGAGCTACGAGGCGGGCTTTTAAACTTGGTGAGTGTATGTATGACTGCGATCATATTAACTTTTGTGTAGTTTTATTCGAAAAAAATAATTTTGATTAAAAATGGCCGCCTTGTATGTGAAAAGTGAGGAGGTCAGCCCATAATTGTTTATGACAGTCCTTACAATAACAATAAAAATTATCTGACTGAATTATTAGTTGATTATTAGTTTTATTAGTGGTACTGTATGGAAAATGTAAAAATTATATGTAATATTTGCCTTCCGAATTGCAAAACATACATTGTTCCAACCGCCGCCGGCCGTGGTGAGCGGCCTCTTTCAGTCCGCGGTCCTTTACGCTTTTCTTCTCTTATTCCGACTCTTTTGCGGTAGCCAGGTCCCCAGCCACGTCCCGAGTATAAGAGACTCTAGCGGAAGCCAGGTTGAATTGAAAACCGATGAATCATTTAGGATAACCCTGTATATAAAATGCAAATGGGAATTTCAGTTCGAAAGCTTATAACTTACGTTCTGCGAAACAGATTTTAATAGGACTTATGTTGTCAGTTTGGTAATTGTTGGAGGAAGGTTTTTAGACTTCTGACATTGTTCTACGTTAATTAGTTATAGAGCTAATTTAGAAAATTCTACAATTAAGTTAACAAAATTATAAAAATTAGCTGGCTGAATTATTAATTGATTATTAGTTTTATTAGTTGAACTGTATGAATTATGACGGACGTTGCATTTTTAGTAAGATAAATTAGGCAACAAACAAAAGAAAATGCAAAAATTATATGTAATATTTGCATTCCGAATTGCTAAACTTACATTATACGTGAGCGGAGCAGAGGGTAAAAGCTAATTAACTATATAAATAGTTCATATTCAATTCATTTCGATGTTCCAATTAAGGCTCCACCCTTCTCTGTTCCTGAGGCAATCCAGAAGGAGGCGAAGCATCACATTTTGGTTAATGTCTTAGTAATGTTTTAGTTCGGTTAATTCATGTTTGGTTCTGAATGGGGATGTGAAATGCTCATGGTTACGAAAGAGAAGACATATCCAGGAAAAAAAGCCTAAATTTAGAATGGCACTCGATCACTGACTGACAACTTCAATGATCTGGCGTTCATCATATTAATTGCCAAGAATGGAAGCCATCATCAATAATATTTCTAAATTTATATATTTCACAATATTCGACTTTCCCATCAGTTTACAAACAAATAAATCTTCCTGATGAATTTTATAAGAGATTATCTTTTGGAATTGAATGAGGCACTGACTGTTTTTCCCTTTTGTTTTTCGGACTGAGATTCGCTTCATCAAGTTTTCAATTGCTGATAGATGCTGTTAAAGTAGAAAGCAAACTACAAAGGGTCGATGCATATCAGGACGGTATTATAATAACAAGTGATTCATTTGTACAAATGATTTCCAAGTTGTAAATTTTACTTTCAATTTTACAAAAATGCAACCTTACCTTGTCTCCTGATAAATGTAAGACAGCTATCAACTACCATCAGACAACTATTGGCTACCATGAGTCAGCTATTGACTACTTTAGCTTTTACACTGAGCATCACATCATTCAGCCTATTGACTACCATCATACAGCTATTGAGGTACCTTGGCTTTTATATTGAACATCACACTATTCAGCCAATAGCCTGGAAGGTAACAACACATTACAGATTTTCCTAATGCTAGGAATAAGAAGCAATCAAAAATCTTTATTGGCCTTGGTGAATTTTACAGCACATGAATTCCAAATTATCCAAAGCTCATGAATCCATTAATCAAGCTCATTTCATCTAAACATCAGTTACAATGGTCAGAAGATCGTGACAAAATTTTTAAACAAGTACAAAAGGTCTTTTTCTCAAAGCCTTTTCTTTCGTTACCTGATTGGTCTAGCCTTTCTATCTGAATACAGACGAAAGTGGTACAGCTATTGTTGGTGTTCTACAAGGAAGGAACGACAACATTTTGCCAGTAAGTTATTTCAGAAAATCCCCCTCAGAAAAATGATACCCAGCTTTCAAACTAGAACTTATGGCAATAGTTAAATCAATCTTTCAAAATTTTCTTATTCAATAGCCCTTTCACCATTTTAAGCGACAGCAAGCCTCTAGAATATTATAAATGTATCAGCTCTCCGGTCGATCTCACTTCCAGATAGTCGACCTATACAATTATACTTCAAATTTAAATATGTTAAAGGATATAGTAATGTGTTGGCCGATTATGTCGCACATTGAAGATTCCGCTAATCACGCTGAGAATCTCAACACTAACGCCGAATTAATTCATGGTGAAAATATTATTCATATGACAAAAGTTCACGAACAATAGAGCTGCATCATAAAATTCTTCAAGAAAATCAGCAGTCTCAAGGCCCAAGTATGTAAATTTCTTTGTGAGCAGAAGAACGATCCTCACACAATGCAGATAAATGATGCCATTATTTCAGAAAATAAACATTCTAAATTTAAAGATTATTTTATTCATCTAAATACAGGCATTCTCATGATCAAAAGAAAAATTTGCTAACAAGAAGATTCACCTCATGTTACAACTATAGTGCATAATGTTTAAAAAACAAAAATTTTGAATATGTACCATATGCCTTAATCAGTGGTCGGAAGTTGTGCTCTACAAGTAACGAAACTACAATATTCGCTACTTTTTATAGTAGTTTGTAGCGTAGCGCGCTATATTTTGAATAATGTAGTGTAGCGATAGTTTGTAGAGAGAAACCACGCTACTTCAGGGTAAAAAATGTGCCTTTCTACAAATCACGTGACCATAACTTGATATTTTATACAAAATTTGTTCTCCTAAACAATTGGAGAATTTCAACTGCACGTAATAGCAACGTATTGCATGGAGTAATGGGTTTTTTCCATTGACACTTGCGGTGAAAATCAAGTACTAACCACCGAAAGAATTTTCTTGCTGGCAACACTTTTCAATTTATTCTTTATTACATCTTTAAATTTTTATTGTTATATTGCTATTTATTTGAATCACAGTTTCCTGTAAAGCCTTCAGAAAATCAAGTGACTCCAGATTTTTAAATAACCGTATATGAGTGATTCTCCATAAAGAGGCAATATTGCATTTCCTTATCTCTAACATGAAGAATATTACCAAAAACTGTTGTTCTTTTGTATATATGTATTTCCACAATAGTGTTCTTTTAAAAATAAATTCATCAAGATGATTTATTAAATATAATTTTTTTGTAATTATTTAATATAAGATAGCCATTCCCTCACTAGTTCCCTACTCCTTCTATGTAATTTTAAATTTATTTTTCTCAAATTTAATTAAAATAAATATTATTATGAAAGTATATTAACAAAGTTAAATAATTATATTAATCATAAACACTAGTTTCTTATTTTTTACTTAATTAAAAAGCTGTTTTAATTAACAATTACCATTTTCCTGCAGTTTAAAATCATTCCCTCACATTTTGAAAAAAATCTAAATTTCAGCCACAAGAGGGCTGCATTGTTCCCAATATCAGGGTCATTTTGTTTGTTTTATTAACACCTTTCTGTTTGGGAATCTTTAGTTTGCGGTGGACATTGTATGTTGCAGAATAAAATAAAGAAGTAAACTTTTGTGCATGGGTGGTTTTTTTAATCATCATTCCTTCACACTGGATATCTATTTCAAGGTCAGTCAAAAAATTTGATTTCTAGCTAATATTGTGCTATATGGCCGATACTTTAAGCAATTATTCATAAATCATTTGCAACCATTTCGTGTAACTTAAAAAAGGCAGACATATTGAATTTTATCATTCCCTCACATTTGCTGAAATGAGGGAATGACTATATAAGTGAGAGAATGATAGAACTTGTCAAATTAATTAAAAAAGTTTAACTTTAGTGTTTCAAAGCACTAACCAACTAAATATATGGATTTTAGAACAAAATTTCATTCTTGGTTTCAAGCTATTTAGATAATTTAGATCATGTCCTATTTAGATCAGAACTTTGGGATTTTCTATTCAATTACAAAAGAAAAATGTGGTGCAATTAAAATATTTCATGTTACTCCAGAAGAAATAGAGATTTCTAAAAAAAAAAAAACGTTTGTTGCGGATTCTAATTATGAAGCTTTTAAAAGAACTCAAAAGGTGCATCAAGTTATTTTCAGGAAAGATAAACCTAAGCTAACTTTTATAAGTTTGAGCTGCTTTGACTGCAACCAACAGGGTTGCAGCCACCACCACCTCGGGGAAGGATATCAGAGGTTTGGAAAGAAGGCCAGTACATCTATAGATACCCAAACTTCTCATTTACTAAACAAAATAAAAAAGGTAAGATTCAAAAAAGTATTTGCGTAATAATAAGAATTTGTAAATTTTATTACACATAATACATTAGTACATATTTTAAATTATCTGTAGGAGATTGGGTGCTACTGCTGTATGAAGATGCAGAATATCCTGGAGAAGTTATAGCACAGATAAATGGCACATTTCAAGTCAGTGCAATGTATCCCAGCAAAACCACAGGGAAATATAAATGGCCAGCACCAAAACCACACACTCATATTTATCATATTTCTGATATTATAAAAAAAATTGTCCCATCAGTGCCCTATGGTAGAAAAGCCACCTTGTTTACATTTCCCTGTTTACATTAACTAAATAAATTTATCCTACTTTTATGATTAATTTATCAGTAATGTTAATTTTACAATTATTTCGTGGCATTTTATTGACCTAGAAATTGAAAAATATTAGATTTGTGTGTATGAAATAGAAATTATAATAAAGGAAGCTTATTGCCACATATATGTATTTTTAAAAGAATTTCCTCATACGCAAAGTATCATTACCTCACATTACTGTCATTCCCTCACTTTTATAAAAATTTAAAATCCTCACAACTTTGTAAAATTTTCAAAACATTCGCTGCTGATGCATTTTCTATGTTGATTTAACATTAGAACAAATATTTATGTAACAATTTTCAAAAAAGTAAGTAGTTCATATTTTCACTTCAGTGCTTCTCAAATTTGCCTCTTTACGGAGAATCACTCATATAAATATTCATATTATTGCGTATCGCTCTTAATTTCGCAAAAGTTTTTTTAATATGTATATAAATTAACATTTCGGAGAGAAACACCAGACACCTTCTTTTATTTTATCTTTCTTAATTTTTTTAATGCCCTCAATGAAATCGTACTTGTTTAATAATACCCTGGCAGATGCGACATCTCTATAATATTTAATCCATATCTTTCGAATGCAAAATGAATTTTTTGACAAAATCTGAAAGTAGCGAAGTAGTGACAAGTTTTGAAAAGTAGTATGTAATCGTTACTTTTTAAAACGAGTAGTTGTAGTTAGCTACATTTTCGATAAAGTAGTTGTAGTTTGCTACAATAAAAAAGTAGTTTTTCCGACCCCTGACCTTACTTTAGTATTAGAAATATTTACAGAAAATTATTGAAGAAGATTTATTGGTCGGAAATTTTCAAAGAAAACATTTTGTTTTATCATGCATCCTATGAACAAAACACAAACGTTACACAATTGCACCAGAACCTCTAGAAGAATTGTTTGTACCATCCATACCCAGTGAACTGGTCTCGGACCATTCTTCAATCGTTTTCATGAGCTTATTTTCCTCAACCACGTCTCCAAACACATATAACTGTTCTCAATTAAGTCAGGCACATCTCAAGCGGTGTTTAATACTCTTATTAATTACATAACCAATTTTGTTTGTCCAGCAGATTTGATGTCTGATTTATATTCTCAGTTTACATCACAAGTATTTAATAGCTTCCCTGAGAGCCTTAACATCAGCGTTATTCATTCTTAATCTGGACATCCCGAGTCTCAAGTTTCATCTGAGAGAATTTATGCGAGTATTAAGACATCAATTGAAACCTTAGCCCAAAAAGGCTAGAATTTTCAATAAACATTAATGAAGACAAGCACTGTGCAAGAATAAATACAACACCACGACCACCATTCATTCTGCTACGGGGTATTCACCTGCATTCCTATCTTTTCTAACTCACTATAAACGGTTTTTCTTTTACAACTTTCACATGTTTTGGTCTTCCAAAATTTTTATTCATTTTCGCTGGCCCCAGTAATTTGCTTTATGTTGCATCTTTCTCCAGGAAATATTTTCTTTCTTTTTAGGCACATCACCTCTCCGCGACGCTTGGGTGCGGTCAATTCCGCCATCGCATGACGTGTACTCCGAGAGGCGTAACCAGTTGCGTAGTAGGAAACTTTTGGAATGTTTTGATTGCGCTCTTCAAATATCGTCGTTCCTTTTTCGGCTAATAACTTAAAAATTTAGTTGTTTTTATTTTTGTAGACCCCGTTTTATTAAGTTTTGAAAGCTTCATTTTAAGTTTAGTTGGGTGATTGATGGGGATCATAGAGGTGTTGTCTTTTGTCTAATATCTTTGATCCATTTCAATATCCCAATTTAGACGCTTTGTTGCACCCCTACGAGTAGGGTAGACCGGGGCTAGTTGGCCCGCTTTTTCTTCTAATAATTTTTAAAAAATTACAATTCAACATTTTAAATTTCTGTTTATGTTACCACTATCAGTGTACTTTCAGAAAGAAGTAACAATAGTAAAGTTTGAAAATATCAACTATAAGTATTAGTTTAGAAGCTCAAATTGACACCAAGTCGCTTGGGCCAACCTGCCCCGATTGCGGGTAAGTTGGCCCACGTCACTTTTTAATGTTCTGATAGTGTAAGAGTTTAAGAAATGATTAAAATTTTACCAAATCTTAATTTTTATTTCTTTCGAACGAAAACACAATATAGCCTCCTAAATTAAAATAAAAAATTTTGTCAATTCACAACATATCAAATTCACTTAAGTTTATCATAAATCCTCTTAATATTATCCACAATTTTTGTATTGACAAGCTTTTGATAGGAGCAATTCTTACAGCAAAAATAAATAAATAAAAAAAAAAGCGTGTGTGTGGGGGGGGGGGGGGCAGGAAGGTTGTATAAGAAAAAAAAATCACATTTCCCTTAATCCGTTGCGGGCCAACATGCCCCGTGCCAAATGGGCCAACTAACCCCGTATCGCCATTTTTGTTTTTCATGACTGTAACGAATTATTCTGAAAGTATTTCAATAAAAAAACATGCCCTACAATAACTACGAACAATTATTTTTCTGAATTATTATATATCAAAATCGAAAACGTAATTTTCAAACAAATGAAAAACGATTATTTATAAGAGAGGAAATTTACTCACCTTTGCAAAATTTTGAAAATTCTCAATAATTCTTTAACGGACGCTCCGACTTCAATGGTGCTTATGTTGGAGGAGGAAAGCGAAGAAACGCATACTTGGCTGGACTGACAATGTTATCTAACGCAAAGTTAAAAAAATATTGCGACTGGACCAACATACCCCTATGGCCAACTAGCCCCGGTCTACCCTACTGCAAGTATATGTCATCTATCAAACATGCATATCAGCGTTTGACAACATGAAGGACGCCCAACATCTGCAAAACCAATGACAGCATAAATTTACCAACCTGCGTAAATTCGAGGTTGGTGACATAATATTCATCAGCACGAAGGACGCTTTTAAACCCAGAAACATTGGCTCCTTCACAATAGTAAAAGTACTTTTAATCTCATTATATCCACCAAAGATCCTGAAAATTAAATAGCCTAGCCCTTTGCAATAAACAGTGTTCTCTTGCTCATAAGCGACAGTAAGATTTCATGTTACATCTTCTCTGTTGCCAACATCCAATGTTACAATACGTTGTCCATACAGCCTGCACAGTAGGCGCCAAATAAGTGTAATAATATTTTGTCTAACTCATTATTATCTTATATATATATATATATATATATATATGAGGACGTCAGTTTCAAAACTCGCCTTATCCAAAATTTAAAAAATCGAGTTTTCACTATTAAACTATTCTATTGGTGAACCTGCATTGAAAAAATACTATAATCTTAATAAAAAAAAAAAAAAAAATGTTTTATCATGTATTTCTGAGATTATAAACTCTTGGTTAACAATGAAAACCAATGGACGCTATCAGACCGATTGCGTTTTAATATGCGAATCAAGATTTAACTAATCCTAGAATTTCATCCGTGAACTCGATGAGGTGATTGTGCTGCCGGCTCCCGGTCTAAAATAACAGAACAGATTTTGTCTTCCCATGAAAGCATATAAAACAACAATGAAGGTCTTAAATACTTTTTACTGCACATTTCAATTGTATAAATATGAATTAATGGTTGTGTCTCGGCCAACACATAAAATGTCACCGGCCACATGTTGCCTACAGGCCGCACGATGAACATTTTTATGTTTATTAAGTATTTCATACGTTTTTAAAATTTCTAGCACATATCAATTTTTTATTATTTCCATCCTTCATATTTAAATAAACTTTAAAGTTAATAGTGCATACACTAACGCAATGGTATATAATTTTTACTAATTTATTTCAATTATTTTTTCATCTTTCGTATATATGAAGGCGTTTGAAACTATTCCCATTCAACACAATACCATAGTATTGATATTATTATTGTTGGTATTAATATTACTCGTTACTGTTAAAATTGATACGTAATTATTTGTATTGATATCATGAATATTTTTTTGTGTACTGTGTGTACTATATGTTCCTTAAAAAGTATATACTTTTCTAAAGAACCAACTTTCTTTTCTATATCATACTTTTGTGTTAGAGTATGATATTTTTTTAATGAACAGTATATTTCGGTAATGACTGGTAAATGTTATGCTTGTTACAGCATTTTCAATTGTCGTATTTAAAAATAGAGTACAGTAAATTCTGTCTAAGGCGGACTCTGTGCAAGCCGGAAATCTGTCTACCGCGGAAAAATTTTCAAGTCCCGGCGAACCCATAGAAAATAACATTAATTCTTGCTGCATAAGCCGGAATCTGTCTAACGCGGAAACGGAAAGCATTTTAAGGTCCCACCGAAACCAAAATTTTGAATAAGGCGGAAAAAAGGATAATTTAAAAATGAGAGGCATTTTGTTTATTAAACTTTAAAACGGATAAGTCAATTACTCAATGTCGAGCATGTTAGTTAAACTTCCCAACACTTTGAAAAAGTTAATTCAAAAGGACAGGAACTGTTTAAATTTTAAGGAATTTATGCTTGTGCCATTTTTTTATATGCAAAATTATATTTAAAACTTAATATTTCTAGTAGAATGAGCATTTATCAAAATATATATTTTCGAAAGTGCAATATATTATACTGTAAGGATGTACTCAAATTCAAAGTTATAGCATTCTGTTTCATTCTCGAAGTTTATTGAGGGGGGGGGGGGGGGTTAGTTTTGTGTGTGAGTGTAAACTTCCAATTCGCATGTATTACAGCAGTACTAAGAAATTGAATAGCGTTTCTCATTTATCTATAAAGACAAAAGATCTTTCCGAATTTCAGTTTTCAAGCGATTTTCGAGTCAGGAAAATCAATAAAAAATCCTCGAATTCGAGGATTTTTTTTTGGGGGGGGAGGAGGGGGGGGGGGCTTTTTTGCATAAGCCGGAATATTGTCTACCACGGAAAATTTTCTGAGTTCCGATCGATTCCGCCTTAGACAGAGTTTACTGTATATTGGTCAAACATACGTTTTCATGATCTCGTTTTTCACAGGAAAATGTTTTGCTGATTAATGTTGTGATCGTTTCCACCATGCTGAAGTTGCCTATAATGTGAAGAGGTTTGACGCAATTTTTCTCAACGTTATTTGCTGGCATTGTATGATACTTGAATATTATTGTTTGTATATCATATACATTGAATATAGGCTACAAAAATGTATATGTAGATTTTCTTTCTCTCTCTTTCCTCTTTGGACACTTCATTTTTTTTAAGACTATTTATTTTGACAGTTAAATTTTGTTTTTCTGACTCGCTATAAAATATTTTTCTTTTACAACTTTCCAATCTTTTGGTCTTCCACAATTTTTATTCGTCCATGGAGATATTATGAGGAATCTCGCTTTGTTTTTTTTTTTGTTTTTTTTTTCAGTGTCGGCATTTTTGTTTTCGCTGGCCCGAGCAATTTGCTTTATGCCGCGTGTGACGCATGTTTCTCCAGCAAATATTATCTTTTTTTTACAGCACCTCACTTCCACGCGGCGCGTAGTCATTTGCACAATCCACGTGTACTCCGAGACGTAGCCAATTGCGTAGTAGGATACTTTTCGATTGTTTTGAGTGCGCTCTTTAAATATCGTCATTACTTTTTCGGCTAATAACTTTAAAATTTACCTGTTATTTTTGTAAATCCCGTTTTGTTAAGTTTTGAAAGTTCGATTTTAAGTTAGTTGAGTGATTAACGGGGATCAGAGAAGTGTTGTCTTGCTTAAAAAAAAAAAAAAAAAAAAAAAAAAAAATCCGTCTCTTTAATTTTAAACGATGTTGCTCATTTCTTTATATTTAAAATTATTTCTGGATTATTGTTAAACTCATTCAGCAAGATTTTCAAGATAACAGCCAAGAGGACACTTCCTTTCCAGCCATTTTATTGTATTATAAAAGAAGATTTTTTTTTTATGTTAAAATGTGTCTTCATTGTACTTGCTCGATTTTTTTAGGTAGATTTCGTATGAAATACTACCTATTGAGATCGTTCCTATGTTGGAATTTCCGAAAATTTTTTGCAGATCTACACCGATCATGACTAAAATACTGAAATATTAATCGGTATGGTGTTTATTATTTCTATTTTATATCCTATAAATATTTAAATAGCTTTTATTGATTCTTCCATTTCATATTATTTGTTTCTATTCTGTTTTCATTTTTAATCAATTCACTTGATTTTAATGGTTGTTTGGGCACAGGGGAAAATAATTTTTAGCTTTAGCTTATTTTTCTCACAGAAAACAACCATACTGCTTATATCATTGAATTCTGTGCCCTTGACAACGTAATTCAATATATAAGCTTTTCCATTATTTGTCGGTTTCCACTTTTTTCTTTTTCTTCCATAATAAATCTTATAATAAATTAATTGATTTTTTTTTATACTTACAGCTTTAATTCATAATATTACGGTTTTTGATGGTGGTAGGTTATGTTTAATTAATGGTTATATATATATATATATATATCACTTTCTTCTGGACACGATAACTTCCACAATTCTGCACCAATCTCTTCCAAACTGATACATAAAATCAAGGGTCATAAAATCTCGGTCAAGTTCGTTAATGGGCAAAAACGGACCAAGGGGATGGAAATAGGGAGGGGTTTTGTAAAAACCGAAAAAATCCCATAACTTCTTAATTTTTGTACATATCAAATTAGTTTAAAGTTTTTATTACTTCTAAAAATAGGCCAAAAATTTATGTATCACAGATTTTTGATAAAATTAAAAATGGGCTCAAGGGGCGCAGAAAATAGGGTTTTTGGGAGAAAAAAATTCATAACTTCGTCAATTCTCAAGATATCAAATCCAATTAATTTTATTATAAGTCTCCTTAATATTATCTAAAACTTTTATATTCACAAGTTTTTGATAGGACACATTCGTACCGCAAAAAAAAAAAAAAAAAAAAAAAAAAAAAAAAAAAATTATAAACGAAAACAAAAAAGGGGGGGTTGAAGAAGAAAAATTTCCGTAACTCCGTCCATTCACAAGATATAAAATCCCCATGAATTTATTATATATCTTCTTAATATTGTATTTAATGTTTATATAGACAAGTTATTGATAGTACCAATTCTTACAGCAAAAACAAATTAAAAATACATAGCGGTTGAAGAAAAAAATCATCTTATTAAAGGTGTATTCAAATCCAAAACTGCTTATTTTCTGACTCATTTTTAAACTCACGTTTGCTCCCAAACGCATCCAATGGGTAGATTCTCTTATTCAGAAACTATATATAATGTACTGTAACGATCGATTTTTTGATAGAGGCAGAATATATTTCAAAAAATGATGTCAAAGTGGGCATTTTGAACAGAATTTCCCGAAGCGATTGTGTTAGAAACGAAAAATATTGCCCTACTGAGAAAATAATTGTTTATTAATCAAGTTTTAATTAATTGAAAGAAAAATAAAAACACATGTCGCTTATAAATCTCTTCAAAAATCACGTCAGCAAGTTTCATATTTTTTCTATTAAAAATGAATCTGAAAATGTGCCAGAAAATTTGGAGTTGTTGAGCATGGAAAAGTGTTTTTTTATATCGCCTTAACATGATTCTGATAAAACCAGTTATTATAAAAAATTAAATAAAAACTCGTCAAAAGCGGCCAGATATAACGGTTAAAGTGGATTATATCTAATCATGACTTAGTTTTTGTTGGTGAAATTAGTATACTTAACTTCGAAATCTACCTCCGCTTGTAGGCCTGGCCGGTAGGGATTTTTTCTCTTAGACCAAGTAAGAATTTGTAGCTATTTTCTTTTCTCAATGATAATAAAGAATTCAGCATATTAGTACGGACTATATATTCTTCTTAAAAATAATTCACAATGCCTTAAAATAACTGTACACGATCGCAATTTATAACTATCACAACACTTATGTTTTTCAAAGATCTTTTAACAGGCAGAAATTATTAATTGTCTGAGCGAAGCGAAGGCTAATACTCAGCGAAATATTACTGTCCGGACACTTTACTACTACGATGGATATTAACGCCATGTCCTACTAAAAAAAAAGCCTAATAAAAACCTTTCGTCAAGCATAACTCAAAAAATATTTGTCGGATTTCGTTTCTGATTGCACCAGAAGGTACCTATGTGGGTCGCCTACTGAATGCACCTACTATGAAAAATAAGTTCCAAACCGTTTAAAAATTATATAGAAAAAACTCTTAAAAAAGCACAATTTATCTGCATACGTCACAGAAATTTGGTGTGCGTCACTTTCACCGGTTGATGTTTTCGTAGACAACTGGTTTGAACACATGGAGCAAATAAAAAAAAATACGCACGCAGTAATATTGAATAGATCAGTTTCAACCACGTGATCACAAACCTTGCAACAACCCGTGGCAACCAGTTTTGGTGGGCAAACAAATAATAATACAGTATTCCGTACCACGGTGACCGTTTTTAGCCTGTTGTATAAAATCTGGCATGTTGTATGACATACAATTGTGGATGATTAAAACAAAAGACATGAGTGTTTATTGATCCGGGAGGCTATCTTTCACTGGATGTCTGTCTGTCATACAGCGTACAATTTTCTTGCAAAGGATGATATTATTATGCAGTAAAACCTCCATAACGGATACACCCGATTAGGGGACACCTCTATTTAGCGGGCATTTTTTTCGATTACCAACCCTTAAATAACTGTACATGTTTTACTCTCAGTAGCGGTCACCTCTAAGTAGAGGACAAATTCTGCATTCTCGGGGTGTCCGCTATTCAGAGGTTTTACTGTATATAATATTGATAATTATTTTACAGGGCCGCACAAAAGAATAAGAATATATGAAACGAATATAAACTAAATTCGGGATTGGTAGATCGCTGATGGTAATGTAATTTTAGGATGTTGTTACAATCATCCGCAGCATGTTTTTAGAGTTTCGTTCATCTAACGAAACCCTACCTGTCTCACTCCTTTGTCTGTCTGTTTGTCCGTCTGTCACAGAGCCCGTTCTCAGAAACTATATATGTCGGAGATTTGAAAATTTGCATACTTATAGCTGAATACCACACATCAAACGGCAAATAATAAAATTTTGAAAAAGTCTAATATTTAACCCTCTGGGCTCTAACTTGTGTATTTTAAGCAATTTTTCTAACTCAGCCCCTAATTTAATTAAGTTGGAGGCTTGAAATTTGCATACTTATAGCTGAACATCTCACATCAAACGACAAATAATAAAACTTTGAAAAATGCTTAATATTTAACCCTTTGGGGTCTAACTTGTGTATTTAAAGCAATTTTTCTAACTCAGCCCCTAATTAAGTTGGAGACATGAAAGTTTGCATACTTATAGCTGAACACTTGCGATAACACGATAAATCATAAAATTTTGAAAAAATCATATTTAACCCTCCGGTCTCTAACTTCTGTATTTTAAGCAATATTTCTAACTCAGCCCCTAATTAAGTTGGAGACATGAAATTTTGCATACTTATAGCTGAACACCTCTCATCAAACGACAAATAATAAAATTTTGAAAAAGGTCTAATATTTAACCCTCTGGGCTCTAACTTATGTATTTTAAACAATTTTTTTAACTCAGCCCCTAATTAAGTTGGAGACATGAAATTTCGCATACTTATAGCTGAAATCCTCACATGAAACGACAAATAATAAAATTTTGAAAAAAGTCTGATATTTAACCCTCTGGGCTCTAACTTATGTATTTTAAGCAATTTTTCTAACTCATCCCCTAACTAAGTTGGAACTTGAAAGTTTGCATACTTATAGCTGAACACTTGCGATAACACGATAAATCATAAAAATTTTTGAAAAAGTCATATTTAACCCTCCAGTCTCTAACTTCTGTATTTTAAGCAATTTTTCTAACTCAGCCCCTAATTAAGTTGGAGACATGAAATTTTGCATACTTATAGCTGAACACCTCTCATCAAACGACAAATAATAAAATTTTGAAAAAGTATTATTTAACCCTCTGGGCTCTAACTTGTGTATTTAAAGCAATTTTTCTAACTCAGCCCCTAATTATGTTGCAAACATAAAAATTTGCATACTTATAGCTGAACACCTCACATCAAACGACAAATAATGAAATTTCGAAAAAATCTAATATTTAGCTTCTAATATTTTGTCTCGCGCAATTTTTAAATTTAAACTGTTTTGCAATACTATTTTTTGTTCATTTTGCATAATAAGTGTAATATGACGTAATTTGTTCTATTTCAGATTTCTAACGCATGTTAATGAATTTATTTTACAATATCCTTTCTCTTTTAAAATTCACATGTAAATATAGTTTTTATGTCGTAATTTCCAATAAGTGCCTGCTTTTTATACCTAATTATTTAATTCTAATTTGAAGGTTTTTTTCTGTTTATAATAGTAACGTGTAAATAATTTTTTTTATTTGAAGCAAACATTATTGTTTGCGCTGTTTATACAGTTGGCAACAGTTTAAATTAATACCATTTTCTAAAATATGTAAAAAATATCTGTCAAAATGCTGAATATTTGAATTTAAAATAGAAATAAAACCTCAAAAAATGAGTCAAATTAAAAAAAAATTAATGAAATCTGCAGACCGGGATCTTCTATTGAATAAAATGATCTAAAAATGATTAAATTCCCATAAAAGCTTTTGCTCTTATAAATTTTTTTTAATGGAACGATTTTGTCCACCTTTAGCATTAAATTTCTCTTAAAATAATTCTTCGATTTGAAAACTGTATGCAATTGTGTGTTGATCCAACATTTCGCTATACCACCACCTATTTTCATATATTTGTATGCTATAGTTTTCTTAATATTAACGAAGAAAGACCTCCGGTCACAAAAAATTCAAAACCGGCAGCGGCGGCGGTGACAGCGTTAGTTACTTTTTATAGAATAGAGAGATATATAAAAATGAAAACTTATCTATCTGTCTGTTTGTAATTCTATAAAAAATCCACAATTTGGAAGCCAAAATTGTGAAGAGATACGTACATGTGTATTAAAACATGGCCGAGACAACTAAAGTAATCCGGAATCGAAATAACTTATAGTTAATTTTTAATTAATAAAAAAAACCCCACCAATTTAACAGCAATTTCTTAACAAATTTAAACATTTTTCGTTATAGCAGTTGCCAACTATTAAAAAACACAACAAAATTATTACTACAACAATTAATTTTTCTACTGCAAGGTTTCCACGTGAAAAATGAAAATGAAATAAATAGTTTGCCGAATTTAAAAAAAAAAGGTGAAAATTACGTCATAACTTTTCCATTGCAAGATATTCACGTGAAATATGAATATGAAATAAATGGTTTGACGAATTTAAATGAAAGTGAATATAACTTCATAACTTTTCTATTTCAAGGTTTCCACGTAAAAGAGGAAAATATTACGTCATATTGGAAATATAAAGGGCATGGTGGATATAGTATAACGTCATATGAGTGTGAAAAATGTATTGAAGCATGATAAAAACCCGATTAGGGAAATATTGGCGTACTTTAACATTATTGCTCCAATTATAAATTGAAATAAGTTCATTTATAGCTGTATTCTTTTGCGTCTGTTATATACATTTATACATTTTTATGTAGCGTTTTCATATGATTCATTCAACAACATTTCGACTGCTTTTTTTAATGTTTGTTTTGTGTTGTATGTTAAATTTTGAAATTGATTTTTCAGAACAAACATCCTTCAAATTCTGGGCAACGCCGGCACTTTAGTTTGTAACAGATAAATGGCTTTTGTATCTGTACATATAATGCTAATATTATAAAGCGTTATAATATTATAAAGTATATAATATTATTAATGCTTGTACGTTTGTGATGTGTTATCTCTGAAACTACATAGTCAACTTAAAAAAATGTTGGTGGCCATCTCTGCTCCGAAAAAAAGACTATTTTATGTCAGTGCAAGAACCTACATCGCTGCAAGAGCAAAAAAGTTCTAAAATTGTGATTTCTGCGATATTGATTGGGTTAGAAACTATAAATTTGGTGCGGTAGTTACTTTTAAGATGTAAATACTCGTAATGAACGCTCTCTAAAAGGTTCAATTTGACGGATAAACGTAAAAATTTCTAGAAAGGTTCTAAACTATGATTTATTTGGAATACTGAAATTTTTGGGATACTGTTGGAGTTGGAAACTAGAACTTTGGCATGGTAGTAATTAATAAGATGTAAATGCTCGTTGTAGAACGAATTCTAAAAAATAGAAAGACTAAACAAAGCGGAAAAAGATCTAAAGATGATCTAAGTAACGAAGAACATGGAACTGTTAGGAATATAAACATGAAAATTGACATGGCTGTATTTATCATGACGTAAATTCTCGCAATAGAACAATTTCTAAAAATGTCGCTATATAAAACAGTGCAGAAACAAAAAACTTTGAAAAATTTTCTATTTCTCTGTTACTGCTGAGCCCAAAATCTTGAAATTTTGCTTCGCTTTAGTTTTAAAATATACAATTGTCTCTATGAATGATTTCTAAAAAATTTTAAATTTTAAAAGATGAAATGAACGGAAAGCAATCTCAATTACCATTAATTTGGAATTATTAGGTACAGCAACTTTAAATATTTCATAATGCTGCATTTCCTCCGCAAAACATGAGATTTAAACGCAACAAAACTGATAGATACCACCTAGCATTAAATAAATTGTGTAAATATTGAATAAAGACCTGTATGAAACAGTGAGTAGGTTGCCCGAAAGTACTTATTAAAGTGTTCCTTCTCTAGGCTTTTCTCTCTCTCGCCAAGGCCACTAACAGAGGGAAGTGCCGTTTTAAATGTGATATGAATTTTTTATCCGATTCATTTTTCTAGACATTTTATCATAAGGTCATATTCTCAATTATCATTAGTAGATTTTTTATATATTAACTTATTCTGGTGAAATTTTGTAATCGGGTTCATATTGGCGTATGTTAGCTTGCATGATTTGCTGAATAAATATGTATGGATTTGTAAATTACTTCAAATGACACTTTGACAGCTCAAAAGTTATGCAGACGATATATTCAGATCTTGTGTCATACTTTATGTTGTAATCATTGTCGATTTCTTTTATTTAATACATGCTAAATACAGCACAACTTGTGCAGAATATGTTTGAAAACAAAACAATACAGCGTATGTAGTAGCCAGCATACACTCATCATTTAAATCCGATCGAGCATATATAAAACACACTCTAACGAAGCATTGCATGCCACTTTTGATGTATTCGGTACTTTGATACTATATTAGATTTTGAGAAGAGAATTCCTTAAATGTTATCGACAACCTCATTGCATCCGTGGAAAACATATATTGTACAATATTAACTATTCCGGGGGAGCATACACCATATAAAGTATAGTCCATTCTTTTTAAACATCATATATTTGTCATTTAAAGTTACTCAAATTGGTGCGAAGTGTCTGATTATGCTCTTGACATCATTTTATACAGTTAAAATTCCGATATAAGTAAATTAGTGTTTCATTTTCTATTTTACTTTTAATATATTGCGTACTTTCAATTTTATATCCATGCATGGCTGTCTTGAATGGTTTGATTTCCCATTTTTTTAAACAGTGTATACGAATTTATATATAAGATTTTGTAATTCTACAATTGGTTTATTTTCATCATTTCAATTTTTCGCAGTATATGGACAATTAAAGATAACATCTCATTTTCTTTGCTTCCTCATGTTATTATTAAATCTATTTTCTCAGTAATATCGCTCAGACTAATCCCTCTGAGGGAAGTCCTAGTAAATGGCATGAATGAATCTTGCCAAAACGCTCCAAAATTGAGAATACATCTGACAACTTATACGGTACCACTGATTGAATTAAAGTGTACTTCCATTAATAACTATAATCTCATTTTAAGTAAAGCAAAGTTATTCGGTTAAACTTTCGTTAAAATATATTTGTTAAAGTTAGGAACAAAAAACTTCGGCTTGGAATACGAGATATCTTGTATTTTTGACTGAATAAATGGATTACAAACCTAGTTTCCCATATAAAAATTGTTTATCCTGGTGGATACTATCACCACCAAACATTTTTGTTGATAATTTTGAGGCATAGGGTGTACACGAAATGAGGACTCAGATCGGCATTGTCTTCTTGTTTCTGTAAAACAAACATTTAAAAGCAGAACTCCTCATCCACAGATATAATCTAAAAACATTTATCAGTCATAACTCATAGCTCATTTCCTGTGTTGCTAGAAATAGCTACTTAAAAACATAAACATTTATAAATAATTCATCATCAAATAGCATAATTTCAACGAGTTATGTTTAGATAAACATCATTTCAACTTAAATCATTTTATAATTTAGAGCTATTTATTGCTATAGACTATTTGTGTCAAATATACATTTCTTCTAGTAATTACAGCAACTTAGGAAAGCTATATATCATTTGAAATAGTTTTCTACTTAAAGACATAATCTTTCATTTGCTTATTGAAATAACTGTTGTAATTTGTTTATATCTATCAAGAGTATTTTTTCAAGGACACTTCCTTGTGCTGATATTCAGTGGAACTGAGCAGATGTAATTCAACCGCTGTCCTATGAACATCAACGCACCAGCTCATTGATCGGCTGGGACATTTAAAGTCGTACCCGGGTAGTCAAACCCCGGTTATTGTTTGACTTGAATTATTCTACGCATTGCTATGTCCGTGCATTTCATTGTAAATAGTTTAATATAGTATTGTTTATGAATATCCTGTTACACTTACTTTCTATTTCTACACGAAACATACACAGTCTACCTACACTTCTTTTATTAATTTATGCTAAATTTCTGCCACTAAAATGTTTCACAACGTGCCAAATTTTTCTTGTGTTATTTCTTGAAAGTTACAGCATTCAGTTTAAGAACCAGTCATCATAAATTTATAAATCCAATAAAATAAATTTTTTATTCACAAAATATAATCGTAATCTTTATTTCCTAAGACACAAAACAGATCACAAGTAAATTAATAAATATAGTACAGAAGACAAATTATCTGAAGACAATTACGAAAAGAATTTATCATAGAAATTATCTAAACACATAAATTATAGATGTTCTGAATTGCGTTAAGTCAGCGGTTTCCAAACTTATAAGTCATGAGCGCTTTTTCCTGGATCGGAAAACGATCGACTAGGTCTTTAAAAAAATGTATAAATTTATCTGCTGCAAAAATATATCGAAAACAATATATTACAGCTTTAATGGAAAACATTGGGAAAAATATAGATAAATAAATTCGCGAAAAGACGGCAATTTATATTAAACATTGAATAAAAAAGAATCCGTGATGTTAATATTAAAAAAGTTTCAATCCCGACACACACACCGTCGTTAGTGAACAGTATCATAAATTTCACTGACATTTTAACTGTATTTTTTATAATATGCTCATTAATAAATGTATTTTTTACGTAGTAAAAGAAGGTTTTGATTGCTCCCCTTTCACATTCGTATTATCTATTACTGTTCTCGCATGCATACTTCACTCGAAAGTTCACCTTTTTCTTAGAATAGGTTATACAAAAGGTTCTTATATACCTCCATATTAGGCGGGTCAAAAAAGAAATTTGAAGGTGGATCGCGTAACAATAAGTTTGGGAACTGCTGTGCGAAACGATGAAAGCACATTGGGAATTATATTCAACAGTCTATTTTGGTGTTTCCTAAAATAATGTGAAGAATTTCTAGAACTAGCAATTAAATTCTTTATACATGCAAAATGTTTACAAGGATAATAATAACAGGTATAGTGGAACACGGTTTGTTTCAAAAGTCAAACAATTTTTGATGCGAATGTTTTATGTTGTTCCTTAAATGTTGAGACTTATTTACATAACTTATATATAGGCCTAAAATGAACGTACACTTAATTGCATTCAATAATTTGAAAAGTTTTAAGCGATACGAGTTTCAAAATTTTATTTTTACCCTTTTTTAATAAAAATATTGTAATGAACTTTTTTTCAGATGCAGAGCTTTATTTTTCACATTTTACTCGTGAAAATAAATTTATTTTATTTTCATTTAAATTTTCCGTTTTAAACATATTTAATTTTTGATGTAGCTGCTCAATTTTCGTTCTTTTTTTTTTTTTTTTTTTTTTTTTTTTTCACTTTAAAGAACAGAAAAGTTTTCTTAATAGTTTGGGTTCAGAGATTTATGAAAAGTTTACTTCTAAAATTTTACGTAATTTTTAATAATGAAAAAAAAAATCCCCTCTTTTTTATAGCAGGTTTTGCCTTGAGCGAAATGTTTCAAAGTATTTCGCTTGAAATAAAAAATTCTTGAAACAATTTGACATAAAATATAAATGAAATAACCGACATGCAAAATTTAATGCATTTACAGATTTACCTTAAAAGGAATTTAGATATATAAATTCAGAGTTGATGAATGAGAAAAAAAGTTTTATTCTGAGACAGATGCAATTAAAATGCACCAGATTTGTATATTAATAGTGCAACACAGAAGGTTTGGTAACTCCTCAATTAGTAATAGTGAATAACAGAAGATATAATAATACCATACAAACAACTTGGTTTTTGCTATTTCATGAGCAAAAGGCGATAGAAAATTTTAAGGAAAATAAATGAATATTTTTTTTTTCTTGAGTCTCGGATCTCCGAACAGAAGTTCAAAAATAATTTAAAGTTACAGCACTAATCATTAAAGGAAAGGGAACTTTGTTATACTGTTTATGAAATATTTGAAAAGATGAATATAACCTTATTTTAAACCTATTGTAATTCTAGATTTAGTTTAAACTACTGCCTCCCAAACATATTTAAGTTTGAGTTTTTAAGATGCTTGTTTTTTATTAAAAGAAGCAAGCTGCATTGAAACCTATCACCTATAGGGGAGACCGGGGGAATACATTTCGAAATATGAGGGTGACAATTGCAAGCCGCTCCTAATCTCTCCCAAATGGCGCCCTTGAAAAAAAATAATAAAAACTCAGATCCCTTACCCTTTTTCCAAAAAGATTCTTTACCTTTATAGGAAAACGAGAAACTGTATTTGATACCTTGATATCTGAATAAAAATACTTCTTATTTTATTTATTTGCGAATAAAAATATTCGTGTCAAAGTAACCAATTTGGATTTAAACTTTTATGCAGCCTTAATTTGAATAAAGTAAATTTTTCGAGAAGTTTTGAAACAATTGTACTAAAAAAAAAAAAAAAAAAAAAAAAAAAAAAATCGGTTTGAAAGGCGGTAATTTGGAGTAAATACAATATATCTACCGTATGTTTGCAATAATTCATATAATTATAAACAAGTGTATACTAAGAAAAACTTCCATTTTTAGAGCACAATTTACAAAGAATTAAAAAAGTAAGTAAAACTGTAAATTTGTGTGTGTGCAAAAGTCTGCTTGAAATCTTCTGTTTATATTATATACAAATCACAGTTCCTTTTATGACTGTTCTTAACGCAGAAATGATTCACAGAAGATTGTCGAGTTCATTTCTTCTCTTTCTGTATCCAAGCTTAACATTATAAATAGTAATTACGAAACCTCTTGAATAGACTTAGCTTTTTCTTGTCACATGTTTCTGGTTTAGTGCCCTGTAAAGAAAAATAATAGTATAATTAACTTTTTTTTTACCCAGAAAGCAAAAAATATACTGGGTGATCCAAAAGTAACCGAAAAGTAAAAGCTCAATAATTTGAAAAGTATAGACATTTGACATAATGTGGTTTTCGAAGAAATACACAAAAAAGACATGAGATTTCTTAATAACGAAAAATTTCACTGCAGAATAGATATATTTGCTATCGACAGTTAGTGCCGTAGCTGTTCCGGAGCATGGTGGGCCTACAAAACGAAATCGAGGGAGGGACAAGATTTTAGAACCGATGTGACTGAAATCCTCTGCCAACGCAGCGTTTTTCTTCTTTTTTGGAAGAACATAAACATGAGATAAACTAAACTAAGAATATTTTGTCATTAAAAATTCTGAAATAAGCTGCTAACTTTACTTTTTTTTTTATATGAAGAATAGAACTTTAACCCCCCGTTTAAAATATATTTTCAACTCATGAACGGAAAAAGAAAAAACAAACTTAAAAATTGTCTTCCACGGCGAGGCCAAAAATAGATTCCTTTTACCCTTAGTGTTTGATTATATTAAACCATTTGAGAAGATTGGTTTTTTTCTCTGCAAAATAATGAGTGAAAAAGGAAATGTATTTAATAAAATTGGGAAATATAATAAAGGGAGGTAAGAACAATTGACCCACCCCACCATGTTCCAGAGCTGCTGGATGTAACTATTTCAGTCATTACGTTACTGGAATTGCAGCAACTCATTCATTTTCATAAATCCCATATGTTTTAGTGGATACCATGTCATGCTATCATCTATGCTATTTGAATTATTGAATTTTTAGGTTTCTGTTAGATAACCCGGCGCATTATATATAAATTAAAATATTTTTGGAGAGAGCAGTTACACAGACATATCTTATAGTAGAGAAAGATGTAACGAGAGTGTCAAGGTCATCTTTAGCACTATTTTACCGCTGTCAAATGACACCTTTAAATGCATGATTTTTTATTTTGTTTCGGAAAAATTATATAAGATTCAAAAAAAGGTTTATTACACATAAAAATAATGAAAAAAATTATACATGTATTTTTCGTAAAGTACGTCAACTTTTTTCTTATGTTGCACATCTGCAACACAAGCAAAATCTACTCTCAGAACTAAAATAGTGAAAAATTAGTTACTATTTTAATGAGTATGAATCTAGATACCTTATTTTATGTGAATTTTTATTTTGTAAAACTTGATTATAAGTACGAATTAAACTATGCAAAATATAAGCGAATTTCGAATATCTGATGTTCTTTGTTTAGTTAATGCCAAATTGACTAAATATCAGCCCTGCTGTCGTCTATTCGAGGAAATGTGCAATGATAATTGGAAAACAAAATGTAGCACATATGTAACCTAGATTAGTTAAAGGAAATTCTACCATATATCATAGTATAAACACTATTTAATGTTGCAGATATTCTACACTAGGGGTGCACAACCTTTTTTAGAGAAGGGCCACTTACAAAAATGTCTGGGTTGTCGAGGGCCACATCAGTAACACGGAGAAAATTCTATTTCGGGGAGGTGATCTGTGACCTATAATCAGATAAAAATATGGTTTCAGATACGGGGGGGGGGGGAGTTTTGCCCCTCTAGGTTCTCTTACCCAGTCAAAATATCCAATTCAGTTGGTTAGGATATATCAACAGTTCACGTTTGTATATGTAACACAAATATAGCAAGGATTGTTTTCAAGGAGTGATAATATACCTTGACTTTATTCGGGGGAGTAAATTTTGATTTATTATAACTGCTAAAAAACAAACATAAGCATGAAAGTGGCTAGTGCCGAAAAAAAATGTGAAGTTTATGAACGAAGAGGAGAGAAGAAGCCAATCAACGAAAATTGAGATTTTTCCGCGCCTGATCAATGAAATTCGCTATTTTTCTGCGCCCGATCAAAAAACTTTGCGATTTTTACGCGCCTGATCGACAAAATTCGCAATTTTTCCGAAACCGATCGACAAAATTCGAGATTTGTCCGCACCAGATTGACAAGCTATTTTTCTGCACTCTATCAACAAAATTCGCTTTTTTCCGCATCAGATCGACGAAATTCGCTATTTTTCCGCGCCTGATAAACGAAATTTTCGATTTTTCCGCGCCTGATTGACAAAACTCGCGATTTTTTCGTGCCCGACCAACAAAATTCGCAACCTTTCGCAGCCCGGTTGACAAAACTCGCGATTTTTCTGTGCTTGTTCGACGACGTTTGCCATTTTCCCGCCCTTGATCGACAAAATTCGGTATTTTTTCGCGCCGGATAAACGAAATTCGCGATTCTTCACTGACTCTGACGAAATTTGCAATTTTTTCCCGCAGCAAATTGACAAAATTCGCGCTTTTTCTACCGATAATTTGACGAAACTCACGATTTTCCCGCTGCCAACCAACGAAATTTTTAATTTTTCCGCGAATTATCGACTAAATTCGTGATTTTTCCGTTCCCGATCAGGGAAATTTGCGATTTTTACGCGCTTGATCGACAAAATTCGCGATTTTTTTAAAACCCGACCTACGAAATTCTTGATTTTTCCGCGGTCGATCAGCAAAATTCACGATTCTTAACGAAATTTGTCCTTTTTTCCCCCAGCAAAGTGACGAAATTCGTGGTAAATTTCTCACGACTGGCGAAACTCGTGATTTTTCCGCAGCTGATCATTAAACCTTTAATTTTTTCCGCGTATCATCAACAAAATTGACGATTTTTCCGTGTCCGAGCAGGGAAATTCTCGATTTTACTCGATCCCGATAGATAAAACACGTAATTTTTCCATGGCCGATTGGCGAAATTTACGATTTTTTTCGTGCCTTACCGACAAAACTCGTGATTCTTCCGTCCCCTATCAACGAAATTTGCATTTTTTATGCGCTTGATCGACAAAATTCGCGATTCTTATATGGCTACGAAATTTTCAGTTTTTTCGGCAAAGTGATGAAATTCGCGATTTTTTCTTGCGACCTATGGACAAAAATTGCAATTTTTTCCAGTTATAAATTGACGAAATTCGCGGGCCACAGGTTGTGCATCTCTATTCTACACGATGCATTTAAGAGTAAAGTTTTGATTTATGTTTATTTTAATTTTAATTTTTAAAGCTAGTAAGTATAATAATAAGTGTCTTCCATTCCATGTATTAAAAGTGATTTGTGACTGTTTTAATTTAAAAATTACAAATGCGATAACCATAAAACGAAATCTTTTAAAATGTGACATTTGACACTGATAAAAATCAGGACTAAATAATGTCAAACATCTTAGGTGCAAGGTAATTTCGAAGGTTCTAAATTACTTTTAAAAACAAGAAAAAATAAACTATTTTACTCTCATTGGCATCTTAACATGAGGCACAGATACTGCCGCACGGTTGCAAACAAGTTTGAAGACGTTCTATTTTAGATTGTTTATTTTAGATGCAAAAGGTATATTTTAGTCTTGTTGGAAGACTTCATCAGCATGGGGACCAGGTGCGTGTGAACTGTAATTACACCCCCCCCCCCCCTGCCTATTTTGGCCACGAAGGGAAAAAATGAGATATCGTGAGAGGATTTAAAGAAATACGTATTATTAAGGAAAATCATATCCGAAGGAAATCATTGATTACCTAAAAGTAGTGAGGTATACTCAGCTCGGTGATTAGCATGCTGTTCATAGAATGAGGAGGATGTTATGCCATTATGTCAACGAGGTGGAACCCGTCGAATTTCGACGAAAGAAAATGTTTACAAAGGAACTGTTGCATCAAATTTATAATACATCGACAAAAAATAATTATAATAAAAAATCCATCTTACACTTTTTAATTTAACTCTCCAAAGACACATTTTAACCTAAGATTAACAAAATACTTTTTTCATAAACTTAAACTGTTAAAATTATTGAAAAATTAAACTTTATTCATATATGTAATCAGTAACATATAATCAAGGTAAGTAGTTTTGATTAAGTTATTAATTGATGCTTGGTATTACGGAATGAAAAATCCGCAAAAATGATTTCACCTTGACATAATCATAGAATTTTTCTACCTTTACATCTAAACCGAATCAAGTCATTTTCCACGTTTCACATCCATATTAACCCATTTAAAAACATTTTAACGCGCAATAGGTTATTAATAAATATATTTTCAAGCTTGAAGTCACGTTTGTCAACTATTACAACTTTCCATGTTAAATTTCCCACTCGTGATTTGAGGCCTTAGTACCTGTACCTGCTAATCTGTAATCTGTACCTGCGCGTAAAAATTCCAGAAATTTATAACTTTTAGACGTATTCAAGGGGAAATATCTCGTTTTATCAAATAAAATTATCGTTTACTTTTAAATATGACGTCCTTTTCAGTCGCTGAAATATTTTGCCTATTGTCTCAAACTCACTATCAGCGAAATGAAAAAATAGTGAAATATAACAGCATCATCAGGGAAATTGTGTCTTTTTTAAAGCATAACGTCATTTTCTGTTCAAATTTTTAAAAAAGATATTTTTAATTGTAATGATAAAATGGCATCAGTAAGAATATAATCAATAAATATAACTAATCCACTTTTAATAGAAATGAAGTACTTCAGTTGCCACGATTAGAAAATTGGTATTAAAAACTATAAAAAAATTAATATCTCAAAAATAAATTGAGATACAGCTTTCAAACAAATTGCATTTAAAAGTGCATTTTTTTCTGAATACGACGGAGTAAACATGTAAAATGTGGGATGTTTAGAAGTTTAAAAATTTGCTGTAGCGAAAATTGCAAAAGCGAAATTTCATTTCAAATTTCAAAGTGTTGCCATTCGCAAAATGACGTATACGTTACGCACAGATATGTTTGTCCTTTATAATATAGATAGTAGGGGTTCGAAACTAGCGTGCTCTGGGCGGGCTGACTGTGCAAGGTTTTCAGGGTTATAAGAACGATAAAGAGATGAATTTCTTTTCTGAAATTTCTCAAATCGTAATGAATATAATTATTCTTTTATTTTTAAATATTAAACCATTCAATTTATATTTGAAATATTCCCAACAAACACAGAACTTGCAGGTCACTGACAGCTGGGTTAGCCTTGAGCCAAAGTGCCTTGATAGGTGCCCACTATCGTTGGCCGTCAAAAAAGTGCTACGCCGGCCACAATGAGAGCGTGTAACAATTGCCCGCAAATACATGAAGATGCCCCCAATCAGGTCACTAACGTTTATCATAAATAAAAGATAGCCTTAAACTTTCCACGATTATTCTTTTAATGGCCATTATGAATGAAAGCTAGCCAGAAACTCATCATAGCTACGCCATTTATGGTTCTGAAGAATAAAAACTAGCCCAAAGGTGACCACAGTAATGTCTATATTATAAATGTAAACTAGACATAGTCATGCCATAAAGATTTTTTAGGGATTAATCAAAATGCATTCTTGAAAAAAAAAAAACTGTTTAGAAGGTTGATTAAATGATAAAGTATTTTTGCATGAAAAAAACATACTATATTAATGCTCACTTAAGTATACTTAGTGTCGGGATAACACCGCCATATCACAAGTGTGCTTAAAAAGAAGGAAAGAGACACAAAAACAATATAGGAATTGGACCACCTTCTTTGAGATGCAAGCATATCGTGGGAGGTCGCTAGTGCGATGGAATTTCTAGAATGAGCGGGTGTTTTTACAGGACAGAGGATTCAGTGGAAAATACTCGGTTAGGCAATAAAAGGGATTGAACTTTTTGAACTTCTGGTGAGTCTGTCAACAGTAAATTTTAGTGAGCAGCTCTAAAAATGTCCCATGTTAGGAACACGAGTTTTAGATTATGCCATAAAAAGGGATTAAGGTATTAAGGGCTTAGAGTTTGAGACCACATGTCGCGTTAGCGTTACTATATTATTATAATGTTATACAAGCGTCAGTGGTTTGGTTAAGAAAAATCTCGCCCCTTAGAAATTTTGATAGGATGAGATGATTTTTAGGAGGGGTTTAAGCTTACAAAAAAAATAAGGAAGATAGGAATTGAGGTGAGAGAGAAGAAGGAGTTTAGATTTTGGAGAAGAAACATCCCTTTCCAGGAAATGAAGTTTTAGATCTGAGAGAAACTAACTAGGCCTTTTAAGAAGGGAGAAATCTTTGTATTCTCCCGGCTCATGCAGGGGCGTATTTAAGCAGAATTCATTAGGTGGGCGTATATGACGATTTTGCCGACTAACTTGAAAAATATATATATATATCTTTAAAAGTATGTTTCTGTGTCTGTATATATGCATCTACCCGGAGTCCTAAAATGGACTGACTGATTTTAAAATTCAATAACTTGCAAATGGTGACAGCTATAAAATTAAATTCTTGCAGGAGTGTTATGTAAGATGTCAGGAATTTTTTTTTATTGCAGTTCTAGATTTTAGTTTAAAGTAGTGGTGGTAGATGGCGCTGCTTGCAATGGCGCTAAATCGCGGTCCGATTTTTGACCTCTCTTTCTTCTCAATATTGATGCGAAAGAAGGAGATTAAGTATATGCAGTGAGCCACTAAGAACAAAATTGCATTGGCGACTGAGAACCATTCCATATATTTAATCTCCTTCTTTCGCATCAATATTGAGCGAGAAAAGAAACAAAAAATTAGACCCCGATTTAGTACCTATTGCTAGCAGTGCCATGTATCACTGCTATTGTAAACTAAAACCGAGAATAGTTGTAAAAAAACTCCTGACATCTTACATAACACCCCTAAAAGAATTTTTTTAATAGCTGCCACCATTTGCAAGTTATTGAATTTTAAAATCAGTCAATCCATATTAGGACCCCCGGTATGTTCTATATAAATACTTTACACTTTAGAATATTGAGGAGAATATAAGGTAGATTTAAAGATGGATATACCACCCCTTCACTTACGTTACATTGTTTTAAATGTTCCAGTAATGTATTTTGATATTTTTGCTGAATGTGCAGATGGAAATCTGCAATTCGGATTAATTAAGCAAGTTCAAGTTTCTAGTAAGTTACTACTTGGAACTTATACAGAATCAGCTTATTTATATTTACATTAAAAAGGATTAAATCAAAACTTATTTTAATTATATCTTTGTTCATTCATTGCATAACATGCATTTTAACCCACCATTTTTTTAGACGAGCCCATCGATTCACGACAGCGCACAAATCTAGGTATTTGAAAATATCCTTCTCAAACGTAAGCATCATGAGTGTATTCAAACGACGATAGGTCATTAGTACTTCTTGTGAAAAGCACAAACATCTTCCAGCCGTCGAACACATCACCTATAACATTGCTGGTATTGCAGATATGCGAAACGAAAGTGTTGAGTCTGTGACATTGACAAGGAATATAAGGCACAATTCGACCCACGATTTCTGAAAACGTTTCCTAAGTGCCGCTGAATTCTCTAGACATGCTGCTTGTAAAATTGTATGACTGGAAAACTACCTGTTTTGTTTTAAGCTTATTCTTTGTAAGGATGTGCGATATCTAACATGCAAGGTCGACATTGGTTTTGACAACTTCTTTTAAAACTTCCAAAAGCCGATTGGAGGTTTTCCATCTTTGTCGACATATTTCAACCCAACAGCTGATCGATCATTGTGCGAAGCTTCTGGTGTCGTATCTGCCATAATTCCATAAAATGAGGCTTCTTAAATATCCCTGACTATCGTTTTGCGCACTCCTGTAGCAAAAAATTCAATCATCTCGTTTTGGGATGAAGCGGAAAGGTAAGTTATATGGTATGAGCTGAAACGTGTGTCCTCAAACATTTCCTCAGTTGGGGTTTTGTCTGGAAATTAATTTCACAATTTTTCAAAAGTTTCCATTTTAGTCTTTGTCACTTCCACAAACCAGACCTTGTCTACTCAGCATTCGCGTAATGTCCATTAAGATTGCTACAATTTCTGTGTTGAATGCAAGATGTTGATATTACTCTTCCAGAATAATCTATTGGCGCTTGCTCTTGTCGAGTAAGTGATTATGCGTCATCATGAATTGTCAAAATAGGAAATAGCAAATTTGGTGGAAGTTGGAAGAGAAATGTTATGCGAACTTTCTGTTCTTTTCCTTTCCTTAAGTTCTTCATTTTGTGTCTTTTGTTTACATCACTCTCAACTGAAGCATTTTGTATTTTTTCTCTCCCAGGTCCTTCATGAAACACGCAAAAAAAATTAGCATTAAGTTCTGCGCAATATTCCAAAAACGGATGCTCTTTTGTACCAAGCGCTGTTGAAATGTCGCTGTCTATTGCGGGATGGAACCATTTATCGGATATACTCCGAGTTTTGGCTGATACGGACCTAAACTGGTCAAATATGTCTCTGTTTGTCTGACTTCATTTTAGATCCTTTTCCTTGGTCATGTTCAATGATGGAATCATTCCCACTTTCCGTAATGCTAACCTCTCCACGGTTCTTCTTGATTTCTTCCTTGATCTTACGATAAATATTTGACACAGACAAACGATTTTAGTTTTCCCTGTAAATATCTATGGGCCCCCTTCAAGCCCTGATTACCGAATAGGCTCGAGAAGCACGTGCTTCCCTTAGAAAATTTTGAAATGGTGCGAAATTAAGAAACAGGCCCAAATTTTATATTGAATTAATTTCATTCCAAATTTCCAATTTCTTTTGAAATTATTAACTTATTCTGAATTCAACATTTTTATCCAACTTAGATATTTATGATAATACTATGCAAAATCATTTTTGTATATATAATTTTATTGTATCCAATTTTTGTGTACGTATCTAGGGGAACATAAAAAATAAGTCATTTAATGGAATATATGTGAGTTTGACTGAGCTACTCTTTGGAATAATATTTGTACCATTGGTGAGTTTCCAGATATGTCAAATTTAGAAAACTCTTCTTGAATGAGAGGGGGTCCCAAAATGATACTGTGCTTCCCATAATTTCAGAGGTTAATCGAGCCCTGGTACCTTAAGGAAAATGAAAACAATTCATCAGATGGGGTAAATTTTGCTATAATCGGCTTGCAATCATTTAAACAAACGACTAAATGATTCAATTGTCGAACACATTTCTATATACCACGAGTAATATAAATCTAAAAAAAACATAGCTGTGAAAAAAGGGAGTCAAGTTCTGTAAAGACAATGGCAAGAAAAGAAGTGATATCTAAGTGGGTGCCAAGTTCAAATAAAATTCACTCGCGACTAATTTTGGTCGCCAAATTTGGCGAGATATCGCCATGTTGGCGAGAAACTTGGTGGTATTTGGCGACAGAACAGCGTCCCCTCCTAAGGCAAATTAAAATTTCGCCTAATAGACGTAATGTTAAAGTAAAAATGGGCACCCCTAGGTGGGTAATTCATCGATTTTCTCAATTTTTTTATTTTTTTCTTTAGTTTTATAGTGTAAACGAACTTCGCACGAAATTTGAAGTGTGTAGCTGCAGTAGATATACGAGATCTTTTTGATGAGTGAGTCAGTCAGTGGTAAAATTATCGATTATCAAACATTTTCAAATGTCATTATCTCGGAAACTAATTATGCGTTATTTATAAAATTTTGGATTTTAGGTAATTAGGATGGCCTTACTACACATTTCGTATAACAAGTACGTAGGTCTCATCGATTTTCAGTAGTAGAGCATCGAAATTTGACGAAAACAGCTCGAAATGGTTCGTGTGAATAACACACGGCTATGTCAGGCGAACTTGGCTGACACACTGCCGTGTGTCTTGATGCCTTCACCGAGGTCGTCATCATCTTCAGTGCTAGCCCATCATCTAGATGTTCAGAATAGAGGTCTGCACGGGCCGAAATTTCCAGGACCGGCTCTATACAAAAATTAAAAGTTCAGCCCGAGCCCGACCCGTAAGAAAAAAATATTGGCCCGGCCCGGTAAAAAAGTTAAAAGTTCGGCCCGAGCCCGGCCAGGAAAAAAGTTAAAATCTCGGCCCGAGCCCGTCCGGTCCGAGTAAATTTCAACAAAACATTGATTTTTATGTCGATTTGGTTAAAAATTTGATTCGTACAAGGAGTTCTGACCAAAAATATTTATCTTAACTTTTTTTTTCGCGTTTATAATCTTTACTTTTATAGAAGTGCCGTAGGCTGCTATATTTAGTTTTAATGAATCTCTATTTCTTAAATTTAATGAATCTCTATCTCAGTTATCATTAATATATCATTAATTCAGTGTCATGATTCAGTTATCATTAATATTGTTAATCCATATTCCATGTATTGAAGTATTAAAAATCTAAAAAAGGCTATAGAGTAAAATCTTCAAAGACGGAATTGCATAGAAAAGAAAAAAAAAAGGCGTTATAGACAAGTTCCCTTCTTAGCAAGTGTAAGTGTATTATAAGATATATTCCTTTCTTACGTATGTATTTTGTATATTAATTTTCCCATGGATCAACACGTTTTTCAGTTTAAAACAGGATTCGGTCATTGGCACGTTCTTTTTCACATGTTTTACTATATTTTAATTTAGCTACATTTTAATATTCGCAGAAATATACTATTTTTAAAAAGAATAAATTTTAATCTTTAATTGTCGAATAATGGCAATTTAAAAATGTATAAATTTTTTGTAAAATTTTTTGCGTCAGGCCTAATTTAACTGACATTTGAACGGACCAGGCCACGCCGAGACAATGATTTTGATACGGGCTGGTCAAAACTAGGACTGAAAATTTTGGACCGTGAAGACTAGGAATGAAACGACTCTGTGCAGAAATAAAAAGTTACGCCCAGATCGGCCAGATCCTTCAGGAAAAATGTAAGGCCCGAGGCCGGCCCGATCCGTAAAGAGTAGTCACTAGGACCGGTCCGGCCCGAGCCTTCAGAAAAACGTATGGCCCGAGCCTGGCCCGAGTGCCGTGGATGAAAATAGGCCCACTGGCCGGACTCGGGCTGCAGATCTCTAGTTCAGAACCCTACTAATCCGCTGCGGACTCACAGAAAGACCCCTTTAAATATTGAGAAACTTGTCTCTCCTGGTTCTTTCTCAATTTATTTTCAGCAATCGTGCGAAGTCGAAGAAAGGGGAGGCAAACTTCGGATTTTTGAAAGAAATCAAGACAAATGCTAAGGATTGGTGTTTTTTAGTGCATGTTTTAAGAAAAAACATAGAAAATTGAAAAAAAAAATCGATTGATTCAGAGTTGTATCGATCGATACTGACTACCTAGAATTTGCCGACTGTGATCAAAGTTGCCGATATTGGGGAAGGGGGGGGAGACGCCCCCCACGCACCCCCCCTCCCCCCCAGTAGCTTCGCCCCTGGGCTCATGTAAAACAATGCGGGTTTGCTCATAAGCGGCCGCAGGGTGTAAATAAATAGTTTTATTTATGTGATGGTGCAAAATAAGGATAATGGAAGGAATAAGCGATGCTTCTCAGGAATTAAGAGGTGAGTGGGATTAATCTATCGTTCTTTCGGGCAATCAATAACTTATATTGAAGTTGTATTTTGTAAACAAACATGAGTCAGGCATCCTTAGAGTCCGTATGAAAGTTCAAGCTATAATTTATACAAATGTTCTATGGATTGTTTATTATTAATATTTATATACCTAGGGAAAATTTACTCTAGGCATGATGTTAATGCTTTATCATTTGATTAATTAATAAATTAGTGTGTCATACCCAATGTTCTCAGAACCTATTTATTTTATACATCCGACTCACGAGCCTGGGAAATAAAGTAAAGAAATACAAAACTAAGAATCGCACGAGTAGTCGGACATTAGAAAAGTTTTATAAGTTGACTTACCTTGAAATCCCCCAAAAATACGAGTATTTAAAACGCAATGCATGACATAGTGAATTAAATAATTCTTTTAGTTTTTCAATTATATATTGTTAAAAATTATATGCAATGCCATTTTAAATAATTGCAGTTCCTATAAATTTTAAAAGTATATAACTGAAAAAAAAAAAAACTAAACAAATTAATTCACTATGCCAGGCATTGTGTTTTGGAATTTTTTCAAAAAGTTAGATTCGTGAATTTACTGTTAGTTTTCTTGAAAAGTGTACCTAAGTGATCACTAGTATTTGTATTTCATGCAAAAACATTGTCATTTAAACAACCTTCCAAAAATATTTTTTTATAGATTAAATTTTGAATTTATGCCTAAATAATTTATATGATCTTAACAAGATCTAACATGTCAAACATATGCTACAATATAAGGCTGTGTGAGTGCGTGTTTTTTTTTCACTCGTTTTTACACACTTACTGGTAAGTTTGTAACCAGTATATTATGCTTATTCACTAAATCATTATTAAATCATGATAATCAGAAACACGCTAAATATTTTTCCATCATTTTAATTTTGTGATCGCTAATCTTCATCCAAGTTTTATCTAAAAATAGTTTGATGTAATATGTTTAAAAATAGTTTGATGTTTCCTATTGTGCTTTCCTGCACCCAGTCCTCCATTTTTTCATACCTTTGGGTTCAGGAAAACAATGGTAAACCTACCGTACCAATAAACCACTAAAATTGGGTCTGCAGGTTATTTCCGCCAAGATGCAACTTGGTGGACCAGTTGCATTTTAATATGCTAATCGAGTTTCAACTAATCCTAGAATTTCGGCCAGAAACTCGATGAGATGATGGTTTTTGTAGCCGCCGTCTAGTTTACTATTATCAGTAATATTATTATGAAATTCTAATCAATATCTACAAAGATTTTAATATTTGGGAAGCATTTCATTTTAGTATAAACCACTTAGCGATAATTTCTTAATAAAAAATATACTTCCTTAAGAATACTACTCTGACAGTTAACTTTTCCTCTGTTTATGATAATGAATGCTTATTAATTCCTATAAAAAATATCACATTTTCAAAATTGAGGGAAAATACTTTCAAAAGTTGATGCTTTGGGTCTGATTCCATGAGGCCCACAGGCCCTGACTATAGCACTAAATTTCGTGCCCAGGGCTAGGAGCACGAAATTTTTCGTAATCCATTAAAAAATGAAAAAAGGTGATATTTCAGATATTAATACCATGAAATGACTAAAATATATCTCAATATATGGTTAAAAACCCATTTCAATAAATAATAGAAAAAATATCTTATTTTTATTCCTGGAACCGTTTTTCAATTTTCTGGAAAACCCAATTTTTTGAGTTGACTCTTCTCAAATAAGTGTGTAACACGTAAAAGAGAAAAACAACAACAACAACAACAACAAAAAAACTAGTATCAGTAAATCAACCAATCTAAGCGGGCACGAAAAATTGAAAGCGCCCTGGGAATAGAAACTTGCTGCTAGTCGGACCCAGGAGGCCCATGATGTCTAAAAATGGCCTGGTTTAGATATCTAGATATTTTATTCAGTATAAAAGAGCGATATATATGTAAGAAAAATGTATGTATTCGATTAAAGCAGAAAAACAACATTGTGTTTTATTTTCCTGTTTTAGTTCTATCTGGTACACGAAATATACTTACTGTCAATGCATCACAGATAACAGCCGTCAGATCATTACAGGCCTTATCAGTTATGTCCCGACTTCCTTTCTAAAACGAAAAGAGGATACAAATTCTCAGTCAAAATACATAGTCATGTATTTACTGCTTCCATTTATATAGTATTTAGCATGCTATTGAACAGACAATTTTAGGCAATAAGAAATAATATACGTTATGCATAAATTACTAACCTTTTTAAAGAGAGTTTAGTACCATATTTTCTGTGTAGTATGCAATGCAAAAAAATAAAAATAAGTAAAATAAATAAAATAAAATTATACTACGTTTATTTTAGAACCCATTTAAATTACGACTTTGGGGTGTGTGTGTGTGGGGGGGGGGGGGGGCATGATAATTTAGGAGATGCATACCAATTGATTATATTTTCAAAATATTTGCAAACTTTCAAAATCATTGTCCGCCATTTTTAAACAACAAAACTTGGGTACAGTTTTAGAGCTAAAGGGTTTATATTTTTTAAATCTTGATTTAAAAAATAATATACATCATATGTAAAACTTGAAGTTTTTATGAAAATTTTACCATATAATGAGAAATATATTTTTTTTTTTTAAAGGGGAGACGATAAATGAAAAAAAAAAATTTTAAATAGCTCTTTAGTACATATCACAACACACGAGCAGCTATTTAAATAATACAAAATATTTAAAAATTCCCCTATTAGTAATTTTTATTTAAACGTGTGAAAATCAGCTAACAAATGCATAAAATGTGCATAATATAACATATTTGTGGAAAAGGGATTATTTTCACGACTAAAGCAACTTTAGATGGAAAAGCATTGCTTTATAAATATTTTGGATATTTTCTTACAGGCTTTCCTTAACTTAACGGGGTCTAGTTATGGGTGTGAATTGCTTAAAGTGTGCTTTAAAACTCATAGTGATTTTTTTCAGCTGAACTATACACAGGAGCGTGGCTACAAATATTTTTTCGGGGGGGGGGGGATTTTAATTACCAACCTTGATAGAAATTGCTTTATTTTCCAACTGAAATGATATGGTCAATGTATGTTTATGATAATGATACTTATACGTAAAAAATCCTTTCCGAAGAAAAACACTGGAACTAAACATAAAAATTATAATTAGCGGTTTGTTTGATGAAAGTTTAAGTACACCGCTTTCATTTAAATCTCTCTATTCTAAAAAAGTCCTTCCGGCCAGTGCCGGGAGGAAGAGGTAGCTTTCATATTCCTTATTTTTAAAAAGCCAACTTATATTATTCAAACACACGAAGCTCAATTAAGTGGAAACCGGATGTAGGAGATTCAATACTAATTTTTATCAATACTAAATCATTATGAATGAGAATTTCGCGAAATTAGTCAGCTTTATCCAAGCTGCTTTTGTAACTTATATTTGGCTGCCAAACTCGGCGATTTCTTAAAGTGCCTGCCATTTTAAGACAACATGGTGGATGAGGCTAACAAGTGAACTTGGTCGAGACCTTAGTAATTGCTGTGCATATGCTCACTCACATCGAAATCGGTTGATATATACGAGTGCTGTCGCAGGCAAAAAATCAGATTTTTCAAAATGTCACTCATTTTAGAAATTGAAACTGCTATATCTGAGCCATTTTTTTAAGATAAAGACAAACAAAAAATGCTCCTGAATCCTTATATCAAGGTCAAATACTTAAGAAAGAAACCTTTTTCAATTTCTAATTTTTTTGCACCTCACTTTAAATATATATATTTTTTAATTTAATGGTCGTCATTTTGAAACAAGATGGCTGATGAAGCTGGCCAGCGAACTTGGTCGAGATATTGATGTATACTATCCACATGCCTTCTTCCATCGAAATAGGCGAATACGTGTGGTATCGCGAGACAAATACAAGATCGTTTCAAAGTGTTAGCCATGATAGAAATTCAAAGTGCTATAATTCAACCACTTTTCAAGATATAAACAAAAGAACAAATTTTCAGAAACAAAAACTGCTCTAGAATCTTTGTATCAAGGCCAAACACATAAGAAAAATCTTTTTCATTTTCCAATTTTTTAATACCTCATTTTAAATTTTAAATTACATTTTTTTCTTAAAAATGGCAACCCTTTTGAGACAAGATGGCGAATGAAGCTGGCCAACGAACTCAGTCGAGATATTGGTATGTACTATGTACAGACCAAGTTACATTCAAATCGGTTCATAAATACGCCTGTTATCGCGTGACAAAAATCAGGTCGTTTTAAAATGTCAGCCACAATAGAAATTCAAAATGTTATAACTCAGCCATTTTTTTAGATATAGACGAAACAAAACCTGTTCCGGAATCTTTGTATTAAGGTCAAACACATACGAAAAAACTTTTTTTCATTTTCCAATTTTTTGGTATCTCATTTTAAATAATTTTTTTAAAATTTTTTAAATGGTCGCCATTTTGAAACAAGATGGCGGATGAAGCTGGCCAACGAACTAGGTTGAGTTATTTGTATGTACTATATACACACCAAGGTACATCCAAATCGGTTCATAAATACGTCTGTTATCACGTGGCAAAAATCAGGGCGTTTCAAAATATCAGCCACACTAGAAATTCAAAATGCTATAATTCAACCATTTTTTAAGATATAGACGAAACAAAAACTGCTCCCGAATCTTTTTATAGAGGTCAAACACATAAGAAAAAAATATTTTTTTCAATTTTCAATTTTTTGGTACCACATTTCAAATTTAAATTTTTCTTAAAATTTTAAATGGCCGCCATTTTTAAACAAAATGGCGGATGAAGCTGGCCAACGAACTCGGTTGAGACATTGGTCTGTACTATGTATAAACGATGTTACATGGAAATCGGTTGATAAATACGCCTTTTATCGCGTGACAAAATTCAGGACGTTTCAAAATGTCTGCTTCGTTAGAAATTCAAAATGCTATAACTCAGCCATTTTTTAAGATATAGACAAAACAAAAACTGCTACGGAGTCTTTGTATAAAGGTCAAATACATAAGAAAAAAATATTTTTCCATTTTCAATTTTTTGGTACCGCATTTCAAATTTTAAATTTTTTTAAAATTTTTAAATGGCCGCCATTTTGAAACAAAATGGCGGATGAAGCTGGCCAACGAACTCGGTCGAGACATTGGTATGTACTATCTACACACCGAATTACATCCAAATCGGTTCAAAAATACGAGAGTTACAGTGTGACATATGTCAGATACATATATATATATATATATATATATATATATAAATTTTGAACGGAGGGTGGTTTCGGGGTCTGGGGGTCATGATCGATGAAAATATACCAAAATTTTTTGAAATCGCTTTCCTCCGAACGGCTGCAATAGGTAGCTTTTTGTAAAGAAAGCTACCTAAAATGCTATAACTCAGCCATTTTTTAAGATATAGACGAAACAAAAACTGCTCCGGAATCTTTGTATAAAGGTCAAATACACAAGAAAAAAATATTTTTCCATTTTTAATTTTTTGGTACCACATTTCAAGTTTTAACTTTTTTAAAACATTTTAAATGGCCGCCATTTTGAAACAAAACGGCGGATGAAGCTGGCCAACGAACTCGGTCGAGACATTGGTATGTACTATGTACACACCGAATTACATCGAAATCGGTTTATAATTACGGTAGTTACAGTGTGACATAGGTCAGATATATATATATATATATATATATATATCGATTTTGAACGGAGGGTGGTTTCGGGGTCTGGGGGTCATGATCGATGAAAATATACCAAGATTTTTTGAAATCGCTTTCCTCCGAACGGCTGCAATAGGTAGCTTTTTTGTAAAGAAAGCTACCTAAAATGCTATAACTCAGCCATTTTTTAAGATATAGACGAAACAAAAACTGCTCCGAAATCTTTGTATAAAGGTCAAATACATAAGAAAAAAATATTTTTCCATTTTCAATTTTTTGGTACCACATTTCAAATTTTAAATTAAAAAAAAAATTTAAATGGCCGCCATTTTGAAACAAAATGGCGGATGAAGCTGGCCAACGAACTCGGTCGAGAGATTGGTATGTACTATGTACACACCGAATTACATCCAAATCGGTTCATAAATACGCCTTTTATCGCGTGACAAATTCAGGACGTTTCAAAATGTCAGCCACGCTAGAAATTCAAAATGCTATAACTCAGCCATTTTTTAAGATATAGACGAAACAAAAACTGCTCCGGAATCTTTGTATAAAGGTCAAATACACAAGAAAAAAATATTTTTCCATTTTTAATTTTTTGGTACCACATTTCAAGTTTTAACTTTTTTAAAACATTTTAAATGGCCGCCATTTTGAAACAAAACGGCGGATGAAGCTGGCCAACGAACTCGGTCGAGACATTGGTATGTACTATGTACACACCGAATTACATCGAAATCGGTTTATAATTACGGTAGTTACAGTGTGACATAGGTCAGATATATATATATATATATATATCAATTTTGAACGGAGGGTGGTTTCGGGGTCTGGGGGTCATGATCGATGAAAATATACCAAGATTTTTTGAAATCGCTTTCCTCCGAACGGCTGCAATAGGTAGCTTTTTTGTAAAGAAAGCTACCTAAAAAAGTAACTACCGCTGTCACCGCCGCCGCCGCCGCCGGTTTTGATTTTTTTGCGACCGGAGGTCTTTCTTCGTTAATATTAAGAAAAATAATGCATACAAAAACATGGAAATTGGTAGTATTATACAGAAATGTTTGATAAACACGCTGATGCAGACAGTTTTCAAATCGAAGAATTATTTTAAGAGATATTTAATGTTAAAGTTGGACAAAATCGTTCCACTAAAAAAGTTTTATAGGAGCAAAATCTATTCGTGGGAATTTAATCATTTTTAGATCATTTTATACGTTTGAAGTTCCCGGTGTGCAGATTGTATTTCTTTTTTTAATTTGGCTAATTTTTTGAGGTTTTATTTCTATTTTAAATTCAAATTTTCAGCATTTCTAGAGATATTTTTTACAGATTTTATAGAAAGTGATATTAATTTAAACTGTTGCCAATTGTATAAACAGCGGAAACAATAATGTTTGCATAAAAAAATATATATATATTTATACGTGTAATAAATTAAAAATTTATTTACACGTAACTATTATAAACAGAAAAAAACATTTGGAATTAGAATTAAATAATTATATACAAAAAACAGGAACTTATTAAAAATTACGTCATAAAAACTATAATTACACGTGAATTTTAAGAGAGAAAGGAATTTGTAAAATAATAAATTTATTAACATGCGTTAGAAGTCTTAAATAGGAGAAATTACTTCATATTTACGTCACATATTACAGTTATTACATAAAATGAGCACAAAATAATATTGCAAAACGGTTTAAATTTAGAAATTGTGCTAGACATTTATTTGATATTTTGAGAGGATACTTTTCAACTATTTTTGTTAGGAAAGCGCAAATAATATTTCATTTCTAACACAAGTATTTTCACGTGAATATTAAAAAGAGAAAGAATAGTTTGGTCAAAATTACGTCAGATAAAAAACGATTAATTTAAAATGTCTTATTTAAAAGAACTTTCTTTTCGCTTTGTTAAAAAATACCGGGAGACAAAGATTCTGTTTACTTAATTCCTTTTATATTAGTTTAGTTTGAAATGTTTATCTTATTTTACTTAATTAAAGACGAAAACAGCGATTGACATATGTATTTTTGGTACTACTTAGTTATCCCGTCGACCAAAAATCTATCATTCGCCAAATTATAACATTAAATGCCAATAATGGTTGATCGTAGATGTCACATTAACTTGACTTTAAGCATGTTACACGTGTCTACGTCATCAAGTTATTTTTATTTCGACGTTTTATTTGTATTTTTATTAACGTTGCACTAATTTATTTGTTCTTTCGTTATTTAAAATAAAAAGGATGTCAATTTGTATAATTTGGCGAGTGCTTTGGCGATTTATATAATTTGGCGAAATTGGTCGACGGGTTAATCAAGTAGTTCCGCAGCGGATTTGGCCTTAAAATTCCCCAGTCAACGAGAAATGAATAGAAATCCGTTTATAGAGAGATCGTCATTGTTTTTTAAATTATAATTCAATCTTCCGAAATCTTTTTAAAGCCGATCAAATTAGCGTACTTTTAGAGTCTGCGGTGTCTGAACGGGGGGTTGACGAGCGTAGCTCGTAGGGGGCAGAGCCCCCTAGTAATTAAAATCAAAACTAGATTAATATCTATTTTCCTATCTTGGAATCATTGAGCATGAAAATAATAAGATACCGAATTGCTAAATGAATAGTTAAAGAAACAATTTCAAACAATACAGTAAATACAAGATTTAAACCTAGAAAAATTGCATATATTTAGAGAAAACCAGCATTAGTGTGCAAATTTTTTGTCTTCAATTACGTACGAGTCATAATCGCACTTCACATGAAAATACCGTCATGTTATTTTGAAAGTCTTTCAAAAATCTATAATTTCCCAACTCTAAGCTTAAATTTCCCAAGTTCACATACATTGGAGGAGGAGGCTCCCCCCCCCACCCCATAACCCCCATCCCTATAGCCTCTGGCTGTACACTATATAGCCATTAATCCAGTGGTGGGATTCAAATAATTTAACAACCGGTTCGCTGCCCGAATGATTTTTGATGCATAAATATGAAAGGAAAATGAAGCACCACACATAGATTATGAAACACTTTCCAATATTATAAGAACACTATTATATATACCGGGTGTCCCAAAAAGGACTGACTGATTTTAAAATTCAATAACTTGCAAACGGTGACAGATATTTAAAAAATTCTTGTAGGAGGTTTATGCATAAGGTCAAAAGTTTTATTACAGTGGTTTTCGATTTTAGTTCGAATTACAAACAATAGATGGCGCTGTAAGCAATAGTCGCTAAATACAGGCTCGATTTTTGGTCCTTTCTCTTGTTCTATGCGGAAAAAGGAGATGGAAATGTATTATCCGGGCCACGAAGTACCAAAAATCGAGCCTGAATTTAGCGTCTATCGATCGCAGCGCCATCTATTGTTTGTAATTCGAACTAAAATTGAAAATCACTGTAAAAAAACTTTTGACCTTATGCATAACCCTCCTGCAAGAATTTTTTAAATATCTGTCACCAGCTACAAGTTATTGAATTTTAAAATCAGTCAGTCCTTTTTGGGACACCCGGTATATATATATATATTGGTATAATGAAAAAAAAAATCCTGAAACATGTTTCCCTATAAAAGGATGTGATTTATTCCATTCAATAAATATTCGGCAATCATGAAACACTGATTAAAATTTCTATCAGAAACTGACTGTATCAATAATACTGCAGTATAATACATTAAAGATAACACAAAAAATAGCAGAAATTTAAGCCTAAGAATTAGCCCATGTCCATGTTCTAAAGTTGCAATCAGTTAGATACTAAAAATATTAACTATACTACTAAAATACTACTACAGGAATAGCTGGAGATATTGCCGAAGTCTATTATTCTTGTGAGAATACTAACTTACCGAATTTCAAGCATTCCTATTTACATCTTTGTTCTAGTGATAAATTCTTGCAATTTCTTCAAAGTTAATCTCGATAAATCGGTTCTTGTGGGTGTTAGGTGCTTGTTTTACGGATTTATTTATTTTTTTTTTTTGAATGCGTGTTTTATGTTAAGTTTTGTCCCCACAGTCGTAAATTTCATCGATATATTCATCAATGTTGTCTTCTATAAGTAGTTCAAATTAGTGATGGGCGATTCTGGAAAATTCAGGAATCGATTAAAATCGACATCGTATAAAACTGAATCGATCACAATAAGAATCGATTCCCAAATTCTAGAATCGATATTTGAATCGATATTTCGATAGTCACAGATTCGCACAGATAAGCTCAAAAATATTAATTTCAAAACTTAGCGAATCAGCAGAGCCGTAGCGACCACCTCCCATACCTCACATTTAGAGGGTAGACAAAGTCAGGGGCCCAGTCGTAAGCTATTACAGACCTGAGTCAAATAATAAAGTTTTTAACTTTTAAATTATTAGTTTTAAGATGTAATTTTACTAATATTGTAATTTAGATTTTATTTAAATTTATTTTTTAAGAAAGGTCTCGGTTAAATACAAGTTGGAAATTGCGCGTCAAACGTGGCAAATGTGGTGCGCTCGTACTATAACAGTGCACTTCATAAGTGCATATCAATTTCATTCTGTTCGAAAGTCTGTAACATCCTTAAAATGCACTTGAAATAATTTTTTCCATTGGCCGTAATGTAACGGAAAACTTTTGACTGTCCCTGTAATTAAATCATTGTGATTTTCTTCCAGCCTGAATTAAAATTTAAATTTTCAGGGACATAATTCACGTTACCATAAGAACCGATTTAGTATTCTTACAATTTGAGTTTAATAATGTAACTAGCAACGTTTATTAAAGTTCTTTTATTTAAAAAAAAAAAAAAAAATCGTCGCTGCAAGACGTGAAAATTTAGTTTTCTCAGAAGAAATAAAAATCAATTAATTTTACTGCCTTAGAAGGATAGTGGACGCACATGTATATTGCTTGGAAATCTTTAACATTATAGCTAGTAACTAGAGGGTTCCGCCTAATATGAAATCTCGAAGCGAATGAACCGCGAACCGGGTTCCCGCTGCCTACAGCATCGTATAGGTGTACCCCCCCCCCCCACTTTGCCCACCGGGTCGGAAAAACGCGCTCACCCCCCCCCCCCCCCCCACCACCACCACCACCAATTTTTGACATTCATCATTTAAAAAATTTTTATTATGTGTTATAAACTATCTTAAAATTTCAAACAAATCGCCCTGTTATATTTTCTAATTTTGTTCTGCCCCTCCCCTCTATCCCCCCCCCCCGAAATATGACGCGCCATTCTTTTTTATAATTTTTTATCATCTATTATAAACAATCTTAAAGCTTAAAACAGATCGCATTGTTAGATTTCCTAATTTTAACAAAATCGCGTTATGTTGGTTCCAGATTCCACCACCAGGGTGCGCACTCTATTCCTAACAAAACTGTGAACGAAACTCCATTAAACAACCTATCAGTAGATATATTACTCAAGAGTGTGGCAATCTTGATAAAAAATTTAAGCTATTTGCCGAAATTACTATTCGGAAATAGTGGTAACTAAACTTTTGACTTTTTTATATTTAATAAATAGCATTTATCTCAGGACTCCGTCAAAAAACACCACCTAAAACAACGGTAAGGAACGCTAAGGTTTAAAAAAAATTCTAGCGGCCTTCCCCCCCCACCCCCCCCCCCCTCCTCCCGAAATTTTCGCACCATTCTTTTTTTAACTTTTTCTTATGTGTTATAAACTATCTTTAAAGTTTCGAACAGATCGCCTTGTTAGATTTTCTACTTTAAATGAAATCGCGGTCTGTTAGTTCTATATTCCACCACCAGGGAGCGCAGTCTATTCAAAACAAAAGTGTATCTAAACGAAACTCCTTTATACAACCTATCCGAAGATACATTAGTCTAGGGGGTGGTAGTCTTAAGCAAGAATTCAAGATATTTGTGAAATTACTATTCGAAAATAGTGGTATGAACACTTATAAAATTTTTGATATTGAAAAAGTAGTAATTATCTCAGCCCGCCGTCAAAGAACCGCACGCTAAACGGTAGAAAACGTTAATGCTGCTATAAAAAATCACGTGGCTGCCTTTGAAAAAAAAGCATTTAATAGAAATAAACCAATTAGTGAAATAATAATTAATATCTCAGCTTGTAATTAAGATAATATTTTTTCGAATTTCTGAAAGGAGAATTTTTTTTTTTTTGCATCGCCCTGTCCAAGTTTCGAATTTTTACGCCCCTTACATTCTAAGATGTGGTCCCCTTTTAAAACAGTACAAAATTCTCGTGAATCACTTTGTGTAAATTGTTAAATATATTATTTGAAAAAAAAGGTTTTAAAGCATTTTAGCACGTATTTTCATACCTACACCCTTGAAAAAAATTAATAACATACAGGGGATCCTTTAGTTTCGGAAAGCTCCGAAATTTCATAAAATTCAAAGTATCATAAATCAGTAAGTTTGGTTGTAAACGACTGAATTTTTTATAATACAACTTACACAAACACTTTGACAAACTTACGGGTGAAAATACGGCTTAACTAACGAGAACCTTGAGTCACGTGGCTTTAAACCAAGAATGATAAGTTTAAAATGGAAAAGAGACGAAATTTGTTATTACCATTCATAAATAGTGCTCACCAAGAGCTGCAGATATAATATCAGTGTTTAGTTGGTAAACAAATGATTCGGGAAGAATGTCAAAAAAAGTCCCATTGAAATTGGACCATAATTAAGAAAATTCGGCTCGGGGGGGGGGGGGGGGGTATAGGTGACGAACTGAAAAAGTACAGCTTAATAAACTAGTAACCCAAATAACTTGGCTCCTAAACTAAAAATATTACAATTTAACCTAGAAAGAAAAAGGCTCTTATGCGAAATTTGACAGCAGTTCTGCCTTTAAAACAGTAAATCCGAAAGAATAAATATATATTCCTTTGAAATTACTGTCAAAAATATCAATACAAAAGTTGGAGCACGATTGACCCTTACCAAAAAGAAGGAAGGCTAGAGACAGAAAATAAAAGATCAAATTAAAAGCTTTCCAACGATATGTTATACGATATGGTTTGGAAGAAACAAAAAATATCCCCCCCCCCCCCCGAGGGAGCAGGTAAGCCCCAAACGGTCGGAGGGGCGACCTCAAAAGTATCTTTGGTCAAGGTTTCAAAATGTGGCTTTAATAAAATAGAACAAGAATTGGACATTTTACAAATTGCATGCAAATTTTGAACGGCCCTGTAAATTTAGATTAGCGAGGAAAATGGGAGAAGGGGGCGGGGGGTGGAGAGATTAGAAGGGACGAACTTGAAAAATACAATATAATAAACTAGTAACCTGAATAACTAGGCTTCTAAACAAAAGTATAACGACTTAACCTAGTGTTGAATTCAGGGGGTAGCCCGAGAGGACATCCCTCCCGGGACATTGAAATGTACCTCCCGTAAGTTTTGAGATTTTATGCTTTTTAATGGTCAAATGTGCACGCCCCCCCATTACGGAACTCTAAAATACCCCCCCCCCCCCCAATCCTGACCGGAGTCGCATAAATCCCTCCCTGAAAAAAATACCTGCATTCAACACTGATTTAACCTAGAAAGTAAAAAAAGGCTCTTATACAAAATTTTACAGCAATTCTGGCACTAAAACAGCAAAATTGGAAGAATTGATTCAACCCGAATCGTGGATCGACCGCGATGCGATTTGAATTGAAGTAAATCAAAGCATAACGATTCGACATTGCATCTAAAGAATTGAAGTAAATCAAAAAAGTAACGATTCTGAAGATCGCATCTGAAGATCGACATCGGCATCGAATCTGAACTGAATCGATTCACCGTTTCTGATCCAAGGGCAGAATCGATGCGTTCATCTTTTCTTGCTTTCTTTTGTCTTTAGAAAAATAAAGTGTTGTTTTCGTGAAAATTTTCGACTTCCGGCTTCTAAGGATTTATAGTGTTAGAACTTCTTGTCTGGAATACGATTTGACTATTTTTATAAATTTTTTGTCTGTCAGTCTGTCTATTTGTTTGTCTCTGACAAAAAAATTGTGAGCGGTCTATTTCAAGAACTAATGCATGGAATCTGTTGAAACTTTAGATTCAGTTAGACCTTCATATAAATTGGTGCTGATTACTTTTTGGTGAAAATCGCTCAACAGGTGGCGCTGCTATGCTGCATTTTTCATGATTTCCGCAAGATTGCTATCGCAAGAACTAATGCACGAATATTCACCAAACTTCAGATTCAGTTTGACGTTGACATAAGTTGTTGAGGATTAGGCTTTGATGTAAATCTACCGGCAGGTGGCGCTGCTATGCTGCATTTTTCTCGAGTTTCGCAATAGCTCTATCTCAAGAACTAATACACGGATTTTCATAAAACTACATTCAGTTAGACGTTGGCATAAATTGCTGCTTATTAGGTTTCGGTATAAATCGCCCAACAGGGGGCGTTGCTATGCTGATTTTATCAGCAGAGTTGAATTCAGACATTTTTCTCCGGGAGGGACAGTTCAGAGGGGGAGGGGATTGGACTTTTGTACATTTTAATGTACAAAAAGCATAAAATCTCAAACTTTCTGGGGGGCATTTGAATGTTGCGGGGGGGGGAGGAATGCTACCCTCCCGGGCCATCCCCTGAATTCAATACGTTTTTCAGGATTTAAATAATTTTAGGGATAATATCTCAAGAACTAATGAACGAAATTTCATCAATTTTTAATGTACAAAAACGTATTGAACTCAGGAGGTGGCCCGGGGGGGGTGACATTCTCCTCCCCCCGAAACACTCAAATGCCCCCCAGAAAGTTTGAGATTTTATGCTTTGTTGCGGGGGGAGGAATGTCATCCCCCCCGGGCCACCCCCTGAATTCAACACGTTTTTCAGGATTTAAACAATTTTAGGGATAATATCTCAAGAACTAATGAACGAAATTTCATCAAACATAATATTCTGTTAGACAATGCCATAAGTTATCCATGATTAGGTTTTTGTGTAAATGATATAACAAATTGTGCTGCCATGCTGCTTTTATCAACAGTGTTGAATTCAGACATTTTTCTCCGGGGGGATTTCTATGGTTCTGGCGAGGAACATTCTAGAGTTACGAGGGGGGAAGGATTGGACTTTCGTCCATTAAGCATAAAATCTCAAATCTCCCTAGGGGACATTTCAATGTTCCGGGGGGGGGGGGGGGGTGTCCACCCGTACCAGCCCCTGAATTCAACACTGTTTTTCAGGGTTTACACAATGTTTGCGATAACATCTCAAGAAGTAATGAACGGAATTTCATCAAACTTAATACTCTGTTAGTCATTGACGTAAGTTGTTTTTTCTGAGTCTTTCGTGTTAATCATGTAATAGGCTGCGTTGCTATACTGCTTTTTTCATGATATTCATGATAGCCATATCTCAAAACTAATGCACGGAATTTAATCAAACTTCATATTCTGTTACACTGTCGTATAAATAGATCCTTATTAGGCTTGGGTGTATACTACCCAGCAGGTGTCGCTTTTATGCCCTTTGAACTAGGATTTTCCGTTGTGGACATCTAAGAGGGTGTGGGCCGAAATTCAATGATTTGTTAGGAAAATGGGATTCTTATATATATTTTTTAAATACACATATTTCAACGAACCTATACTTTTGGATCCTCATGATGGGTATAGGTTATTTAAATTTGACACTGTGATAGCGAATTTTGAAGTTTTAACATTTATGAGACAGAAGAAAGTTTTGGGATTGGACATGCAACTACTTGACCTTAAATTTTTGAAGGAAAATGAAAATGATATGACCTTTAGAGACATCGATTAAAAAATTTATAGTATCGATTAAATCGAGTTGGCCATAGTATCGATTAAATCGATTAAAAAAATCGAAATCGCCCATCACTAGTTCAAATGACTCTAAAATTATTTTCATTATTTCTGTTGTTACGATAATGTGCACGCGAAGAAGATAGATCTAGAAATTTTGTATCAATCATCAAATTTAGCTCAGTTTAAAAACACGTAACATTTTTTTTAAACTTTCATACAATAACTGCTGGTGAAATACATCAGCGCACTATTCATTTTCGTATTGAAACTAGCAAAAAAAAAAAAAATTCGAATTATTTTGTGTATCCTGTACTGAAAATAACTTTATATTTATAATGTTGAAAAGTTTAAAAAGGTATTGAAAAAGGTAGTATATTATTTCATATAATTAATACTTAAATAAAACAAAGAATGTAGAAAAAACTAGATTATAGTATAGAAAAGAGTTTTAAAATATTAAATAACTTGCGTTATTTGAGATATTTACATATAGTTTCACAGAAGTGGCAAATTTCACCGAGATATACGTCAATGTCGTCTTCTATAAGTAGTTCAAATGACTAAAAATATTTTTGTAGTAACTATAATGCGCACGCGAAGAAGGTATATCTGGAAATTTTGTATTAATAATAAAATTTAATAAAACAATAAAGGATGTAAAAAAAACTAGATTATAGTATAGAAAAGAGTTTCAAAATATTTAATAACTTGTGTTATTTGAGATATTTAGATATACAGCTGCTTGATAATCGCCCTCACTTTCAATTTTCTTTGGCTTTACTTGAACGTTATCGGATCTGTGCTCCTTTTTTAAGATACATTAACTATAAAAGTAGGAACCCATTCTTTTAGAGGTTTTTAAGACAATTAGGCTAATCGTCATTATATTTGATACATTAGTAATACACTGCTCAAAACAATTAAAGGATATTTGAAGTTTTATATAAAATAAAGATATAAACGAAAATTTTTTTGCCGAAAATAGAAGAAGAGAATCACAAATGCTAATTTTTCTGGTTTTCAAACTGTGGAGTATGCAAATTTTGAGTTCGACGTCAAAAACGTCGCTTCAGCGGCAGCGAATGAAATTTGACTTTCAACTGGATAAAAGAGAATGAAGACAAGGATGATCGGCATTCAGTGGTTGCTTTGTTTCGATGTGTACGATGTCTCAGCGAAGTCATTTGACAGATTCAGAAGCTTTGAAAATTGTTGGTAGGTTAGAAGGGGGCCAAACTCAAGCCGAAGTAGTGCAAGCCATTGGAGTGTCACAAATGTCATTTCCAGGATCTGGAACCGTTTTTTGGAGAGCGGATGTGCAGGCCGAAGACCAGGGCAAGGTCGTAGACGGGCAACAACGCCCAATGAAGATCGGTATTTAGCGTTAACAGCTCGGAGACACCGAACCATGAACGCTACTCTTCTCCAACAACACCTTCGCTCGGCTACAGTCACCACGATTTCAACTCAGACTGTCCGAAACCGGCTCCATGCTGTAGGTCTGTATGCTCGCCTACCGATGGTATGTGTTAGATTAACATCAAGGCATCGTCGCGACCGCAGGGAGTGGGCAACCGAGCATGTCAACTGGAGGAGAAATGAATGGAGCAATATTCTGTTTTCTGACGAGTCCCGTTTTTCTGTGCATCCGGATAATAGGCGTATTTTCATCTGGAGGGACCGTGGCAGTAGGAATAATCCTGCGTTCGTGCACGAAAGTGTCAGATTTGGCGGTGGAGGAGTGTTGGTGTATGGTGGCATCTCCATTGACGGGCGCACTGACCTCTACATCATTCGAGATGGAGCTCTGACTAGTCGCCGATATAGGGATGAGATCCTCAGACCTATTGTAGTCCCTTACGCTGCAGCAATCGGAGATAACTTCATTTTAATGGACGATAACTGCAGGCCACATCGTTCAAACCTGGTGGAGGATTTCCTTTTCGAGGAAGGAATCGTTCGAATGGAATGGCCAGCGTGTTCTCCAGACATGAATCCAATCGAGCACGTTTGGGACGCTCTAGGAAGACGAGTTTCTGGCCGCCAACAACCCCCACAAACTCTCCAAGAACTGGAAAGAGATATTCTGGAAGAGTGGGGCAGAATACCCCAACTCGTCATTAATAGCCTCATTGAGTCCATGCCTTAAAGGTGTTCAACGTTGCTGGCCGCCCGTGGAAACCATACCCCCTACTGAAAATGATTTTCTTTGAAGAAAACACCTTTTCTTATTCTTTTTTTCTCATATGCACAAATTGTGTTTTTTTCCTTTAGTACACAAATGCGCAATAAAATGCATTTTTTCTGCCAAACATGTGTAATTTATTCTCATATAACCTACTATGTCTGTCGACCATGTATCAATCAGCTAAACAGTTTACCAGATACAAAATCCACCTAAAACTGCAATATCCTTTAATTCTTTTGAGCAGTGTAGTTAGTCAGTCGACTTCTCTTCTCTCACCATATTATGTTTATATTTGACAACCCCTTTCACATTTCAGCTGAACTTGCAGCACTTGTACTGCCAATATTTTTAGCCTTTTGAATACTTTAAAAAACTCCATAGCTTTAGAAAAATATTTGAAATATAGTCTCGAAGATCATTAGTATTAATTATAAGTGTCATTAAATGTAAATAATAGTCCTTCAGCTGTTTTCCAGGGAAATATTACTTCTCCAATATTCAAGTAATGTGACGAGGAAAAAAACTGTGGTTTATTCCTACATTCAAATTGACTACAACTTCTATTCAAATGTTCAGAATTCAGTAGCCTATTTTTTTATTAGTTATGCTGTTATTAAAAAACATGTTTCCGAACCCACTAAAACATTTATGGTCTTCTGCAAATTTCATATTTTTTCAAGTTTCTGAAGTAATAAAAGACATCGTCTTTCTTTTGTACGTGCTTGTTTCTTCCGAAGCAATTTCGGACATTTTAGTAAATTTTATCATTAGTTTTTATTCTTTATGATGCTTTGCTTCTTGTTCGCAGTGCTTTTGAAAGACGAGCAATTTCATTTTAAATATACTGTGATCAAGGCAATATCAGTTATAAAATGCGTAGAGCGTCCCTCCTTCTCGCTGAACAAGAGTTAATTCCTAAATTGTTAAATTTAGAATACTTCTAATTTCAAAAATATTTCAAATGCTGTTCTTCATCATCTTAGAAACCGTTTTTACTTTAGAAAAACTGTACAAAATAAAAAAATTTATGAGGTTCTTTGTGCTCTATAACATATTTAGAAAAACATTATCCATGCTATAACAAGTCTCGAGTTATAGTATTTAGAATTTTAGGAATTTTTAACATTTATTTTTTAAAAACTTGCCAGACAGGAAATTCATAAAATACAAAGCATCAAGGCTCTGCAAGTTTAGCCCATACAATGTTTTTTTATTTGTTAGAGAATGGAAAAAAAATTCTAAATAGAACTGATAGAACTCATGGATCTTATAAAAATTTAAAATTTGTTACATTTACGAAAAAAACTTCTTTGATTTAATTTACTTCTAAGATATGAAGACCAAAATTTAAACAAAATGTCATTGGAAGTGTACCACTAAATCTAACGATTTAGTCATAAGCTATTGATTAGTGATAACAGGGAACATTGCGTATATTTAAAAAAGCAGCAGCCAAAACAAAGTACATTTTATTCGAATATAAGTAGTTATTGTATTGTTCAATAAAGCAGGAGATACAATTAGGATTAACCTAGGTTGCCGATTTGTATCCCAAAATTCTTCAAATCTTCAATATTTTATATATATTATTTAAAGGTAAATTTGCTCCTTACAGGACTGATGAGAGATTTTTATTTCCTGCAAATGAAACATTTTATTAATTGAACCAAATCAGAGCATGTCACAGTGTTATGGTTGAAAAACGCTATTGTGCAGATAAACTTTTAGGTAGATTTCATTACAAAAAGCTACCTATTGCAGCCGTTCGGAGGAAAGCGATTTCAAAAAATTTTGGTATATTTTCATCGATCATGACCCCCAGACCCCGAAACCACCCTCCGTTCAAAATTGATATATATATATATATATATATATATATATATATCTGACCTATGTCACACTGTAACTCTCGTTTTTATGAACCGATTTCGATGTAATTCGGTGTGTACATAGTACATACCAATGTTTCGACCGAGTTCGTTGGCCAGCTTCATCCGCCGTTTTGTTTCAAAATGGCGGCCATTTATATTTTTAAGAAAAATTTAAATTTGAAATGTGGTACCAAAAAATTGAAAATTGGAAAAATATTTTTTTCTTATGTGTTTGACCTTGATAAAAAGATTCGGGAGCAGTTTTTGTTTCGTCTATATCTTAAAAAATGGCTGAGTTATAGCATTTTGAATTTCTAGCGTGGCTGATATTTTGAAGCGTCCTGATTTTTGTCACGTGATAACAGGCGTATTGATGAACCGATTTGGATGTACCTTGGTGTGTACATACAAATATCTCGAACGAGTTCGTTGGCCAGCTTCATCCGTCATCTTGTTTCAAAATGGCGGCCATTTAAAAAAAAAATTTAAAAATTTAAAATGAGATACCAAAAAAATGGAAAATGAAAAAGATTATTTTCGTATGTGTTTGATCTTAATACAAAGATTCCGGAACATTTTTTGTTTCGTCTATATCTAAAAAAATGGCTGAGTTATAGCATTTTGAATTTATATTGTGGCTGACATTTTAAAACGACCCGATTTTTGTCACGCGATAACAGGCGTATTTATGAACCGATTTGGATGTAACTTGCTCTGTACATAGTACATACCAATGTCTCGACCGAGTTCGTTGGCCAGCTTCATTCGCCATCTTGTTTCAAAAGGGTTGCCATTTAAAAAAAAAAAAATTTAATTTAAAATGAGGTATTAAAAAATTGGGAAGTGAGAAAAAATTTTATGTGTTTGGCCTTGATACAAAGATTCCGGAGCAGTTTTTGTTTCTGAAAATTTGTTCTTTTGTTTATTATATCTTAAAAAAATGGTTGAATTATAGCACTTTGAATTTCTAGCATGGCTCACATTTTGAAACGATCTTGTATTTGTCATGCGATAACACACGTATTCGCCTATTTCGATGTAAGAAGGCATGCGGACAGTATACATCAATATCTCGACCATGTTCGCTGGCCAGATTCATCAGCCATCTTGTTTCAAAATGGCGGGCATTAAATTAAAAAAAATTATATTTAAAGTGAGGTGCAAAAAAAAATTAGAAATTGAAAAAGGTTTCTTTCTTAAGTATTTGACATTGATATAAGGATTCAGGAGCATTTTTTGTTTGTCTTTATCTTAAAAAATGGCTCAGATATAGCAGTTTCAATTTCTAATGTGGGTGACATTTTGAAAAATCGGATTCTTTGCCTGCGACAGCACTCATATATATCAACCGATTCCGATGTGAGTGAGCATGTGCACAGCAATTACTAAGGTCTCGACCAAGTTCACTGGTTAGCCTCATCCACCATGTTGTCTTAAAATGGCAGGCACTTTAAGAAATCACCGAATTTGGCAGCCAAATATAAGTTACTTTAAAGAAAAGCAGCTTGGATAAAGCTGACTAATTTCGCGAAATTCTTTTTCTTTATATTGATAAAAATTAGTATTGAATCTCCTATATTCGGTTTCCACTAAATTGAGCTTCGTGTGTTTGAATAATATAAGTTGGCTTTTTTAAAATAAGGAATATGAAAGCTACCTCTTCCTCCCGGCACTGGCCGGAAGGACTTTTTTAAAAAGTAAATTAATGTAAATGCGATTTTCGCGTTTGAAGTATCATTTTAACAACCGGTTCGCCGAACTCGACACAAATTAACAACCGGTTCTACCGAACCGGTGCGAACCGGCTGAATCCCACGACTGCATTAATCCCAGGACACTTAGTTTCAGATATTTTGTCGAATATTTAAAAAGATACCTGCCCGATTCGATGGAACTTCAGGAATCTATATATTGCGCTAACGTACGTCGCACAGAAATCGCGATTATTTGTTATTGTTTAATGGCAACGTCCGAGAAACGCATCTCATTGGTTGTTGTGTAAAAGACATTTTGCAGGATTTAGGCGGACGTAAATCCGCTTTACTTACGTTTCGCGTTTATTTATTTATATTCTCTCTTTCGCTGCAATTATGGAACTTCACAATATCGTTAGAAATGCCCGTAAAAGATCTCGGCGTATTCTTGAATGTGAACAAGGAGCCGCATTAAGAAGAGAAAATCGAAATAGATTGGTCGAGAACGGTGTCAAACATAGAGGATAAGTGATCGACAAAATAGGCTTAATAACCGTCGCATGGGCGAACGCTTTGCTTCTGAAATCCAAATTACTGATTTAAACGTTCCGGAGCATAACTGTGGATATATAGTTATAATTGGCGTGGTGTGTATATGACATAATCTGTGTATACATCTGTGCCAAATAAATATTGTTAAATGTTTTTTTTTTCTATGAAGTCCACTCCAGTAGTATATTTTTCAATGGCAGTCCCTGCACAGTTTCTACCCGGGCGGGTCAGCTAGTATAAAGAATATGTTTGACCTCCTATTTATCAACGTCGATTTGATAAGGAGGACAATTGGGGGGGGGGGGGGGGGGGGGGCAAAAAAAATCAAAGAAAAATAATATTTGGGATCACCCTGTAAACTTAAATGCACGAAATGATTTATCGCTACAGAATACAGATATGTGAATACTGTACAACATGTTTACCGATTTGTGTAAGAATAGCACATAGTTTATTCACGGAGACATGGAGATTTTTTTTTTTAAAGTTCGAAAAATTCTTGCATGTTTTTAGCTTATATCATGCAGGTTTTCAAACAAATTTAATGCCAGTTTCCGGAAAATAAGCAAAATGTAGTACAAACAATATAGTGGAATTCTAATACAGTTGAACCTCGTTAACATGAACCTCAAGGGGAATCAAAATTTGTTCATGTTAACAGTAATTCCTGTTATCAGTATCAAATCTTTGTATTTGTTTTTATAGGGGACTGTGAAAACAATTCATGTTAAAAGTAATTCACGTTAAGCGTGTTCATGTTAACGAGGTTTGACTGTATAATTAGCTCTTTAGCTCTATATTAGATATTTTATGAAATATGAGCAGTTTAATGAAATGATTTTTATCTGCGCATGTGCGAACGATATCAAAGATTTCTTACATAATTTATTAGTCAACTCTAACTCATAAAAAAATCCAGTCAAATATCGTGAAAATTCATAAAGATATCGGCGATAGAATGAGCTAATTTTTAGTTGCTGTCTATACGCAGCTGAATGAAAAGGGATTTTCCAGAAATCGTCAATTTTAATTTTTTTTTAAATATTCATTTTTTACTGATACTCCTAGTTCTTCTTGGATAACCACCAGAACGAGCCTATTCAATGATAAAAAGAAGCATCAAAATTGAAACATTTGTTCCAAATCCGTTCCCAAATTCTCTCCAAATCGTTGATATTCACTAAATACTAACTTTTTAAAATGCCTTATCATTCAGCTGCATTTAGAGAGCAACTAAAAATCAGCTCGCTCTATCGCCGATATCTTTCTGAATTTTCCCGATATTTGACTTTTTTTTTTAGTTGCTCCAAAGAGTTGACTATTAAATTATGTAAAAAAATCTATGTTATCATTCACGCATACGCAGATAAAACTTATTTCACACAACTGCTCATATTTCATAAAATATTTAATATGTATTCATATTCCAATTGCACTATATTGTTTTTACTACATTTTCCTAATTTTTCTGAAACTGGCGTTACATTTGGTTGAAAACCTTGCATGATATAAGCTAAAAACATGCAAGAATTTTTTGAACTTTTTGAAAAAATCTCCATATCTCTAATGTGCTACGTGCTATTATATGACATCGATGATATATCGATATGATATCGATGTTTATAAAAACGTGTAGCATCTGTCCAAGGCTTCAGAAAAGAGTTTAAATAGATTATACCGCTTATGGAAACATTATATATATGTATAACTTTTCTTGAAATGTGTGGTCCTTTCTGTACATTCCTTTTCATATTAATTTAGTAAATTTCTTATTAAAATAGTAAAAATTTAAAAATAAAATAAAATAAATTGAAAAATTTAATTTTTACCCATGTTTAAAATATGATACATCGTACGAAAGAATAACAGTTTGCTTAGTCATTATTATTATCATTTAGCAATTATTTACTCATTTTTTTTTCAGTAAATATGCTATTTAAGGTACTAAGAATGCAATTAATTACAATTTAAGACATAATAGGAAAACCTCTATGGATATACTCCTTTAAATTATCACTTTGATGATTTTTTAACCATTTCCTGTGTATTAATTTATAACTAGTCGGATGTGCCAATCCCAAAACTTTCTTCTATCTCAAACACACACTGGTAGACAAAACTTAAGGATGAGAAACAAAATGCCAATTTTCAAGCGATAATTTTCACGCGAATACTCAAAAGGAAGTAATATAATTCGAATAATTACTATCCCTGCAGAACAGCTAGTCCATATAACATCTCATTCAGCTCACACATGGTCACAAGAGTCACAGTCACTACGGCGAAACAAACAATAGGCAATTCCATACGTCTCTTTTATGAGTCTCAAATGACTACTACATGCGACTCCACTGACAGGTCACTGTGACTGCTGCTTTGTGGCGACTCACTAGGTGACTTTACAATGTCGTTTCATTCAGACTCTCGTGTGACTTTCATCTGGAGACTCAATTTCAAAATCATTGTGAACGTTGCACTATGATAAATCACCAAATAATGTCACATTAAAGTCACATGGTGACTTTTCACCACTTTTCACAGTGGTGACTTCACAGTAGGGTCTCTGTCACCATTTGACAAAGTCATGTGACTTTAATGTGACATTATTTGGTGATTTATCATAATGCAACGTTCACAATGACTTTGAAATAGAGTCTTCAAATGACAGTCACATGAGAGTCTCAATGAAACGACATTATAAAGTCACCTGGTGACCCGTCACAAAGCAGCAGTCACAGTGACCTGTCAGTGGAGCCACATATAGTGGTCATTTGAGACTCATAAAAGAGACGTATGGAATTTCCTATTTTTTGTTTCGCCGTAGTGACTGTGACTCTTGTGAACATGTGTGACCTGAATGAGATGTTTTATGGACTAGATGTTCTGCAGGGATAGTAATTATTTGATTTATATTACTTCCAGTGTTTTTCGACAGTAATTTCTGTCTCATTTAATGCCCATATTACACTTAAATTTTCTTATACCTATATTTCAGGCATTATAGTAGCCACCAGTATAGACACTTTTACCACATTTGTTTTATATTAATATATAAAGATTCATGACATTTAATTTTCATTTAAAAAAATCTTTTATCTTTCGTTTTGTACATATTAAATGCATAGCATAGTTTTAACGATATACCGGAATATATGTCCTTTAAGTAAAAAAATGTGTTTTTGTTTTTAAGAAAAGTAAAGAAATGTAAATTATAATTTTCGATTTTAATATGTACAAAACGAAAGATAAAAGATTTTTTAAAATGAAAATTAAATGTCATGAATCTTTATATATTAATGTAAAACAAATGTGGTAAAAGTGTCTATACTGGTGGCTACTATAATGCCTGAAATATAGGTATAAGAAAATTTAAGTATATTACTTCCTTTTGAGTATTCACGTGAAAATTATCGCTTGAAAATCGGCATTTTGTGACTGGTCCTTAACCCCTTAACCTACAATGACGGGCATAGTCCGCGTACGATGATCGAGCCAAATGTAAATTCTTCTTACCACTAAAATTTCACAGTAAATATAGTTTAATTTAATCGTCGAAATTCCATGATTAAACAAGGCGAAAATCTCTATTAAATTTTAGTGGTAGCTATGGATTTGCCAAACCGTAGGTTAAATCGTAGGTTAAGGGGTTAAGTTTTGTCCACCAGTGTATTAATACTTCAAAATTCGCTATCACAGTGCCAAAAATAAATGGCTATGCCCATCATGAGAGTTCTGAAGATATGAAATTCCGTAGATTAGTTCTTGAGATATGACTATCGCTAAAATCGTGAAATCCTGCAAAATGCAACACAGCAGCGCCACCGGTTGGGACATTTATACTAAAACCTAATCAGCAACAACTTATGTCAACCTCTAACTAAATCTGAAGTTTAATGAAAATCCGTGCATTAGTTCTTGAGATAGAGCTATTGCAGAAATTGTGAAAAAAACAGCATAGTAGCGCCACCTGTTGGGTTATTTACACCCAAAAACTAATCAGCACAAATTTATATCAGGGACTACCTGAATATAAATTTGTATTAAATTCCGTGCATTAGTTCTTGAGATAAAGCGCCCACAAAATTTGTCTCACATACAGACAGGCAGACAGAAAATGTGTAAATCCGACGAAAACCTGAAGTGAAAATTTTCACGAATCCAATACTTTCCTCTTGTAAAGATGGAAGAAAGTAAAAATATTAGGTCTCCAAGAAAATTCTGTCGTGTTTATGTTCTTTCTCGCCGCTGTAAAATTTCTGAAAATTCTCAGAAATTTGAACCCATATTTCATTAAACTCGAGATTATACAAATTGTAAGCGAGCTGTTTCATATAAATATAATAACCATATTTTTTGAAAATAAAACTTTTTCATAATTGATTGTTCATGAAATCATGCTTTTGAGAAAACGCATATAAAGTTTTTATTTCTGAATATCTATTAGAAACATTCACCAGTCTTTAAAATTCTCAAGTTTTTTATGTTGCACTTTCCTTAATGTTAATTCTAGAAGCTATTTTCTTAAACCCATTGATTACGGTGCCCAGACATATACTTTCCAGCAACTGTTTCCCCCCCCCCCCCTCTATTTGTACCACTTTTTGAAAAAAAAAATCTCTGCCATACACTTAAGTTACTTTCAACAGAAATCTACCGCAAGGAAATATTTTTGTAAATTGTGGTACGATTGAATATAAAAATAGTCGTCACTCCTAGTTCGTAATCAAAAAGTTACTTGCAGCAAGTTTCGGTTATTTAAGGACCCACTTTTGTTTTGAGATCTGAAATAAGTAAAAAGAAAAGTACCCTTGCCCAGTTAAACTGAGGGCATTGAGCTCACAGGCTATTCATACCAATTGTATATTATACTCTTATTTAAAAGAATAAGACGGATTAGCCTCCCCCCTTTATACTTAACCAATGAACCTACAAATCTAATCAGGGGTGCCCCTTATCAGAATAAACCTGTATACCATAATCGAAAAAAATCGGATAATTCTGCATGAAAAACCCATTTAGCTAAATCAAAGTGGGGAGTGGGTATTAGCTCCTCCATTTCCCCCTTTATACTTAACCAATGAACCTCCAAATCCAATCAGGGAAACGCCTTATCAGAATAAACCTGTATACCAAATTTGAAGCATATCGGACCATTCTGCATGAGAAACCCATTTAGCTAAATCAAGGGGGAAAGGGAGTATTAGCTCCTTATACTTAACCAATGAGTCTCAAAATGTCATCAAAGAAGCGCCTTATCGAAGTAAGCCGGTATACCAAATTTTAAGCAAATCGGATAGAAAAACCCATTTATCTAAATTAAGGGGGGTATTAGCCCCCTGTTCCCCCCTTTATATTTAACCAATGAACCTTAAAATCTAATCAAGGAAGCGCCTTATCAGGTTTAACCGGTATACAAAATTTGAAGAAAATCTCGTAATTCTGCATGAAAACCCATTTATCTAAGTTAAGGGGGGATTAGCCCCCGTTACCCCCCTTTATACTTAACCAATGAACCTCCAAATCTAATCAGGAAAACGCCTTATCAGAACAAACCAGTACACCAAATTTGAAGCAAATCGGATAATTCTGCATGAAAACCCCATTTATCTAAATTAAGGAGAGGATTAGCCCCCGCTCCCCCCCCCCTTTTTACTTAACGAATGAACCCCCAAAACTAATCAGGGAAGCGCCTTATCAGAATGAACCCAGAAAAAAATTGAAGCAAATCGGATATTTCTATCAAGAGTTATCGCGTTACGTACATACATACATACAGAACCTGCGGGCACATTAGCTCCCAGGCTTTGATAGCCTGTGAGCTAAAAAAAAAAGGCCAAAACTACATTTCCATAATGATCTTAAAGAGAGAAAAAACTTTAGGATACCTAACGGTACAGCTTTTGAAATAAAACAATAAAACAGAAGTGTGATATTTGCCCAAATACAGTGGTATACCTTAAATGCAATTTAAACAAATTTCCCATATAATAATATCGCAAAATGTTAATATAAAAAAAAAAATAAATAAATAAAACTATTGCATTTGTTATTTTAAATCGGCGCACATAAGGTTCTTGAATCTGATTCAATTATAGAAGTCTGTTTCAATTATAGAAGTATTATTCGAACATTTACTGTCCTGTAGACTATTATGTAATCAGTTTTTAAAATAAGCTACTCTCCCTCCCTTTCGCTTAAGGCTGTTCTCAAATCCAAAAGGGTCAACTTTCTGACATAAGTTTTAATTCATTTTTGTTCGGAATAGAATGAAACTAGAAAGTGTTGTTATTCAGAAACTATGTCATCAAACTGTTTTTTCCATTTTCTTGTAAACGCAATAGATCTTTCAGAAAATACTGTCAAAGTTGGCATTTTGAACCGAACTTCCGAACGAAAGAAGAAAATCCAGTCAGTAAGGGGAGAAAAATGCCGTGCCACGTGATCAAATTGCTTATAATTCAATAGGTAATTGATTGATCCAAAAATGAAAAAAAAAACAGTTCGATTCCAAGTCGCTTCCATGGTCAGGTTTTCCAATTTTAAATCTTTCCGTTAAAAAATGAATTTGTAAATATGTCAAAAGATTTTGCGCTTGTCGAGCAGAGTAGTTGAGAACAGCCTTAAACAAAACAACAGAATCTGTTATAACATTTTTACAGAAGATAATGTAATTTCTCTATTCTAAAAAAAAGTAACTTACGCTGTCACCGCCGCCGGTTTTGAATTTTTTGTGACCGGAGGTCTTTCTCCGTTAATATTAAGAAAAATATTGCATACAAAAATATGAAAATCGGCGGTATTACAGAGAAATGTTTGATAAACACGCTGATGCAGACAGTTTTCAAATCGAAGAATTATTTTAAGAGATATTTAATGCTAAAGTTGGACAAAATCGTTCCATTAATAAAGTTTTATAAGAGCAAAAACTATTCATGGGAATTAATTCATTTTTAGATCATTTTATACGTTAGAATTTCCCGGTGTGCAGATTGCATTTATTTTTTTATTTGATTCATTTTTTGAGGTTTTATTTCTATTTTAAATTCAATTTTTCAGCATTTCGAGATATATTTTTTACTTATTTTAGAAAATGGTATTACAGTCGGACCTCTATTTAACGAACCTCTATTTTGCGAACTTTTCCTTGGAACCAAGGACATTTTACGAATTTCTTCGTAAAATAATCTCCAAATAACGAAGTGCATTCTCTATTTAACGAACTTTTTCTTGTGATCTAATTTTTTTTTCTCCCCATTTCTCAAAATATTTCTGGACATTTCAAACTTATTCTTTCTTTTAACACATTTTATGATATTCAAAGGCCTTGAACTGGTTTTTAAAATGCGCCTTCTTTGTCAGTAGTGAGAATTCGGTAAGTACGGAGGACGAAGACGATAATCCCTTAGAGTAACTTTAAAAAAATGTGGATGCAGATGAGAAAAAAAGAAGAAATTAACCATGATGTGCTGATTGATGATTGTATTTCACTTAATTCTGAAATTGAGACCTCGGAAATCCTATCCGAATTGGATATTTTCGACAGTGTGAAAAATAAAAACAACAGAGCAATGAATTGCGGTGAAGACGAATATGATGATGATGGAAATGATCATGATGCAGGAATTAACAAAACTTCGTATGATGAAATCCTAAAATCATTTGAAACAATCGGACGCGTTAGAAGAAAATACACATGAAGGGGGTTTTGGTGCATTGCAAAGATGCGAGACGTATTATGAGAGAAAGCACTTTTTAAAAGAAAAAACTCAGGCAAAATTAACAGAGTTTTTCAAAAATTAAATTTAAGGACGCATATGTTAATGTATGATTAAAATTATTTGTTATAATAAATGTCATTAAAATTCGTTAATTTTAATGTAAAACTATTTACTTTAAACAGAAAATACAGTGTATTCCCGGATAATGTTTTGTTTTCCTTGCAGATTTACACATAGAAAAAATAAATTGATGATGGATATTGGTGGGTAAAATAAATAAAACAAATAGATATAATTTATTTAAAAAAAAATGTGATTAATTACTTTTAGTAAAAATATTTAGTGTTTATGAATTTAAAATCTGTTTTCTGTAGTTTAAAATATTTTAAAAGGTGAATCTCTATTTAACGAATTTTCCATATAACGAACTTTTTTACGGGATTTAGCGACATCGTTAAATAGAGGTTCGACTGTAATTTAAACTGCTGCCAACTGCATAAACAGCGCAAACAATAATGTTTGCTTTAAATAAAAAGTTTATTTACACGTGACTATTATAAACAGAAAAAAAACTTTCAAATTAGAATTAAATAATTACGTATAAACAGTAGGAACTTATTGAAAATTACTTCATAAAAACTATATTTACACGTGAATTTTAAAAGAGAAAGGATATTGTAAAATAATAAATTTATTAACATGCGTTAGAAGTCTTAAATAGGAGAAATTACGTCACATTTACGTCACATTACACTTATTACGTAAAATGAACAAAAAATAATATTGCAAAACAGTTGAAATTTAAAAATTGCGAGAGACATTTATTTGATATTTTGAGAGGATCTTTTCAACTATTTTTGTTAGGACAGCGCAAATAATATTTCATTTCTTAACAAAAGTATTTTCACTTGAATATTAAAAAGAGAAAGAAAAGTTTGGTGAAAATTATGTCAGATTAAAAACGATACATTTAAAATGTCTTATTTAAAAGAACTTTCTTTTCGCTTTGTTAAAAAATACCGGGAGACAAAGACTCTGTTTACTTAATTCATTTTATATTAGCTTATTTTGAAATGTTTAACTGATTTTATTTAATGAAAGACGAAAACAGCTATTGTATCTTTTAACAGCAGCTGATTTTTCCTTAAAATTCCCCAATCAAAGAGAAATGAATAGAAACCCGTTTATAGGGAGATCGCCACTGTTTTTTAAATTATAATTCAATCTTTCAAAATCTTTTTAAAGCCGATCAAATTAGCGTGCTTTTAGAGACTGCGGTGTCTGAACAGGGGTTGGCGAGCGTAGCTCGTAGGGGGCTGAGCCCCCTAGTCTACTTAAAATAACCTAGTTCAATTTTATCTAGATTCCGACTTTTTTACGAAAAAGTGTCTTTATCTATTTTTTGTTAAAAGTAGAGATCTAGCTTAATTACATACGTAATATTGAAGCGTCTCATTAAAATACACCAGGTTTCATTCATGAAATGAAAACATTTTCTGTGATTCAGATCACGGTGTAAAAAATTAATAAGTAGAAATTAGTTATGGGTAATTAACCGTTTATATACCAATTTCAGACATTACTTCACATTTTAAATACAATTTTAAATAGGAGAAACGAAGGTCTTTCAGTCAACCAACCAACTGAAGATGTTCTAGTATGGACAAAAACGTTATTGAGATGAACTTTTTAATATGTTTTTTTTTAAATGTGGCGTCTAATATATTTTTAAATGTTACATCAAGTATATTTTATAGAAACAGACCTGTACATATTACGGAGATTTAAAATTGTATTTAAAATGTGAAATAATGTCTGAAATTGGTATACAAACGGTTAATTATAAATACAGGCATTACAATCTCATATGTAGATAACTGCATTTTTTATAGTTATGAGTAGTTATTAGTTAGTAACAAGTAGAAATTTCACTCACCCCGTTAATGGTAATCCACGGAATGAAATTGTGGGGGGGCTGAAGAGAGTCTGTCTTCTTTGCCATTTCGTACTGGAGATTGGGTCCAAGAGTTCCAGTCACACATTTCTTCACTTGACGACGAAGATCTGGGTCATCTATGCACTTGAAAAAGGACAAATAAATAAAATTGTTAATATTCAAAAACAGTCTAGACATAAGTAGACAATGTAAATCGCAAAAAATTTCAAAATAAGGTAGTGAATAAGATTATGCTAATCAGATAGTCCTGCCGCCATTCATTTTCAAAAATTGACACTTTTTTAATTTTTTTACCAAGCTCGTAGTTAAAATTGGCCAGTTAGAAGCCGTTTCCATTTGCTGCAACAAGATAATTAGAATAGCAACTACACAAGAAAAACTATAAATACCTATATCTACAATTCGAGAGAGAGAGTTCGATAAGGAACCACAACAAAAATCTCTCAATCGCTGATAAACAAAAGTCAAAATGCAGTACCAAAAATCTGGTTTAGTTATAGAAAGAGTTGTATTTAATATATGTTGTTCTATAACGAAGAACATCATAATATTCTCACAAAAATGTGATGAATATTCATGCCTTTTTAAATATTTTGAAATACTCATTCAGATATTTCTTTTTAATACTGAAAATTTGTTTTCTAATTGCTAACCCGTTATAATCAGTATTAAAATAGTAATTTCCTTCTTTATTACAATAGTAGCTAAAGCGCCCAGCGTTGCCCGGAATTTGAGGAATATTCTGAAAAATCAATTTCAAAATTTAACATACAGCATAAAACAATAATTTAAAAAAAAAGCAGTCGAAGTGTCGTACACATGAACCAAATGAAAACCCAATATAAAAATGGATAAATTTATATAACAGACGCAAAAGAATACAACTATAAATGAACTTATTTCAATTCATCATTGGAGCAATAATGATAAAACACGCCAATATTTCCATAATTGGGTTTTTATCATGCTTCAATACGTTTTTCTACACTCGTATGGCGTTATACTATAGAGGAAAAAATCCCTTTACAACAGGCTGACCAAAAGTCTTGTCATACAGCGATGAAAGGAGAGTTTTTAAGTTAGCGTCAACTGGGAAAAAAGTAAAGAAATTTTAAGAATAACTGGACTCAAAATGTGCAAGAAAATAATTTGCAATACAGTTAATCGATTACGTAATTTCCAATACGCATCAAAATTGTGTTAAACTCCTTTTATTGGCTAGCCACAAAACCCAGCGTTTACAGTTTGCAAGACAAGTGATGACTTGGGACGAGAAATCGCTGCAGATTATTTTCTGCGATGAAAAGAAATGGAACTTAGATGCTCCTGATGGCTGGAAATATTATTGGCATGATTTGAGAAAAGAAAAAGAAATTTTCTACAAACGTCAGTTAGGTGGCGGATTCATTATGACATGGAGCTGCATTTTGGCCAACGACATAGGGTCATTTGCATTTCTTTCAGGAAAAGTTAATTCAAAGGCATATCTTAAAAACTCTTTCTGACCATATTTTACCTGTTGCAACACTTCTGGCAGGGAAAAATAGATTTATCAGCAAGATAACGCGCCTGTCCACACAAGCCGTGAGACAAAACTGTGCTTTCAGAAGAAAAATGTTGAAGTTTTGCAATGGCCACCCAGAAGTCCCGATCTAAACACTATCGAGAACTTATGGGGGGATATAGCAAGACGAGTTTATAAAAATGGAACACATTTTCCGTCAGCTTCAGAACTCATATCTACGATTGAAGATGAATGGTACACAACCAGTCTCGAACTGTGCCAAAAATTAATAATGTTCATAAAAGATAAAATATTTGCAGTCATTAAACGCAATGATAGATGCATAATATATTAAGAGTTTGTTTCTTCGTGACTGTATTGTTTTTATTTTGCTATTCTTAAAGTTGTTACACAGGCAGAAATAGTGTTTTTTTTATTACTTTATTTTCGTAAAACAATATTTAGATGAATTTTGTTGACTTTTTTTATTAGCGTTTCAACTTTATGATACACATTATAGTAAACTTTTTTTCATCTGATTTGAAATTTATCAAACAAAATTATATTTTTTGTTGTCCTTAAATTTTTTACATGCACTGTATATGTACAGTCCCTAATAGTTTACACATCTTTTTAAAATTTAATATTCAATCATATGATATGCATTTTTCCTTGGGTTCTTACTGATATATAGGCTTACCTTTTGTATGATCTTCTTTTGCGTCGGAAAATTAAAAGCACAATTTACAAACTTGAGTCGGCTTTCGGTGTTATTCACTAACGTGATGTAACACGTCTGAAAAAGAAAGAAAATTAATAGTTTTTTTACAGTTTTATTTTATCAAAACAAAAATATACTAGAAGTCCAATAGAACGCAGTTGTCCGGAGACAATATAAACAAGAAAGAAAAATCATGCGTCAAGCATAGATTACTACCGTGTAATTTTTTTATGTGTTATTGAAATTTACTATAGAATGTTCGGCATTGAAAATGAAGTGTGTAACATTTCTAGTTCGTTTGCAGAGAGAAAAGATTTCCGTTACATTAGGGTCTATGGGGGAAAAATCGTTTGCTATGTATTTTATTGATGTTACGATATTTCAAACATAAGATTGATATGCATCACTGATGTGGTCTACAACTAGGGTTGCCAGATTGTACGTTTACGTTTTTTAGTCTTTTTTGGACTTATCGTACGTTGTACGTTTAAATTTGTCTGGCACGACGATTTCTTCCTTTTTCTACCACATCTTACCTTTGATAATTTCAAGATTTTTTTTCTTTTTTAGTTAACTTTAAAATGTACACACATGCACATCAAATGTAAAAACGGCTTGTTGCCGATCAGGATGACAAAGATCTTGGAAGAGTTGTTTAATATTAACTGCACATTCGCTAACTCTTGGAGTTAACAGCTCGCCATAGCATGTATCGGTGTTGCATTAAGTCATCTGAAATTGATATTATTATAGATTATAGGTATCTACATTATACTTTTTTAATTTAGTATATCTGTATCTTAAGTTTTAATATTTTGTGTGATTTATTATCTCTCTTTATTTTTAAATACAAACAAATTCAATCAATTTTTCATTCATAATGAGACATATGATTGCACAATTAGTAAAAACAATGTGGATAGAATAATTTAATACGAATACAGCTGGAAAATAATGATTAAATCAATTAATAACCTTTTTTTTTTAAATGTGTTACTGCAAACATTACTGGCACATTCAACATCATTAATAGAGTAGAAAAAATGATGGCAGCACAATAAAACCAAAACTAACTTACAAGGAAGGTCTCCATACTGGGCATACTCAGAATATTTTGAAAAAAATACCAATTAAACTACTTATGTATCTAATAAAGGATCAGTCAAATTTAGCGGCGGAATTACAGTAGAAAGTCTGTAAAAAAAAAAAAAAAAAAAAAATACTTTCAAGTATTTGGCGCGAAAAGACGAAAGCGTCACGCGATTTAGCGAGCAGTACTTTTCCTCGCCAAAAGCAAACGATTTTAATGCATCTGAAAATTGTTTGTTAATTGATTTTTAGAATGCGTGTAAAAGTATTTAATGAAAACAATGAGAGAGTTTAATAAATACATTTTTTCGTATTACATATTTATGTTGCTTGTTACTTAATTTTATTACTTTAAAAACAATTTCATCTATAAAAAATACTTTCATATATTTAAGCGTATTCCAAAATAAAGGCAAGATTCATTTAGCAGTTATTCATTTCAAACCAAGGAATTCGTCGTTTCCATAGCAACAAAATTGAACCGACAGCGCTCAATTGGACTTAATTTTGAGATATTGAAACAATTTTAATTTTGTTTTAATTCATAAAATTTGATATTTAACTTTCATTATAAATACATATATGACAAAACTATAGCTAAATCAAACTAAAACTGGCAAAACTACAGTTATTTAAGTTAAATTTATTTAAACAAGTTCAATATGAAATATTTTTATCTTAAAGAGTATTCGACATGAAAAAGTATTTTTCGAAATTTCTTTTTATCACCAACCGATGATAAATCGCCAAATAAACGAAAATTTTATTATTTTTTTACGAACGTTCTATCGGGGTTCAGCCAAAAAAAATTTTATAAACATATATATCCACATGAGACAAACACTCTGTAATTTTTTCAGATTTTTCTGAATATGCCCTTCCTTGTTAGTGCCAAATAAAATCTTCCGTTTTTTCTACAATAAATCTGGCAACCCTATTACAACATACTTTTGTATAGAATAAGTAGCAATTATTATACAATTACATGGATACACAAAATAATTCAATTACATTATGATCTATGGGAAAAGATCGTTTGTGGTGCATTTTAAGGATGTTATGATAGTTGAAACATAATGATTTCTAAGGTACACTACAAGATGTTTTCTATTGGTTAAGGAGTGCGTAGCTATTATCCTTCATTTACAGAGACGAGCAAAAGAATTCGGTTAAAGAACTGACTATGATCGATAATAGCTGGATGTGCGTTTTCACTGTGGTACGCATTTTTAATCTTATCAAATTTTTAGTGCATTACGAGGAGGGTGTATAAATTCCACAGATCATATACAGGGCTGCACAAAAGAATTCCGTTACATTATGGTCTACGGAGAAAAGTTGTTTGCAGTGTATTTCAAGGATGTGAGGCATGTGACGTCTTAATGAAGTTTCAACATAATTTATTATCACACATATATATATATATATCAGGCATGAATGTGGGAAATAGGAAAAAAGGTTGAAATTTTTTTCCATCTATACAATAAATATATAACTCGTATAACTTAGAGACATTTTAACAGTTATTCATACAATAAAATGAAATATAACTGTACATATGATTGTTATTTTCTTTTTGTAACTTAGAAAGTATTAAAAGAAAAAAAATAACAATAAATGTGTAAATTCATTAAATCAAAAAAGAAAATTGGAAACATTTGCATCCATCCAAATATATCTCATGAACTTATGTGAAGTACAGAGATTATTTTTTTCAAAATAAATGTATTATTTTGAATGATTTGACTGTTTAAGACTTTACTTAAAAATCTCTATGCTAAATATATGCATGCCAAATTGATCTTTACTCCAGCAATACATCACTGAAATTACCCAGAAGTGTTTTATAAATCGAATAAAACACTATTCCAAAAAGAACCTTATGGAAACTCCCTTTTCCTAGTTAAAGAACTTCATTTGCATGACTTTCAGATGCTTCTAATAAAAAGCTCGCCTTTGATTTGATAGTACAGCAATTCAGAAATAAACTCCAAGGATATGAGTAGACAAAAGGTCTAATTATTAAGTTTTCTAGATCCCCCCCCCCCCCCCATATGCATCTAATATTTTCTTTGCATTTTTACATCAATCCGGAGAATGTCCAAATTTGCTTTTAAAAAAAGGTGGAATTCCTCCTTTAGGAGGAACTCTTTCATGCCTGATATATATATATTTTATGATATTATATATATTATGATATTATATATATTTTATGATATTTTAGATATTATAATTAATATTATAATTAATCAATTAATTCGTTTTAATAAAATTTGTGGCAGAGATCGTAATTTTTATAGGCAGATTTTTAATTTTTTGGCTAATCTTTTTTACGGTTTTTGAAATATTATTTAAATATAGTTTTAAAAAGTGAGTGGCAACATTGTGGATTGGTGGCGTGAGCAACTTATGGCGGCATCCCTCCAGAACATTCCATATGACACGTAGATTCTAAAGTGTTGTTTAAAAAAGGGATTTGAGAGGATGTTTTGTATCAAAGGAGGTATGCAGATTTGGACTTCAAGTTTTTGACAATGGACTCGGAGAGAAAATTAATAGTTTTGTTGTTGAAATGTGAAGAACTTTATACAGGTACTGTCTTTATGTTTTTGAAATTTTTCCTTGCAGGTTTGGGAGGGTGCACGTTCTTCTGCATTCATACATGTTAAGTTAATTTCTTTTGTTTATATTTAAATTGTAAATTTTTAAGTAATTTTCTAAAAGATCATTTTTTTAAAGGAATTTTGTTTTTGTATTTTAAATTATACTTTGTTTTGTATAAATTTGGTTTATTTTAGCCTCTTTGAATTTAGTTTCTTAAATGACAATAGTTTTTTCTGTATTGAGTGCAGGATGGACGTGTGTTCAGAAACCTGCAGACTTTTCACAGTGGGGGTGGAGTTAGGTCTGTCTGTCCTCCCACTAATGAAGAACAGACTGTTATTTGCCTGTGTTTTTGTTTGTTTACCTGTATTTTTTTAAATTTATGCGTTTTTTATAGTTATATATTGCAGATATACAATTTCTTTTTGGAGTTATGGCGTTTTTGCATTTTAAAGTAGTGATGAAATATATATATATATATATATATATATATATATATATATATATATATATTTCAAAATAACTCTCTGTCGGGTGCACAAATCTTTTAATAAAAGCCTTTAAAGTAATAATTAATTTTAAAACAGAGGGGGGGGGGATGTTTTGAAAACTTGAACGCGTGGAATATTTAATTAACAAAACTAATCAACAGCTTTAAATTTTTTCGGTAAATTGATTTTTTTTAATATACACTGAATTTATGCTACAAAGCACACCTTTGAAGAATTTCCTGTTATAATAACATAAAAAATAAAGGATAATTAAGTCCACCATCCCATTATTTTATCAATATTAAAGAGTGATATATTTAGTGCTAGAGAAACTCATTAATTTAAACTCTCCTTGGGGCGATAAAAGCAATTTTACAGGAAAATAAACGACACGCAACTCCTCTCCATATTGCATTCATAAACAATAAGAAACTGATTGATTTTTTTTTATATTATTAATCAACTTATTATATTCATTATTATTTTTTTTTAATATTCGGCTAGTTAAAAATTTCTTTATTCTAAATATTCCGACTGAGAAATGGCTGACATCATTGCAGAATTAATCTTGAGGTAGTAAAACAAGATTAGCAAGGGAAACGAATAACGTCTATTTTTATCTTATACTTTTTAGAAATTTGTTTGAAAGAAACATGTATGCGAAGCACGTTGCTAACGAATTTCACGCGCTTTAACATTCAAAATAATCGAGTAATTTAGTGATCTTAAACCCTTCTCAGGATTTGTAAATATGATACTTTTGAAAATATCAAAAATATCCTATATTTTGATATATATCCTATATTTTTTATTTATAAAATATTCACAAAAGAGTCAACTTACTGCTCCTGATTATAAATGTTTTCAAACTTAATATAAATTAGAAACTGCAAAATATTGCACTTAACAAGAAATCTTAATAAAACGATATTCTAAAATGTCTTTTTCCTCCCTTCACGTTTACAGTAAAACTAAAGTTGAACTAATTGAAAGCAGAAACAATCTGTTTCTTACAGCTATCGAAAAACAAAGTGTAGGATTCTAGTATCAAATAACGTGGAAATTTTAGGTTTCATATGACAAAGTTATAAATACAAAATAATTTTATTAATTCAAAATTTTATGCGTGTTGTTTTTATTACCTAACTTGTTGTGTAGTTTAAACTGAGCTAATAAATCAAAACAAGAAAAAATTCTTTCTAATAAAGCTGTAAATAAACGTTTACTTAAAGTAGACAATTTATCTTTCAATAGCTGCTCTAAGTTGATATTGTCTCACATGATTATTGTTTCTAGATTTAAAAATTCAGCTTTAATCATAAAGCTTAGATATTTTTTTTAAGGGGGGGGGGGGGGGGGGGGCAGAGATCTAAAAAGTTACTGATAGAGGCAAAAATTCTTTGCATACAAAATGCCATAGTTAATAAATGGTCAAAAATTCATTTACACTTGTTTTGACTGAAGTATTAAAAATATAATCTGGAATGATATTTTGAAAATATCAAATAACATGAAAATATCAAACATAATTATATTTTTAAAAATAAATATCGGATCAATATCATGATTATATCACGATATCCATTATATCTGTTGATATATATCACCTTCGAGATGAGTTGTCATTCACAGAATCTTTTATCACCGATTTTTCAAAATAAAAGTAATTGCCTAATGTAATCTCAGAAATGCGTTGATTAAATAAGGCAAAATTTACTCAGGAATAAATATATTAGGATTCCCATGCAATTGATATATGTTAATCAGGTTTGCAATGGCGTGTTCGATATTGAAAATTAAGTGCGTAGCAGTTATAGTTCATTTACGGGGATATTCGAAAGAATTTTGTTACATTACGGTCTATGGGAAGAAAAATTGTTTGCGGTGTATTTTAATGATGTTACGCTATGTAAAACATATTGCAATTGATATACCTCACTGAGGTGCACTACTAGAAGCTTACCATAGAATAGGATGTGGATAGCATTATTCGTTCATTTACAGGGACACACAAAATAATTCGGTTACAATACAGTCTATGAACAATAAGTGCTGGAAACGCGTTTTCAGAAGTGGTAAAAAGCGTTTTTAAATTTAACTAATTTTTTTGCATATTACTTGTATATAAATCCTATAGATCATATACAGGGCTGCACAAAATACCTCGAGCATACATTTAATTTTATTGACGGAAACTGCTAAAAGGGAATATTCAACTGTGCTATGTGTTTTTTAACTAAATTAAATTTTAGTATATAATTTATTATACATAAAAATCTATAGATCATACACAGGGCTGCACAAAATAATTCATTTATTTTTCTGACTATTGATAGTATTTACAAAAATTAGGTTTTCAAATGTGTTAGAAAGTCTTTTCTATTGTTTGACACAAAATTTTTCGTTCATGTGGTAAAATTGGATTCAATTCTCGAATACTTCAGTTCTTAGACAATTCTTTGGAACGAATCGTGTTCGAGAACCGAAGTACCACTAAATATGAAATTAAATTCAGCATTTTGAATCATCTTGTAGTTTCATATGGGAATTGATCTTACCTGGACCATGTTACCGTAGCATTCATCAGGACCATGCTGACACGTAAAAGTATAACGGTCTCGCACGCCATCGTACTGTAAGTAAAAGAACAAAAATATAAACAAACAGCAGCCAATTTTTGAAATATCAACAAATAATTGCTTTTAAAATACATAAAAAAATACTTCAAGAAGGCAGAAAATAGTTTAAGTCATAGCAAAACGCGGGAATTAAATAATATATTAATTATGAAATTATTCGAAAAAAATTGTGTATCGTAACCATAAAATGTTTTACAGAAATCGATTTTTAAAAGCTTAAAATATACAAGTCCAAAAATTCAGCTCATTCTGTGAAGTAGTTGTTGATTTATGCTTAAAAAATTACCCACATTTCAGTTTGTTTTGCAACTATTAAAAATGAACTTAATATTAAAAGTTCAAAACTTTCCATCAGCATAATTTCCAAAATACTTGGCAGCATAATTTCCCGTTTGATATCCAAAGGTAAAATTTATCAAAGAATTCAAATGTGATGTCAAAATTAGATGTCAATATTGAAATTTTAAACTTTGAGTTTCTTTAAATATGAAGACGAGATCTTAAGCTTTTTTTATTCATGTAAAATTATAGATGACACAATTCCTATTCTGCTGGTGTCTTTTGTATGTCTTTGCATAATTTTGTGATAAAGTAGTACGGAAGTTACGTTTTATTAACGAACTATACATGTCTTATTCTGCTATTTGAAGTCGATAACTCAATTACAAATTTTTTCACAATACCCAACACTTAAAAAAAATATCATTTAGGGGGGGGGGGGACGCATTTAAAAGTTTTTGAAGAAGTATAGACACTTCGGCAAACAACGCAAACAAAAACTTACAGAAGCATGTTTTTTTTTGTTGGTTAATGTACTTTTTTCAGCACTGAGCAAGATGGTGGTGTTAGGAATGAAAAAGAAATTATAGAACAGTGACCTTTAACCCCGTGGTATTTTGCTAAGAGACATCGATGTGATGACATCGAGAAATGTTCTCGTAGTTTTCGAGAACACTTACGCATGGTAGCTCCGACTGTATAATGGACAAAATGTAACATGAACCAAAGTGAAATTTTGCGTAAAACTAGGCAAATCGGCCACAAGACATTGAAGAATGTTTTTGAAAGCTTATGTGATGCGCCAATGAGTCATGCGAAACTTTTGAGTGCAGCAAACTTTTCAAAGGTGGGGGAAGAACATCATTTCAACATGGGGAGTGATCTCGCAATTACCGTATGCAATGCTTCGAATGGCACGTGTACTTCAAAAGGTGGCTGGACATCCTTTGAAAAAAACGAGTGATTCGATCTAAAGATTGTCGCATGCTCCAGGAGTTTTCAAACATTTTGCTATCGTAACTCTCAATAGCTACCAAAATTTACCTGCGTATCCCCTGTGTTCAGGAAATTAAGTTAATAAATCACTATGATGGCGAAGCTTAAAATATTGCGAAATTGACAAACATAGTTAACGCAATTGCCTACGCATTTAATTTCTGTTGCGTTGTTGGTAGATATAAAGCCGTCACCCCACAGCCAACGAAAGAGACAGGCTGCGATGCTTCTACCTTTATTGGCTGTGACGTGAACAAGATAAGCTGGTTTCCACCCATTGTCGAACTGCCATGTGATCAAGATACGCTGAAAAGCAGCCGAGACTGGTGAATGTCGCGGCCTGTCTTTTTCGTTGGCTGCAATTACACGTGACAAAAAATATAGTCAAACTTCAATATCTTGAATGTCAGCAGAATAGAAAATTTCTAGATAAAGCATTTTCGAAGCAACAACATTTAAATATGATATAATATGGAAAATTGCAGGCGTGAAACATACTCTAATTAAAATCAGAAGCATGATTATAAATGATTGATTTTAATTAAAATTCTAAACTAAAATTACAGGCTTCCTCAATGTTTAAATTTTGTTATTCAATCGAATGAAAAATAATTCACTGCATATTAAAACTTAGCTCGATAAAATTAATTTATTAGCCAAGTCTGGCATCGGAGAAAGTTTGGGAACAAAAAACTGCCAGTAAAGCAGTAATAGACACAAATATTTCATACCCTTCAGTAAACCTTCAAAATCTGCAGTTAGCAAAGAAGTGGATAACATTTTCTACAAAGTTCTCTATTAGGTCAAATTATTTGAAGTGGGATCTGGAAAATTTCGAATAAGGCCAGAAGAGGAAAAATAGAGGGCTTTTGGGAAAAAAAGTTTGGACACTGAACTTCTAAATTTTGAATTGCCCTACCATTTTTTTTACAGAACGAATTTCTTGGCAATGAAAGAAGATCAAAGAGCAATTTATGCCCGGATAAAAAATTTCATACTAATCTCCAATCCAAACTAATCTGAAAACGCCTCGCCCCCACCTCCTTCCTCCACCTGGTAAACTTTAGTGCCTCCGCAGGTAGGTGCATCTCAAACTTTGAAAATTGAAATCGCTCGTGAGGTCTTCAAGGGCTGTTTTGCCAGTTTTGAGGAGTTTGTAACTTTGAAGTATTAAGTCGTATGCACAAACTTACCAAATATCAACCAGTCTCTTCAGTTGATTTCACCAGCCGGATACATTTTACATTCGTTCATTTTTCGATTTCTAATCGCAGACTATACCATACATATATGTGCTCGCAAATAGTGATGAGTTCAGAGGGTGACACCGGGGGAAGCGTGTGTAATTTCCTCCGGAGCATCGAAATGTGCATAAAGGAAGATGGGATTTTTTTGCTTATATATATATATATATATATAGAGAGAGAGAGAGAGTCAAAAGTGCAAATTTTTGTTTTGGGAACTCCCCAATCCCCTCCTCCCTTCCGGAGATGGAAAAATCCCTCCCGGAGAAAAACGACTCAGTTGAACACTACTAGTACAACTTCCAATGTCGAGACAATGATGTCTCTTTTTAGAACTTTCTTATCCAGATTCAAAGTCAATATTAGTTGGAGTTGGAACTCAATCATGCATTGCCACAGTAAATCAAGTGCCGTCTTTTGTTGGCGCATTATGGAGCTACTCCGGCTTTCTCTGCTTTTTTATTGTAAACCCTTGTAGTGCAAAGTATTATAAACGTCGGAGTGGAAAGAATAACTTATTGATATGTATAATAAACAAGAATACAGATCACTTACGTGAGCATTTCCGTAAGGTATGAGTTCTACATTCATATACTCCTGCATCTCCAAGTAGGTGTGTAAGAGCTGCTCTTGGACAAACGCTTGACTATCAGGGCAAAGCGATTCATAATACACGCCGACATCAACAGTATCGGAAGCCTAAAATGATAATAATCTATTGAAACATTTTCATCGAGTAAAGATTTGTTAAACAATTAAATAACTGAAAAAAAAAAAAACTTCACCTAGCAGTGTGTGATCGCCTCCAATTTAACCTTTAATTGATGTTACGTGTCTCACAGAGCGCTGCTTTTTTCAATTTTTATAGTTTAACTAGTAACTTTCAAATTAAATGCAAACACTACCCAGATTTTGTTTAGTTTGGAACGTTAGTACTATCACCAGAGACTTTTTAATAGGTGAATTGTAATTATAATAGTCCTATACAAAAAGTTTAGTACAAAAAAAAACCACCTTTTAAGTTAATCGCGCCTTTTACTCATCTTTCGATGGAGCTGTCTCACATACCGCTTCACAGTTGTGTGACAATTTCTTTCACATCAGTTAAAGGTTAAATGCTGTGCAGGAGGATCCAAAAGTTACAAAAGAAATAACGAATAATTTGAAAAGTATACAAGTAGAGTGCCAGAATAACTAAATTTGTCCCATTAGCAATATTTAAGCAATCATATGGCAGGAATTAAGGGGGCTGGTCACTCAGCTTCGGAATTCTCCTCCGTAATGTTAAGTCAATGGACTTTTGATGCATTCATATATTTACAATATCTTCTCGGGAAATTCATATTTTTAACATCTTTTTTCTGTGTACCCTTCTTAACCCTTTCAGGGGCAAGGTGCTTCCATTCGTAAAATTCCGCAATGACTGAATGACACCAGAAGATACAAAACAAATTTATTTCAAAATATCCAAAAGCTTTTGTTCACGTACTTAATAAAAGGAAAAATTTCATTTCAATATTCTGATGGGAATGTGGCATTTAGGAATTAAAATTAAGTGGTCCAAAAATGAACCTCCACCCTTGAAGGGGGTTAAAGGATGTCTCTTTTTTTCTTAGTTTTCAAAATATTCTAAAATCTATGCCGAATTTAATATTTTATGTGTTAAAAGCGGGCAAACTGTGAGTAAGATTTTAACACTTCATATAAAATTAAGTCTATACTTTAGAAATATTTTGAAAACTAAGAAAAAAAAGATCTTTCAGGAAGTGCACACAAAAAATAGAAGTTAAAAATATTAATTTCCAGAGGAGATATTTTAAATATACAAATGCATCCAATGCACATAGATTTTAAATTAGTGAGGGGAAATTGGAAGCTAAGTGACCAGCCCGCTTAAAGCAGAAATCTTTTTCGATGTTCTGCAGAGAATCTAAACATGTCTGACATAAATATGTGTTTGAGTTCGCAATTGCGTTGGGCCATTGTAAAAACTGCTAACATAATTGAAATACTATTTGTTTATAACAAATATAATTATTTTGGTAAAATAATTTTCATTATTAAAATAATACCACGTATTTCTGTGAAAACCGCATCGTGCTACTGTCTAATACTTTTCGGACTATTGAATATTTATTCTTTTCGTGACTTTTAGATCAACCAGTATTTAATAATAATAATCGAGTCCAAATTTTAAGTACCTTCTTTCTTTTCAAGCTAAGATCATTTTTAAATTCCGGTATTTAAAAATTAACCCTGGTGCAACAACGACAGTTATCAACCACTGGTGTTGCTGGGATGGGTGACACCCGGGGCGGATGTAAATGGTGTCAACCACCCACCCGTCATATTTTATCAATCACAATTCTACGTTATTATAAATATCATATTACCAAACAAGGCGAAAAAAAAATTACGGCTTAGTACAAATTTGGAATCGTCCCCCTAAAAAAAATTGCCCCCTGTTCAGCGTACGCCCCACGTAGGAGAGTATTGGTCTGTAATATAAAACTTTTTAAATAAAAGATAAAATAAAACCTAACATAAAACTGTCATTGTTTTATAATATAAAACTATTAGACGTCCCAGAATTTTTAGACCACATTCGTTTATGCCGAGTTTTTCTTTTCTAAAAAGCTATTTCTTTTCTAATACCAGAAAAATAAAAATATTTTAAAGGTAAATGTTATCACTAACATGTATCGTTTAAAATACGTATTTATATTTACCTTCAATCGAATTCTTCTAAGCATAACATATACACAAATAATTTTATTTCCATTCGACATCAGAAGGCGATAACTAGCCAAATAAGGTAATCCTAAAACAACGCGCTTTGTCGTAAAGTTCTCTCCCGATTCCTCCGTTCTCTAAATTGCTGAAATAAATTTTTCTGACCACATGTTACTGATAAATCAATGCCGCCTCCTCCTGATGGTTGAATATTACAATGATTGTGAGCGCGAGATCTGCTAGGCTACAACCTAAAGTATATGCTTTCCTGCAATTTAATGATGCACTCACAGACTACTATAAATTATATTGTCTGTGAGTGCAATCTCTTTCGAAAAAGGGTGAAAAACCAAGGTAACAAGAGCAAGGAAATGACCATTCCTTATTTACCTTTTGTTCTCCCACATAAGAAACCACAGAAGCGACTCGCATAAGTCAATGCGATTCCTATATGTAGAAGCAAATTTTATCTTAATTTTTTTTCTACCTACTAGTAAATTGGTAGGTTCACTGGTGTATATCTAGTTTAGACACCCCATTCTGTGTAAAATTTCGAATTATTCAAGAAAAGAAAAATAACTCTTTTGTGCAATGCGTTAGAAATTTCCTTTTACGTGAAAATTCTTTTCCAAAATCTTATAAGATTACATATATATATATATATATATATATATATATATATATATATATATATATATATATATATATATATATATTATGCAAATAGAGGTCGGGTAGGATGACAACCGGGGCGGACACCCCCCCCCCCCCCCTCAGCTACGCCACTGCTATCAACCGTTCCGATTTGACGAATCAGTTTCAATGTACCTTTTGATATCTGTAAATTCGGAAAAAAAAAAAAAAGATTTCTGTTCATTTCGAAAATAATAACTTCTGGGGTACCATTGGTTCTTCTCCTAACCAGCGTTGTAGTCGTAAAAAAAAAAAAAAAAAAAAAAAAGGAAGGAAGCAGTATGCGGTAGGGGGTGTCAACATAAAAAGGCAATTTATGACCGTGATTAATATTTCGAGGTAATGAAAATTTAATAAACTAATTTTCTGACAATTTTTCTGAATATTTTTTACTTCTATCTCTTTTTAAATCTATTTGATACCATTTATTTGGGGTGGGGGGTGGGGGGGGGGGTTCAAATATTTCAAACTTGTAGGGGAGTAAAACTTACTTAAATTTTCTAAATTTTACCATCATTTAATAATATGTGTAAAAGTTATTATAAAACATTGAAATAGAAAAAAAGTTCAACGGATAATGAGTCCCCTTAACATAGATTGCTTTTTATATCGATCTCGCTGCCTCCTACGAAGTACAGGGGAGAAAAGCGTTACAAAATTGAGATTTATTTCGAATTGTTAGGGAATTGTAGGGCCTAAACTAAGGGTAGGGGGAGGAGCAGAGGGGGCGCCAAATGAAGGATTATACCTTTGGAATAGATCCTTTTCTTATGATGGGCTGATGGCTTCCATTATTATGAAACAGCCATTATAAATGAAGTGTTAGGTGAAGATGAAAGAGCACTTGTAAAAAGTTAGAACTCTGATTTTCTGGTCAGAAAGGAGAAAAAAAATGGGCATTTTTTTTTTTTGACAAAAAAATAAATAAATAAAATAAAATAATAATAACGGCCACACCCCCCCCCCTCCTTAGAAAATGTAGTGAATTTTAAAAGGAAAAAAGTTAGTAACAGATAAATGGCTTCTGCATCTGTATATCAATGCTAATATTATATAGCGTTATAATATTATAAAGTGTATAATATTATTAATGTTTGTGCGTTTGTGAGGTGTTATCTCTGAAACTACCTAGCCGATTTAAAAAAATGTTGGTAGCCATCTCTGCTCCGTAAAAAGACTATATTTTATGTCGGTACAACAACCACCATCGGTGTAGGAGCAAAAAAGTTCTAAAATTGCGATTTCTGTGATATTGATTGGTGGGTTAGAAACTTTAAATTCGGTGTGGTGGTTACTTTTAAGATGTAAATACTCGTTCTGAACGCTCTCTAAAAGGTTCGAAAATTCAATTTGACAAATAAACGTAAAAATTTCTAGAAAGATTCTAAATTATGATTTATTTGGAATTCTGCAATTTATGGGGTACTGTTGGGGTTAGAAACTAGAACTTTGGCATGGCAGTAATTTATAAGATGTAAATGCTCGTTATAGAACGAATTCTAAAAAATCGAAAGACTAAAGAAAGCGGAAAAAGATCTAAAGAAAATCTAAGTAACGAAGTAGGGGAGAGCGGTAATGAATGGGCCATGGAGATGAATGAGCCATTAACAAAATATGAAAAAGTATTTGCATAAAATTATTTTAGATGCCACCAATAGATGGAACTATTTGTTCTACCAAACTTATCAAATTTTCCATTGTTTGGGAGAAGCCATTTTCCCTCTGGAGTAGGATGGTCAAGAATTTGATTGAAAAGTAAATTTTTTCTCTTTTCAATAAAATAAATAAGCTAAAAAATATCTATTATTTCATTACAGATATGTGCATTAGCAAGTCTTTGTATATCTGTAAACTAATTTCAGGATGTATTTAGATGTTATTTGAATTTAATGTACTAAAAAAACTTGAATATATCCCAGAAGTATAGGTGGGCTGAATGGGCCACTTTATTATGGTCATGAATTTACCCTCATGAAACACATTTGCCCTCATGAAAATATGGTTTTTAATGGTTTATAACTGGCTATCATGGATTTAGATTAAATTACCGTCTAGTTAGAATAGGTCAGTCTTGCTGCTGCTTTCATACTAGAAGCACGTCTTGCTTGCGCCTGACGAAGAAGGACTCGGATATTTCGAAAGGCCTAGCGCAGTTAAAAGTTTTTGATGGTGTTTTAAGAAAATCTTTTAATACTTATAAAAATTTTGTCATTTACCGTTACTCAAATTGGTGCGAGTGTCTGATTATGCTCTTGACATCATTTCAAACTGTTAAAATTCCGATATAAGATAATTTAGTGTTTTATTTTCTGTTTTACTTTTAATATATTACGTACTTCTAATTTTATACCCATGCACGGCTGTCTTACATGGTTTGCTTTCCCATTTTTTTAAACAGTGTATACGAATTTATATATAAGATTTTGTAATTCTACGATTCGTTATTTTCATCATTTCAATTTATCGCAGTATATGGACAATTAAAGATAACGTTTCATTTTCTTTGCTTCCACATGTTATTATTAAATCTATGTTCTCAGCAATATCGCTCAGACTAATCCCTCTGAGGGAAGTCCTAGTTTAAATAAATGTCTTATTGCCAGATTTTATACATGCTTTAAAGCGATTAAAATTTGAGATTCAGAGCGAAGAAGAAAAACTTTATTTTAATATTATTTAATTATATCTTTCTAATTAAAACAAATTTTAAAGATTCAGTAAAACAACAACAACAAAAAAAAAATGTAGTAATTTTCACTTTGTAATCTGATTATGAGAATTTCATGTATGTTTTGAAACAGAGTCGTCAAAGAGAAGATTACAAAAATCAAAGCAATACATAAACAATAATTAGTAAACATAATTTATTAGTAAACACGTTGCAATTGCATTTTAATATCCCTTATATTCTCGATAAATGGCATCGAAAGTCCGATTTCCTAATTATTATTTTCATAACTGAAGCGGAAAACAAGCTCGTTAGAATTGATAATGAAACGGAATAACTTGCATAATGGCATATTGTCACGGGTGAATAGGTCTACAGATTAAAAATTCTCTGTTTGCGTAGTTTAGAGAGCAAAATGTCTCGGTTATTGCTTATTAAACAGATACGAATACGATAGAAGCTTACTGGTGGTTCATGATCCGTGAATGCTTTCGATATTGATATACAAACATATCAAATAAGCGATATGTCTACACATACATAATTTTTGTTTAATGCTTCTTTTTCGCTCTTTTTGGTGTTTTAGTGTTCCGTTCTTAAAGTGAAAACGGAACCATTATAAGATCACTCGTGTGTCCGTCTGTCACAGAAGTTCATACCGAAAACTCTCGAACGTGGAAAGTTTAAACTTGGTATAGTTGTAAAGGCTATTGACTCATATTTATGGATTATTAGCCATTCATAAATATTTTTAGGGAAAATTTAGGTGGCTAATTAAGTTACTTAAAATATAAATAAATATAATAAAGATGAAATCACAAATATATGAACAAATTGGTAAAATTCTACGTATTGGGATGTCGGTATGATCCGAAATATCTCGTAACACCGGACTCAAAAATATATTTGTTTTAATTTTAGGTGTTATATTTTCAGAGAGGTTATAGAAAATGTCCTGCAAAAAAATATGTCCCCTTCCCCTATTTCCGAATCTACTGAAACTAAAATTATGAAAAAAATTAGGTGTAATAAGCAGTGTTGCCAGATGAATACTAAAATTTTATTTTGAATACCACTACTTTCGTAAGGTATTATTCGCTCACTTTAATCGCAAAATTTTTGTAAATAAATGAGACGAATATCTCTCTATGAAAATAGTGGTATTCAAAATAAAATTTTAGTATTCGTCTGGCAACACTGGTAATAAGAATTTATTTAAACATTGCAGGAAAATTATAGCGATTATCCTAGGTTACACAATTTTTGAGGAAATCTTATTTTTCTGTTACACACAAACTTTACTTTGTGGGTGCCCAGCGGGAAAGTTGGGGGCATTCGACGTACCTATCAACGCGAAATCAGTCAAGGATTATTTATAATGATTTTCGAAAAGATTGATATCTCGGCTAATTAAAGACAATCAAAAACCTATCTAGAAAAACGCGACACGGTCCAATACGGCGTTTCAACTTTGCGACTTCCTTTCGAAGCGCGCTTGACACAATTCGAAGTATAAATAATAAGTAGGGAAGAGTGGGGAGGAATGGGACACTTTTTACAAAAGTAAGAAAATCAACTTTGTTTGACACAAAAAGAAAAATTTCGATTTATAGAATACAAAATGAAACACTTTCTAATGCTCTTGAACAATATAGATACACAATTTGCAGAAACAATTTTATAATTAAAGAAATTGTAAATTTCAAAATGTGTCCCATACCTTACCACTAACAGGGAGGTTTGAGGCAGCAATAAAACAATGTATGATGACACAAATAGCCTACTGTCGGCTATATATAGAGTCTAACAAAGATTGTAAGTTGATAATATCTGTGCTATAATATCAAATTCAAGTATTTTCATCACCGGACGGAAAATTAAGGATTGTCAATCTGAGATGACTTTAAAAAAATTATCAGTTCAATTTATTTACATTTTGATGTAAATGAATATATTTTCAATGTTATAATATATTACCCTCTAAAAATATTTGCGTATTAGCAATTTACATTCATCTTATTAAAAAGAAGGAATTAGACTTGCCCCATTCCAGCCATGTCCCATTCCTCCCTCTACCTTCTTTTATGTTAAACTTTTTATATAAACAAAAATGCTGCTTTTAGGCATAGTTTAAATTATGGATAATATACAGTATAATGTTCCATAAATAGGGAAACTATTATATATACGCGTAAATAAGTCATTAATATACAGAAATCATAAAAAGTATATGAAGCAAATTTACTTTTGATTCTTGAAATAATCTTTTTTCTTATACAATTGCAAGCTTATGCAGATCAGTAACTTTTTTCAACTGAAGATTGGGGTACCTTTACTCCATCCAATGTGTAATTGATGTGTTTAGAACGATACACAAAGAGAAAAATCTACTGTTCCATTCCACCCATTCTCCCCTATTCAATGCTTTTCATTCCAATTGAATATAATTATTGAAGACAAATATTGAAAAATAAATCATACAGGGCTCCCAACACATTTTAGTCCTCAAAAAGGGGGAAAGGGGACCATTTTTATTTAAAAAGGGGACTTTGGGGGACCATTTTTATTTAAAAGGGGGACTTTGAGGGACCATTTTTATTTAAAAGGGGGACTTAGGGGGACCATTTTTATTAAAAAAAAGAGACTAAAAAAGAATCATGAGTAAAAACATTGCACCAATTTTCCTAAATATGCAAGTAAAGTTTTAAAATTACCCCAGAAAATATGTTAGAAGGTTATCTTTATAAGGTGTCATTAAACAATGTACACAGTTTCATAGAAACACATTTAAATATCCTACTGCAAGAATATAGAAAGTATTCTATATTTCGGCATTCACATTGATAATTCTCTTTAAAGGTAAAAAAAAAAATAATGATCAGTGAATAAAAAGAGCACAGCATAATAACGATTCCTGTTGAACATTAAAATTTGATTAAGATATATGTTATTAATTACTATCCTCAAACATAAAATTTAGTTTCTTTTTGCACAATAGAGAAGCTAGGATAAGCTATAATGTTCATAGGAAAAAGCCTACTATGGCAAAGCTCCGTGGGGAGTGATCAAAACCAATATTGAATCATCAGTATTCATAATTTTACATATCAAATCTCGTGAAATTTAATTCCAAACATGCCGTGATCTGGCTTTCACAGAAATAATTAAAATTGCAACCTAGTAGTGCCTGCCACCTGTCACGAAATACACCAAAATCTAATCAGTGCCAATTTATGTCAAGAATTAAATGAATGTGAAGTTTGATGGAATTTCACCCTAACGATGCTAAGATATAATTATCATGTAAATTGTGAAAAATGTAACATAGCAATGCCACCTGTTGGGCCCATATACACCGAAACCTAATCAGCACCTATGTGTGCTAAAGTCTAATTACATATGGCATTTGATGAAATTCCATGCTTTAGTTTTGAGATAAAGTAGCTACAAATTTTGTATCACAAATAGAGAGAGATTTTTAAAAAATAGTCAAATCATATTGAGGGTCAATCTAAAACATATACATCCATTAAAAAAAATGGAAATTTTTTTTCATGATTCCAATACCTTCTTCTGATAAAATAAGGGTCTCTGCCCCCTACGAGCTAAGCTCGACAAATTCCGTTCAGACACTGCAGACTCTAAAAACACACTAATTTGATCCACTTTAAAAAGATTATGGAAGATTTGAATAATAATTAAACAACCAGTGATGATCTCACTGTAAACAGATTTCCATTCATTTCAACTTCACTGGGGGATTTTAAGATATAACAACTGCTGTTCAGACATTTAATGGCTGTTTTCGTGATTGATTAAATAAGATCAGTAAACAGCATTTGAAAATCAGCCTATATAAAATGAACAAATCAGAGTCGTTGACTTTCGGAATTTTTTAAACAACATTATAAGAAAATTGTCTTAAATAACACATTTTAAATCTGACGTAATTTTCCCCAAAAATTTATTTCTCTCTTTAACGTTCACGTGGAAATACATTTGTTGTTTGAAAGGGAGAATTATTATTTGTGCTGTCTCAGAATTGACAACAATAGTTAAAAAGATCACCACAAAATACGAAATAAATCTTTTGTGTAAATATATTTTTTAATTTAAACTGTTTGGCAATATTATTAATTGTGCATTTTAAATGTTATGTAATTTCTCCTATTTATTGCTTTTAACTAGCACATATTAATGTTAATTTTTAAAACTTTTCTTTCTTTTTAAATATTCCCATGTAAATACAATTTTTGTGACGAAACTTTAAATATTTTCCTGCTTTTAAAACGTGATCATTGAATTCTTATATTAAAGTTATAATTTCTGTATAATATGAGTACTACCAATGCTCATAACTGCAGTGGCAGTGACAGAGTTAGTTACTTTTTTTTCTAAGATTATAGAAATATATACTGAAGAGAGCCTAAGGGGAAAAAAACAAGAAGACATTGTAATTAAGAGTTCCTTTAATAGATTGGCTATACTTCTCCATCAAAATTGAAAACAAAACTACATCTATAATAATAAAGGTAAAAGTTTGTGTACTAAAGAGATTGTTGCACATAGAGCTACAAGATTTGGCAGGAAGATACCACCCGTATATCTAAATTTGTTTTTGGATTTTGTTTTAATTACATTTTTTTATGAGATTTTTATTTTTTAGTCAAATGTAATATTTTTTTTCCCACTTTTCAATAAAGTTTATTCGATATTTGTACAACATTTTAAAAATCTTTTACAAATTTTTAATGTGAATTTCAGCCTTTTTTTGCATTCTGCGGCAATTTTTTGGCATTCATAAAAGAAATTCAGTTTCAAACATTTAGTCCTAATGTAATAAATTTTGCCCTAATATGATTGCGTTGTCAGATTTAAATTTTTAACTAATTTTAGCCTTTTTTTTGTACGTATATATGTGTATTCTGCAGCGATTTTTTCCACATTAGAATCCGGTTTTAATGTTTTAGCCCAGTATAGTAAATGTTGTCCTCTTTTTAATGAAGTTTATTCAAAATTTGTACAGCAATTTTCGAATTTTTATGCAATTTTTTAATTCTTAAAAGGAATTCAGTTTCAATATTTTAGCAAAGTTTAATAAATTTTGTCATATTTTGAATACAATTTATCCAGAATTGGTACAGCCTCTTTTAATTTTTTTTATGCAGTTTGAGGTTTTTTTTTTTTTTTTTTTTTTTTTTGCGATAATTCTTTAACATTCGATTTCAAAAACTGGTCATGTGAGTAACAGGTCTGGCTAAGACAAGTCTATCCTTGATAAATGGAAAGTGTGTAATAATAGAAAAGTCTCCCCTACATTTTGTTTTGTGGAGGATAAATAGGAGAATTCTGAAAATTTCGTATTGTTTCCTTGAACATAAAAAAGGATTTTTCTTTTTATGAGGTAATAAGCTGTTAGCAGGGCCGGCGCAATATTGCACAAGGAGGTTGAAGTAATTTTTTTTTATTTTGCGGGGATTTTTTTCAGTCACTGAAAAGGGGACTAGGGGGACCAAAATGCATAAAAGGGGACTAAAGGGGACCTTTTTTTAAAAAGGGGACTTTGGGGGGAAAAGGGGGACCATTTGGGAGCCCTGATCATAGAATAATTCCAAGACATTAGAAGTCAGTAGCCTTGAGACAACAATCTCTTATAGCTCAGTATGTAATTTATAACGAAAAACCTTTTCTATTACAAATCACTTCAATTTTGTAATATTGCAGTTAGTAATTAATAAATTTATTGTACGGAGCTGTTTGTGCGCGAGTAAAACCCGCGACCGATTCTTTTTCTTCTTTCCGAAGACTGAAAAATTACAGTTCAACAATTAGTAATTTCCAACTATCAACAATTATTAGAACAATTAGTATACAAGTCAAGAAAAAACGCGTTTAAAAATGTTAATGAAATTGAAGTAAAGGAAGATTTGTCACTTGTCTATTGTGTAATAACAGCTAAAATGACATTTCTTTCACTTTATATTTTGTTCTACATTCATAAAGAAACTAAAAATTTTCGTCTTCGTTATTTTATGGATTTACACATTTTAGGATGCCCCGAATACACTGACTATTTTTTGAAAATGTTTGCCTGTGTATGTGGGAATTAATACATGAAATTTCAATTTCACCAAACTTTATATTCAGTTAGATCTTGATATAAATTAGGGGCTATACATGTATAACGTTATCACTTTAGAGAGGAGGGTGGGGGGGGGGTCTGGCACTTGATATCGTAAGATATCTTTGGGAGGAGGATTTGTCTTTTGATATCGTTATTATTTTTGATCCAACCAAAATTTTCTTTTTTGTTTCTTTATATCAATATAGTCTGTCATCCTTTTTTTTATTATTATTCTGTGATCTATTTTTATGAAATTACAATGTTATTATTAAAACCATTAAATGGTTATAAAATCATTTCATTCCAAAATATGGAAAAACCCAACGTTTGTCATTACTATTCTTCTGCTATATGTGCACACATAACTCGTTGTTAGAGAAACCAGGTTCAAAATTATATTTGTATTTACTAGTACAAAATGGGGAAGAATGTTGCACACCAGTTTTGTTTATAAGAAGTTCTGCTTACCCACGAGCGGGGAGCAAATGCAAGAAGATAATATTACTGTTGAATGTATTATATAACAAAAAGCTATTATAAAATACTTTTAAAATACTAAATATTTCTTTAAAGTGTTATTTGATATAATGTTATTTCACGTATAATAGTGATATTTTATTAATTTCTTCTCTTCATTTAAATCCGTAAAAGCATGCGAGTAATGAACGTATAACCATATCTGTATATCATTGCAAACACGTGAAAATAACACGAAAGAAAAAAAAATTATAAAAATAACAAGCATTTTTAGACACTAATAACGATATCATTAAGGGGAGGGGAGAGGGTTTCAAGGAATGATGGCGTATGATATCGTAAGGGGGCAGGGGGTCCAAAATTACTAAAAAGTTGATAACATTATATATACAGCCCCTTAATACTGATTAGGTTTCGCCACATAATACTGGAAATGCAGTGTTTATAGGATTTTCGGATTAACCATACATCTGCGTATGGGATGGGATTTCTTTAAATTTAATATGCAAGATGCTTATTATGAAAAAACTATTTAGATTCAGTTTTTGATTTTATCAATTTACAGTGGGAAGCTGCTATCCTATGTTTGGGGGAAAAGTTTCATAGTCGGATCCACAACCAGAGGATGTTCAGTTATTGGCAAGAAATGTTAGGCACAGGACTGCGTTCTAATGTTCCGATAGAGAAGAAATCAAAGCAACAGATAATTCAAATGGTCATATAGTTCCCAAATGGTACAGAATATTTCTATTATTGTTAAAGTTATGAACGGTTGCCTTGCGAATTTCAGTGAATGAGTGGGGTGCAGCCGTGTTTTTCTGTGTAAAAAATATTTTTCAATTGGATGCAATCACCAATTTTCTTTTGTTTCAAAATTTTACGATTGCGCTGCATATTGCACAGAAAGCGGTCCCAAGCAGTGAAAATGAATAAAAAAACGTAGGAAAGATATCTGTCACAAGGGAAAAGAAAAGGAATTATAATGAATTACGGCATTATGACAAGCAAAACATATAGATACAGCTTATGTTTGTCATTTTGTCAAATGTCATTTATACAAAGAAATTTTTAGTATAATTTTTCCCGAAAAGCGACGCTCTGGCACTAAATTTACCACACTCTAGCAATAAATGCTCTGTAGGCTTATATATTTCAATGTACAATATGCTCTGAGGTATGCTTAATATGCTACAATAAATGTTCAATATATCCTTCTTTATTGCCAACAACATGCTATAATCATAAAACTATATTTTCGATCGCTGGGTGCAGTAAGTCTGGCCGCCGAATATACAGAAAATAATGATAAATAATTTATTTTAGATTTGGCATACACACATACTAGTCTTGTAGTCTAACGTACCGAAAATTTTGTTTTGAGATTACAACACACTTCTGACATTAAAAGGAGCATATGGAACAGGTGATGACTTTAGGTTTTCTAATCCTGGGTCACCGGGACCCAGACACTTCTAAACCGCAGTCCCTTTTCTACAAAAGTGGGTTGTCTTTTTAACACGTTCCAACAAAGTTGAAACGTGTTTATGCATTCGGTTTATCTGTCCATCTGTCCACGCTCTAACTCCCGTAAATATACTCCGATTTTCATGCAATTGATAAAGGTTATTTAGGGTCACCAAAGCATGTTTGGTATCGTATATGAAGTATCTAGGATTAATAGTTCATTTACAGGGGCACTCAAAAGTATTCCACTACATTACGATATATGAGGGGAAATCGTTTGCAGAATATTTTAATGACATTACGCTATTTCAAATGTATTGAAACGAATATAAATCACTAAATTTCACTACGATCATGTTAGAACAGGGCATTCATAGCATTTTTTATTCCTACTAGGGGGCTCGGCTCCCCACGAGCTACGCTCGCCAACCCCCGTTAAGACACCGCAGTCTCCAAAAGCATGCTAATTTGATCGGCTTTAAACAGATTTTGAAAGATTGAATTATAATTTAAAAAACAGTGGCGATCTCCCTATAAACGGGTTTCTATTCATTTCTCTTCGATTGGGGAATTTTAAGGGAAAATCAGCTGCTGTTAAAAGATACAATGGCTGTTATCGTCTTTGATTAAATAAAATCAGTTAAACATTTCAAAATAAGCTAATATAATAAGCAAATCTGCATCAAAATGCAAATATATTTCACATATACCAATGACTTCTTTTGACGGAAACGACACAGAAGGTTAACGAATCTTAACTAAACCTATTAAAGCAATTTCTTTATTTTCTGCTTCACAGATTTTTCTCTTTCAAATCACATTTTTTGTCGATGACACTTCATTTTCAGCTTGTAATCTTTTTTATTTTTATTAAATTACTAAATAGTCGCTTGAAAGCAGCCTAAACGCGTTCAATAAAATTAATATTAATCTTATTAATATAATCTCAAAATATCAAAATAATGTCTCGCGCAATTTTTAAATTTAAACTGTTTTGCAATATTACTTTTTGTTCATTTTACGTAATAAGTGTAATGTGACGTAATTTCTCCTATTGAAGACTTCTAACGCATGTTAATGAATTTATTATTTTACAGTATCCTTTCTCTTTTAAAATTCACGTGTAAGTATAGTTTTTATGAAGTATTTTCAATGAGTTCCTGCTTTTCATACGTAATTATTTAATCCTAATTTGAAAGTTTTTTTTTCTGTTAATAATAGTCACGCGTAAAATAAATTTTTAATTTGAAGCAAATATTACCATTTGCGCTGTTTATACAGTTGGCAACAGTTTAAATTAATACCAATTTCTAAAATAAGTAAAAAAATATCTCTCGAAATGCTGAAAATTTGAATTTAAATTAGAAATAAAACTTCAAAAAATGAGTCAAAAAAGTGAATGCAGTCTGCACACCGGGAAATTCTAACGTATAAAATGATCTAAAAATGAATTAATTTCCATAGATAGTTTTTGCTCCTATAAAACTTTTTTAATGGAACGATTTTGTCCAACTTTAGCATTAAATAATCTCTTAAAATAATTATTCGATTTGAAAACTGTCTGCACCAGCACGTTTATCAAACATTTCTCTATAATACCACCAATTTTCATATTTTTGCATGCAGTATTTTTCTTAATATTAACGGAGAAAGACCTCCGGTCACAAAAAATTCAAAACCGACGGCGGCGGTGACAGCGTAAGTTACTTTTTTTTAGAATAGAAAGAAAAGATACAGGGACGCACAAAAGAAATCGGTTACAGTACTGTCTTTGAGTAATAATTGCTGGAGTGTACGCTTTAAAATTCGGTGTGCGCTTTTAAATTTAATTAATTGTTTGAATGTTACTCGTTATATATAAATTCTATGCCACATATACAGAACTGCACAAAAGTATTCACGTACCATCCTCCTTATTAGAGGAAATTGTTGAAGGGGAATTTTCAACTGAAGTATATGTGTTTAAGTGAACTAAATTTTGGCATGCACGTAGTTAATAGATACAAAACTATATATCATATACAGAGCTGCTAAAAAAAATTGGATAATTTTTCGATTGTAGATGGGAACAGCTGAAATTGGGTTTTGAAATGTGTAATGCGTTTCCATATGGATGAATTAGACGTAATATTTTAATTTTTTTAACGGTATGCAGTTTTGTTACATTATTCTGAATGTGTTGGAAAGTGTTTCATAATCTAACTACTTGACGCATGATTTTTTCTTTCTTGTTTATTAATTAAATATTTCAACATAGTAATACAAGATATACCTTTTTTTATGATTAGATTTTTAAATTTTTATTCCTTCTAGGAAAAAAGCTATGGATCTGTAAAGATCCAGAGCCATTCCATGTCACGTGTGAGACAGCTTTTCTACATATTTCTGCTGTTTTAACTATTATTATATCCTCAAATTAAAACAACCATGCTAATATGAAAAACAAGGGTTTGTTATTTTTAATGCATAGTTTATGTTTTAGCAACTTATAAATCAACTAGCAAACCCCGCGGCTTTGCTCGCGTAATATTTGAAATATGCCAAGTGATATTTATATGTCTAATTTTTATTAAAAGGTATTAACTAAATTTTTATTTTATTAAAAGGTAATATTTTTATTTTATTAAATGGTTTTTTTCTATTAAAAAGGTACTTATTACTTTTAGAAATAATTCAAAAATTACTATTTAAAACACAGTTTGATTAAACATAATTATTACACTGCATTAGGCAGAAATGAGACTTAAATTAATAAAACGAAAAAAAACTAAATAAATGATAATTTAGAAAATATTTTGAAACTTTTATGCTCAATTAGTACGCTCATTTCAGTATTAATTTGAAGATTTGAATTTTTTAGAAACCATCTTCTTGCATCTTAAAATTAACTATCATGTGAAATTCCAAGTCCTACCACCTCTCTCAACATAAAGGGCTATGTTAAAATAGGAACAGTCACTATTAATTTGCCAACATTAATTTTGAGATTCGTTTGTTATTTCCTAATATTCCACAGAAACGTAATTTAGAAAGCTTTTAAAGGCCTTTTTTAGAACGTTTGTTGTTCCTGTGAACCCCAGGTGGTAGAATCATCGGCATAAAATATAGCCTGTGTAGGATCAGAGACTGTTACAATTGATTCGCACCTATTACTTTTATAATTGGTTTATATTCCCTGAAATTGCATAGAAATCGTAATTTAGGAATTTTTTAGAATGTTTTTCGCACCTTCCCTTCGCTTCACCCCTTTTTAATTCGAATTAATTTTCGACAGTCCTTCGAGGGCATTTATATTTTATAAGTATAACTATCATGCCATATTTAAAGTTTCTAGCCTTTTCAGTATCAATGAGATCGCAATTTAGAAAGTTTTTAGCTCCTGCAACCCTCTGGTGGTATTGGCACAGACATAAAATATAGCTTATGTTTGAGCAGGTTCTACCACCAACAATTTGTCATCATTATTTTTTTAATCGGTTTCGTATTTGATAAGATTGTATAAAAATTGTAATTTCTAACGCTTTTCGCTCACTGCATCTTTTTAAGTTTGGAATTTTCTTTCGACTGTTCTTAGAAAGCAGTTGCATCTTGTAAGTAAATACCACGCCATACTTCAAAGTGTTAGACCCCTCAGTTGTGCAAAAAAAAAACGCAAATTAAAACATGTTTTGCTTTTGCAATCCTCAGATGGTAGTAACAGCAACATAAAGTATAGCCTATGTTATAGCAGGGACTGTCACCATTGATTTGCAACCATTACTTTTGAAATAGCTTTGGTATTTCCTGAGATTGAGTAGAAATCGCAGTTTAGAACGTTTTTAGAACGCTTTTCGCACATTTTTACCCCTTTTCAAATTTCCAATTTTTTCGAAACTGTTCTTAAAAATCATTTATATCTAATAAATATGTACCTTGCCTAATTAAGTTGCTAGCCCCTACCGATCACAAAAATCGAAATTTAGAACGCTTTTTTGCTCCTGCAACGTCTACGTGACAGTGATACCGACATAAAATAGCGTCGATGTTAGAGCAGAGGCTGTCAGCATCAATTTCCTACCATTACTTTTGAAATCAGTTTGATTCTTCCTGAGATATTGCTGACAAATCGGCATTTAGAACGTTTTTGGAACGCTTTTCGCGCATTTTGCTCCTGCATCTCCTCTGCGGTAGTAGAAACAGATATAAAATATAGCCTATCTTGGAGAAATATCCGTCACCATCATTTTTACACCCTTATATTTGAAATCGTTTCAGTACTTACTGAGATTGCATAGATATCGCAATTTAGGACGTTTTTTACAACGCTTTTTGCGCATTTTGACCCCTTTTTAAATTTTGAATTTTTCAGGAAATGTCCTTAGAGATCATTGATATCTTATAACTTACTACCATTCCAAATTTCACGATTCTAGGCCCTTTCGTAACGCAAAAACCGCAATTTAGAACGTTTTTGTCCTGCATCCCCTTTGGGGTAGTGGCACCGACATAAAACATAGCCTATGTTGGAGCAAAGGTTGTCACCATCATTTTGACGCGATTATTTTTTAAATCGGTTTGGTATTTCATGAGATTGTGTAGAAACCACCATGTAGAACGTTTTTTAGAACGCTTTTCGCGCATTTTCACCCCTTTTAAATTTCGAATTGTTTAAGAACTGTTCTTACAAGGGGAGGCCAAACCTTGTTAATCACAGATTTTGATTATTTTAATATATGTTGTAGGGTAGAGACCCCTTAGTCTCAGATTCAACGGATTTTATCCAACGCTCCTTAGTTCTTGAAAAACCTGGGAGTTTAATAGTAGTACACAACTTAAATACTAACTTTGTAACAAGAAAGGGTAGGTTGGTCGTAGCTCAGTTGGTACAGCGTTTGCTGGCTGATCTGCGGGCTCGCGTTCGGTACCCGAATGCGCTACATTTGTTTTTCTCTTTTTTGGTTTTATAAATATACTTGTAATTATAATTTAACAATTTAAATTAAAAATTTTAATATCATACATTAATTATAATGTTAACAAACTTAAATTTATCATTTTTTATTTTTAAACTATTATTTCTCATCCTTTAAAGAGGTTTAAAAAGAAATTGGATCTATTATTGAATGATGAAAATTCCAAAATCGTGACAAAACCTGTTGTGGTGCCATCTAGTTATGATAAAATAAAAGAATATTCAAATAAAATAAAAATAAAAGCAGAAAGAAGATAAAGGGAAAAGCAAAATAATTGAAAGAGCAAGCATACGTATTACAAAATTAAAAATCTTTGATATGCAAAAAATCGGTTGTAATTTAATTCTGATGCTCATTTTTAATATAATTATGCTTGTTACTTTAAAAACAGAATAATAGTATTATCGCATTGACTTCCTTTGTTAAAGCAATGCGTAAATGATGTTTCTTTAAAATCACGAATTGACACAATTGCTCAATATCATTGCACCGATAAAGAATACATCAAATACATTTTTAAAAGAATTTTTAAAAAAATTAACAGTTTTATGATGTTTTATACAACTATTTAGTTAAAAGTAAAAAATTAAATAGGTTAAAATTATAATTGATATACAATATTATAAATTTTAATTGACAATGAGATTATTAAGTTATACTTACAAATATATTTATAAAACAAAAAATGAGAAAAACCAATGTAGCGCGTCCCAGTATGGAACCTGGGCCCGCGGATCAGCCGGCAAACGCCATACCAACTCAGCTACGACCAACCTATCCTTTTAGTTACAAAGTAAGTATTTAAGTTGTGTACTGCTATTAGACCCCCCGGTTTCTCAAGAACTAAGGAGCGTTGGATAAAATCCATTGAACCTGAGACTAAGGGGTCTCTACCCTACAACATACATTAAAATAATCAAAATCTGTGATTAACAAGGTTGGCCCTCTCCTTGTTAGAAATGCTTTATATCTAATAAGTAGCTAATATTTCAAATTTCATTTTTCTAGGCCCTTCAGTAACACATAAATCCCATTTTTAGAACGTTTTTTGCTCCTGCACCCCCTTTGGGGTAGTAGCACCGACATAAAATATAGCCTATCTTGGAGCAAGCGTTGTCACCATCATTTTGACACCAATATTTTTTAAATCGGTTTGCTATTTCCTGAGATTATGTAGAAACTACCATTTAGAACGTTTTTTAGAACGCTTTTTGTGCATTTCCACCCCTTTTAAATTTCGAATTGTTTAACAACTGTTCTTAGACATCATTTATATCTTATAAGTAACTAATATTCCAAATTTCGTATTTCTAGGCCCTTCAGTGGCACGTAAATCGCATTTTTAGAACTTTTTTGCTCCTGCACCCCCTTTGGGGTAGTGGCACCGAGACCGACATAAAATACAGCCTATGTTCTAAGTTGGATTAACACCATCATTTTGATACCATTACTTTTGAAATCGGTTCGGTAGCTCCGAGATTACCTCTAACAAACAAACAAACTTTACTTCTTTATAATATTTGTATAGATAGATATAGGTATTTATGTAAGTGTCGCGAGGACATTTTGTCAGTTTTTCATGGAATAGCCCTGAAACGGGCAGATTACTTAGGCCTAGGATTTAAAATGTGGAGATTTTTATTATTTTTATTATTTAATTATTATTAAAAACGGGCAGCTTACGGGCTCAAAATGTAGAGATTTTTAAACCCATTAAAGGGCCATTTCATATCACGTGTGGAACATCTTTTCTACATATAACTGCTGTTTTAACAGCGCTATTGTATCTTCAAATTCCAACAGCTATGTTAATATGAAAATATAGGGGTTTTTTGTTAATTTTAACAACTTATAAGTTAATAAATATAGGTATTTACGTAAGCGTCACGTGTAGGATATTTTGTCCGTTTCTCGTGAAATGGCCCTTCAACACAATTTCTAATATGCAATTTAACCCTTTGTGACGCAACTCCGATTTGAAAAATATTTATTCAGATGATAGAATACATCATTTTAAGCATGTAAATAATAATAAAAAACTAACATAAAAATATAAAATTCTTGACTAAAAGGTACATTTTCGCATTTGGCATAAGGGTCATTCCACACGAATTCCACCAGCGTGCCAGTGTTGCAGCATAGTCACGGTTTTTTTTTAAATTTTATTTATAGACAGACATAGTAGTGAAACCCTCAAATCTGAAATTTAAAACTAATTTGCGAAATATTCACTGATATATACCCTTTTAAAAAATGGTCATTTTTACCAAATGGCGACCATCTTGGATGCTATCCCAATGTCTATAAATGTCCATAACTTGACAACTAATGATTCAAATTTTATATTTCTGGTACCAATTTAAAGCTATTTATATAAAAAATGTATATATGATATTAAAACAATGGTAAATTTTTATTTTAATACTGTTTATTATATTTAAACAGAAAATATCACCCTCAAAAATTGGCTTACTGTAATGGGCCATAAAAAAATGGCCCATCATAAATTTTTTTTCAAACTTGCTAAAAACATTGCTCCATATGTATACTTTAAACAGAAAAAAATTGGAGAGGTAAAATTTTTCATTAAAGAAAAATAGCTTTTTACACATAGGATGTCATTTACCCAACAGTGACTATCTTAAAACACGTAAGTATCTTTGGTTTAACAAATAATGGTTAAAAATATTTTTTTCTGGCATATCAATTAATGTATGAGCATCAACATATAAATAATTCAATTTAGAAATACCAATCACCAGTTAATTATACTAAAAACACATAAATCATCAACAAATTCATCAACAGGCATAATCACTTTTTTTTTAATTCTGCTCCATCAGTCTTTACCCACTGTTTATAAATAATATCATTACTCATTTCCAATTCATCTAAACCCATTAAATCTTTCTTTAAAATTTCAGGAGATGGACATTTATCACACCTGTGCAACATGCATTCTTCAGATTCAATGCAACAAATAAGTTTTTTTAGCAGTGATATGTAGTCATTAATATGAATAACATGAAGCATAAGTTTAATATTTTGATGGTATACACACACACAGACAGAATGAATACCTTTGCTTCCAGCAGTAACACATTCTCTTGGACGTAGTGAGCAAAACTTAGACAATCCAATTTTTAATCATGTTGTTCTTTAAATGCAATATATAAGCCCTTTAAATTGTGCAAAATCAATCTCTTTTGTTTTAATATTCTGCCGTTTTCAGTTGGAACAGATATGAAATCTTTTTTTCCAGGACACATGCGGCTGTTATTATCATCATAATAAAAATTAATAACTTTTTCTATAACGTCTGGACTCAGTTTAACACTTTTTCTTCCACTAGGCATCGATAACATCCCTTCTGTTGTTTTAAACTTCCTTGCCTTTTTTACAAGATACTGTGTAGTATTAAAATAAGTCATTGTTTGCTGTATTGTCCATGAATCTGGAACTAGTGTTGGAATTTGAATTTTTTCTTTAAAACATGCGTTTGTAAACTTCTCCAATAATTTATCCATCATAGATGTGCAGTGAGGACAAGTTGTGTCTTTACTATTTTGAGGCTTATTTATGGTTTCAACACCTAATACTGTAGCTGCTTTAGTTGCAACACACTTAGTTATTTTTTAAACTTTCTTTTGCATGTAATTATGTTCTCTTTGAGGTACGCCTACTTACCTTTATTGGCGATAACTAACAATTCACAACTTTTGTTTAATTGTTCTATTACTACTGTGGGTTCATTAAAATCTGAATCAGAGGGGCTTTCTGTTCCTGAGGTGGTTATCCTGTCAACAATAGACATTTTTTTTCATATTTACTGATGAATAACAGGAAACACACAATTTTTTTCCTGGAATGAGGATATCTGGATTTGTTTTAGACATATCTAATGATATTATTTTTAGCGATTTTGCTCTGATGCTATTTGGATGTTTATTAAATGGATCACAACACTGTCTCTGTCTTAAAATATACCATTTTAGATATTTATCCTTGTGAACCTTGCATATACTATTTCCATGGACAAAGCATTTTTCATCTGGGATTACATAATGCAATCTTTTTTTTTAATAACTGCAAATCACGTGAAGACAATTGAAGAACAGGAATCAGATCAGTACTCAATGAAACACCAAGTTTCTTGCATACAAAATACTCCATGGCCACTGTAGAATCTTAAGCACAAAATAACTATTCTATGCCAGTGCATACTACATTGAAAACATTAACAGAAATGATGTTTAAAAGGGATAGTCAAACTTTTTTGTACATTATGATGTAATATTTCATCATACTTTAATTACAACCAATTAGAAAACATATGACGATACAGCAGCAATCTTTTCCCAAAATTGCATCAGCATACAACATGATGCAATAATTCATAAATTATGTCAAATATTTTTTTTATTTAAAATTTTATATATAATGCAGTTTATAATAAGCTTACCCACAAAAGGTTTCAAAAATTTTCAACAAAAGATTTGTTGGATACATTATGATAAAATTGCATAAACATATAACATGATGCAATATTACATCAGGATAGAAGATGATGCATTATTACATCATGTTTTGAATTCAAATAATAAGGAAAATAGATTATGCAAGATTAGCATTCATTTCATGAATTCTGTCATTCTTAGTATGTAAATTTATTGAAATAGAAAATACATAAACAGACATATTTATATCTGAATATTTAATGCAACTTGAATGATGTAAATACATGCATACAGCAGAATTTTTCTATAAAGTCAGATACAAATGTAAAACTTTTTAAGTGAGCAATTTTTAAAGTAAGAAATGGAAATTTAGGTAAAAAAATTGAATTTCTTGCATGGAAAACGTTTTGAATAGATTCCACATATACACATGCAGTAAAATCTCATTTATATATATTGCATTTAAAGGTTTTTCACAATTATACATTATATTCTTTATTTATTTTCTTATTTTCTTCAGTGTTAAATTTTTTCAATTATACATTTTTAGCAATGACTTTTTTTTTTGGGGGGGGGGGGGAGGGGAGCAATTGGAGGGTGGTCCTACAAAAACTTATGAGATCATATTTCATTATAGTTTTACATTAATTCAGGGATTAAAAAATATTTAGTTTTGGCCATTATTTCTTAAATCAGGGATATTTACATGTTTTAAGATAGTCACTGCTTAGTAAGTGACATCCTATGTGTAAAAAGCTATTTTTTTTAAACGAAAAATTTTACCTCTCCAATTTTTTTTCCATTTAAAGTACACATATGGAGCAATGTTTTTAGCAAGTTTGAAAAAAAATTATGATGGGTCATTTTTTTTTATGGCCCATTACAGTAAGTCATTTTTTGAGGGTGATATTTTCAGTTTGAATGTAATAAACAGTACTAAAATAAAAAATTACTATTGTTTTAATATCATATATGCATTTTTTATACAAATAGCTTTAAATTGGTACCAGAAATATAAAATTTGAGTCATTAGTTGTCAAGTTATGGACATTTATAGACATAGGGATAGCATCCAAGATGGCCGCCATTTGGAAAAAATGACCAATTTTCAAATGGCTAAATCTCAGCCAATATTGCGAAAATTATTTTTAAATTTCAGGTTTGAGCGTTTCATTACTGTATCTGTCTATGATAAAAATTTAAAAAAAATCTGTGACTATGGTGCAACACTTTTTCTTTAAATTGGTTGAATTCACGTGGAATGACCCATAAGCGGAAAATTACATACTTCTCATAAATATTATCAGTTCTCTAGGGGAGAGTGGCTAACCTTGGGACACTTTTTTCTTTCTTTTTCATTTTTTTATATTGATTAATTCTCAAAATTTTACCTGGTATTCATTCTTTTAACCTTTGCCTACATTATTAAACAACTTTTGATCTTATATCCATTGCTGAAATTAAAAAAATATATTTTTATTAAATTTGTGCTTTGTCCCTAGGTGTACCACCTTGCGAGGTACCTTGTGACAGTTAAAAATAGATCTGAAAAGTTCAGTAATTGAATTACAATATGCATAGAATTGTTTATTCGGGAAAAGAAATTTATTTAAACTGAAAAGACATTTCAGCTGATAAAATTTTTGAAGCAGATATCTGAATATTGTCAACCTGAATTGCTGCATTTTTTTTTTTTTTTTTTTTTTTTGTATTCTAAATTTCTAATCTTTGCCAGTGATAAGCCTAATGACTCCGTAAAAGAAGAAATAATAATTATTAATAAATACATGTTATGTAAATAAAATAAAATATTTTAAACACAATATCTTTTTGTTGAAATATTTCGAATAAAAGTTAGCTAGGAATATCTTGTGTCCCAGGGTGCACCACCTCCACCTGTCCCAAGGTGCACCCCATACCCACTGTGAAATTTTAGAATGTCATGCAGTTAAGCTTAGCCCTAGAACTATTATTATACATCAGTTTTATAGAGAAACCTTTAAATTTCATTACATTACCTTTTATTTTAAAATATTTTCAATCAAATTCCACTTTGCAACTTATCAAACTTTTACAAGAAAGTTACTTGACATGTTTGCAAAATAAAAATCTTAAGTTCTTGCCTGCTTCATCAATGCAATCAAAACATGTCTGAAAATTAGATTGTGCTGCTACCTATCTGTATTTACAAGAGTTAAGGGTTAATTTAAAATTTAGGGCAAAAAATAAAGCTGTCCCGAGGCGTACCGTGTCCCAAAGTGAGCCACTCTCGCCTAATACAAAGTTGCGAAGCAAACTTACCTTTGTAAAATATCTAAATTTGGACGTCTGCAGCGTTCTAATTTGGCAAAATTTACGAAGTTGATTTTGATAATAACGATGCAAAACTGCTCAAATGATAAATGAAACTTTGGTATGAAAAATTAACTCTGTATCGCTGTCTGTTGAGGATTATATGAACAATTTATATTACCAGCGGTGTTGGGAGATAGCAACAGGGCAATTCCAAGCCAATGTTACCATTTTTAGTGCTTTATTTTTTTTGCGTCAAATAGATAATATAATTTTTTCCGATAGTAATAAACCTTATTTTCTATATTTGCAATGCATTTTATAAAATTTTGAATAATCAAAATCAATAAAATGCATTATAATCAGTATAGCTTCTTTTTATGTGCTTATTTTTGTTTGTTACATATTTGATGTTGGTCTGTATTACTATAACGGCCAACAACAGAAACGGTGCCTAGAGTGAGAATGATTTTGTTGTACGTCCTTCGTTTGTTATAGTGAAAATTTAGTTTTCATCTAGTTGCTTCTTATTTTGGAGCTTCAAATGTGTAGAGGTAAACAACTTTTATCGTAACATTAGGTACTTAAGATAATATTACCCGTAATCCACATGCATTCGCCGACATTTGGATGCAATTTGTTGAATAAGTTCGGTTCTGCTTTCGGCTTTGCTGGGGGATTTCCGCTATACTGTCCTCTCTGGGTAATGCCGCCACCATGGCAAAGGGTGACTTTTGCAATTTGAGTTAAATTGTCAGCTTAGCACATTAATAAATCTAGCTTCAGGAACATTGTAATTATTCATTATTCTGCTAAATTATTGCTTTCTATATATTTTCAGTAGGTTATGTGTTTCCTAGTATCCATTTTATGTATTTACTAGGTCACTAGAGTGACGTCATTACCCCGATACAGTGGCGGAATTACTCCCAGTATCCTGGGTAATCCCGCCACTGTACAGAGGTTGAAAGATTTTTTTTTTTTTTATGCGTGCTTACTTTACAGTTGATTACGGTTAAATTTATACAGATACTAAAGATGATAATTCAGCTTTAGAATTTTTACCCTTAAAAAAAAAAAAACATTTTTTTGAGGTGGAAAAATTTAAATTCTCGTAAGGTGTCGCAATTCCCCCGGTCTCCCCTACTTCTCATAAATATTATCAGTTCTCTAATACAAAATTGTGAAGCATACAAACTGAACTTCGTAAAATATCTAAATTTGGACGCGTGCAGCTTTCTAATTTGACAAAATTTACGAAGTTCATTATGGTAATAACGATGCAAAACTGCTCAAATGACAAATAAAACTTTGGCATGAAAAAATTAACTCTGTATCGCTGTCTGTTGAGGATTATATGAACAATTTATATTATCTGCTGTGTTGGGAGATGGACACAGGGCAATTCCATGCCAATGTTACCATTTTTAGTGTTCTACTTTTTACAGCAAACAAATATATTTTTTTTTCTGATAGTATTAAACCTTATTTTTGACATTTGCAATGTATTTTATAAAATTTTGAATAATCAAAATCAATAAAATGCATTATAATCAGCATAACTTCTTTTTATGAGTTTATTTTTTTTGTTTGTTACATATTTGATGTTGGTCTGTTACAGGTAATATTGAATATTTTTCATAACTATATTGCGACAACGGTCAAATTTTGTGAAAGACGTATGTTTCTGGACTTTCTCTGAATGAAAATACATTTTTTTCTATAATAAATTGCATGTTATTTTATAAATAATATAGATAAACATTAAGATGTCCGAAAAGTATGGTAATTCCTGTTTCTCTGTTACAATACAGAGTTAGAATTCATGAAAAAGAGTCACTGGTCCCAAGGACCAATAAGGGAGACCGGGGGAATGACGACACCTTAAGGGAATTTAATTTTTTTCACCTCAAAAAAATGTTTATTTTTTAATAGTAAAAATTCTAAAGCTGAATCATTATCTTTAGTATCTGTATAAATTTAACCGTAATCATAACTGTAAAGTAAGCACGCATAAAAAATTTTTCTTTCAATCTCTGTAGAGTGGCGGAATTACCCAGGACACTGGGGTAATTCCGCCACTGTATCGGGGTAATGACGGCACTCTATAATGACCTAGTAAATACATAAAATGGATACTAGGAAACACATAAGCTACTAAAAATGTTTAGAAAGCAAATCAAAATAATGAATAATTACAATGTTTCTTAAGCTAGATTTTTTAATGTGCTAAGCTTACAATTTAACTCAAATTGGAAAAGTCACCCTTTGCCATGGTGGCGGCATTACCCCGAGAGGACAATATAGTGGAAAACCCCCAGCAAAGCCGAAAGAAACCGAACTTGTTCAACAAATTGCATCAAAATGTCGGCGAATGTATGTAGATTACGGGTAATATTATCTTAAGTACCTAATGTTTCAATAAAAGGTGTTTACTTCTACTCCTTTGAAGCTCCAAAATAAGCAGCAACTAGATGAAAACTAAATTTTTCACTAGAACAAGCGAACGACGTACAACAAAACCATTCTCACTCTAGGCACTGTTTCTATTGTTGGCCGATACAATGCAGGCGCAATCACTATCTCAAACTGCAGTTAGTTTTTAAACTAGAAGGGGTGGCGGCATAACCGCGAGTGGCGCCATTCCCCCGGTCTCCCCTAAGTATGAAAAATTTACTGGCCCACAGCCATCATCACTGGTCCGCTACAAAAAGTTCTATTAAGTCCCTTTAACCCTTTGGGTACCCCCTCTTACCCTAGAATATAAACCAAACTTACTTTGCATTTATCCAACATTTTCACCATAATAAAATGTTAAATTATAATTTGCTAAAAATTAAATAAATAACAGTACATAAACAAAAACTATAAAATTATTAGATATTTTATTTTCGATTATTTATTTCAATTGACTGTAAGGTTCAAAGCATTTTTTTTTTCTTCTCCAGATTGAAGCCAGTGTTACTGGTGGAATCGGATCAAATTTTTCAATCTTTGGTGTGTCCAGACAAACTCTCATTTTGCCTGAAATAGTTTCATAGTTTAACTGGTATCTCCAGTCATTTTTAATTTCCCCTAAGTTCCGTTTTTATTTATTTTTAAAAATAAAATAAAATTGTGTGATTTGTGATGGGTTTTGATTTTCTCAGCGTCGGTATAAATTTATGTTTGCCTGTCAGGGAGGGAAAAATAATTGCTGGTCCTAAGGACCATTATATTTTTTAAATGAATGGTCCAATTGAATTTTCGGTGGTCTCGGACCAGCGGACCACCAAGGATTTCGAATACTGCAATACCATTTTTTAAAATCATAACTGCTTGCATTAAATAATTTATTCATATTAGCTATATTAATTTATCTTGTAATATATGCTAATTGTAGGCATCTTTGAATTACCACATTATTATTTTTTATATAAGATAAGGCCATTTTTTTCCTCTATGACTCAGTCTATTACAATCAAATTGCCCAGCAATAAATAAAATAGTATTTTTTTGTCCACTGTATAAGTAACACTGACTTATGAATATGTCGCAGATATGCAACGCAGTAATGCAGAGTGTTAAAGCACATATTGCAGTAAAAATAATTTTTATGAAATATTCCTGTGAAATATAAAGCCGTTTCGAAAATATGATAAACAACAAAATTAGACGAAGGAGTCTATTAAAGTTTTTATTGTAAATTTCTTTACAACTTGTTTTACCTTCTCGTAGCAAACTTAAGGAAATTACATTATATCATTTACTTGAATTACAAGGCTGCCCCCCCCCCCCCTCCCCACATTAAGCTTCACATTGTGATAATGCCAAATACTTAATGCGGCGAGATCTTCAGATGTGAAAATTGCGAAATCAAGGTCAACTTGTTTTGTTAGGTATGCGGACAGCTGACTTTCTCAAGTTATTGCGCTGGAAAAATGTGTCACAACCCTGCTGAAAAAGTTGAATAAAGATCCAGATGAATAATTTATAATTAAAAGACATTCATATTGGAAGAGAGGGAGTTCTTTAGCCTACCGTAAGTCGATACCGGTGTTTTGCTAGCGGAAATTTTACCTTAGTTTAATAATATTTCAGTAATATTTATTAAGTAAAAAAAAAGTAATAAGAACACGCACATATGCTAAAATAAATTTTTAAAATATCCGTGCCTTATTAGCAGATTTTATTTACGCGACAGAATAACCAATATTAATAAATACACATGTTTAAATTATCTCCATATCGCAATAGAGGAGACCAGGGGAATGGCGACACCTTAAGGGAATTTATAATTTTTCACCTCAAAAATTTTTTTATTTTTTAATAGTAAAAATTCTAAAGCTAAATCATGATCTTTAGTATCTGTATACATTTAACCGTAGTCATAACTGTAAAGTAAGTACACATAAAACAAAAAAAAAAATCTTTCAACCACTGTACAGTGGCGAGATTACCCAGAATACCGGGATAATTCCGTCACTATATCGGGTTAATAACGCCACTCTTTAAGGACATAGTAATTACATAAAATGAATACTAGGAAACACATAACCTACTGAAAAAAAGCTATAATTTAGCAGAATAATGAATAATTACAATGTCCCTTAAGCTAAATTTATTAATGTGCTAAGATTACAATTTAACTCAAATTGGAAAAGTCACCCTTTGCCATGGTGGCAACATTACCCCAAGAGGACACTATAGCGGTAATCCCCCCAGCAAAGCCGAAAGAAGAACCGAACTTGTTCGACAAATTGCATTAAAATGTCGGTGAATGCATGTAGATTACGGGTAATATTATCTAAAATACCTAATTTTACAATTAAAGGGAGATCACTCTACTCATTTGAAGCTCCAAAATAAGAAGCAACTAGATGAAAACTAAATTTTTCACTAGAACAAATGAACGACGTACAACAAAATCACTCTCACTTTAGGCACTGTTTCTATTGTTGGCCGCTATAATGCAGGCGCATTCACTATCTCAAACTGCCGTTAGTTTTTAAACTAGGCGAGGTGGCGCCATTCCCCCAGTCTCCTCTACATGTTATCTCTAAGTTTAATGTTTTATACTTCCCATTTCACGAACATACGAACTTTCATATATGTTATAATAGGCACACTAGCACACAATATATATAGCCTTTTTTTTTTTTTTTAACTTCGTCGCTCCATCTTACCTATGGTCGTCTTCTTGGTCGTTTACATCTCTCTGAGGAAAGTAATAGTCACTACTCTGTCGCTATAGAAGAATTTGGTATAATCGCTATTCAATTAAAACTTAATAAATATACATTTAAACTATGGAATCTTCTGTAATCTGAATATCGTATAACATTTCATAGCAACGTTTTAAAAAAAGTAAAGATTTTCGTTGTCTAGACGATCAAAAATCGATAAATATCAAAGACTGGTATGTTTACAGTTCTTTAAAGGGTGAAAAAGAAAACTTTTAAGAGAATTTTCTAGACAGACTGCAGCTGCAGCATACTATTGAAATTGTTTTGCTATGCTGAAAGAGACAGAAATAAAATCAAAACGGAGCACAGGTAGAAAAAAAAAAATAAGAAAACGTTTCTCGTCTGCTATAATTTGTTTCGATTCTTTCAGATGTTATTTTCAACTTGAGTTTGCCTGCATTAAATATCATAAATGGTAGGGGAGAGGAGGGTATTCAATTCATTTCTACTGAAACGATTATTTCAAATTTTGCATGCTTATTCAATATTAGATGTAGGACAGAGTGGGGAGGAACGGGACACTTTTTACAAAAATAAGAAAATCAACTTTGTTTGACATAAAAACAAAAATTTCAATTTCTGGAATACAAAATGAAACACTTTCTAATGTCCTTGAACAATATAGAAACAAAATATGCAGAAACATTTTTATAATTAAAGAAATTGTAAGTTTCAAAATGTGTCCCATACCTCCCCACTAAAAGAGAGGTATGGATAAAACGAAGTATGATAAGGGACAAATAGTCAATTCTCGGCTACATATGCAGTCTAACAAAGATTGTAAGATTTATAATGGCTGTGTGCCACAATATCAAATTCCAGTATCTTAGTCACTAAAAGGAAAATTCAGGATTGTCAGTCACAGATGACATAAAAAAATCATCAGTTTAATTTACTTACATTTTTAAGTAAATGTATATTATCAATGTTATAATTAATGTATTACCCTCTTAAAAATATTTGCATATTAGCAATTTTCATTCATCTTATTAAAAAGAAGGAAATGGACTTGTCCCCTTCCCCCCTTTGCTGGAATGTCCCATTCCTCCCCATTACCTTCTTTTATGCTAAACTTCTTTTATAAATAACAATGCTGCTTTTAGGTTCAGTTCAAGTTGTGAAAAAAGTACAGTATGGTGTTCCATAAATAGGGAAACTATTACATCTATGCATAAACAAGTCATTAATATACAGAAAGCATCAAAATATATGAAACAAATTTACTTTTGATTCTTGAAATAATCTTTTTTTTTTACATATACAATTACAAACTTATGCAGATCAGCAGCTTTTTACGACTGAAGATTGAGCTAACATTGCTTCATCTAATGTGTGGTTGATGAAATGTTTAGAATAATATATAAAGAGAAAAACCTATTGACCCACTCTCCCCTATAGATAGATGCTTAAACTCTGGGTTTAAATAACAGAAATTTAGTTTTCATTTAGTCATAAAACCATATATATATTATTATAACTGATATATATTTTTTATAGCTTAAATATATCGCGTTTTAATTCCCTCCTCCGAAATTATATATTACAAGTTTATAATATGAAACTATACATATTAGTTACTTTCGGAATTCCCTATCTTATTCTCTGAAGCGCAAATTTAAATATTCAATAGGTCATCTGTACCTTTAATTTATCTTTCTCCTGTTCATATTAAAATCAAAATAACTACTCACCGCTGAGCAGCTCAGCAGGGAAGCCACCAGCACACCTAGTCCTAGTATCGCCATTACTCCGCAAATACACGAGATCTCTGTTTCCAATATGCCGGTCGTAACGAATTAACGTCGAAAGCACACCTTTCGCGTAAGCTAAATCATTTCTTTCGTCAAAAACAACCTTTGGAACTGGATTTCCGTAATATCCAACTTCAATCTGAGATAAGACCTGAAGCGCCGCTTTGTTAAAGCAGATGATAGGGAGAGACTATAGAGGGAAATTGTCAGCTGTTGTTTTTCTTACCGGACGCGTCAATGGTGCACGCGATAGCGGAGGTCGGCCGTCTCGTAGAGAGAGGGAAAAATCGATTGCTCGAAAGAGATCTTTATTTTATTTTATTTTTCTCGCATCGTTTGAGGGATACACAATTGAATAGTTCCGGTTGGGTAATTTGAATTCTTCGAACCCTTTGTTAACCCGATTTCTTTATAAATGATTCAGAAACTCCAACAGTTTACTTTCGAAGACATTCGTAAACTTTTACTGGCCTAAATGTTTCAAATGCTCCCCTAATTGGGAACATCGAATTGGAAAATCATATATAATATAATCATTTTTTTGAACAAAAAACAGTCATAAACTTTATGTTCATTGCTTTTATTTAATGCACATTGTAAAATAATCTAAATATAAACTTTTTTTGGATTCATAGTAAGCTATTCTTGCATTTCTCATTCTTGCATTCTTTTAATAAGGGGTTATGCATATATAACGTTATCATTTTAGGGGGGAAGGGGGTTGTCTTTTGATATCGTTATCGTTTTTTATCCAACCAAAATTTTCTCTTTTTATTTGTAACTTGGTTTTTACATCGAAATAGTATGTTATCTTTCTTAGGATATTACGAATTTTTTTTAAAGAATATAAAGTTATTATTAAAATCAATAAATGATTATAAAATTATTCAATTCCAAAATATGGAATATACCAAAGTTTGGCTTTTCTATTCTTCTGTCCTACGTGCATGCAATCCGCTATTCGACAAACCATATGCAAAGTATGCTTGAAATGATACTTGTGTTTAACTAGTAAAACAGAATGTTGTCTACCTGTTTTGTTGATAAGAAGTTCTGTCTGCCCCACCCCGTGCGGAGACAAGTTCAAAAAGACATTATAACTGTTGAATGCATTATGCAACAAAAAGCTATTATTAAATACTTTTAAACAATCTGTTTCTTTTAAGTGTTGTTTGAGGTAAAGTTATTTCATATATAAACGGATCTTTTAGTGGCTTCTCTCCATTTGAATCAATAAAGTATGCGAAAACTAAATGTAACCATATTTGTATATCACTCCAAACAAAAGAAAAAAATTCAGAAAATCTAAAGAATTTTTAGACATTGATAACGATATCATTGAGGTGTGTGTGGGGGGGGGGGGGATTCGAGGAATGATAACATATGATATCGTAAGGGGGGGGGGAAGGGGTCCAAAATTACCAAAAAGTTGATAACGTTATATATGCACAGTCTCTAATGTCAATGTACATATCTGCCGGAATAAAGTTATCTTTTTATTTTTTTTTCAAGTTAATTATATGGATGATTATATGTATATATATGTACACACACATATTACATATACACATATGTATAATAAATAAAATGTGACTTCTTTTTTTTTTTTTTTTTCCTCAGATAGAAATTAATTCAAAAATATAGAAAATCATAAATACAGCTTTCACGATTTGTATGCCTCAGGGGAAGAATTCCAGATTTTTCTTAAAGTGAAATTTACGTTATTTAATGAAAACAATTCTGTGTTTAAATAGGACAACCATTACTTCACGAAATTTCTGGTATTCAAACCCATAAAATCTGATGCGTACGGACCCTGACTTTTTTTGCCATTTTTCGCGGTGTGCAATTTAATAATTCCTATAAAATTGAAAAACGTTTCAATGCCTCTACAATCCGGCAGATGTACTTAAAAACATTAAAAGAATACAAGAAATAAAAAATGCAAGATTAGCTTACAATGAGGGCAAAAAAGGAAATAATTTATATTTAGATTATTTTGCAATGTGCCATGAAATAAAAACTTTAAACATAGATTTTATGATTGTTTTTTGTTCCAGATTTACTATTTTATATAAATTCGTGATTTTTCAACATGTTAGGTGTTTCATTAAGAATTCTCTAATCTTTAAAATTGATGAAAGATTGTATTATAGTCATGAAATATAATAAATATAAAGACGACATACGTGACATGTTTATAAGAAAACTCATAAATTTTGTATGCAGTAATAAGTTGTATACAGCAATATAGTCAAACTTGATCAAACTTCATTAAAAGGTCCAAAATATTAAAACGAAAACGGCACAAAAAATTAATCAAAAAGTGTAAAAAAATCGTCTGGGATAACGAAATCTATGTATTTTTAGACGCTCAATGGAGTGAGTTCATCCTATTGTGATCTGTTAAGGCTTTCTGAAATCCATACTGGCTATTTTCTGACACATTTTTTAAATTTATTTTTGTTCGAAAACGTATCGAAATTGGCAGGTGCTCCTATTAAGAAAGCATGTAATCAAACTGTTTTTCCCATTCTTCAGTAAAAGCAGAAGATTTTTCAGAAAATGCTGTCAAAGGCGTTTTTAACGTTTCGCAGCTGTGCAGGAAAGAAAAAAAAGCTGTCAACCTGATACAACAATCGCTTATAATTCAACATTTATAGGAAAAGGAAAGAAAACTGTTCGATTACAAATCACTTCAATAACTGTGCCTGCAGGCATGATGTTTTTAGGTTTAAAGAGGAGCAAGAAAGTTTCGCATAATTGATCGTTAGAAAATATTTTTTTAAACCGCTTTAGGTTTTATGCACATCTTGTTTCGAACACAGGTGTTTATATTGAAACTCACTGTGTGTGCTTAAAAAGAAAAAAAAACATTCAGAATTATGCAGACTCGGCATCCTACCAATATTAAAATTTCGTAAAAATTTTGATTCTCTGATTTTCATCTTATCACATACCACATATTTACGACTACACCCTGACAAAATTTCAAGCTGATACTGCATATAGAACTGAAGTTAGACCTGATTTAACAAATATCTGATATATTCCCCCTGTAAAATACAGTAAAACCTCCCTGTGCGACCACCTCCCTGAACGATCATTTTTTCATGGAACAAAATTTATTCCCATAGGCTCAATACTAATTTTACCTCTATTCAGAGACCACCCCAGTTGAACTCCCTCCATGAGCGACCCATTTCTTTGAAGAAAAGGAAACAAATTCCGTTTTTTCGTGGTCGCTTGAAGAAAGTTTTATTAGAATAATAATTCAGGAGAGCACGTTATTCACCAAACTTCTAAACTAAGTTTAGAATCTTTATTTATTCCGGTAACTTTTAAGTGTTTAAATCGCTTTGTGCCTTTTCAGGTGATGAATTGAACTCTGGTGACAAATTAAGGATGACGTTCAATAAACTCCCCTGCCCTATTCTGTCAGGAAACTGAAAGAAATAGATAAATTAATGAAATCGTCAAAAAAAAAAAAAATTGCATTTCGACGACTGCATCGAAAGGACTTAGAAATAAAAGTTATAGAAGATAAATTCGTAAAATCAAAGCAATCGACAATGTATTCATTTTTTAAATTTTGCAGTAATTAACTTATGTAATTAACTTTTGTTTTGATACTTAAATTTTCATATTTTTTCCTAATGTGAAAAATTTTAGTAACATTAATTGTTACCTTTTTTCAACAATTAAAATCTATATTTAAACATGATCTCCATTATGAGACCACCCCTCGGAGCGACCAATTTTTATTGGAACGGAACGTGGTCGCTTTAGGGAGGTTTTACTGTAAATGTTTAACCCTTTATGTCCCGAATTATAAATCAGAAATTTGCTTCTCTTCAATAATTATCTTCGTTAATGCTTGAAGATAACCAAAACAGCTTATATAATAACAATTTTATTTTTAGATAGATTTTCAAATAAAACTGATTTAATAAATCGGTAGTTAGAGGGTTATTTTTTTGTAAAATATTTACATGAATAATTAGATTAATTAACAAAAAATACTCTTAAGGAAACCTCACAATTCTTACAAGAACAATGTAAATAAATGTATTGTGCTATCTGTAACAGAGAAGTGTTTTGTAGTTATAAATTTTTGGAAAAAACATTTTTTGATAGGAGGAAAGCTAAATTCATGTAAGTGGTTGAGAAAATAACCTCATTAAAAAATATTTTAGCTTCGACTGTTTCGATGTGCTTACTGAATGTGATCAAGCAAAGTATTTTGTATGAAAAGTATCATATACTTTTATTAGTAGACGAATTAAATAAATTTTATATTGCATTTTCTTTAATGGGACTTAAAAGTCCATTCGGAGTATAAAGGGCTAAACACATTTATCTCTGTGATGTCAATCACGTATAATTGTCTTAAATTCCGTAGGAAACATTAATTATTAAACTACATAGCTATTTTAATCAGACACCCACTTTCTATCATTAAACATTCTTTCTTTTAGTATTTTCTTTTTAAATCTTAATAAAAGGCAGATAAATGATTGGAAATCATTTAGAAACCGTTACATATTTTGTAAATAAAAGCATTTGATTTCCCTGTGATATATTATTCTTTAGATTACTTTAGATTAATTTTGTAGTTCATAAATAACGTATTTCACGGATCCGTTAAGCAGCAATAATAAATAACTTGTAATTTCCTTTTAAGGAAACCATTTCATAAATCAAAAAAAATATTTAATTTGTCAGTTGATTACAGAATCGTTTTTCATGCTCTCAATCTAAATGATTTAATGAAAATGTTATTATATTGTTTGATGAAATAATAATAAATATGTCATCAGATTTATCTTACTGCGAGGTTTTCATTTTTCGCCAAATTGTGTCTTATTTTTATATTTTTGGTGAAATATTGGCGATTTTTATCTTATGTATGCCAATTCAACAAAACTCGAATACACGCCTGTGTCGTGGAAGAAGATTCTTACAAAATTGTATTATGTAACATTGACACCTCCCTGCTTTTAAATATCTAACCAGCCTTAAGGCGGGTATCATGTATGCAACAACATCAATAAACAAACATCCAGTTATGCGTAAAGGACTTATGATTTAATTATTACTCTTGACTATGTTTGCAGCTTTGGTTCACGCACGGGATCCGAACTCAGAAATTGGGTTCTTGTGAACGAATGTACGCGGCTGATGCTTTTACGGCTATCTAAAAATTTGAATGTATGATGGGTTCCTCCCCAACCATAATCTCAATTTGTGTTTCTTCAGATTTTCCATGTCTTCAAGATGCTAAGGCTTATCTAGATATGAATGAAAGGGATTGAACTTTTTTGCTAGTTGAACATCATTCCATATATAAGAAATTTAAGGGTCTGTTTTAATATTTTGATAACTTTAAAGAAATCATATGTACAAAAACTAGTCATTTTCTCTGCTTTTTTTCTCTTGTATCTAGTCATTATTTTTTCTCTCTAAAACTATTGCTATTTAGAAAAAAAAATCCGACTCTTAAATCTATTCAAAAATTCATTACTGCCTGAAAAGAAAAAAAAATAAAATAAAAAATGCAATTTAACAAATTACAACGACCATTTGGAAAATGATTTTTTCAAAGACTAAAATTTAAGACTTAAAAATAGCACGGAGTTGATCATATATTACGTACGCCATGAATTAAACATTAATAGTGTCATTAGACGTAAAAATTGCAAGTGACGGAAATCGCCTGCGACTCGTACGTATTATCCATCTGAAACTTATGTATTATCCAAGCATTTCATTGGCTGTTCGGGAAAAGGCTTTTCCATCGTCAGATTTCCAAGAAATCTAACAACCCATTTTAAATGAAATTTCATTCTTAAACTTTTAAACATCCCATAATATTACTTTTTACACCGTCGTCTAGAGAAAAAAAAAATGTACATTTAATTGCAATTTGTTTGAAAGCTGTATCTCAATTTGTTTCTGAGTTATTAAATTTTTTTTTGTAGTTTTTATTACTTTTTTGTCATAGTTGGCAACAGATCTCTGTTGAAAGTAAAGGGAAATACATATTACTGTATAGACCAATCAGAAGATGAATAAAATGCGGATTAAACCAATGAAAACCTTCAGATATGCTTTTGATTTCCCATCCTGACGAGAACAATAACCATTTTTCCAAATGGTTAAAAAATCAGGCGAAATTTTTAAATAAGAACGAAAAATCGTGTGTCCAGCATAGATCATGAAACACTTTCTAACAGATTCAGAATACTGTAGCAAGCCAGTTTATTAAGGTGAAAGATGTCTAAATGAATAATTGAGAAAATGCATAAAGCATTTAAAAACCCAATTTCTGGAATTACCATCAACAGTCGGAAAAATATTCTAATTTGTTTGTAGAGCCCTGTATATATGATCTATAGATTTGTATGTATACTATGCTAAAGGTTAGTTCAATTAAACGCATAGCACAGTTAAAATTTCTCATTCAGCAAGTTCCGTCAAAAAACGGAAATGTACTTGAGATATTTTATGTAGCCGTGTATAGGATCTATAAAATTTATACACACCAAGTATTATGCAAAAATATATATATGTAACATTTTAAAACGCTTACTACAACTGAAAACGCATTTCCAGCAATTAATCGTCATAGACAGTACTGTAGTGTTGGGGTTGTGCATATATAACGTTATCATTTTAGGGGGGAGGGGGGGGGTCTGGCACATGATATCGTAAGATATCGCTAGGGGAAGGGGTGATTTGTCTTTTGATATCGTTATCATTTTTCACCGAACCAAAATTTTCTTTTTTATTTGTAACATGTTCTTTACATCAAAATTGTATGTTATTTTTTTTTTTTTTTTGGTCTGTTATCTATTTTTATGAGAATACAAAGTTATTATGACAATCTTTGAGTGATTTTAAAATTATTTAATTCCAAAATATGTGATACCCCAACGTTTGGCACTCCTATTCTGTATGCATATATAATCCGCTGTTCGAGAAACCCTATGCGAAGTACGTTTGAAATGATAGGTTGTATTTACTAGTAAATAAAAAAGAAAGAATTTTGTCCATCTGTTTTGTTGATAAGAAGTTCTGTTTGCCCCCCCCCCCTTCCCCTGTGCGGGTTCAAGTGCAAGAAGACATTATTGATGTTGAACGCATTATGTAAAAACAAAGCTATTATTAAATACTTTTAAATAGTAACTATTTCTTTTAAATGTTATTTAATTTGATATAAAGTTATTTTATATATAAAATGATATTTTATTGACTTCTCTTCATTTCGAATCAATAAAGTATTCGAAAAATAAATGTAACCATATTTTGTATATTACTCCAAAAATCAAAAGAATTTTTAGACATTGATAACGATATCATTGCCGGGGTGGGAGGGGGATTCGAGAGATGATAACGTATGATATCGTAAGGGGGGGGGGGAGGGGGTCCAAAATTACCAAAAAGTTGATAACGTTATATAAGTACAGCTTCTTTTGTGTGTCCCAGTAAGTGAACTATAAATTCTATGCACACTCTATTCTACAGTAAGCGCCTTGTAGTGCACCTCTGTGATATATACAAATTTCAGAATGTTTAAAATAGCGTGGTATCATTAAAATACACCGTAAAACGATTTATCCCATATACCATAATGTAGCGGAATCCTTTTGAGTGCCCCTGTAAACGAACCGTAAATGAACACTTCATTTTTAATACCGAACAAGCCATTGTAAACCCCAATAACATATATCAATTTCATGGCAATCTAACTATATTCACGTGAGTTAGAGCAATGGCAGATAGACAAACGGAATTCATAAACACTTTTCAACTATGTAGAAAGTGTTAAAAATAAAATACTAGTAACCTTTTAAATTCGGAGAATAAATTTAACCTTTTTTAAATTTTGAAAAAAAAAAAACCTTTAATTTATAAATGTATATATATTTTTTTTATCCCCCTACGAGCTATGCTCGCCAACCCCCGTTCAGACACCGCGGACTCTAAAAGCACGCTAATTTGATCGGCTTAAAAAAATTTTCGGAAGAATGAATTGTAATTAAAAAAAACAGTGGTGATCTCCCTGTTAACGGGTTGTTTTCGTCATTGATTAAATCAGATCAGTGAAACATGTGAAAATAAACTAATATAAAATGAATTAAGCAAACAGAGTCTTTGACTCCCGATATTTTTTTATAACGCTATAAGAAAGTTTTTTAAATAAGACATTTTAAATGTATCGTTTTAAATCTGACGTAAATTTCACCAAAGTTTTCTTTCTCTTTTTAATATCCGAGTGAAAATGCTTTTTTTGTTAGAAAGGAGATGTTATTTGCGCTGTCTTAGAATTTTCAACATTAGTTTAAAAAGATTATCTCAAAATATGAAATAAATGTCTCGCGCAAATATACTTTTAAATTTAAACTGTTTGGCAGTATTATGGTTTGGCAATTTTAAATATGACGTAATTTTTAGACTAGACTTTTTATATAAGTTGCCCTAAATAGCTGACTACTAAATTCTGAAATAAAAATTTTGAAATCTTCCGCGCATGCGCAGTTAAAAATTATATCATAAAAATGCCCATATCTCAACAAATATTCAATATATTCATGTTTTAATTGCAGTATACTGTTTCTACTGTTCTTTGTCAGGTTTTTGGAAAGTTGTGTTAAATTTGGTTGAAAACTCTGTATGCTATATATAAAAAAAAAAAAGTTTGAGTTTTTCACAAAAACGTTAACATCTTCACGAATATGAGTGCTATGCTTACACAAATGCATACAAATGTTGAACAGGACCCAAATAGTCATTTACCACAGTGACAAACCATTTCCAGCCTTTCCTGTTACATAGGTGATCGCAAATATTATTTTATTATTAAATTTATTATTAGCCCCCTAATTGTACCCCCGACTAAATCTTCACCGAGAAATATGAAATGAAACATGTTCTTTTCATCCCAGAAGTTCAAGAACAATTCGCCAATAAGTTTTGTAGATATTCCACAAAACGTGTGCAATCGAACGCATTTAGTCCGTGTACCTTAACTTTTGGAGGCCAGTGTAAAATAATACCCTCACACTCAGAAATAGATACTCAAATTTCACGAAATTTTCTTCATTTTTGACGAAACCGTTTCCTGGGAAATGCTCCGAGCGAATATTTCGTCAAGTTGAGCAAATTACTTTCTTCGTTTGTTTTAGGATAGAAGTTTCGTCAAAAGTGCTTGTTCGAAAAGTGCAATAAAAGGGCTGGTGGTTCCATCTATTGAAAGCATCTGTATTTATCGACAGGGGAAAAAAATAATATCACTTATCTTCGGGGTGGTTCGAACTCACGACCTCCGGTGTGGGAGTCCGTTACTCTAGTTATCTAGCTATTGAGCCATTGCATGGATGTGTTTTTAAATGGATGTAGTGGATTCTACTGTGTGCTTATATTTTAGGTAGATAGTAATTTTATCGTTGGTGTTATAATTCCTGAAAGTTTTAATTAATAAGGCTAATTTATTATTATGGTTTTCCTATGGTTTATGAATAATTAGAATGCGGCTTGATTAATATAATTTAACATTTTCTTTGCCCAATGAATGATTAAAATATGGTTTGCTTAATTTGTTGCTCAGAGATAACGAATTTTGAAGTGTATATTGGGGGAGATTTTATCAATTTGAGTAGGTGGTTAAGATTTTAACACTTTACTGTTTATAGAAGGTCGAGGTATCAATTATGCATATTTTTAATTTGATTGTTATCTTATTTATATAAAGTAAAAAAACTAAAACCCAACTACGACAAAAAACTACGCTGAAAAAGTATAAAAGTACCCCATGAATACAGGTAAAGTCACAAGCAAATGCTAGTAATATATAGATATATTCAAAATGTACAAGTAAAGCGCTTTTGAATGATACCAAACACGGCATATTTATCTTAACTTTATTTTTTGACGTATGACGCTTCCAGTATTTGGTAGTAGTGACGCACATATCCGTCGATGGCAGCAAATGGGTAATGGACCGATTAGTGGATGAGGTCGTTAGTGTAATGTGTAAATGTGTAATGTAGATTGAAGGTTTCATGTATTAAGATGACCTAGGAAGATTTCTTAATCTATCTAATTCTGCTAACGATTGACTGTCATGTGGATTTTTAAGCAACTTATTATGATCCAAGGCACTTATAAACAAACCCTCTATGGTTTTGAAGTGAAGCGCTTTAAAATGATACCAAACACGGCATATCTAGCTTAACTTTATTTTTTTACTCTGTATATTTTGTCCGCTAGAAGGCGCCACATTGAATTTGGTGAAAATCTATATAGCCTATAACCAGCGGACAATTAAGACGCTTCTAATGATATGTCATTTGTCGAATTCTGATTAGTGGTTTAGAAGTTACGAGGGAACAGATGAACATACATACATACATACATACATACATACATACATACATACATACATAGCCTGTCAAAATCATAACCCTCCTTTGGCTTTGCCGTAGTCGGGTAATAAAATCCAAGTCTCTGTGTGTCCCTCACGATTCCGGTAGGACCGCCTCATTGAAATGAGTAATTGTTGAAAAAAACTAATGCAGGTTACCACAGTAGCGCCAAATGTTAGCCAATTTGGTGATAGCTGGCTAATTAGGCGTAATTCCCATTTAAAACCATTAATCTTTCATAAAGGAGGTCACTGAAATTTAATCAAAATCTATGAGTGAGAATTTAAAGTACATCTTTACATCTTCCTCCCGATGCTACTAATAAAATAACCGCCAATAGACGACGCTGTACTGTGTGAGCTCCTAACTGCGCGATTTTAATGTGCTTTAGGTACTTTTCCAGTGTAGGTGCCTTGGCGAAAAAGGAAATTTGGTAACATATTTTCCGGGAACCTATCCACTGTTTCATCTTATATACACACGTTTTTTTTTTCGATATTTATACGATTTATTTAATAGAAAAAAGCCGTTTCTCTAATTTTATACAGAAACAGATGTAATTTGTACCGAAAAACATCAATAATATACATATAAAATAAACATATAAAACAAACAAAAACGCTCATCAAGTTTGTTTTCATAGCTGTTTATATGATTTGACAACAAATCTCCGTTATACGGACCGTTATATATAATTTCCGTTATACGGACACCATGCCAAAATGTATGGTAATGCGCCAATTATTTCAAAATGCTAAAAGATATTTGTAATTTTATGCCAGCAGTTTAATATGAGTTTTATTTTATTGCTTTATTTTATAACAGTTTGTTCACTTATTTTAAGTATATATTTGTGATTTAATGAAATAGTTCGTAAAAGTCTGGAATTTTCAAATGTTATATTTTTTAAATGCTCACTTTAGTATTGACAATGTTTTTTCTTTTATTTTTCAAATGCTTCAATTCACGTGATTTTCATTTTGCGCCAACTATTACGCTTGGCGACAATGGTATCCATATAACGGAAAAGTACCCAAATCTCACTTTCTGATGCCCAAATTACACTAAGCTTTTTTAAAAAACGCCAAAGCCCCTACAGTGGAAAAGTACCAAACTGTCTATTATTTTGCGCTATCTGTGTTATAGTTTGTACTATATGCAAGGGGTGTGGAGTGAAGAGTTTAAAAATTAAATATTAAAGTTTCGGCACAGATGTCATATATTGGCGAGATTTTTTCCTGAAGCCAATGTCATATTCACAACGGGTACTTAACTGGCGGCAAAGTGTCGTTATTTTGCTTGATATGGTAACCCGGATGTTGTTGTTTATGCTGTTGATGTTTTCGCCATATTGGCGTATATGATAACTGTGCCAAAGTTTCTATAAAGCAGTATAAGACTAAAAAATTAAGAATAAAATAAATGCAAAATAAGACTTAAGAAAGAAAAATCATGCGCTAAGCATAGAATATGAAACACTTTCCAACACATCCTGAATGCTTCAACAGAACTTCGTTATTTGGGGAAATAAGATAACTAAGTAAACATGTTAGAAGACGCATAAAAAATTTTTAAAATTGATTTCAGCAGTTACCGTCCATAGCCAATAGTATCGTTATTACATGCCACTATTTAGCCAAATTTTAATTTAAACTACTCTTAAAACTACTGAAATCACATTTCCAGATATTATCATCCATAGACGGTTATGTATCCAGTTCTTTGCGTGACCCTGTATATCATTTTATCTATATTCTACAAACATTTCTTAGTAAATTAAATGCAGTTCAGCGTAAAAATGCGTAACTCCTTTAAAAACCACCTTTAAGCAATTTACTCTCATACTCAGTAACCCTTACGAATTCTTTTGTGTAGCCCCGCATATGAACTGTAGCATTTATATACACAGTATAGTATGCATAAATGTAGTGAAAAATAAAAGCGCATATCATAATTAAAAATACATTTCTAGCAATCATTGCTTATGTACAATACTTCGGAGAAAAGTTGCTTGGCGAGAAAGAAGTTTGCCAACGTATTTTCTGACAACCTATTTACTGCTTCATACTCACAAGCAATTTTTTCCATATGTATGCAATTTATTTAATATAAAAAAAGCTATTTACCCATTTTTTATAATAAACAGAAGTAATTTTTGCACAGATGTCATATACGCATCGGGGTTGGCGTGATTTTTCTCTGACGCCAGTTTGGCAGAAATCTCGCTTTCGAATACCAGTTACTTATATATTTTTAAATTATTTGCTATCATTTTGAAAAGGAAATAACTATAAATAAATAAAAGTTTGAATAATAACTATAGAAAAAAACAGTTTACATAATTAAAAACAGAAAATAAAAGTAAATAAACAATTTATTAATAAATAAAAAACAATAGCCGGGTTACCATAGCAGGCAAAATAACACCATTTTGGCGCCAGTTAGGTATCCCGGATCATATCTGAAATCTGTGCCGTAATTTGTATATAAAAAAATATTATATATATTTAGAAACGATTTTTTATGTATATAAGTGCATATATAAACAAAAATAAAAGTTCATTATATTTGTTTTCATAGTTGTTTATATATTTTGGCAACATATCTCACTTTCTGATGCCCGAATTGCGCCAAGCTTTTTTTAAAAATGCGCTATAATGGAAAAGTACCTAAATAAATAATTAACAGAAATAACCAATTATACAAACTGAAACTTTTTATTTCGAGATCAAAGCATTATTTTTAATTTCAATTAAAAATGTGTATATCCTTGGATAACTTTAGTTGAAATTAGGTTCACAGCTTAATATCTCATTCCATAAACCTAAGCAAACACAAGTGATTCAATCATCGTGAAACTTAAAAAAATTTTAAATCATTGAGGTAATCATTCACAAAGTAAGTTCTCCAACAATCAATGGACAATATTCTAATGACATCATAGTAGGTAAAATGGTGGCGGTATCGTTTGAAATCACAAAGATTTAATTTTGCAACGTCTCTTAGTTACATTATTTTATTGTCATATTTATGAGCTCAGAACAAAAGCATATTTTTTCATTACTTAGTTATTAAAAACGGAAAAAAATTATAAATGCATGATTTGAAAATTATAAATAATTTTCTTTCTTAATAGTAAAAAATAACATCGGGAAGTAACAGCGGGTTTAAGTTAAATAAGTTTAACTCTTTAATTCTGTTGTAATATTCAAAATAACTGTACTTATTAGATTTCAGTAAACAACATCAGGACCCGATTAAACTTTGAAGTTAGAGGAATTACAATGTTATTTCAGGACCTTTCTTTTCGAAAAGCTTTTCTAAATTCCACATGTACATGGAAACTCTTCGGTGTTAGAAATATTATTCTTAGGACTGACATAACATGAGAACGGCCTGCAATTTTACAGACGTTTTTGAAAACTACTTTATATCAGAAATTTTACTAAAAACTGGTTACTTTTTTGTTATAGCGGCTCACACTATTAGGATTATGACAAGTTGCAGCCAATTTCGCCAACGACGTAACCAAGATCGTGAAGCACACACATATAATACCATATAATACCATTTCATGAAATCGTATACGATAATTTAATAGTTTTTACCTTACTTCAAGTGTGAAATTTATTTATTTTTAAGCTTAACAATCTAAATTATCTAATATATTAATTAAAAAAATGTAAACAAAGATTGAATAGACATGACCGCAAAAAGCCTCAAATCTGCATAACACTTGGAACCAAACTGTGCAGATTAGTGGTCTTCTACTGTACACAGTTTTTCATAAATGTGTTTCTTTCTTAAAATGTGTTATTGGCACAGATGTCATATTGGCGCGATTTTTTTCTGACGCCAATGTCATTTACGCACTGTATACTTAACCGGCGCCAAAGTGTCGCTATTTTGCTTGATATGGTAACCCGGATGTTGTTGTTTACGCTGTTGATGTTTTCGCCAAATTGGCGTCGAAAAAAAATCGCGCCAATATGGGGCGAATATGACATCTGTACCGTGTTATTTTCATCTATCACTGCGGAACAAGCGAGAAAACTCATATTCTTGCACATGAGTTGTATATATCTTTATATCTAAATTTCCGTCATTTTTGACGGGCTACCTTTCTAGTATGAATATATTTCTTAAATATAAAAGAGATCCTGAAATTTTGAAATTTTATTGATCAAATTTTCTTTTTTGAACGATTTTGTAAAACACGGGAAATTTATTCTTTTCGAATTAAACCATAACGAACAACAGAAAAAAATAAATAATAATAAACATTCTTCAAAGCTTTAACAGCTAAAAAATAACTAATACAGAACCAATAACTACCTATATTTCAGTATTTTCTTAAAAGCTCTAAAAAGTGTTGTTTTTTAAATAAATTGTGACAGGAATAACATAACAAGCAAATATCTGCTTGCTAAATTCGCAGGATTTGAGGGGTACATTAGCGCGCCCCTATTCAATCAGCTACTGCATCTGTTTCCTTAAAATGTATAGAATCTGGCCGTGGGTAAGGAAACACTTTCGTCAAATATTTGAGGGTTTACGTTTCGTTCAAAGTCACGTGATATTGATACGAAATGATTGTCAAAAACGACGAAATATAGCTCAAGGATTGCTGAATCGTCAAAAGTGAGAGTTTTATTTATGAGAGTGCTTTTCTAAAAGTTGTAAAAAATATCTCTCGCAATGCTGAAAATTGAATTTAAAATAGAAATAAAACCTCAAAAAATGAATCAAATTAGAATAATAAATGCAGTCTGCACATCAGAAACTTCTAATGTATAAAATGATCTAAAAAGGATTAAATTGCCATGCATAGTTTTTTGCTCCTATGAAACTTTTTTAATGGAGCGATTTTGACCAACTTTAACATTAAATATCTCTTAAAATAATTCTTCGACTTGAAAAGTCTGCATCAGCGTGTTTATCAAACAGTTCTGTATAATACACCGATTTTCATATTTTTGTATGCAATATTTTTCTTAATATTAACGAAGAAAGACCTCCGGTCACCAAAAATTCAAAACCGTCGGCGGTGACAGCATTAGTTACTTTTTTTTTTTAGAATAGAGAGATTATTTGTGTTTAACATTTACATAATAATATCTACAAATATTTATTTTAAAGTTTATGATTTAAAAAAATTGTTTTGGGTGCCGAGTCGCTTTAAACATCTCTCTGAGATCAGTGTTGAATTCAGGGGGTGGCCCGGGGGGAGGGGCAATTCCCCCCTCCCGGAGCAATGAGATGTCCCCCCGGAAGATATGAGATTTTGTGTTTTCAATGGTCAAAAAGTGCAATGTCGCACCTGGAGCCACAGAAATCCCTCCCGGAGAAAAGTATCTGAATTCAACACTGGAGATCACTTGTATATTTTTTTATCGTTTGTATGCAAACAAATGCAAAACAGTCTATACTGCTACAATGAACTGAAATCGCTCAAATTTCAAAGATAGTAGAAGTCAAATTGGGAGTACCGCAAATGAAGTTTTAGAAAAAAAAGGATTGATTATTATTATTATTATTGTTATTATTTATAAATTATTATTATTATCATACATGGCAACCTCCGGCTTTTTTTAACTCAAAAAATTATACTTCGAACCAGAAATTTAATAAACGAATGAAAATACATGGATTTCAACTGACTATTACCTTTAATGGAAGGCAGATTTAATTAAAAAAAATTCTGGTTGAAAGTATATTTCCTTTATTTAATAAAAGCCGGATGTTGGCAAGTATGTATTATTAGGTGCGTTTGTAATTATATAAATAACGTAAAACCTATAGTCGTAGTTCAGTCCGTTTGTCTGTCTGTCCGTCTGTCCGAATATAACAGCGCAAAAACTACCCAACCGAATCATTTGAAATTTAAAATATATAATTGTTGCATAATTTTGTCCAGTCATTTCAAATTTTATGAAAATCGGATGAATAGTTTAATTACAGGGACAGTCAAAAGTTTTCCGTTACATTACGGCCGATGAGAAAAAATTATTTCAAGTGCATTTTAAGGATGTTACAGCCTTTCGAACAGAATGGAATTGATATGCACTTATGAAGTGCACTAAATTATACATTCAGTACAATATGCAGTGCAAAAAATATTTATAAAACTAGTTATAGTGCGAACGCACCTCATTTACTACGTTTGACGTGCAATTTACAACTTGTTATTATTATTATTGTTATACTACGTGCTTCTTAACTTGTTTCATCTTTGCGCGAATGAATGTTTATAACCGACTTTTAACACCTGAAAAGTGTTTATGAATTTGGTCTGTTTATGAGTCTGTCTGACCGTACTCTAACTCGCGTAAATATAATCCGACTCCCACGAAATTCATAGATGTTATTGAGTATCACTAAGGCACGTTCGGTATTGAAGATGAAGTGTGTAGCATTTACGATTTATTTACAGGAACACTCAAAAGAATTTCGTTACATTACAGTCTATGGGAAAAATAGCTTGCGGTGCATTTCAATGATATTACACTATGTTAAACATAGAGAAATTTATATATATATATACAGGGTGCAATATGTTATCTATCGCCAACCTTTAATTTCTCAACCGTTGGCCGTAGACATATAGTTCCAATTACAAAAGCGTTTCAAATGAGATAAATATTCATGTTGCGGCATTATTTAAAGTAAAAAATCAATTTTATAAAAATTACGAAATCTAACTTTTTATACGGTCCCCCAGTCCCTATAGTTATATTTAGTAAAAGTTTAGACATATCATAACAGATATAACTCAAAAAGTTTGACACCTGTACTGCAAAAATTGACAGAGTTATTAAATTTCAAAGTTTGAGATTTTTGCACATGATTTTGTCTTTCATTGAGGGATCAGTTAAAAGATGAATTAAAGTAATCCGAGATAAAAATGAGGGTGTAATGTTATTTTTATGGGGAAACCACTTTTAGCCGGTATCGCCAAATCGAGGAATCATCAAAGAGGGTTATTTCATCTAAAAACTTTAGCTTTTTATGGGTCGAACAATATTCAAACGTCAAAGTAGGTAGAATCGACAACCGGAAAATAAAACATACTCACTAAGGACTATATAAATGGCAGCGGAATTGCAGCCTGATTTTGATCTCGAATGACTTTAATTCATCTTTTAACTGATCCCTCAATCAAAGACAAAATCATGCGCAAAAATCTCAAACGTTGAAATTTAATAACTCTGTCAATTTTTGTAGTACAGATGTCAAACTTTTTGTGTTATATCTGTTATGATATATGTAAACTTTTACTAAATATAACTACAGGGACTGGGGGACCGTATAAAAAAATTAGATTTCGTAATTTTTATAAAATTGATTTTTTACTTTAAATAATACCACAACATGAATATTTACCTCATTTGAAACGTTTTTGTAATTGGAATTATATGTCTACGACCAACTGTTGAGAAATTAAAGGTCGGCGATAGATAACATATTGCACCCTGATCAGCGGGGTGTGCACGGCGCTTACTGTACATGTACAACATGGTGTGCTTAGAATTTATGGTTCATTTACCGGGATACTGAAAAGAATTTGGCTACAGAAGAAAATTAGCAATAATTAAACTATTGAAGCCCATGAACAATAACTGCAAGAAGTGCGTTTTCAGTTGTGGAACGCGTTTTTAAATTGAACTTTTTTTTTTTTTAAATATTACTTGGTGTGTCTATAGATTCTATAGATTCTATACAGGGCTGCACAAAAATTCTCATGTACATTTCGTTTTTTCACGGAAATTACTGAATTTAAAATTTCAACTGTGATATTCGTTTCAATGAACTAACTTTTAGCATACTACGTAGTAATACATACAGATCATATACGGGGCTGCACAAAAAAATTCTGATATTTGTCCGGCTGTTGATGGTAAGGGATAATCACCATAGTCTATAACGCATATATAACGTTATCATTTTAGGGGGGAGGGGGGGTCTGGCACATGATATCGTAAGATATCTCTAGGGGGAGGGGGAGTTTGTCTTTTGATATCGTTATCATTTTTGATCCCAACCAAAATTTTCTCTTCTTATTTGTAACTTGTTCTTTACGTAAAAATAGTATGTTATCTTTCTTAGTATGTTATCTATTTTTATGAAAATACAAAGTTATTATTAAAATCATTAAATGATTACAAAATTATTCAATTCCAAATAATGGAATACCCCAATGTTTGGCTTTCCTATTCTTCTGTCATACGTGTATGCATATACAATCTGCTGTTCGACAAACCATATGCGAAGTATGTTTGAAATGATACTTGTGTTTAAGAAGTAAATAAAAGAGAATGTTGTCCACTTGTTTTGTTGATAAGAAGTTCTGTCTGCCCCACCCCGTGCGGGTCAAAAAGACATTATTACTGTTGAATGCATTATGTAACAAAAAGCTATTATTAAATACTTTTAACCCGGGAGAACTCGCTGCCTGAGATAACTGTTACTTTTAAGTGTTATTTGAGATACTGTTATTTCATATATAAAATGATATTTTATTGACTTCTCTTTGAATCAATAAAGTATGTGAAAAATAAATGTAACCATATTTGTATATCACTCCAAACATAAGGGAAAAATTCCAAAATTCTAAAGAGTTTTTGTACATTGATAATGATATCATTACCGGGGGGGGGGGGGGGGGCGTTCAAGGGTTGATAACATATGATATCGTAAGGGGGGAAGGGGGTCCTAAATTACCAAAAAGTTGATAACGTTATATATGCACAGCCCCTAATAGCAGAAATTGGGTTTTGAAATGCGTTACGCATTTTTCAACTTATTGATTTAGACATCATATTTTACCTTAAACAGTATTCTGAGTGTGTTGGAAAATGCTTTATAATGTGTATGTTGATGCTGGGCGCATGATTTTTCGTTCTTGTTTACTTATATGTTAGAATTCTGACTCTTGTTGCCCAGGTATCCCGATTTTCAAAAGCAGTGTGTCGTATAACCAACTGCGCCGGAACGCCAAAAGACCCTGTACTTTGTTTAGCAAACCCTGTGGAAACTGAACCTGTTTATAGCGGAATTCAGTTTTAAACGTAAAAATGCATTGTCCTTAAGATAGGAATACTAGACAATTTACCTTCTAAACTGGAATTTTGTTTCAGTCCCTATCGATTCCGCTTTTACAGGTTTTACTTAATAATTTTGTTATTTTATTTAGTACTAGCGAATTTGCCCGGCGTTGCCCGGGTACGTCAAAAAACAGCAGGAATTACGAAAAAGCTCTGAAAATCACAATAAGATATGAGAATTAATATAATCCCTTAAGTTAATATTAGTTTTTGTTGCATTAAAATATCTCAATTTGTTGATTTTCTGTAAGAAAGTAATCCATATTGGTTTACAATGGAAGTCTATAGGAATTTGGCGAAATATTAGAGATATCGCCAAGTTGGCGACTCATTTTTGTCGCCAAATTTGGTGATATACCGCCAAGTTGGCGACAAATTTGGCTGAATTTGCCGACAGAACTATGTCCCTCTACGGTAACCTCCTTATAGGTATGGAAATGCATTAAATGCTGTTCAATAATTGCATAAAAAATTCGCTAAAAATTCAAAAATTGCTGCACGAATTTCGAATAAACTTTTTTGAAAAGAGAACAAAATTTACTATATTGGGTTAAAAGAAAGAAACCATATTCTTCTCACTTATATGGAAAAATAGCCTCGAAACATAAAAAAGCGCTAAAAAGCGCATATAAAATTAAATTAAAAAAATCTAATCAAAAAATCGAAAATCGGGCTTCGAGGTGCAAAACTTCATATATAGACGTACCTTTTCCCCAAATTTTGTAGCTCTACGTGCAGTGATCTCTTCGGAACACCGTCGACACACTCACTCCCGCACAAACTTCTTTCTTTATTATTATAGATAATAAAACCTGCTAAGACGGAATCACAAAAACAGGAGAAAAATTTCATTTTAAACAGACTTTCCTCTTAGCAGTTGTAATTGTATGGTATTTCTTTTCCACCGTAAGGACAATGACATTTTTACGTTTAAGAAAGGATTTCGTTATAGGCAGGTTCCGTTTTAATAGGATTTGTTGCATTTTCATCTCTGGATTTAGAAGTGTCTGTCCCGTTCTTTTTTGACCCTATGCCCCGCTTTTGTGATACCGGACCTGACACTGGTCTGACGCTATGCGCTCTGTGGTCTTGATGAAAATGCAATATTTTAATATTTTTGCAAAATAATTATAAACAAACTTATTTATATTAATCAAATTACGACTGCATGCTTAAAAAAATTGAATACCTGAGTGGATAAATATGAAGAACATGTGCAGCAAAAATTAAATTTCGTAAAAATTGAAAAGAAAACTTTTTGTTGTAATATTTGTTGACTTTTTTTTGGCCTGTAACAGGTGGCACAAATTCTCTTATAAAAACTCTTTGGCATTTAATTTTTAAATATTACAAATAATAATATAATTTTAATTGTTAAATATAAAAATACTTAAAAACTAAGTCTGCGGTGCTGAAATCTATTAAGGATCATGGCCTGGAGCACCTTGCCCTATTTTCTTGGCCATGGAGCCTGGAATGCTATAAAGCATATGTCCCGGTAAGGTGGTCAGACTAACACGGGACCCTCAGTGTTTAGCTCCATAGTAAGCTTGGTATTCATTTTATCGACCTCGAAAGGATGAAAGGTTGGACCTCGTCCAGTCTGCAGTCCGGAATCAAACTGTTGACTTATAGCGTGTTAGCGCGACGCGCTCACCACTACGTTACTGGGCTTCGCATATAAAAAACTAAATATTAAATAATAATATCTCATATCTTAAAGACTTACAATTTTAGTGTTTTAGATTTATCATATGACAAATTACCTCATAATCACCTTCATTCATCTAATAAAACAGTTTCTGAGAAAGAATGTGGTATAGTACCTTCTTTCAAGTTTACAATTATGATTTTAAAAATAATTTTCAGCATCATTAAAAATCTGTTACAGCGTGACTCAACAATAAACATTTGTTTCTTACAACAATGTTAGTAACATTTTCAGTGATATAAATAAATATACAAAACTAAGGAGAAAGTAGCAAAATAACCACAATTGACAATTGATTGCCAAGCTTGGCGAGGTCTGCTTCAGGAGAAAGTAGCAGAATAACAACAATTGACAACTGGTTGGCCAAGCTTGGCGAAGGCTCCTTCTTCAGTAATTTTGAAATACAAATCGTTATAATAAGGAATTATGAAATATATTAAAGACTAAAAAGTAGAAAATGAAATAAAGTTAAGAATAGTTCTTTTAAATGACACGCTTTTTGGTGTGCATAAAAGTAGAAAATAACTATTTAAAAAACCAAAAATCTGGAGGCCAAAACAAAAATCTTAAAAGCATGAGGTGCTGAAAACAGTACTATAGTAAAATTAGATCATACTAAAAATCGCTAACATATGAAAGAAAATGCCTAAACATTCATCAATAATTAAAATATGTTATGAATGTGACTAAAATTTCGATTTATTTATAGTCCGAGATGCAACGTGACATTAAGGCAACCAATTTTAGCGTCGATAATTTCGCTATATATGACTCATTCAATGGAACAGATAACGAAACTGGCAGTTGGCTGGTGCACCAGCAGGGGAGTGTTTCCATAGCAATATCACACAACTTGCTACAATGTGAAATAAATAGTAACTCCATTACGGACGTTACCCCGACATAGAAACATCATCTTTTTTAGGTAGCTTTCATTACAAAAAGCTACCTATTGCAGCCGTTCGGAGGAAAGCGATTTCAAAAAATTTTGGTATATTTTCATCGATCATGACCCCCAGACCCCGAAACCACCCTCCGTTCAAAAGTTGATATATATATATATATATATATATATATCCATATATATATATATATATATATCTGACCTTTGCCATACTGTAACTCTCGAATTTATGAACCGATTTGGATGTAATTCGGTATGTACATAGTATATACCAATGTCTCGACCGAGTTCGTTGGGCAGCTTCATCCGCCATTTTGTTTCAAAATGGCGGCCATTTAAAATTTTTTTAAAAATTTTAAATTTTAAATTTGGTACCAAAGAATTGAAAATGAAAAAATATTTTTTTCTTATATATTTGACCTTTATACAAAGATTCCGGAGCAGTTTTTGTTTCGTCTATATCTTAAAAAATGGCTGAGTTATAGCATTTTGAATTTCTAGCGTGGCTGACATTTTGAAACGTCCTGAATTTTGTCATGCGATAAAAGGCGTATTTATGAACCGATTTGGATGTAACTTCGTTTGTACATAGTGCATACCAATGTCTCGACCGAGTTCGTTGGCCAGCTTCATCCACCATCCTGTTTAAAAATGGCAGCCATTTAAATTTTTAAGAAAAATTTAAATTTGAAATGTGGCACGAAAAAATTGAAAATTGACAAAATATTATTTTCTTATGCATTTGACCTTGATACAAAGATTAGGGAGCAGTTTTTGTTTCGTCTATATCTTAAAAAATGGCTGAGTTATAGCATTTGGAATTTCTAGCGTGGCTGACATTTTGAAACGTCCTGATATTTGTCACGTGATAACAGGCGTATTTATGAACCGATTTGGATGTACCGTGGTGTGTACATAGTACATACCAATGTCTCGACCGAGTTCGTTGGCCAGCTTCATCCGCCATCTTGTTTCAAAATGGCTCCCGTTTAAAAAAAATTTAAAAATTTAAAATTTAAAATGAGATACCAAAAAATTGGAAAATGAAAAAGATTTTTTTCGTATGTGTTTGACCTTAATACAAAGATTCCGGAACAGTTTTTGTTTCGTCTATATCTAAAAAAATGGCTGAGTTATAGCATTTTGAATTTCTATTGTGGCTGGCATTTTAAAACGACCTGATTTTTGTCACGCGATAACAAGCGTATTTATGAACCGATTTGGATGTTACTTGGTCTGTACACAGTACATACCAATGTCTCGACCGAGTTCGTTGGCCAGCTTCATTCGCTATCTTGTTTCAAAAGGGTTGCCATTAAAAAAAATTAAATTTAAAATTTAAAATGAGGTATTAAAAAATTGGAAAATGAAAAAGATTTTTTTATGTGTTTGTCTTTGATACAAAGATTCCAGAGCAGATTTTGTTTCTGAAAATTTGTTCTTTTGTTTATATCTTAAAAAATGGTTGAATTATAGCGCTTTGAATTTCTAGTATGGCTAACATTTTGAAACGATCTTGTATTTGTCACGCGATAACACACGTATTCGCCTATTTCCATGTAAGAAGGCATGTGGATAGTATACATCAACATCTCAGCCAAATATAAGTTACTTTAAATAAAAGCAGCTTCGATAAAGCTGACTACTTTCGCGAAATTCTCATTCATAATGATTTACTATTGATAAAAATTTGTATTGAATCTCCTATATTCGGTTTCCAATAATTGAGCTTCGTGTGTTTGAATAATAAAAGTTGGCTTTTTTAAAATAAGGAATTTGAAAGCTACCTCTTCCTCCCGGCACTGGCCGGAAGGACTTTTTCGGGTTGCATTCATTTCACATTTCAGCGAAGTTTGTAATGTTGCTTACCCGCTCCTAATATGTACCCCTCCCCTGGTTCACCGGGGAACTGTCAGTTTCGTTATCTGTATCAACTAATCTATTATACACAACAGAATCATCGACGCTAAAATTAGTTTCCTGTACGTTACATTATATAGACATAGAGTATTTGTATAAGTATTTGACGCTTATACGATTTTTGCTTTGACCTACTTTTAAGTATAAAAATAAAAGCATGTTTTTATTATTATTATTACTTTCAAATAAAAATGTGGCAGCTCCGCTTCCTCGGAATAGTTAGATCTTAAATTGCATTATATTTAGGGATTGCGATCCTGTATGTTGAGGGATCCCTCAACCAGCGTTATTATTATTATTATTACTACTCAACACACCTTTCATAATTTTAGAATAGAAATTTTTGCTTTATTTATTTAATGACATACTTTCCGTAATTAAATACTGCAAAGATTGCTATTCGAAAACTCTAGTAGGTATTTTGAATTTCTGGTGTCGAAATCAGTTGTTAGCAAAAATTGTCAATTTAACACGGTTAAAGAAAAAAAAATAATAATAACTATCAGAATTTCCGAATAGTAATAATCTTTGCTTTATTTAATCGCCGAACGTCTGTCATTAAATAAAGCGAAAAAGAATCTATTCGGAAATTATGGTAGATTTTTTTTTTAATTGGCTGCGGAATCTCAGAGCCTCCCTCGTCGTATTTCAATCTATATCAAAAGAGAAAGAGAAAAAGGAAGAAATTTCATACCTCTGTTTTCTTAATTATAAACCGGATTGTAATATAAAGCACTACAACAGTTATTAGAAATTCAATTAATTTATTATACTTCATTGTGCCATATTTTTCTTTCCCCGAAAAAGCAAATGTTAAATACAGTAAATTAAAAGTACAGTAAATTCTGCCTAAGGCGGACTCTGTATAAGCCGGAAATCTGTCTACCGCGGAAATTTTTTCAAGTCCCGGCAAACCCATAGAAAATTACATTAATTCAAGTTGCAGAAGGCGGAATCTGTTTAACGTGGAAACGGAAAGGATTTTAAGGTCCCACCGAAACCAAAATTTTGTATAAGGCGGAAGAAAGGAATATTTTTCAAATGAAAGGCATTTTGTTTATTAAACTTTAAAACTGATAAGTCAAATACTCAATGTCGAGCATGTCAGTTAAATTCCGTAACACTTTGAAAAAGTTAATCCAAAAGAAAAACAGTTTAAATTTTAAGGAATTTATACTTATGCCCTTTTTTCATATGCAAAATTGCATTTAAAAGTTAATATTTCTTGTAGAATGAACATTTATCAAAATATATATTTTCGAAAGTACAATATATTATATTTTAAGGTTGTACTCAAATTCAAAGTTATAGCGTTCTGTCTTTCATAGCGTTCTAGTTATAGCGTTCTAGTTTTTTCTTTTCTTTTTTCTTTTTTTTTTTTTTTTTGTGTGTGTGTGTGTGTTGGTGTGTGTGTGTGTGTGTGTGTAAACTTCCATTTCGCATGTATTACAGCAGTACTAAGAAACTTGAATAGCGTTCACATTTATCTATAAAGACAAAAGATCTTTCCGAATTTCAGTTTTCAACCGATTTTCGAGTCAGGAAAATTAAAGAAAGATCTTCATCTTCGAGGGATTTTTTGACCATTTGGAGAAATGGTTATTGTCCTCATCAGGGTAGGAAATCAAAAGCATATCTGAAGGTTTTTATTGGTTTAATCTGCAATTTATTCGTTTTCTGATTGGTCTATACAGTAATCTGTATTTCCCTTTACTTTCAACAGAGATGGACAACAGAGTGTTGCCACTATGACAAAAAAGTAATAAAAACTACAAAAAAAAATTAATAACTCAGAAACAAATTGAAACAGCTTTCAAACAAATTGCATTTAAAAGTACATTTTTTTCTCTATACGACGATATACAAAGTAATATTGAGGGATGTTTAGAAGTTTAAGAAATAAATTTCATTTAAAATTGGCCGTCAGATTTCTTGGAAATCTGTCGATGGAAAAACATTTCCCGAAAAGCCAATGAAATGCTTGGATAATATTTAAGTTTCAGGTGGATAATATGTACGAGTCGCAGGCGATTTCTGTCGCTTGCAACTTTTACGTGTAATAACACTATTAATGTTTAATTCATGGCGTGTGTAATGTAGGATCAACTCCGTGCTATTTTTTATGTTTTAAATTTTAGCCTTTGAAAAAATCATTTTCCAAATGGTCGTTGTAATTTGTTAAATTGCATTTTTTTGGGGGGGGGGGGGGAGCTGTTTTGTATAAGCCGGAATATTGTCTACCACGGAAAGTTTTCTCAGTCCCGATCGATTCCGCCTTAGACAGAGTTTACTGTAGTCGGGAAAATTTGCCTTGATTTTGAATTGGGAAGGCTTGAGCGTCCTACCCTTTCCTTACGCATCCGACTTCCTGTCATAATCACGAAATCCTTTCACCAACATCCGTGTTGTAAAAGATTATGATATTCGATTCCGATTTCAAATAACATTTTTTATTATTATTATTATTTATCTACAAAAGAATCCACCTGCGCAAACAGGATCTTCGTCTGGGAAGAAATTGTAATTACTCCTAAAAGAAATACAAAATATAAGGGTGATTCTACGCAAATAGGCGTTAATGATGAAATTGGTGGACATTTTAATTTTTTTCAACAGAAAAAACTAATGCATTTTTTAAACAATGTATTAATAATTTTCTAAAAATGTATTAATGGGTGGTTTAGTATTCCCTGAGGGGATAATTTGAGAACATGTATTTTTCTTTTAATTTAGTTTATGAGTACACATTTTAAAAGCTAATAATGTACATTTTGTCATTCCCTCATGTGTGGGAATGATTCGTTTGTGAGAGAAGAGAATTGTTCTATTATTTTTAAAAACTTGTAGAAAAGATATTTTTGTTGAAAATGTAATGCTTTTGATAAAAATAAAAAAGTATTTTTAAGCAAATTGGAGTATAAAATGTTACTTATTATGTAAAAGATAAAGAAAAAACAGCAAGGAAACCAAAAAAAAGTTGGTGGAAATTTTTTTTCAAAAGAACGTGTGAAAGAATTTAGCATTCAGTTGAAAATATTCCTGGTAAACGGCAGAAATGTAGCTTATCAATATGAAGCAATTAAGAAAATAAAGTCATCTTAAATGCAAAACTATAACTTATTGCATATAAATTTCAGCGAAAAATTTATTTGTAAGTTCACTGAAGAAATTCAGGCTGTACATTTCGAAAGAGATCGGCAACAAAGAATTCTCCATTCGAGTATTATGCATACAAACAATGGGGACTCGATAAATTTTATTTAACAGGACTTTTAAATCATTTGGTTTGGATAATTTTGAAGTATGAAATTGACATGTATCTTGGAGAACTATTGTCAAGTGATGACAAATCAATCAAAGTAACTGCTGTTGAACCTACACTGTAAAAAAAATCTGTAAAGTTGCTAAAGTTTTTCTAGGAAACAGGGATTCCTAGAACTTTTTATGTAACGGCAACAACAAAAATTCTTGTAACAGATACACTTTTACACGAAAATCGAAAAATCTGTAAGGATACTAAGAATTTTTTAGGAAACTGGGATGCCTAGAACTTTTATGTAACTGCAACCAAGGTTACAGATACAATTTTAGTAAGATTACTGTAATTTTAGCAGATTCATTTGTAACGCTACTGATTTCTGTAGCTTTACAAAAACTAGTTTTGCAGATTTACAGCTTTTTTTGTACAGTTATAGATGAAAGTTTAGTAAGCATGTAACTTTACATCTGTAGAACTACAGATTTTTTTTTTACAGTGTACAGGCAATGGAAAGTTTAAGTGGCATACGAAAGAGGATATTTATGACTACCCAATATGTGACATTGTTTTTAAAAAAAGAACCTCTAGAGCCTTTTGATAGCAGAGGATGTAGATTTAATTTTTCTGGACAAAAGTTTTCTTTAAAATATTATTTGTTTGAGATTGTTTTTCACAAAATTGTCATTTCCTCACATTGTAAACATCCCCTCATTCTAATAAAAGTCTGATAATTATAGAATTTCTTAATATTAAGCCTGATTGCTATTTTTTTCCCAATAAGTATGCGGAAAAATACCGAGAATTTAATTTCTGTATCCTGCTATGTTAGGCACATTAAAATTGAGCAGTTGGGAGCTCAGATAGCACAGCGCCGTTTAATGACGGTTATTTTATTGGTAGCATCGGGATGAACATGTAAAGACGTACATTTACGTATATTACGTTTTAAATTTTGACCTATAGATTTTGAAAAACTTTTAATGCACGGAGTTTAAATTAAATAGCGGTGAGCTCGATTATGAAAGATTAATGTGTTTTCAATGGGAATTTCACCAAATTAGACAGCTATCGCCAAGTTGGCTTCATATATGGCAACTTAGTTTTGTCGCCAAATTTGGCGAAATACCGCCAACTTTGGTGATGTTTTGCCAAGTTGGTCAAAATTTGGCGCTATTGTGGCAACCCTGCAATTAGTACTTTTCAACAATTACTCATTGTTGAAGCTTGTACCGATTTCTCCATAGGAAGCCTAACCCTGACGTGGGCGAGGTCAATGAGGGGTCCTACCGGAATTGTGAGGGACACACAAAGACTTGGATTTTATATAAATAGATTTTAAAGCGATGATATTAAAGCATTTGTGCAATATATTTTATAATGCTTTTACCAAGTATTTTGTATTTTCAAAATACTCAAAATACATATCACAAGATTTCAAACTGCCACGTTTAAACCACAGTGTGCAGATCAGTGATTCGCAATAAGAAAATACATGCCTGTCTGTTTTGTTTGTTTTCGAATTCTTTTCTGGAAGTTAATATAAATACACTTATATGGTATATTGGTAGGATAAGAACGTTAATGAATAGGTTGCTTAGCTTCAGAAAACGTATTCTTGCTGATGTCACAAAACTACATTTTATAAGTCTTAATGTTGTTTTGGAAATTACAAACAATGCAGTGTGATAGACAGAAAGGTTCTTCCAAAGTTGCAAAAGTGCAGTGCTTTATTACCGACAGGGCACATAGGCACTTGTCCATTGACAACAGATATAAGAAGCATCATATTAATCTTAATACAATTATTCTAATTGGTAAATAAATCATCCGAGTTGTAATTTTTCCAACTGAGTTTAAACGTGTCCAGGCAAGGAAACTAATGGACTAAAATACGGAAATTGTACTGGCAATCGAGACGCCAGTACTATTTCCACCTTTTTAACTGAAAATTTCCCCCGTAAATTACAGAAAATTTTCCGTTTTTCTGGAATTTACGGGGTAAAATTTCCGTTAAAATACGGAAATAGTACTGGCGTCTAGATTGCCAGTACAATTTCCGTATTTTAGTCCGTTTGTTTTTTACAATGTATAGGAACCTTTGGCGTAAACTGTCAATGCTGTATCAATTGAGCTATACTGGACAAATCTAGCGGGCCTTTCTCACTCAGAGAAACTTGTTGATTGTGACATTTGGTCTAATATCTGAAACAGCTTAACGGAATAAATCGCATGTAATCTCATCTAACCAGCGATTTATAGTAAGAGTGTCAGTTAAGAAACGAAAAAAAAGTGTTTTAAAATGTAAATGCTGAGCAAATGGGGGAAAAAGAGTTTCCAAAGAAATTATCTATTGATGATTCAAGCGCTCGAATACGCCATCTGATGGGGGAAAAAGGCTAACTTCTCGCTTCAGAAAAATCCCTTGCAAGCACATTCAATTACATGTATTTTTAATTTGTTCATAAGAATTATTTTTTTATATAATTTCAAATTTCATGTGACATTACTGCTCTGTGTTATATAGCACGAGAAAAATTTTCATAACTTGAATATCTAAATTTTTAAACGCTTTTACAATAAATAATGATTTCAATGACCCTTCAGCATTAGTAATTAAAGAGACGAGGATCCTGTAGAGAAACTTCAACTTGGTATCCATTGAAGGTTCTCTAGTCTCCTATACCGACAACTTTGATTAGCGCCCTCTATAGGCCTTTTTAAGTCTCAATTATGGATGAGTTCAAACTCAAAGCCCGTTTTATACCACTGGTGGGCGGAGCAATGTCACAAATCTTAAAGATTTTTCACGGCAAACAGCATGCATTTACTGTAAGATAAGGTGATATAAAAATGCGCATTCCTCATAACAGCATTCTGTTACTAAGCATGTTGCTATTTTCGATTGTGGTTTGAGTGCGGTCCAGACTGAATTTTGTTCCTGAAAAATAATAGTGATTACAATAAAAACAGATGCGCAGTAGGTGAGTTCAAAGTTTCAGGTCACTTTTCATCTGATTGTTTTCAATTTAAATCTTGTTACAGTTTCAAAACTTACATACTTCTAAAAATTTCGCGATTGTTTTGAAGGATAAAATTATGAATGTGTTTGGAACGAACGAATCCTGGCTGTATTAAACCGCTGCCATCGAAATACTCAAGGCCAGAGAACACGAGTTGTGACGTCATCACTAATCAACCGACCTCTCACTAGTGTTGGACTTCACACCAGGAAATTTTGAATAGCAATTTTCTTTATTTTATTTGTGGAATATATATCATCTTATAAAACAATAATAACTATTTAAACTTACTGGTGAGGATTCGGAATCCCTAAATAAAAATTCAGCCAGATGCGGAATGCCACAGCGTTGCCGCATCTGGCTGATTTTTTATTGGGGGATTCCAAATTCCCACCAGTAAGTTTAAATTGTTATTATTGTTTTGCAAGATGATAGATGTTACACAAATAATAATAAAAAAAATTGCTATTCAAAATTTTCTTGTGTGAATTCCAACATTAGTGAGAAGTCGGTCGATTAGTGATGACATTTCGATGGCAGCGATTAAACTCTTCGCGACGAGCGTCGCTTATACGTGAAATATCGGGTGCATACAATTTCTACCAACAATTCTTTACGCTTGTTTTACTTTGGCACAGCATGTCACTAAAAAGACTTAACCGGACACAAAACTACATTTTTCGCTGTTTGTGAAACGATATTGACCAATCAGAAGTCTGCATTTTTGTAAACAGTGAAAAGTTTGCAAAAATGCAGGCTTCTGATTGGCCAGTCTCGTTTCGCTAACAGCGAAAAATCTATCTGGATCACGGTGCCATCAAACATTATACAACCAAACAGCCTACCAATAACTTTGAATAGAAGAAATTTCGCCTTATTTAATCACAGAACCTCTGGGATTAAAATAGGCATTAATTACTGATGCTAAAAGGTAAAAGATTAAAAACTGTGTACAGGACGCTCCTGGCGAAAGTTTAACAGACAGCGCTGGCAATTGAAATTTCGTACAAAATTAAAAGCGGTAAAAGTATGAGCCCTGTTACACACTAGGGTATATAAAAATGCGCATTCACCTACTTATGGTTATCTAGGAAACGGCTATAACGATTTTGACTAAATTTTGTGTTCTATAGTTTTCGGGTATAAGAATACCATTGGACTAGGTCGCATGTTCAAGAACATTCGATTAGTTGGTCATTTTGGGTCACAATGGATCAGGGTCAAACTAATTGTATCTAAAAAACGGCTCAAAAGATTTTTACAAAATTCTGTATTATACCATTTTTGGGCACGAGAATACCATTGAGCTATATCGCATGGTCGAGAAATTTCGATTAGTGGGTCATTTTGGGTCACTACGGGTCAAGCTAATTTTATCTAGAAAACGGCTGTAATAACGATTAAATTTTGTATTCTATCGTTTTCGGGCTCAAGAAGACCATTGATTTAAGTCGCATGCTCGAGAACATTCGATTAGTTGGTCCTTTTATTTCACTATGGGTCCGCGTCAAGCTAATTATATCTAAAAAATGGCTCAAACGATATTGAAAAAAATTTGTATTATACAGTTTTCGGGCACGGGAAGATCATTGGGCTAGATCATATGTGCGAAAAATTTTGATTACTGGGTCATTTTGGTGTCACTGCGAGTCATGCTAATTTTATCTATACAACGGTTTAAACGATTTTGACTAAGTTTTGTATCCTACAGTTTTTAATTACCAAAAGACCACTGAGCTAAGTCACATGTTCGAGCAGATTTGAATAGTGAATCATTTTGGGTCATTACGGGTCAGGTCACGAAGCCCTGAAGTTCGCGATATTTTGCGAAATATTGGCGACATTTGGCCGAAAAATCGACTTTCAAGATTACGAATGCCAAAATACATACTTGCCGCCAAATGGAAGAGTGTCAAAAATTTTGGCTATATTTGGCGAAAAAAAGAATTTTTTAGAAATTCTTAATAGGACTCGAGATACATGGTTAAAGCAATCAGAATCGAGCTCAAAATGTAATTTGGATTGATGTCCTTTCGTTGTAAATGTGTAAATAATGTAAAATTTAGAAACCTGTACGTGCATAGTTTTCATATTGATTGTTTTTTTTAAATAATACAGTTGTAAAATAACATGCTTTATAGCAATAATACAGAGAGAATGATACGATGAAAATATTATATCAAGTTGAACACAAAGCTAATTTTGACCGAGCATAGCTCGGTCATCCCCGCTTGTAATTATAATTACATAAAAATGAACTCAAGCTCTTCAAACTTTAACAATTTTACGTATAAATTCCTGTATTCAGCTGTTCAACCAACATTTCAAAAAAAAAAAAAAAAAAATCAGAAGCTTCAGAAGCCGCCCGCGCAAGTAATATATCAACTGGACGGTCAAATAACGGAGTTTCATTCGGATATAGGTTTGCTTAGAATAGGGTGCGTCAAATAACGGTGGAAATGGGAACTAATAGATTTTGCACAGTTTGCGCAGCGCGGCTGATTTAAAGGGCCGCAGACGGAAGGGACCCGTCACGTGTGTTCGTATGAACATATTTCGCCTCCTGTCTGTGGAAGTTGGAAGTGAAACGATTTAAATTTTCACAATTTTTGTTTTCAAAATCTCACATTTTGTGAAATTTACCCATATAATATTATCAGCCCAAATGAAAGTAACTAAATGCGACCACGATATTCCCCTTTGGAAGGAACTCGGCTTCAGTAAAACTTCATATGATAAGAAGCTTTTCGAAATCTCTGGACAGGTCGGTATCATTTATGTATCAAATATCCGTGATGCCGAATTATACATCCATAGTCTGCATTGACCAAGAGTATATAACATCTGCAGAGGTAGAGTCAGTTTAACTGTACCAGCGAAACTGGTCGTCTGAGACATTTACCCTGGACGCCGGCATAAGGAATTCAGGGGAAGGACACGATTTTGGAACAGATGAGACTGTGGTCCGTAGCTTAAGCCGAATAAAATGAAGACTGTTTAAACATAAAATAAAACTAAACTAAAAATCTTTTTTTTTTTAATCAGAACCAATTTTTACCATTATGTTTCTAAAATGTAGCAACATAAAATGCAACACAGAAATTTTATACAATTTAATAAAATGTCAGAAAACCAGAAATAACTTTCTCCGTCGTTTTCCAAACTTGATGATATAAACAAAATATAGCCGAAAATAATATGTTTTTAAAGTTTAAAAAAAAATTCTTGCCTCATTTTTAAAGAAAATTTGCATATATAAAATAAAAATACTTTGTTAACTATTTTATATTCAATTATTATAAATTACTTCAGAAGTAAATTTTTTTAATATGAAATTCATCAAATGTTCTGGACAGCGTCCATGCTTTTGTTTGTTCCTCCTGTAATTTCTATTCTGTTACACTTAGTGTTCTAGTCTTAAAACATCAGAGGTTATACAACACAGGAATATTACCATGGAGGGAAGGGGGACCGGACCGCTCCATTCAAAGTAAATCTTTTCAACAGAGAGACATTTTATGATGAGTCCAAGACCGTAGTTAAAATATATACAGTGGCGGTCAAAAGTATCCGGCCAGTTAGTTTCTTTGATTTGTTTGCCAGAACGTTTCAGCTAAGAAGAAGCACAACTGGTCCAAAAGTTAGAGGGTAAGCAAATGATCTCTGACCACGTGGTCATTTTATTGGATACTGAAGATACTTGATGCAAAGGGGGAGAATTGAAAAACCGCGTGTGCAAAAGTTTCCGGTCATTCGTCATTCATTAGTTTTTGCTGTCGGTAAAGTATTTTTTTGACCATGTTTGTTAATTAATCAACATGAATAACGTATTTGAAATTCAAAAATTAAAAGTTCAACAAATGTTCGTAAACAAGTGTTTTAATTGTCGCTAAAGTGCCAATCCTCTCGTGAGATTCCGGCAAAGTTATCCATCGGAAAACTTACTGTGAAAGATATTTAAAAAATATATATATATAAATGGCTATGGCCTTCAGGACTTGCCACGGTCCAAAAGACCCTGGAAAATGACTATTCGTGTGAACAAATTTATCAAGAGAAAAGCAGTTGATGAGCCGCATGAAAATGCCACTGCAATCCCCTCGATTTACGATGTTAAAATATTGTTGAAATAAGTCGGTCTACCATGTCAAGATGCTTTCGTGACGTATGACTTTATGGAAGAGTCGGTGTTAAAAAATCTTTCATAATTAAAAAAAATCAGAGGGCCCGACAGGCATTTACCAAGGAACACAAAGATTGGTCAAACATAAACTGGAAAAATGTACTATTTTCCGATTAATCGAGGCTCAACCTTTTTGGGAATGATGGCAGACACTACGTCCAACGACCTAAAAACAAAAGATAAGATTCGGGATATGTTATTCCGACAATGAAGCATGGCGGAGGACACGTTATGCTGTGGTGAGCATTTCCTGGAAAATGTGTCGGTCCGTAAGTTGAAATTCACTGCAAGATGAATGGCGCAATTTATAAAGATATCTTGCAAGATCACTTTCTGGCTTATTGGAGGAAAAATTTTGGTCACAACTATTTGTTTCAGCATGATAACGACCCAAATCATACATGCAAGCTCATCAAGCAGTGGCTTTAGCACGAAAAAATTCGCTTTTGAAATGGACAGCCCAATCACCCAATCAGAAAATAATAGAAAATCTTTGGAACGAACTTGAAAACGTGTACGGAATTATAAGTATTCCAATTCAGCAGAATTTTGCCAAAAATTGCAAAAACCATGAAAAAAACTTATCATAGACGATTTTCAACCGTTCTTTGAAACGATTCCACGTCACTGCGCCGCAGTAATTATTCTTAAATGTACGAAGATAAAATACTGATTGTAAATGTTGTTGATCACTGACATTTTCTGTTAAAACACCATTTTTTTTTTTCAAACTTGCCAAGGTGGCCGGAAACTTTTGAGAACATGCGTTTTCTTTTGCAATTAATTTTGTGAAGTAAATATATTGATATTTATTTTTTATTCCATAAATGTATTCCTAACTATAATGCCAATAAAGTGCATAAGTATCATTTTGAGATTCTTCTTCATATGGGTATACTTACAAATTAACCAAAACTTTTATGCTGGCCGGAAACTTTTGACCGCCATTGTATATATAGGGTAGGGGAGTACACAATTAAAAAAAAAATCTTTAAATTATTTCATTACAGTTGAATTTATAATCCTATTTATATTGCTTATTCTCGGATGAACTGACATTAATATCATCCAAAATAATATTTTAATTTATATAATTAATATGGAGTTTTGCACGTATGATTTCGATTGTTTTAACATCAAAAAATGTAGTTTCAAATGTGAAAGAATTTCTACATTGTTTATTTATTGTCTGTTTTATTTTGCATCACATTTCTTCATTGCTATTTCCTTAAAAGATAACTTGAAGTTAGACAGAGCATTCAGGAGCATATCTGCAATTTACGTTTTAAATTCTTCATTTTTATTATTTGTAGTGAACTCGGTTGTAACCTGGAAAGAAATAATATCAATAAGTAAAATTAAAGTTTATTTTGAAAAATATAAATAAAAGAAGTAAAGAAATTAAAAAGTTCTTTTGAAGGAAAAATAATAACAGTAATTAAAATTGAAAATTATTTTGAAAAAAGATAGATAAAAGAAAAATTTGTAAATAAAAGCATAAGACAAAATGCAATATTGCACCTTGATCCAATCACAAACAACAGTAAACATCCTCTAATCCGACATCCTAAGGTCCGGCATGCTGGATAATCCGGCACGACTTTCGGGGGGGGGGGATAGTATTCCTTTTTTAATCACTCCTGATGTTTATAATAATCTGAACTTCAGAATGAAGAATGAAACAGGAAACTTCGTAAAGGTCATGGCGTAAACTTTGGCTGGAAGTGATGGAAGAAGATGTTGAAGTTACTGGAAGAGATACAGTTTACGATGAACTAGAAGATGTTTTAGGTTGTTTGCCTTTAGCGAACCCCATGTCACAACTGAATCGAATAGAAATAAAACAGTGGGTTGAAGCAGATTTTGATGAGCCGACAGAGGAAATCTTGACAGATAAGGCCATCATTCAGATTTAGATTGTTATCAGCAGTGGTGTAGTCGTAGAAAAACCAGAGTGTATACGCTCGAAGCAAAGGGTATACACTCTAGATCGAGTGTGCACCCTAAAGAGTAAACGCTATATCTTTATTTGAGCAACAGAGGGTATAAGGTGTTGCCTTAAAAAATTCAGAAGGTACATTGGGTATACAGCCGTATACCCTCCCCTACATCCCTGGTTATCAGCCCAACCGCCCCCAAAGACGTTGACTCTGCGATGAAGATGATGTTTATCAAGCAGCGGATGCCTTGAATACATTTATCAAGTTTTCTGAGAGCAGTAGTTACTACAACGATGCGGAAATTATCAAACTCCACATCATACGAAATGACTTCTTAAAAAGAAGAAGAAGAAGAAGAAGAGAGAATACTACTACAAAACAATCTGATACGATTATCAAAAGTGCCGGATTAGAGAATGTTTACTTGTCATAATAATATGAACTTTAAAAAGTTCACCGTATTACTTAAAAGGTGATAAAAAATAATAATACAATATATTTTGTAATAAAATGTTTAATTTTAAACTTTTATCTGTATTATTTAAATATATAGCAAATTAACACCCTTTTATAATATACTAATTTTGATTGCTAAAAGGTGTTAATTAAAACTTTAAAAACAGTAAAAATAGGTTGGATTTTGTGAATGTAAATTTTATTCGCCAAAATACAAACTTTATACTATTCAATATTTCCAAGCTTTTTTAGGAAATTAAAATACAGTCTTAAGCGTTTCAATATCTGCTTAGTAGCGAAAAGACCTCCGAAATTAAAGAATATCATTTGCGCTAAAATTGACCAAATTAATTTTGATAATTACTCAGCTGTTTATGAAATAGCATTTTATTAAAGCAGATGGATCAAATAATTACTATATTGGTATGACTAGCATAAAATTTAAATATACAAAAAAAGAGGATGTAGCTGATTTTAAATGTAATAGAAAGACCACAGCTCTAGCAAGATTATGTCAAGAAGAAGCCATCTCATCCAAATAAATTTCAATCTTAATTTATTTGGATGGTTTCTTCTTGACATAATCTTGCTAGAGCTCTGGTCTTTCTATTATATTTAAAATCACCTACATCCTCTTTTTTTGTATATTTAAATTTTATGCTAGTCATATAGTAATTATTTGATCCGTCTGTTTTAATAAATGGTATTTCATAAACAACTGTGTAATTATCAAAATTAAGATTGACAGTAAGATAATTTTTCCCTCCAGTCTATACTATCGATCCATTACAAGTGAAACCATAGATGATTGTAACACGCAGAAATTCAATATGTAACGATGCAGCATCATTTAACTTACCAAAATTATGGCCCGAGCTACTAATGGTTACGAAAATAAGATAAACATGCAAGTAACGAAAAAAACATAACGTGCATAGTATGAATCAATACATGCAAAAATGTTGATGGCATAGATCGTGCAATTTTAGAATATTATTATTTATTTGTTTTGAAAATGACTCGGGTAGAGTCGAAACATGTTACATGTAAACAGTCAAATAAACCTATTTTTACTGTTTTTAAAGTTTTAATTTACACCTTTTAGCATATAAAACTAGTATATCTGTATCATTATTATTTGTCAAATTTTAAGTAAACGGTGAACTTTTCAAAGTTCATAATACACTGACGGATAAAAAAATTCCCAACATCAAGAAAGACTTGTGTTAGATTTTGGTAGGCGTGTTTATACATCTGAAAGATGACATCGATTCAAATTTCGCGCTTCGCGCATAAGTGTGGCGCTAGTAGCACCACACAGACCTTGCACATCAGGTTTGCTTTAAATGTGTGCTGTAAAGTTCGTGAGCGTTATTTATCTTTGAAATTTGATGTATTGAGTTGATGTTAGCGAAGAATGCCTTTAAGAAGACAAAGAAGCCATTATCAACAGCTCACCGAGTTTGAACGAGGTCGTATAATAGGGGTAAGAGAAGGTAGATTTTCTTTCCGCGATATTGCAGAAAGACTTGACCGGAATGTATCCACTGTGCATGATAGTTGGGAGCAGTGGTCAAGGGATGGTACTGCCTCAAGAAGGCTGGTTTTCGGGCTGCCACGTGGCACTACTGATAGGGAAGACCGCCGTATTCAACGTACTGCTGTGGCGCATCATCCTGCGTCTGCGGCAGAAATTCGAGCTGCAGTTAGTACCACAGGGACACAACGAACTGTTAGAAATCGGTTACTTCAAGGACAGCTCCGAGCCAGGCGCTCTGTAACGTTCATTCTACTGACTCCAAGCCATTGCCGTTTGCGACGCCAGTGGTGTGAAGCCGGAGATCATTGGAGGACGGAGTGGAGATATGTTGTGTTTGCTGATGAAAGCAAGTTCTGCCTTGGTGCCAGTGATGGCCGTGTGTTGGTCAGAAAGAGGTCAGGGGGACGCCTGCAACAAATTGTTTGCAGCCTGAACACACTGGACCTACACCTGGAGTCATGATCTGGAGCGCAATTTCCTATGACAGAAGGAGCACTCTCGCGGTTATTCCAAACACACTGACTGCAAATCTGTACGTCAGTCTGGTAATTCAACCTGTAGTGCTGCCATTCATGAACAGCATTCAAGGGGGAGTTTTCCAACAGGATAACGCTCTCTCTCATACCACTGTTGTAACGCAATGTGCTTTCCAGAGTGTCGGCATGTTACCTTGGCCTGCGAGATCACTAGATCGCTTTCCCATTGAGCACGCATGGGACATCATTGGACGACAACTCTAGCATCATCCACAGCCAGCACTGACCGCCCAAGTATTGACACAACAAGTAAAATGAGCATGGAACTTCATACCACAAAATGACATTCGCCACCTGTATGACACAATGCATGCACGTTTGCAGGCTTCCATTCAAAATTTTCGAGGTTACACCGGCTATTAATGTAACAGCATTTCACATTTGAAATGCATTTTCTTGAGCTTAAATTAACCTGTGATCTTGAAAATCTAATCAATTAAACATGTTAACTAGACAAATGTATTGTCCAAATTTCATTACTCTACAATATTTTTTTCTTGGTGTTGAGATTTTTTTTTCCGTCAGTGTATTATGTAGTTTGAGAAATTTGTATTTTTAGTAATTTTATAAAAAAATAGCGAGACTCTAGAGAATTTAAACAGGTACTATATGAAGGCAACATTTTTCGCATTTTGTTATTCTTGTATTACATAATTTAGGATAAGCCTCTAAAAATACACTGGAAGTGTTATTAATTTTTGGATTAGACACCACTTTACTTTCGTCAGCCCTGGATTATTTAGCTTTCCCTATTTCTCAATGCAAAAAATAATTGTTGGTTTTACAGTATAATACTGGCAGCTCGGGTGCCGGTGTTATGCAGTAAAATTAACAGTAATAAACCGTAAATAAACTTGTAGTATACAGTTTTATAAATGAAAATGCAGACATATTCCGTATATTACTACTTAGCGGTATATTACTGTTTATTTTACGTTTTATTATTGTTATTTAACGGTATAATTGTTGATTTTACAGTATTATCCTGGCACCCCAGCTGCCAGTATAATACTGTTAAAACCAACAATTTATTTTTTGCAGTGTACTGTACTGTTACATAAAAAACATAATTTTTCCTTGTATCTGATAACTTAGGATTTCATACGGTCGCCTACTGGACTAATACGTTATGTACTATAATTTATAGGTAATATGTGGAACTAAAAGTTGACAAAAAATATAAATTGCTATTAATTATGAATACTAAATATACAAATTTATACACGTTTACTTAATTTAACAGGCAAATTAATGGGAATGTTAAAAATACACTGATTATTTCCGTACCTTTAGTAAAATACATGTTGTTGTAGCATGGCCGCGTGCAATATGGTTTTCCTTCTATCTGAAAAATAAATAAATAAATAAATAACATGCATTATAAAACTTATCACATTTTTTTTAAAAAAAAAGAGAGAGAATTACACAACACTAAAAAATAATGTTTCCGTTTTTAGTGCCTGAAAATTCGAAGTATCATAACTCGTAAAGTTTTGGACGTAAAAGGATAGGATTTATTCAAGGTTCTTCTTAGGCTCGGGGAAACACTTTGCTAAATATAAGTTAAAGGAAAAGGGGGGTGTATAAGGGTGAATATCACAAAATGTGCGATTTTGAAAACAAAAATTTTGAAAATTAAAACCGTTTCAAAGCTTTGTATTTAAAAAAAAAAAAAAAAAAAAATGTTGGTTGAACAGCTGAATAAAGGAATGTATATGTAAAATTGTTAAAGTTTGAAGAGCTTAAGTTCATTTTTATGTAATTATAATTATGTGTCATTTTCTTGGCATATGTATGCCAGGATAATGACAATTTCATTCTAAAACATTTTTCACATTCTTGTTTTTTTTTTTTTTTTAGATTTAGATCTAACATTTTAATTTTACTTAAAGGAACATGTTTCCTCTATAGAACCTCAAATTCAGTGTAATGTTCAGTTTTATTTAAAATTTATAGAAGCCAGGAAAATGACATAATAAAAGTCTACTCAATTTCACAGACCTGCAAAAAATACTTTTTGAAAATTGCATTAATTTTATAACTAATTTTTATGGTTTTTTTATTGCGGATTCTGAAAATGAAATCCACTTTTTTCTAACACGTAAGGATTTTTCACAAAATGATTGCATATTTTTAAAGAAAAAGCTGAAATTATGAAATTTTAATATTTCATTTAAATTTCATTTATTTATAAATCCATATAAATTACATTTACATCTGAGTTCAAGTAATAGTTGTGAAGGTATATGTAGAAGGTTACAAGACCTTAGAGTAATGTTTTTCCTTTAAATCAAAAGTTTTTTTGCCACTTTTCCTATTCTGAACTTTGCAGGTATTGTGTCTTTGTAGCATCCGGCAATAGTCGGCTATCATGCTGACATTCCATTTGCCTTAATATCGTCTCTCCATTTCCTTTATATCCTGGTGAAATCTTCCACCTTGTTCCTCACTAACTGCACCTAAATTTTCAGGAAAACAGTCTGGGTGAGAATCGAGAAAATGAACTTTTAAGCTCATATTACATCCTAACATCTTGAAATTTTTTACCATCTCTCCTACAACAGATTTGTAGATTGGGTAATTTTGTTGCCAAGAAATCTAGTAATAACTAGTTTGAAAGATTTCCCACGCTTTTCTTTCGTTTGTTTCCATTTTATTCTCAAAATTTTCGTCTTTCATCAATTTCATGATGTCTGGTCCTACAAACACATCTTCCTTCAGTTTTGCTTCGGATAAGCCCGGGAACTGCTCAGAAAGGTATTTGAAACATTCACCTTCTTTTGGCAAAGCCTTGACAAATTGTTTAAGAAGACCTGATTTTATATGAAGCGGTGGAAGTAACACTTTTTTGAATCAACAAGATTTTTCCTTTACCAGGTCCATGAGGGACAGGACGTATGGCAGACGGAATGTCAGGATAAAATATTTCCTTTTTGTTCTTTAAATTGAAATCTTTCACATTACAAATAGAAAAATAGCAGTCATCACTGTTATTTTTAGGTTCTCTCCAAACCATTGGTATACCAAACCGAAAAGATTGCTTTTTACCTTGAAACCATTGCCTTAATTCTTCTACACAAATGCGACAAACTTTGCGTGGAGCCCAAGGCTTGTCTTGATCGCCTAATTTCATGCCAAAGTAAGCGAAATACACTTTTTTTTTTTTTTTTTTTTTTTTACAAAATCGGAAATGCTTCTTTGTTGTTTTTTCGCTGTATAGTTACCACAAATATAGCAGAAAGAATTTGGTGAATTAGGTGAATTAGCACATCCTCTGGAAGCCATGTTCTCCAATGCAACAAAAACTAGAAGTAAAAATTACTGCTATAGCTTATAACTCACAGGTCGGAATAAAAACACATGTGTACAGAGTAAAGAAAGACACTGATTCAGGAGTAGAGAAGTAGTCAGGATGAGTAGACACATGCAAACAGGAGAGATCCAATTTCAACTGGTTTCCTCTGTCTTAAATATTGTATTTAGTAGGCAGGTTACCGATTAAGAGAAATATTCTGTATTGAAATAGTTTCTTCTTTGTTTTTTATTAGTTTAAAGCACCGATTTACTATTTTAAGTCCGTAAATTTATCTGTCAAACTCATATAAATAATAATTTTGGGTCCGAAACATACAAAATTCATAGAAAAAAAATAGATTTCGATTTGTGATGAAACTGTACGTGATGGAATTTTTTCATTATTTTTCTAGTAATCAGCATCCAAAAAAACTATAAAAAATACCACTTACTTTACCGGCAATTTTTTCATCGCAGGCTTGTGTTTTTACAAAGCCTTTAAACACATTATTTTCAAAGAAATATCTAAAAGATCTTGCTGGTAGCAATGATTTTACTACTTCTGACTTGAACTATGTCAAGAACAAGAAGAATTACTCTGCAGCGCCACTTTTATACCTCATAAAGAACTAAAATGAGCAGGCCAGGACAATGACATTAATTTTCAGTGACAATCCTATTTTAATTATGGAAAATTATTTTAAAATGCAGAACTTGTTACTTTCCATATATATGTGTTATATGAGGTATAATTATTAATTAGAAATGAAAAAAACTAGAAAAAGATATTGGTACAGTATAACAGAAAGCCTTTTACTTTGCACACATCACAGTGTGACAGGCAAGGAAAATGACAATCTGAAATTTTAAGTCTTTTAATTGCTTTATTTTTGTGTTATTATGAATATAATATGTCTTGAAAATACTTCTAAGAATGTTTTTTATTAGAAAGTAAAAAAAGAAAAATGCATTATATAACATTAAATAGAAATTTTATTGTGCGGACTGCTATCTCCGTATTTTGTGATATTGATCCATAAACACTAGGACTATAGTGGGGCATAGATAAACATACAAGATAGGACACTTGCAGCAAAATTTGTAATGGCAACAGTACTAGCACCACTAATGACAAGGGGGGGGGGGGGGAATTAACAAGCCTCCGAAATTTACCTATGTTGATGAAATATATTTATGCTCTACGTTTTGCATATCTATTCTTTCCTAAACGAAGCAGAAGTAGATGATATTGTTGTTTTTATGCTTGATTTATTTAGCTGCTTTTTTTTTTATCGTACTTGTGGCCACCATTAACTTACAAAATAATGATTATAATAATAATATGAAAGAAAAATCTTAGAAAATTCTGTTGAAAACGTAAATATGTATGTTTATGAAATTGAATTGTAAAAAATCAAATCCAGGCATTCTGTTAATTTATTCAAATCGAATAAAATTTTATCAAGTGTAATATCAGTATCTCTATTTATTTTATTCTTTTTACTTTTAGATTTATTAATTCTAAAAATTTGTAAAAAAGAATTTTTGCTCATCTGTAATTTCATGATTATTTATTATGTGTTAATACTATAAATATTATTGAACTGATTGTAAGTTAAAGGTATATATAAATATTATACAGACATACAAACAATAAATACAATAAACCCAACTGGAGTGAAAAATTAGCCAGAGCCAGGAATCGAACCCGGGACCACAGTATACAAGACTGCTGCTCTAACCACTGAGCTACTCCGGCCGATGCCTGAGCCTGCAATTTCTCACTAATAAAATATGATCGTATAGATGGCTGGTGACTTCCCCAACATGGTTTATTAGTGAGAAATTGCAGACTCGGGCATCGGCCGGAGTAGCTCAGTGGTTAGAGCAGCAGTCTTGTATACTGTGGTCCCGGGTTCGATTCCTGGCTCTGGCTAATTTTTCACTCCAGTTGGGTTTATTGTATTTATTGTTTGTATGTCTGAATAATATTTATATATACCTTTAACTGTTGAATGCAGGCGTTATTTATGTGTGTATGTGTGTTTTAATATATATTGTAGTATGAGTGTTTTATTATGATTGTACGTTATTTACATTAAAAACAACCTTTTTATTTTATCTGTAAGAAAGTGAAAATGCGCAAATTACAAAATATTATTGTAATCATTGTATAATACATTAAACTTCATAAATTAATAAAACATCGGCTATAAAAATTTTCCTTCCAAATGGGAATATTTCTGAAATTTTCTGGGACTTATAGAGTGCAATATTTCGTATATTTTTATATTGCACCATTGCTTTATATAGCTTTAAATCCAATTATATCATATTTACTTCATATATAACATTCAAGAAGAAATTTTTAGCTTGCTTTTTGTTGTACTTATATTGTTCACCTTTCATGTACGAAAAAATATATATATTTATCGTGTAAGATTCTGTTGGAAACTAAACATGCAACATTAACAAGTAATATAAAAATTTTGTTTTTAAAGTCAATTCCTACTTAGGTCATCAAAGAAAAATTTAATATAATCCCTTAAGCTAATATTAGTTTTTGTTGCATTAAAATATCTCAATTTGTTGATTTTCTATAAGCAAGTAGGTTTAAAGTGGAAGTCTATGGGAATTTGGTGAAATATTAGAGACATAGCCAAGTTAGCGTCACTTTTGGCGACTCATTTTGGTCGCCAAATTTGGCGATATATCGCCAAGTTGGCGACAAACGTGGCAGTATTTGACGACAGAACAGGGTCTCCCCTATGGTACCCCCCTTATAGATATGAAGATGCATTAAATGCTTCAATAACAAATGGCCGCCACTTTGTCTCCCATGTAAAACTAAAATTAATTAATTAAAATTTAATTAATGAATTAATATTTGAAAAAACTGTATTAACATCAAAATAAATAATCATTGTTTAACGTCTGATATACGAGTTAAAAAAAAAAATATATATATATATATTACAATTCATCAGACATACAAGTAAAATTACATAAATACATTTAATACAATTAAAAAGCAAACGTTTCGAGCTAAATTTTAGCCCCTCATCAGTGCAACAAAACATTCAAATGACAGAAAACTATATATCATGTTTACAGTTAAAAATTATTAGCAGTTAAAATTAAATAAAGTATAAATTTTTTAAAACAATGCTGAGTATTCAGGAGGAAGTGCACATGATTCATTTATCGGCGACGTTTGCTTACGAGTGAACACACCTCCCAGAAAAACTCTACTTTTCATATTATTGCAACCAGATCTGATAACTTTCATATTTGCGAAGTCTGGAATATGGTCGGTATCTAAAGAATGCAGTACAATTTTTGACTGTAGGTTTCCAGATTTGTAAGCACGTTTATGCTCAGCAAGGCGAATGGCGCAAGTGCGACCAGTCTCGCCAATATATACCGAGTCGCAATCATGACATGGGATACTGTAAATTGAACCGGTTCTTAGTAAGGGGGGAATTTTAGGTTTAGATTTACAAAGTAAGTTTTTCAAAACATTTTGTGATATATTTGACGGTTTGTGCAAATATGAAAGTTATCAGATCTGGTTGCAATAATATTAAAAGTAGAGTTTTTCTGGAAGGTGTGTTCACTCGTAAGCAAACGTCGCCGATAAATGAATCATGTGCACTTCCTCCTGAATACTCAGCATTGTTTTAAAAAAATTTATACTTTATTTAATTTTAACTGCTAATAATTTTTAACTGTAAACATGATATATAGTTTTCTGTCCTTTGAATGTTTTGTTGCACTGATGAGGGGCTAAAATTTAGCTCGAAACGTTTGCTTTTTAATTGTATTAAATGTATTTATGTAATTTTACTTGTATGTCTGATGAATTGTAATATATATTTTTTATTGTATTAACATCAATTGTCATCCAGTACAAGTTTTAAAAAATTTATTTCAACTTGATCGGATGAATAATAAGTATTTTATTAACGATTGAAAATTTGAACAAGATATATAAATAAATAAATAAATACAGGGAGAGTGTGAAATAATAGTAGGAATTGAAAAAAAGTCCTTTCGGCCAGTGTTCGGAGGAGGAGGTAGCTTTCATATTTCTTGGTTTTAAAATTTTGCAAGTTTTACTCGAAGATAATTTTAGTCAAATTTTAAGAGGCTAAAATTCGACGAAGCCGATAAGAAGATATTTATTATTACTGACTTTGAATTAGAATTGCGCTAAATTAGTAAGCTATAGCCAAGTTGGCATCATTTATAGTTACTTATCTTTCGTCGCCAAATTTGACGATATTTCGCCAAGTGTCGCCAAGCTTGGCGAGAATTTGAAGCTAATGGATATTAATAATATTTAAGCATTGCGCGGGAGTCTACGGTGCAAATGGCCGCCATTTTGAAACAAGATGGCGGATGAAGTTGGCCAACGAACTCGGTCGAGACATTCATATGTACTATGCACATATTTCATCTTATGCAAATCGGTTTATAAATACGAGAGTTACAGAATGACAAGAATCAGATTGTTTGAAAATGTCAGCCACCCTAGACATTCAAACTGCTATATCTCAGCAATTTTTTAAGATAAAGACGAAACAAAACATGCTTCGGAATCCTTGTATTAAGGTCAATCTCTTGAGAAAAAATATTTTTCAGTTTTTAATTTATTTGCACCACTTTTTAAATTTTTAATTTTTTTTAATTATTTAAATGGCCGCCATTTTGAAACAAGATGGCGGATGAAGCTGGCCAACGAACTCGGCAGTGGCGTAGCTACATATTCAGCGCCCTGGAGCAAGAAAAGTTTGTGCGCCCTCTTATCACTCAAAAAAGTTCTGCGTAATTTTGTTTTGAAGTTACATATATACTATGCATATATATATGTAACTAGTTGACCCGGCGTTGTCCGGGCCCGTTATAATAACACAAACAAAACTCAAGTTTGTATGATTTTATATATTCCGAAAGTAGATCAAATGAACCTGGTTTTATGGGTGGCCCACTGCCTTCGGCAGCGTCTAGTGTGTTCCCAACAAACTTCTTTCTGAATGAACCTGTAGCCTTGGTCCCCGCTACCAAAGACAGTGTATGCCAGTAGTGTTCCATACGCGCTCGGAAACAATGGAAAACCAAGTTTAATGAATCAAACTCCGTAGTAATCGAGCCCATTGAACCCGAGATAAGATTGCGAATCCTGGCGGTGGAACTATAATCTTTAAAGCCATAGTAAGCTAAGTTGAATTGACCAATTTTCATTGAAATAGAGCCCATGACAACCGAGAAGTGAATGCGCCGTTAATGATAAAAAAAGGTGGTAACAGAAGTCTAAGATAAACTTTCATGATGCAGAAAGTAGATGAAGTATGAGTAAAGATTTGTTATTCATGTAGTAGCTGGAGGACCTAAGAAGTTGTTACGAAAAAAATCCTAGTGAATAGTTTAAGGGAGCTATAATAGGGGGACCAAAAGGAGCCAACTAATAATTGAGAGCAAGGCCTAAGATGAAAACATGTTATAAGGTCCTAGTACTTAGCGCTTTAGATTTTCAATTAGTCGAAATTAAGATAGGATATAAGTATAAATCATTAGAAAATTTCTTTCAAAGAAATACTTAAAAAAGAACCCTAGGGTCCCAATAGAAATATGAAAGCGTTTGCTCGGGGAGAGAAGTCCGAGACTTAATTTTGAAGTTATGCAATGAGAGGGTGACAAAGCATGACGCACAAAAAGTTATCCTAGGGCGCCAGTGTATTAACTGAAATCTAGAAACGGAAGAATAACTAAATGGAAAAAGAGCCCCAAAAACGAAGATCGGATTAAAAGGGGGCAATTTATTAACAATTTAGGGCACAAAAACTTCAAGGTACCCTGTACCAAGACCCTGGGGTTCAGGCTCTCAACTGGAATGTAGCTGGGTAAAAGGAAAGTTTTTAATACTTTATACAGTAGCCAAAGAACGCTAGAACTATGTTAAAGAAAATTGCAAGGGAATCGGATCATTTTTGAAGAAGCTGCACCAAGGGCCCCAAGAAGGCGATTAATATTCAAATTTGATGGTAGTTGAAGTCTAAAAAATTTTTTTGTCATTCGCGTAGTAGCTGGATTTCCTAAGATGTTGTTACAAAAAAAAGTTAGTGAATCAGACCATTTTAAGCAAAATATAATTGGAGGCCCAAAAGGAGCCAAATGATAGTTCAGAGCAGGGCCCTAAGATGAAAACATGTTAAAAGGCTCTAGTACTTAGCGCTTTAGATCACAATGAGTCGAAATTAATCATAGGGTATGTATTAATCATTCGAATAAACTTTTAAAGAAGCGCGAAAAAAAGTGGGGTTTTGTATTTCCAAATTCTTAAAAAAGGGTACTAGGTGCAAAAAAAAAAATATGAGTGTCCTGACCGGAGAGAGGAGTTCAAGTCTCAATTTTAAAGTTATGCATTAAGAGGTTGATAATATTAGGGGGTGAAAAACGCATGGCGCACAAAACTTTCAAGGGGCCAAGGGCCAAGGTTCTTAACTGGAATGTAGAAACGGAGAATAACTAAATGGGAAAAGGCTCCCCAAAACGAAGCAGATCGAATAAAAGGGGGGCAAGTTATGAACAATTCAGGCATAAAAACTGAAAGGTGCTCTGTGGTGGGGGGGGGGGGGTCATAAAAAATTAAAAATCTGAGGTTCAGGTGCAATCAAGAACAATCTTGCACTACACTCACTCAAATTATCAGACTTCTGTGTGCAATAGATTTCGTTAGCCACCACACACACAGCGAAACTTTCTTTTATTAGTCTAGACTGGCTGACTCACCCGGTGTTGCCCGAGCCCGTGATAATATTCTTAGATGAACATGAAATTTGTATGATTTTATTTCTTAAGGCTGTTCTTAAATCCAAAGGGCAACTTTGTGACATACGTTTTAATTAATTTTTTCTCGATAACGCATGAAACTGGCAGGTGTTGTTATTCAGAAACTTTGTAATTGAAAGACAGTTTCCGTTTTTTTTTTTTTTTTTTTTTTTTTTTTTTTGTAAAACGCAATAGATCTTAAAGAAAGCACTGTCAAAGGTGGTGGCGTTTTGAACGGAATTTCCTGACGAAAGTAGAAAAATCAGTCAACAAAGGGAGAAAAAGTTCTTGTCACGTAATCAAAAACGCTTATAACTTGATAGGTAATTTATTTATCAAAAAATGGAAAATCATTTCGATTCCAAATCGCTTCCATAGTCAAGCCTGCCAATTTTATACCTTTACGTTTAAAAATGTGTACGTCATTGTGTCAGGAAGTTTCGCGCTTGTTGAGCAGTGAACTTGAGAACAGCCATAAATGAAGGCTGTTCTTAAATCGAAAGGGGCAACTTTATGACATAAGTTTTAATTAATTTTAGCTCGAGAACGCATGAAACTGCAGCAGGTGTTGTTATTCAGAAATTTTGTAGTCGAAAGACGTTTTCCGTACTTTTTGTAAACACAATAAATTTTAAAACTATTAGCTTCACCTGAGGGAGGGAGCAGCTTTAGCTGGTTTTAGGGCACACCGACCCACAGGTCGGTTGCCCAGCCGGCCAGTCTGAGCCTGCCAGAATGTGACTTAATTTAGTAAAATTCTATTTTTTTCTTTTTTTAATTTATAGGCCTTATTTCGGGACGAGCGGAATGAAAATTTGTTGAAAATTATGTCATTAGAAAAATGTTTAAGCTTTATGAATGAAAGTGCATGATTTCTTTAAAACACGAGGTCTTTATCACCAATATTTCGCCTTTGTATAAAATTAGGAACTAAGTGTTTATTCATTTTTAGACTGTTTTGAACAAACAGTATTTTTGTAAACTGTTCAGAAAGTTGAATTAAGTAACTTCAAACATTTTTTTCCTTTTTTTAAATGCGAAAATTCATTGACTACTAACATGTGCTATCGGATTTTGGTGGTCGGGGGGGGGGGGAGGCAGAGACTGATTACGGCCTAAGCAAACTCATATCGTTCGAAAAATATGTTATGCCTTATTTAATCCTAAAATTCTGCGATTAAATAAGGTTTAATGTCTGTTAGATAAAAGTGGTGTAATTTTGCATAGGCTATAATCATGCCCTAAAGACTAAGGAATACTGAATTTCATACTTAACTTTTCTCTCTTTTTGAAGGAAAATGCTTATCGATTCTGCATTTGACATTTGCAATATTTTTAAAATCTCAAAAACAATACGCACAAAATTTAAGTTGCCGCTTTCCCCTCACCTCCCCCTTTAAATTTTGTCGCCGTGGGCTGATGAGGAATATGTTTAAACCCGGCTCTTATTATTGTTTTGTAATCTGTGATATATGTTTAGTTTCCACAAAATAAGCAAACAAACAAACAAAAAAAAACTTCAAAATTTTCGTTTTCTTGGTTTCGTTTGTAAAACTGTCAATAATTTTCTTCAACTTGTCAGGCTATTTTTTTTCCAAATCGTAAAATAATTATCGTAAATAATTACTGTTAGATAGTACATATTGGTTTCTCAGCAGTGAATTCTTTGGCTACCATTATTTCTGTACAGTAATCATTATCATGATAAATTTCTAAAACATTTTTAATTGAAATGTACTAGAAAGATTATTGTTTGGAAATAGTGGTAGCCAGTAAACTGACATATGATAGCCCTGCTAAATAATTTTGATTAGTACTTTAAGATCTGAAGCCCTGTTAAATAAGTTTTGATTACTTTAAGATCTGAAAATCTTCAACAGTAGTCTACGGAAAAGTTACAGAAATAAATCAGGCATGCTGAAACGATGTTAAAGAAGTTACTTGAAGCTGCAATATGGTATGAATTAAAATTAAAGCTTCTTGAATAGAAGTCATTTCTTTCAACAGTGTATGAAAACATGTTTTAAATCGAAATAGTTCAAGTTAAATACAAGGTAAAATATCATAGGAATACGCTGATTGTAAGAAGATTCATCTATAATGTCTGATTAATAATGAAAAAAAAATTAGGCAAATGTTTTAACAAATCTGTATTTCGCTTTTTCTAATTTTGCGCCCTTAGGATTCGTGCGCCTGGAGCAGTTTGCTCCAACTGCTCCACGGTAGCTACGCCCCTGGAACTCGGTCGAGACATTGGTATGTACTATGCATACAATTAATTTCATCAAAATCGGATTATAAATACGAGAATTGTCGCATGACAAAAATCAGATATGTATATATATATAACCATTACTAAAACATTACTGACCACCATCAATAATTGTGATAGTATGAATGAATTTACAACAATACAGTGTCCCCAAATACACTGAATGGATACCAAAAACATAATAAACAATCTGCTATGTATAAAATAAAGTCCCTTGTACTATATAACAAGAATTAATAATGAAGAAATAAAGTCCTTCCGGCCAGTGCCGGGAGGAAGAGGTGGCTTTCATATTCCTTATTTTTAAAAAGCCAGCTTATATTATTCAAACGCACAAAGCTCAATTTAGTGGAAACCGATTATAGGAGATTCAATACTAATTTTTATTAATACTAAATCAATATGAATGAGAATTTCGCGAAATTAGTCAGCTTTATCCAAGCTGCTTTTATTTAAAATAACTTATTGGTTGCCAAATTCGGCGATATCTTGAAGTGCCTGTCATTTTAAGACAACATGGTGGATGAGGTTAACCAGTGAACTTGGTCGAGACCTTAGTAATTCCTGTGCACATGCTTACTCACATCGGAATCGGTTGATATATACGAGTGCTGTCGCAGGTAAAAAATCAGATTTTTCAAAATGTCACCCGCATTAGAAATTCAAACTGCTATATCTGAGCCATTTTTTAAGATAAAGACAAAACAAAAAATGCTTCGGAATCCGTATATCAAAGTCAAACACTTAAAAAAGAAACCTTTTTGAATTTCTAAATTTTTTGCACCTTACTTTAAATATATATTTTTTATTTACTGGCCGCCATTTTGAAACAAGATGGCTGATAAAGCTGGCCAGCGAACTTGGGCAAGACATTGCTAAATACTATCCACATGCTTTCTTACATCGAAATAGGTTAATAAATACACGTATTATCGCTTGACAAATATCAGATCGTTTCAAAATGTCAGCCATGCTAGAAATTCAAAGTGCTATAATTCAACCATTTTTTAAGATATAGACGAAACAAAAACTGCTGCGGAATCTTTGCATCAAGGTCACACACATAAAAAAAATCTTTTTCATTTTCCAATTTTTTTAAAATACATTTAAAATTTTAAATTGTTTTTTAATGGCAGCCCTTTTCAAACAAGATGGCGAATGAAGCTGGCCAACGAACTCGGTCTAGACATTGGTATGTACTATGTACACACCAAGTTACATCCAAATCAGTTCATAAATACGCCTGTTATTGCGTGACAAAAATCAGGTCGTTTCAAAATGTCAGCCACAATGGAAATTCAAAATGCTATAACTCAGCCATTTTTCAAGATATAGATGAAACAAAATCTGTTCCGGAATCCTTGTATTAAGCTCAAACACATACAAAAAAAATCTTTTTCATTTTCCAATTTCTTGGTACCTTATTTAAAATTTAAATTTTTTTAAATGGCCGCCATTTTGAAACAAGATGGCGGATGAAACTGGCGAACGAACTCGGTCGAGACATTGGTATGTACTATGTATACACCAAGGTACATCCAAATCGGTTCATAAATACGCCTGTTATCGCGTGACAAAAATTAGGTCATTTCAAAATGTCAGCCACGCTAGAAATTCAAAGTGCTATAACTCAGCCATTTTTTAAGATATAAACGAAACAAAAACTGATCCGGAATCTTTGTATCAAGGTGAAACACATAAGAAAAAAATATTTTTTAATTTTCAATTTTTTGGTACCACATTTCAAATTTTAAATTTTTTTAAAAAATTTAAATCGCCGCCATGTTGAAACAAGATGGCGGATGAAGCTGGCCAACGAACTCGGTTGAGACATTGGTATGTACTATGTATACACGAAATTCCATCCAAATCGGTTCATAAATACGAGAGTTACAGTGTGACAAAGATCATATATATATATATATATATATCAATTTTTGAACGGAGGGTGGTTTCGGGGTCTGGGGGTCATGATCGATGAAAATATACCAAAATTTTTTGAAATCTCTTTCCTCCGAACGGCTGCAATAGGTAGCTTTTTGTAATGAAAGCTACCTAAAAGAAGAATATGGATTTCGATAAAAATAATTGAAAAGCTTATATATTGAATTACGTTATCAAGAGTACAGAATTCAATTATATAAGGAAAATCAGTCGTTTTCTGCGAGAAAAAAAGCTAAAAGCTGAAATTTTTTTTTCTCCTATACTCTAACGACCAATATAACCAAGAGAATAGTTTCAAGATGAAAACAGAATAAAATTAAATGCTATGAAATGGAAAAAGCAATGCAACCTTTTAAATAATTTATAGCAAGGAAAAATAGTAATATTACACAAAATGCCTAATAAAATCCCACTTATTCTATCCAAATACACATCAGCACATGGTATCCAAAAGCTCGATAAGTTTAAGGTTATTTTTACAGTTAAGTTAACACAGATTTTAAAACCTAATGTATACAGTTAATCTATTCTGAAATACCGTGATAAATGCAATTAAAATGATATAAATAGAAAATAATTACATAATAAGTAAATTACCTCTTAACACTTTTAATTTTTTTTTAATTTCTTAACTAAAGTAAAAAATACCAAAACTATAAGTTTACAAAATCGGAAATAGCCAACATTAAGCTCCACCATGCGTTAAAAATTGATATTATCACTCTATTTGAAGCATCGGACAGAATCCAATTTAACTTTTAGTGCTGCCATCTATGATATTAACTTGAAACTAATATGAACAAAATGTCATAAGATTATGCTATTATAAGTTAATTCATTCATAATATACCAATTGCTATATCCCAACAAATCCTAATATAAAAATACCATATTATATTTCATTATTCATATAAATATTAAATAAATACAAATGTTAATAGAATGATTACAATATACTCTACTACCATACCCAATTAATCTATACGGAAAATTTTAATAATTTCAAAACAATAATAATATAATATAACAATATGATATAAAACTAAATAATTTATATATAAAAAATTATATATAATAAAAATATAGACTATAAGAAATACTTTTAAATATAAAAAAATTAATTAATAAAATGAACAGGAAGAGAAAAAAAATATGGATGTTGATATAATTATGTCAGAATCTTCATTTCCCAATTGCCTAATGATAACAAATGAATTGTGTGGTTTATTCTCATATTAACCATTAAAAACTAAAGAATATTATTATGGGATTAACATTCACATTAAACCGTTAATTAATCATTTAATACTAAGTTCAAAATTAAACATTATTAAAAAGTATAGAGGAATAATAAAAAAACTAATAACCCAATTTTAATACAAACTGTAATATCATTAGTCTATCAAATAAACTTATTATGCATATTATTAACCACAAAGATGGTATACTATTAGAAATTAATATGATATTGTCCCGAGAAGACTAAAAATTAAAAACAAGTTAATTGTTAACTTGATTAAATATTAATTAAAGAAAAACATAATTTGAAGAACAAATTAAAAAAACAAAATTTATTTCCTACGTTGTTTAAGCCCGAAAAGGGACAGATATTAAGCTATTTCATTCAATTAGTTCTGCATTTAATGTTAAATTTTTGTAACAAATTAGTTAAGCCAATTGAAGATTAAAAAATAAAAATAAAATTCATACAATATTATACTTAAAACACCCTAAAAAATCAGATTCCGTTCAAATGAAATCGAAATAAATCTTAGACTTCTTCCATTTTTAATTGAAAATATTTGTATTGCAGATTTTGTATTATGTTTATGACAATTGTGCATAAATGATAAGATACATGCAAAATACAAAATTTTAAAAAAAAAGGTCTAAGATTTATTTCGATTTCATTTGGACGGAATCTAATTTTTTAGGGCGTTTTAAGTATCATATTGTATGAATTTTATTTTTATTTTTTTAATCTTCAATTGGCTTAACTAATTTGTTACAAAAATTTAACATTAAATGTAGAACTAATTGAATGAAAAAACTTAATATCTGTCCCTTCTCGGGCTTAAGCAACGTAGGAAATGAATTTTGTTTTTTTAATTTGTTCTTTAAATTTTGTTTTTGTTTAATATGTCAAGTTTTTTAATAATTACAGCACTCAGACGAAAGTAATTTCAAAATTAATAGACAGTATCATCATCAGGCTTTGATGTATGCGGTATATTGCATCACAATGTGGGATGCAATTTACCAATGTGTAATTTAAAATGTTTCACCTCTGTAGTAATGCAGGTTGCGGTAGTTTGGACAAAAACTTCCAATCTGACCGTAAAAAATCTATAATCAAAACATAAAAAATTAACTTCACTTAAATTTAGATACCCTATTCCCCACTTAGGAACGCTATGAATGTAAATGTAAATTGTGTTGAATCCTTACTGCTAATATTTAACAATAATTTAGCTGTGATACAGTAAAAAATAAAAGTTTTACTTAATTTTTTTAATTTATTCTCTCTTAAGTGTAAACACATGTAAACACATCAGACGGGTGATGTAAACACATCAGAAAATTATTACCAAGTTTAACTTGGGGTATAAATAGTTCTCATCTCGGAAAAATAAATACATTTTAAAATTTAAGTTATGTAATTCCCCACTAAGTTCGCTACCTGCGTAAAAATAGCTATCCATTAGAAATTTTTTTCTAAAATATATACTTGACCAAAGCAAAAACTTATTCTGAAAATATCCTTTTTATTTCCACTATGACGCCATATTCACCTTTTTAATTTTTGAAAAAAAAAAAAAAAAAAAGTCCTTCCGGCCAGTGCCGGGAGGAAGAGGTAGCTTTCATATTCCTTATTTTAAAAAAGCCAACTTATATTATTCAAACACACGAAGCTCAATTAAGTGGAAACCGAATGTAGGAGATTCAATACTAATTTTTATCAATACTAAATCATTATGAATGAGAATTTCGCGAAATTAGTCAGCTTTATCCAAGCTGCTTTTATTTAAAGTAACTTATATTTGGCTGCCAAATTCGGCAATTTCTTAAAGGGCCTGCCATTTTAAGACAACATGGTGGATGAGGCTAACCAGTGAACTTGGTCGAGACCTTAGTAATTGCTGTGCACATGGTCACTCACATCGGAATCGGTTGATATATACGAGTGCTGTCGCAGGCACAAAATCAGATTTTTCAAAATGTCACCCACGTTAGAAATTGAAACTGCTATACCTGAGCCATTTCTTAAGATAAAGACAAACAAAAAATGCTCCTGAATCCTTATATCAAGGTCAAATACTTAAGAAAGAAACCATTTTCAATTTCTAATTTTTTTGCACCTCACTTTAAATATATATATTTTTTAATTTAATGGCCGCCATTTTGAAACAAGATGGCTGATGAAGCTGGCCAGCGAACTTGGTCGAGATATTGATGTATACTATCGACATGCCTTCTTCCATCGAAATATGCGAATACGTGTGGTATTGCGTGACAAATACAAGATCGTTTCAAAGTGTTAGCCATGATAGAAATTTAAAGTGCTATAATTCAACAACTTTTTAAGATATAAACAAAAGAACAAATTTTCAGAAACAAAAACTGCTCCAGAATCTTTGTATCAAGGCCAAACACATAAAAAAAATCTTTTTCATTTTCCAATTTTTTAATACCTCATTTTAAATTTTAAATTTTTTCTTTTTTTTTTTTTTTTTTTTTTTTTTAAATGACAACCCTTTTGAAACAACATGGCGAATGAAGCTGGCCAACGAATTCGGTCGAGACATTGGTATGTACTATGTACAGACCAAGTTACATTCAAATCAGTTCATAAATACGCCTGTTATTGCGTGACAAAAATCAGGTCGTTTTAAAATGTCAGCCACAATAGAAATTCAAAATGTTATAACTCAGCCATTTTTTTTAGATATAGACGAAACAAAACCTGTTCCGGAATCTTTGTATTAAGGTCAAAAACATACGAAAAAAATCTTTTTCATTTTCCAATTTTTTGGTATCTCATTTTAAATTTAAGTTTTTTTAAATTTTTTAAATGGCCGCCATTTTGAAACAAGATGGCAGATGAAGCTGGCCAACGAACTCGGTTGAGTTATTTGTATGTACTATGTACACACAAAGGTACATCTAAATCGGTTCATAAATACGTCTGTTATCACGTGGCAAAAATCAGGGCGTTACAAAATGTCAGCCACGCTAGAAATTCAAAATGCTATAACTCAACCATTTTTTAAGATATAGACGAAACAAAAACTGCTCCCGAATCTTTTTATCAAGGTCAAACACATAAAAAAAAATATTTTTTCAATTTTCAATTTTTTGGTACCACATTTCAAATTTAAATTTTTCGTAAAATTTTAAATGGCCGCCATTTTTAAACAAAATGGCGGATGAAGCTGGCCAACGAACTCGGTCGAGACATTGTTCTGTACTATGTATAAAGGAAGTTACATCCAAATCGGTTCATAAATACGCCTTTTATCGCGTGACAAAATTCAGGACGTTTCAAAATGTCAGCTTCGCTAGAAATTCAAAATGCTATAACTCAGCCATTTTTTAAGATATAGACGACACAAAAACTGCTACGAAGTCTTTGTATAAAAATCAAATACATAAGAAAAAAATATTTTTCCATTTTCAATTTTTTGGCACCACATTTCAAATTTTAAATTTTTTTTAAAATTTTAAATGGCCGCCATTTTGAAACAAAATGGCGGATTAAGCTGGCCAACGAACTCGGTCGAGACATTGGTATGTACTATGTACACACCGAATTACATCCAAATCGGTTCATAAATACGAGAGTTACAGTGTGACATAGGTCAGATATATATATATATATATATATATATATATATATATATTGATATATATATATATATATATATTGATATATATATATATATATATATATATATATATATATATATATATATATATATATATATATATATCAATTTTGAACGGAGGGTGGTTTCGGGGTCTTGGGGTCATGATCGATGAAAATATATCAAAATTTTTTGAAATCGCTTTCCTCCGAACGGCTGCAATAGGTAGCTTTTTGTAAAGAAAGCTACCTAAAAAAACTAGCTCAATTTAATATTTCACGTGAAAATCTTTCAACTAAAAAGAAATAAATTATTATTACGGCTTTCGAAATTTTTGCAACAATGAAGTAAAAATGTTACATTTTCTATGAAAAATGTCCGTTGATTTTCAGTGAAAAAAGCGAAAATTGGAATTATTAAGAAAAATATTTGAATAATGCAAAAAACAATTGGCCCATGTTTCTCTCTGGGTTATAATTTACCCATATGCAAAGGCATTTTACCATTCGTTTTGACCTTGACGTCAGGCAAACGTTTTTACACTTTAAATTTATAACATCATTAGAATTAGTAAAGAATAAAAATTGAGTGGCATCAGGGACAAAAGGTGGCAAGAAAAAATGAAAAAGTTATGATCTCCATAGGCTTTCCCATGTTAAATTAACATTGAGAAGCGACACTGGAAATAAATAAGTATTGCGCTGCCGCGCAATACTTAAATTAAGCTAAATAAATTCAATATGAATTGAAATAAAAATTTAACGTCCCCATATAGATATATATATATATATACATAAAATCGAATCAACCTCCGTATGAAAAGTGTATTAGCAATGTATTTATAATTCAAATGCTCCATCAATTTTTTAAAAATAAATTAACCATTGCATATTATCCAGACAACACCACTCTCCTCCGTACTCTAACATCTACCCACCCAACCTTCCTATAATAATTTTTTATTATTTTACAATTTTTTATTTTTTTATAGATATTTTCTTATTTTATAAGTTTTTTTTTTGTAATTTTGTTTACGCATGTGTTAATTTGTTTTGGTTTTTAAAGATCATGTAAGTACTAATTGTATATTAAAGAATATATGAATTTCTTTGGAAAACCTTGATTTAATGCATCATAAATTAGTTTTTTAATATTATTATTAATTAGATGAGAAGAACATAAACATTTTATTCTATATAAAGGGTTAAGTATTATATTTCGATATACAGAATTAAGAAGACAAGATTTAAAACATGTAAATGTATTAACTTTGAATTTAAATTCTTTACGTTTATCATATAGATTACACATATAAGTCACATTTGAACAGAGGGTCGTTTTCGGGTCTGGGGGTCATGATCGCTGAAAATATACCAACATTTTCCAGAAGTGCTTTCGGTATATAGGTGGTGCATAGGTGGCTTTTTACTTTTTGTAATAAAAGCTACCTAAAAGAAAGATTACAATAAGGTAGACGCTCAATAACAAAAATATTACAAGAACCGGAAGTTTCTTCCCCCATTGTCACTAAAAGCGCTGCGATCGCAATCGTATTACCATTACGCTCTATGGAAGTGTCCTATATTGTATGTTTATCTATGGAGTGGGGTGGGGGTTAAGGGCCGGTTCTACTTCTCTGGCCTAAAATTTGCGTGATTTTTACGGGATTTTTTTGGGATTTTTTTCGGTTACAAAGAAAAAAGATATCACCTTCGGACTTTTGTATTATATTTATCGTCATTGCATTTATATATTTAATTTTTTTTGTGTAAAAAATGAATAACATGTGTTGTACGACTGCAGATGTGCGCCAGGGACTTCCAATCGGGCGAACGTTTTTCTCCGGTCCGAAGCATCTCAAACAAATTTGTTCAGCCATATTATGAAAGGGTATTAAATTATCTGGACCTTATACTAACATTTAGTTTTAAAAAGTTAAAAAAATGGCGGTGATTTGAATGAAAAAGACCGCTTTTTCGTCTCTTTTATTTTATTATTATTTTTTTAACCTTTTGCGATCTCTAAAAAATATTTCATCAATTAAAATAATTTTTCGAGGCATAAGCATCAGCAAAAACGATTAGCTTTCCTTTAAATAAAAAATGAAGGAAATCGGTCCAATAGTTCTCGAGAAAAAGGGTCGCCCTGTTTAAAAAACAAGGTTTCGAGAAAAATAAACTTAAAATTTTACAATAGCTTTACGTTCAACGAGCGGTGTTACATTCATTGAGAAAAAAATAGTGTAAGGAATTGAAATATCACGAAACTGGTTTAGGGCAACGGTCTACACATTTGAGGGATGCAAAAAATACAAAGTAAAAAAAAACAAATCAAAACTTTTGTCCCAAAGAATTAGAACCTCCCCTCAAGGCTCATGTCCCTGCAGGCGAAGGCACCCACGAGCCAATGCTAAACTTATGGAAGGTTATTTTCTAATATCTCGTTTGCATTTCGACATTTTTTTATTTTTATTTTTATTTATTTATTTTTATTTATTTATTTTTTTTTTTTTTTTGCAATCGCTCTTTTTTACTGTTCTGATTTTAGTTGCAGATTTTTTTAACATAAGGTTATTTTCACTTTCGAAACCGGTTCCGAAAATGAAAGTGTCATTTAAAAACTAATTCAGTAAATCATTTGCCACGTTTGGTATACAATTTCCGACTTGTTTATCGTGAGCAACATCGCACTGGCACTTAAGGTCCAAATAAAAGTATCATTGAACTCGAAGTATCTTTCTTGTGATCACGCGGTGTTTTTCATCTTTGATAGGTTTAGAATGAAACTAACGGACATCTTGCAGGAGGAAAACCTTTCCTTCAAGTCTATATCTAATCTTCTCATCTCCTTACCCATTGTTGTATATCCCCATCCTTTTGCGATTAAACCACAGACGGGTGGAGAAGAATAGATTTCCTGGAAAAGTGTTGAAGGAATGAAAAACAAGCACTTAAACGCAGCCTTACGATAAATTTGCAGGCTGTATTCAAATATTTTTAAAATCAAATTTTCTATGTCATTTTCAATATATATGTTAATACTTTAAACACTTAAATGCGCGATTTTTTATTTTGTTTCGAAAAAATTATATATGATTTTCTGAAGGGTTTATTACAGAGGAAAAATAATGAAAAAAGTCAGGGGTACATTTTTCATATAATACGTCAATCTGTTCGTCTTTTGCACATCTGCAATACAAGTAAAAACTAATGTCGTGTGGCTGTTTTACGCTAAAATAATGCAAATTAGTAAATATTTCAATAAGTATGTCTCCAAATACCTTATTTTATATTATTATTTACTTTATAAAACTTAGCATTTAACCCTTTAATTCCCATGATAGAATACGTTCTAGAAATTACGTAGTTCAGAGAATCTGACTTTACACCAGAAAGTTTCAATGGTTGATTTCGCTTTATTTAAAAAAGGAATGGCTGTTATTAATTAAACATATACTGCTGTTTTAATTTTCTGGTGAGAATTAGGTATATAAAATCTATTAAATTCAAAACACTGTTGTTTGCATACATGCAAAGCTGCGCACTAAAGGGTTAAAAAGATATTTGCAAATACAGTCTACGGTTAATTTATTTTTATTTTCACATTCAATATTTTTGTTTATGCGACTTAAAATTCACATACGAAAATATTACTTTTTTTAACTACTCTCAAAGTATAATAGAAGGAGGGACTTACGCAGCTAACCCTGGTTGCATCCACGATTTTGTTGCACTTGGCGCATCTCAAGCAGCTTTTGTGCCACTGTCGGTTCATACACATGATTCGCTCCGCTGCAACATTGAAAGGAAAACTCATTTTATGAATTCACATTCTTGTATATAAAGTTTACTTAATTAAAGTAGTATCATATGAGTAAAAACATTCAAAACAAACACGCACACCTTTTTAAACTTGCGCTGCCATGCTGAATATAAAATTTCATGTGTTGTAAATGAAAATTTACATTCCCACGTAAAAATGTTGTAATAATTAAAAATGATACGTTGATGTAATTTAAATTTTTAATATCCATCGGGGGGTGGGGGGGGGGGGTATGCTGTTGATTTGATCTTCTAAGGGGGTCCGGGACACATTTTAAAGTTTTTTTTATTTATTGAGTTAAAATTCTCGATTTTTTTGTGATGACCATATTATTTGTAAACAAAATCACATGATAAAACGTCTTACAATGTTTTTTTAAAAAATTTTATATTTAAAATTTATTAAAGTGGTGTAATTTAAAATCGTTATAACTCGAAATATTATTTATAGAATTTCAATTTTTTTCATTTAAATAAACAGAAATATATAAGTTTTAATTTCAATTCAGCATTTAAAAAAATATTAATAAAAAAAAAATAAAATATTTGAAGTAAAAAAAAAAAGGATGCAACTTTTTTCTAATAAAAATCATATTTTCAAAAGTAAATATTTTTTTTTAAATTTGCTGAATCAAAATTAAAGTAAAACAAAAACAAAAAATATACTAATAATTCTAGTTCTAATTAAGATAAAAACATGATTTAAACGTCATTTTAAGCGGAAAAAAACAAAGAAATTTTTAATGAAATAAAATATTTTTACAAAATTTAAAGATTTTTGTATCCCGGACCTCCTTAAGGAGACAAGGGACCTTCAAACTCATTTTTTTATTTATTTATTTTTTAAATTGCACTTTAAATACGATTCAAGGGCACGGTATATGAATTATGGTACATATCTATGACACAAGAAATTGAAATAAGGATTTTGCCTGAATATTTTAAGCGTTACGAAAAGCTTTTCAAAGTGCTCCATGCGCATTTCATATCAATTAAAATCCCCAATATTTTTTATGCCAGTTTGGCTTACATATACAGATAAAACTGTGCATCGAATTTTATATATTTGAATATAAAGAAAAGAATATTTTCTAAATTTCATGAATTTTCAGCATTTTTGCATCCCGTTTCTGCATTTAACTACCTTTAACTTTTCCAGTTATATTTATTAGATGTAAATTTCCAACTGGGCGAAAAATGTCCGGACCAGGATTCGAACCCGGGACCTCCCTGGCTGTAGCCGCCAGTGCTCTGCCATCTGAGCTATCCCGGACGATTCTGGTCGAACTTTTTCACCCAGATATTTTTATTCTGTTGAGCTGAACCAGGTTTCAGACCAGATGCTGTAATCTTCAAGGTTAGCTGTTAGATAGGTTAGATTTGTTTACCAATTAGAATAATTGTGTGAAAATTAATCTAGTGCAGTTATATTTAGTTTAAAAAAAAAACTATGAACAGTTTTATTTGTATAATCAACCTAGAATAAAAAAGTCCTTTCGGTCAGTGCCGGGAGGAAGAGGTAAGTAGCTTTCATATTTCTTGGTTTTAAAATTTTGCAATTCGAAGCTAATTTTACTCAAATTTTAAGAAGCTAAAATGCGACGAACCCGATAAGAGAATATTCGTCAATACTGAATTTGAATGAGAATTGCGCCAAATTAGTAAGCTATAGCCAAGTTGGCATCATTTATGGTTACTTATTTTTCGTCGCCAAATTTGATGATATTTCACCAAATGTCGCCAAGCCGGGCGAGAATTTGAAGCTAACGGATATTAATAATATTTAAGCATTGCGCGGCAATGCGTTTTGCTAATAACCGCCATTTTGAAGCAAGATGGCGGATTAAGCTGGCCGACGAACTCGGCCAAGATATTCATATGTACTACGCACATACTTAATCTTATCCAAATCGGTTTATAAATACGAAAGTTACAGCTTGAGAAATATCAGATTGTTTGAAAATGTCAGCCACCCTATAAATTCAAACCATTCACAATCTCAGTCATTTTTTAAGGTAAAGACGAAACAAAACATGCTTCAAAATCCTTGTATTAAGGTCAAACTTTTAAGAAAAAAAAAATTTCAGTTTTTAATTTATTTGCACCGCTTTTTTAATCATTATTATTTTTAAAAATTTTGGGTCCAAGGATAAAAATTCTCAAAAAAAAATAAATAAATAAATAAAAATAAAATAAAATAAAATAAAATAAAACAATTTTTTTTTTTTTTTTTTTTTTTTTTTTTTTTTTTTTTTTACTGGTTAAAAAAAATACTGAGTTTTTAGCGTTAAATACCGCAAACCCCATGTTTTTATCTTCCTTAGATCCAGAGATATAATACCTTTTGCCTTGAGAAGCGAGGCATCAGCTACCCTCTGACGAGAACTTTAACTTCATTTATCTCAGAATGAATTTTTTCACGATTTGTCAACTTCGTCAAAAGAATATATCTAAAGTTCCTTGCAAGATATATGTATGAAATTTTCAACTATACTATATTTTCAACAAATTGTCTTCAGGATTTTTAATTTTGAGGGATAATTGTGAAAATATGCTAATTAATGGAAAACTCTCTCATAAAAAAAACTTCATTTTTTTACTTAGAAATTTTTTATGAAATTCATAATCAATACTTGAAGAAATCCTGAAGACAAATTAAAATGACACATTTTCTGTATACAAAAGTGTAAAAATTTTGTAAATCGAGTAAGTACTTCCAGAAGTTATATCAAAAATTAAATGTTTAAAATTTTTCAGATTTTTTTACATGCAATATTGTTATTATATTAAAACTTATTTCATAAAAAAAATCATAACAAAATCTCTATAAATTAAAAAAATAGAATTTTGAGCCCCGGACACCCTTAAATGGAGGCCATTTTGGAAACAAGATGGCGGATGAAGTAGGCCAACGAACTCGGTCGAGACATTGGTATGTACTATGCGTACAATTAATTTCATCCAAATCGGTTTATAAATACGAGATTAATCGCATGACAAAAATCAGATATATATAATAAGTCACATTTGAACAGAGGGTGGTTTTGGGATCCGGGGGTCGTGATCGGTGAAAATATGCCAAAATTTTCCGGAAGTGCTTTCCTCCGGATGGCTGCAATAGGTGTAGCTTTTTACTTTTTGTAATGAAAGCTACCTAAAATATCGGGGATATTAATGGATGCGCATGGGGCATTTTGAAAAATTCCTCATAACGCTTAAAATATTCAGGAAAACTCCTTATTTTTCTGATTTTTTTTTTAATTTCTTTTGTAATAAATATGTACCATAATTCATATACTGTGCCCTTGGATAGTATTTAAAGTGAAAAAAAAAAAAATCCCTGCCGGCTCGGGCCTACAGGCGGAGGTAGATTTCGATGTTAAGTACTAAATTCTCCAACAAAACTTAAATCAAGATTAGAGATAAAACCCAGTTTCTTCACAAAGAGCGAGCTGTAGGGAGCTAAACTTTTTGTGAAAATTGTAATATACACGAATACACACACACATATATATGGAATAGGTTTAAAAAATGGCTACAAAAAATTCAGAGAACCTTAAAGTGTTAAAATATGTTAATATTTCCATAGTCGGGTTTTTATCATGTTTTAATACGTTTCTTCAAACTTACATGGCGTTACATATTCACCTGCTGAGGTCCATTATATTTCCAATATGACGCAATATACATATTTTTTTAATTCGTCAAACTATTTATTTTGAGTTTTCATGCTGAAATCTTGCTCTAGGAAACTTATGACGTAATATTCAATTTGTTTTCAATTTGTCAAACTATTTAATTTTACACGTGAAAATTTTGCAAAAGAAAAGTAATTGTTGTGGTGAGAATTTTATTATTTGTTTTTTTTAATTGTTGGCAACAGCTATAAACGAAAAACTTTTATTTTTTTCCTGCCATTGTTGTGTAAGAGCTGGTTTTATCAGAATCATGTTAAGACAGTATTCAAAATTTTGAACCCTCCCCATTTCCACCCTCTTGGGCCGATTTCGCCCATTTTCAATCCCCGCCGAGATATTAGCCATCTCAAAGTTGTTGGCGAGTTTGAAGATGATTCGTGCATAATTGCGACTTTTATCGTGCGGATAAAATTTAGTACATACATACATATATATATATATATAAACTTTTTAGGTGGGGGTGGTTTTGGGATCCTGGGGTCCTATAATGAAAAGTTATGAAGGAATTTTTCAAAAGTCGCACCATGGTACAATGGCGGATCTAAGGGGGGGGGGGCGAGGGGGCGATCGCCCCCCCCTTGGGCAAAAAAGGGTTTGCAAAACGGCATTATGAATTCTCACTGGAAATGACTTGGGGTGAAGCTCGAGCCCGGCGCGACCCGACCCGGGGCGCGCCAGTTTAAATCCATGAGACCCGGCCTGGGTCAGGTCTTCTCTCATTTAGAGCCGGGCCGTGCCCTGATCTTAAATTTTTCCGCAAATTCGGGTTGGGCCAGACTTCTTTTTCTTCCAGGTCGAGCCTGGCCTGGGCTTCATTCTTCCTAGAGGTCAGCCCTGGCTAACATTTCCAGCTAGGGGCTCGTCCCGGAATAAAAGCTAAACGTTCGGTCCGTGCCAGACCGTATAATAAACAGTATTGACCCGACACGTGTACTTCTCTAAATTTTTCTCCCCGAGCCCAAGTTGGTCGGGCATCTTACTATTTCTTGTCCGTAAAATTTATATTTATGTTGTACATTTGTTTAGCGAAATCTTTAAAAATTTAATTTGATTTGATAAATTACAGAGATGCATATTTAAAAGTCTACTTTTCTTTTCTTTGTAGAGCTTTAAAATTGTGATTTTCTTTCAACATCCGTTTCTTTCATTCTAAACTGATTTTCTTACTGGATTTTCATTTGAATGTATTCGTCTAAGTAATGATTTTTACTTAGTATTTATGTACATAATTGCCTAAACAGTCATTAATATTAATGTTTTTCTGTATTCATGATTTTCGACTTATAATGTTAAATAAAATGAGCATAAGTAAGTGTGCTTTAATGAAAAATTTTAATTGCAAAAATGCAGGCTGTGGTGGAGTTGATTTTTTTAGCTTTTATACCGGGCCAATAATTTTTTTTTTTTTTTTTTTTTTTTTTTTGTGGGTTGGACCTGGAAATTTCAGCGCTGATAAACCGTTAACTGACATATCGAAGCCAGTTTTAATTTTTTTAAATATGCTTCTTTCAGCCATCATCCCATAGCTTCTGAATATACTGGGTGTCCTAAAATGAACTGACTGATTTGAAGGAGGGTTATGTAAAATCTCAGGAGCAGAGGTGATTCTGTTTCAAATTTTCCGAAAATTTAATTCTCTCACTGCGCATCCCGCGATTTCCACAGCCAACGTAAAAGTGGCAAAATTTGTGCAACCCGCAATTTCCGCAGTAAATCTTTTTTTTTTTTTTTTTTCTTTTTTATGATCTTACTCTATTTAAAAAAGAAACTCTTTCACAAAGATTTTGGACATATTTGAACTCTAAAATATATGCAGATTTGAAATATGTAAAAGAATAAAAGCGCAATTTTTGAACCTATTTTCATAATATATATATCTTCGCTGCGAGAGAGTTAAGGTTCCGAAAATTTAAAAAAATCATCAACCCGAAAATTCGGACATAAATTGCGAATTTTGACTAATGGTCGACGCAAAGACTCTATTTCGTCAATAGTTCGCAGAAAATAACTTCAATTTTGCCAAAGAATAGCGGGAAAAACGCGAATTTGGTCAAAGAGCCACGGAAAAGAGCGAAATACTTCAAATGATCACGGAAAACACGAATTTTGTCAAAGGATAGCGAAGAAAACGCGAATTTTGTCAAATGACCGCGAAAAAACGTGAATTTCGTCAAAGGATCGCGAAAAAATGCTAATTTTATCAAAGAATCGCGAAAGAAACGCAAATTTCCTCAAAGGGTCGCGAAAAAACTCAAATTTCGTCAAAGGATCGCGGGGAATAGCAAATTTTATCAAAGAATCGCTTAAAAAGCGCGATTTTCGTCAAAGGATCCCTGAAAAAATGCAATTTTCGTCAAAGGATCGCGGAAAAAACGCAAATTTTGTCAAAGGGTCGAGGGAAAAAAACACGAATTTTATCAAAAGGCTGCAAAATTACACTAATTTCGTCAAAGGGTTGCGGAAGAAACGTAAATTTTGTCAAAGAATAATGGAAGAAATGTGAATTTCATCAAACGGCTACGGAAAAACGCGAATTTTACCAAAGGACTGGGAAAACATGTGAATTTCGTCAAAAAGTTACCGAAAAAACGCGAATTTCGTCAAAGAGTCGTGGAAGAAATGCGAATTTTATCAAAGAGTCGTGGAAAAAATACAGTGCTCTCTTTAGGAAACAGCACACATACACCTATGTTTATTATTATAGGTATAATTTTGAATCTGAAATAATATACTGAACTAATTTTTGAACAAAATGGGTTAACCCAAACCGAGCTTGCATGAATCTACATTCAGCCTGAAATCGATCCGGATTGAAAACAGCTAACTCGACCTGCAACAATAATAAGTAGTGCCAGAAGGGAATCCCCCCCCCCCCCTCTGATGTAACATTTCAGATTTTTTTTTTTTTTTTAAACTGAGAATAACTCCTGATCAGGAGTTTTTTTACTGCGATTTTTAATTTTAGTTTAAAATAAAAACCAGGTGGTGGTGCTGCAAGCAATAGGCGCTAAATCGGTGCCCGATTTAACGACTATTGTTTGCAGCGCCATCTATCGCTGTTATTGTAAAGTAAAATCAAGAATCGCAATGAAAAATCTCATGCCATCTTACATAACCCTCCTGCAAGATTTTTTTTAAATTGTTGTCACCATCTGCAAGTTACTAAATTTTAAAATCAGTCAGTGCATTTTAGGACACCCGGTATGTTTTTTAATAAGTTTCAAAGCATTCTTTATTCAATTACAACTCATCTTAGATATAAAGAGACAAGCGATCTTATAACAAATTAGTTTTTTTTATATAATCCTGAAAATTAAAAAGTATTATTAAATAATTGTTTGGGCGTGTCATTTATGGATCTTTTACTTTAGCTTTTATCTTCAAAAATATTTAGACTTTCTTTTCAAAATTCGGCTCGGCCCGAACCCTTCTCGCAAGAGTGAAAACCCAATCCGAAACTGACCCAAACCCGAAATAATGTATGCCAATCTGCCCCAAACCCAATGCGCTAGAGCGCAGCTAAAAATTAGAAGTCAACCCGACTAGCGGCAGAAAAGTAGAAGTCAACCGGACCCAAACCCGACCCGCAGCAAAAAGTAGAAGTCGACCGGACCCAAACCCGACCCGCAGCAAAAAAGTATAGTCAACCGGACCCAAACCCGACCCGCAGCAAAAAGTAGAAGTAACACGACCCGTGCATCAGATTGGAGTCTCCAAATTTCTAAAATCGCCCCCCCCCTTGAGGGCTCTCCAGATCCGCCCTTGCCATGGTAACGATTGCAATAGGTAGTATTTCTTACGAAATCTACCTAAAAAGAATTTGAAGGTCCCTTGTTCCCTTAAGGGTCCTGTCCCTGCCGGCGAAGACACTCACGAGCTAATGCTAATCCTATGGGGAGGGATTTTTCTAATATCTCGTTTGCATTTCGACATTTTTAAATAATTTTTTTTTTTTTTTTTTTTTTTTTTTTTTTTTTTTGCATTGGATAGCCGAAGTCCGTCTCTACAGCGTACCTTGGTTACTTTTTCGATTTTGGTTGCAGATATTTTTTAGAATGACACTTTCATTTTCAGAACCGGTTTTGAAAATGAAAGTAACTTTATTAAAAATATCTGCGACCAAAATCGAAAAAGTAACCAAGGTGCGCTGTAGAGACGGACCTCGGCTATCCAATGCAAAAAAAAAAAAAAAAAAAAAAAAAAAAAATTTAAAATGTCGAAATGCAAACAAGATATTAGATAAATCCCTCCCCATAGGATTAGCTTTAGCTCGTGAGTGTCTTCGCCGGCAGGGACAGGACCCTTAATTCACTGATCGTTGTAACTACATGTTAATTTCGAAGAAATGCACTATGCTTTATATTCATAATCGATTATTCTATTATAAATTACTGTATTAGAATCGTATAGGAGAAAGTTTTGTAATGGTCAGCCACCACATGCTAGTCATAATATTTTATTTTGTTTTTCTTAAACTATTTTTAGCCCCCGGTACGGTATGCTATTTCTTTCTCCCAGCTTATTTTGTGTCTCCAAAAAATAAAGTTACATTACAGAAGCCTGCTATAAACAAAGCAGATGTTTCGTTGTACGATTAAATGCTCTATAGCAATTTTTTAAATTTCTAAGCATCGCACATTTTCAATTTTTATACCGTCGTATTGGAAAAAAAAAAAAAGTACTTTTAAATGCAATTTGTTTGAAAACTTTCTCTCCATTTATTTTTGAAATATTAATTTTTTTGTAGTTTTTAGCACCATTTGTTTAATTTTGGCAACTCAAGTACTCCATTGTCCATTCCTGTAGAAAGTAAAGGGAAAATAATTGAAAAACACGAAAAATAGCAATTATATCTTTTTGTTGCCATTTTCTTATAACAACCGAAAGAAAATGTAATTAAAATACGTGCTATTTTAAAAAAATATAAACAAATAATTTCTGTTAAAACATGGAGCTGTTATAAACTATATTTACAAACAAATGAAGGCCTGTGAATCATTAGATAGCCGTTTTTTTTTTTGTCGAGTTCCTTTAATAATGGCATCCTTTTGCTGCATTTGTGTATTATTTTGCGATAGTGACATCCTATGCATGCTTTACTGTAGATGTTTACGAGTGGATCGTCATTGTGGAATTCTTAAGCGGATGCGAATGACGTCATTTTACATAAAATAAAAGTGTGCGCTTTAAGTCTTAAAATTTAAATATGTTTTGTACTATTTATATATACATATATTTTTTTTCATCGGGGGCAACACTAAATTCTGAAAAAGCAGAATTCCTGTTTTCTAGTGTTTTTTTTTTATTATTATTATGGATCAAACGGCTAAAAGAATATTTACTATTATATATTTTTCATCTGCAGTTATTTTACTATCACTAAAAAAGAAACACTTCGAATGTACAAAAAAAAAAAAAAAACTTTCAAATGCCAAAGGTGGTCAATTGAACAATATCTGTTCATTTAGCCTGCGTTTTAAAAAAAAAGTACCTCAGATTTAAATAAAATTTCAATCATTATAAAGCAATTTTAGTTGATGCACAGCCCGAGCAGCTGATCGTAGTCACAAATTAACGTTTTCAGTTTTATTTAACATCTTTCCTTTCCCATATATGAACGAAATCCAGCTGTTGTTCACTTAGCATTACATCTAGAAAATGGACAACGCGTTTATTTCACAGCTGAAAATGTGCAACAAATAGCCCTGAATCTACCGGCAACAACGTTAAATGCACGTTATGTAAAAATGACGCATATGCGAAAACACTGCTGCATTCAAAAGTGTCTACGTATTACACATGGAATGCGAGTAGAAAATCATTTGAATGACGCAAACGAGGACAGAGACTCGACGGACAATTCAAAGAAACTACGATAGGTATACGGAGCATCCCAATCAAGATGAAAGCTTCTTTCTTCGCATGCTGTTGGTAAATGTGCCCGGCCCAGGGTCGTACTGGCCCACCGGGCAACGAGGCAAATGCCCGGTGCGCCCCTCGTCGGATTTTTTTTTTTTTTTTTTTTTTTTTTTTTTCTGAGCGGCAAAAAGAAAATTATTTGACGTTTTTAAAAGCGTATCTACGAATGATACTTTCTAAGGAAACTAATAAGTATTAATCACGTTTTATATGTTACATTTACAGTATGTGCTTCCTTTAAGAATTTGCGTCTCGAACTATTGCCCGCTATTAAGGTATTTCTACACATTGGGTAAGTCAACGACGAAAGAGGTAGAATGTGATCGCAAGAAAAACAAATTTTTATTTTTATTGGACTCATTTTGACACGAGGCATCTTTTTGTAGTCATATGTCATGGCGCCATGGGACCGTTTTTTTTCAGCGCCTCTACGAATGATGTCTTGTAAGGAAACTGATATTAAGAATTAATCACGCATTTAACTAATTGTCTGCCTTTAAGTGTTTGACGCCTAGTATGGTTGCCCGGTATTTTGGAATTTGTACCTATTAAGCTAATGCAAACGATGAAACAGGATTGAATGCCTTAAAAATCGTTTTAATTCAACTTATTGACAGAGGTGGCTTTGGTAGTCATGGCGCCCGTGCCATTTTTTTTTTTTTCAGCGCCTCTACGAATGATATCTTGTAAGGAAACTCATATTAAGAATTAATCACGCATTTAGCTAATTTTCTGCCTTTAAGCATTTGGCGCCTCGTATGACTGCCCGGTATTTTGAAATTTCTACCTACTGAGCTAATGCGAACAATAAGACAGGGTTGAATGCTTTAAAAATCATTTTAATTCGACCTATTGACAGAAATGGTTTTGGCAGTCATGGCGCCCCGTGCTAATTTTTTTTTTCTTCAGCGCCTCTACAAATAATGTCTTTTAAGGAAACTGATATTAAGAATTAATCACGTATTTAGCATATTTTCTGCATTTAAGTATTTGGCGCCTCGTATGGTTGCCCGGTATTTTGGAATTTCTACCTATTGAGCTAATGCAAACGATGAAACACGACTGAATGCATTAAAAATCATTTTAATTCGACCTATTGACAGAGGGGGCTTTGATAGTCATGCCGCCTCGTGCCAAATTTTTTCAGCGATGCTATGAATGACGATTTCCGAAGAAACTAATCTTAAGGCTCCTGTTCCTGCAAGCGAAGATACTTCCCATCTAATGATAAACCTTTCGGTTTATTTTCTAATATCTCGTTTGCATTTCGAGATTTTTAAAGAAATTGTTTTGCATTGGATAGCCGAAGTGCATCTCTACATCGCAGTTTTTTACTTTTTCGATTTTGGTTGCAGATATTTTTTAAAAAGTTACTTTCACTATCAAAACCTGTTCCGAAAATGAAAGTGTCATTCTAAAAAATATCTGCAACCAAAATCGAAAAAGTGAGAAAGGAGCAATGTAGAGATCGACCTCGACTATCCAATTCAAAAAAAAAAAAAAAAATAACGAAATGCAAAACAGATATTAGAACCCCCCCCCCCCCTTATAAGTTTAGCATTAGCTCGCGAGTGTATTCGTCTGCAGGGACAGGCAGGGCCGTGCGAAGAGAAAACTGCGCCCGGGGCAGCTTGCCAATTTTGCGCCCCCCCCCCCCCCTCCTTCAAAATTGATAAAGGACAGGAATAGAAATAAATTATACTGAATAAATATTTTGCGTTTATGTTAGAAATTTAAAAGATTTAATTTTAATTCAGAAATTCCAAACAACTAAATAACAGAAAAGAAAATTGCACTTATTTGTTAATGAGATCATGATGCTTTGCGATAGATTTTTCTTAACCTTTCTCACATGTTTTTCTAGACATTTTTAGTTGTTGTTAGTCTTTAAGCTGCAGAAAATGGGTAAAAATCGCTAACAACCAGGTTGGAAACAAGTGGTCCCTTCAACCGATAAGTACTAAATAAGCGAAACAAACAAAAAATCTACAGAACATAACGTAAAAGATAAAAATAAATTATAATTTCAGTGCATTAGTTAAGGAAGATAACTGATACAATGTTTTAATTAACATAAAATAAAATATAATTATCAGGCAAACACATTTACTTCCATTTTACTTTTCTTGCGTTTAGGGTAGCAAAATCGTTTATTATTTTATGTGTAAAGACTGCGACATACTGAATTTTATAGAAAGTAAATTCAGGTTGCTTAATCTATCGCTCATAGTAGATTTTAAGTAGTTTTTTACTATTTTATTGTTACTGGAATACTTATAAATTATGTACGCTGTCTCCACGTTTTTGCAATTCCTTGTTTTCCCTAGGTTAAAATTATGGAGCAACTAAAGGATCTCTAAATGATCCATTTTATAAAAGTTCTTGTGTAATGGTAGAAATAATGCTTTCGTATTTAAAACCTCGCTTAACAATTCAAGTCCATTCAAGTCAACAATAAAGGGCAAGGTCCAGGTAATATTAACAGATATTCGGTAACTGATTTTAGATTCGAACCAGCCAGAAACTCAAATTCTTGTTATACATTTCTCAGTTTCGTAAACCTCCAGTTTAGTTGCACGGTTATAGAGTTTCTATGTAAGACGAAATCCTTTACTTTCATATAAATTTCCAGTTTCATCAGGAGCTTCGTAGTCAAACTGTTCTGCGAATTTTACGTTTTCTGTTTTGCTCAAATAAGGACATAACCAAATCTTCGCTTTCATGTTCAAAAATTCTCCCTCTTATTGTCTAAAATGTGTCTTAGTGTTTCAATCAGTTTGCTGGCAATCAAAACATTGACAGTTTTTTTTTCTTCTTTTTTTTTCGTGATTAACTTTTTCTATTTCATTTAAAATGCTGTGCCAAACTACTAGGCCGTAAATAAAGGAGAATTTATTTATTTGCTTTATTAAGCTTTTTGCTCCTGAGTAAGTTTACTCATTTTACTTCATTTCTATAAGGTCTTCCAGAGCTTTTAAAATCTGTGGCAATTGTTTGTAAACTGCAATTATAGCTTTATTTTTTTCATGACCATAGAGTATCGCAATGTTTCTTTAAATAAACTGATAAGTGGGACATAAGTATATCTCATCTTTCAGTAGAAGAGAAGAAAAAAACAAACACATTTTATGCAGTTCCGGACATTTTTGGACATACACCAGCAGCACGAACTCAAAGTTTAGAGAATGTGCAGAGCATGGTAAAAAATAGACGAATTTATTTACTTCGACGATTCGAGCTTATACAACATTATATTGGGAAGCCATATTTGCACCATATCACAACATTGAACTCTGAAGGGTTGATATTCGTATTGTTTATGATGGCTGATTATCTACAAGTTGGATATAGTAAACCGGAGTGGGATGAGGGTGTCTTCTGTAGGGTCTTTCTAAGGGAGCCTAACCCGTATTTACGTAAGGTTTGAAGAAAACTACGGACAATTTCGAACGATTAGGCTGACGTGCGCGATTGGATAGAACTCAGCATCTCCCGTCTACCATCTTTGAGAACAGAACCTCTCGTGCAGCTGTTAATGTCGAGATTGTCGGTCCCCCTTTTTACTTGATGTAGTCAAGAAACCTTTCTACGATTGAAAATTTTCTATTTTCGGTATCGTATAATTTTCGTTATTTGTTTTTTGTCAGGTGTACTGGATTCCTAAACTGTACTGTGTTTAAAATTCAATAACTTGCAAATGGTGACAATTATTAAAAGAAATTCTTGCAGGAGAGTTATGTAAGATATCAGAAGTATTTTTACAGCGGTTCTTGGTTTTAATTCCAAATAGAAGAGATAAGTGGCAAGCGATAAGCGCTCAATGGAGGTCTGAAATACAATCCCCTAGCGTCATGCGCAGGAAGGAGATTAAATATATAGAGTAGGCCCCTAAAAATAAGATTGTATTGGAAAATGAGACCTACTCTATATATTTAACCTCCTCTTTTCGCATCGGTGTTGGGCGATTTCGGTTTTGGCCTTGGCTGAGCACCTATGGCGCTAGATGTTGTCTTTATAGTGCTTGTGTGGTTATACATCGCTGGCATAATTGTCAATTTAGTATAAACTTGATTGATTTTCACGAATATGGTTTAATAAAGTATACTGCTGTAACCTGAATTGACTATAAACCTGTTTAATTCTTCAACAAATCATCGATATTTATGTTGTAATGTGAAATTGTAAAACTGCAGTATAAGAATTGATAAAGTCATTTGTAACGCGAGCAGCTAGTGGATTTGGGATTGTACTATCACTCTAAAGCGTAAGCTGAGTTCCCGAGGTGGTCATCCCTGCTTGCAGTGCCATCTATAGTTGCTTTTGGAACTAAAGCCGGGAATCGAGGTAAAAAGAGACTACTGACATTTTACATTACCTTCTCGCACTTATTTTTAATAGCTGTCACCATTTACAGGTTATTGAATAAACAGTCAGTCCATTTTAGGACACTCGGTATATGGAGTGCGATCGAATGAAATTGGAAAATACCTTGCTCTATGAATTTTTTCTACAATCGCTTTTCTTACTTCATTGGCAAGAAATTCATAATTTCATCCTGAATATATTTCGCCATTTATCTTTTTCACTTTCAATAATTTTTACTTTTGCTCTTTTCAAATTTGCTGTCGATTACATGATTTAATTTTAAACGTCTCTCAAGTTTCTTTTTAGCGAATGCATGCATTCCTGTGTTCTAGAGTATTTTTATGTTCAAGAATTTTAGGATTTAATTTCTTCGACTTGAAAAACCCACAATCTGGATTGGCTAACTTTGGAGGGCGATCATGATAATTGGTGAATCATAAACAGAGAAAACTAAATACAGGGTGTCCAATCTCAACGGTGTCCAATGGCTAATTCCTAAACCGTTAGTCATAGGCATATAGTTCCAATTACAAAAATGTTTTAATTTGAGGATAAGAAATATTTTTGGGTCAATAAAAGCATTAAAAAAATACGAAATTTAAGTTTTTATACGGTCCCCGGATCCCATAAGTTATATTTAGTAAAATTTTTCTGTTACACTGACAAGTAAGACAAAAAAAAAGCTTCGTTATTCTACGATTAAAATTGACCGAGAAATAGCTGTTTAAAGTTGGAGCATATTTTTTTGCTGCAAATTAGGAGTCATTCACAAATTTAGTAGAAATATAATTTCGTCATATACACTGCTCAAAACAATTAAAGGATATTTGAAGTTTTATATAAAATAAAGATATAAACGAAATTTTTTTGCCGAAAATAGAAGAAGAGAATCACAAATGCAAATTTTTCTGGTTTTCAAACTGTGGAGTATGCAAATTTTGAGTTCGACGTCAAAAACGTCGCTTCAGCGGCAGCGAATGAAATTTGACTTTCAACTGGATAAAAGAGAATGAAGACAAGGATGACCGGCATTCAGTGATTGCTTTGTTTCGATGAGTACGATGTCTCAGCAAAGTCATTTGACAGATTCAGAAGCTTTGAGGATTGTTGGTAGGTTAGAAGGGGGCCAAACTCAAGCCGAAGTAGCGCAAGCCATTGGAGTGTCACAAAGTGTCATTTCCAGGATCTGGAACCGTTTTTTGGAGAGTGGATGTGCAGGCCGAAGACCAGGGCAAGGTCGTAGACGGGCAACAACGCCCAATGAAGATCGGTATTTAGCGTTAACAGCTCGGAGACACCGAACCATGAACGCTACTCTTCTCCAACAACACCTTCGCTCGGCTACAGGCACCACGATTTCAACTCAGACTGTCCGAAACCGGCTCCATGCTGTAGGTCTGTATGCTCTCCGACCTATAGTATGTGTTAGATTAACATCAAGGCATCGTCGCGACCGCAGGGAGTGAGCAACAGAGCATGTCAACTGGAGGAGAAATGAATGGGGCAATATTCTGTTTTCTGACGAGTCCCGTTTTTCTGTGCATCCGGATAATAGGCGTATTTTCATCTGGAGGGACCGTGGCAGTAGGAATAATCCTGCGTTCGTGCACGAAAGTGTCAGATTTGGCGGTGGAGGAGTGTTGGTGTATGGTGGCATCTCCATTGACGGGCGCACTGACCTCTACATCATTCGAGATGGAGCTCTGACTGGTCGCCGATATAGGGATGAGATCCTCAGATCTATTGTAGTCCCTTACGCTGCAGCAATCGGAGATAACTTCATTTTAATGGACGATAACTGCAGGCCACATCGTGCAAACCTGGTGGAGGATTTCCTTTTCGAGGAAGGAATCGTTCGAATGTAATGGCCAGCGTGTTCCCCAGACATAAATCCAATCGAGCACGTTTGGGACGCTCTAGGAAGATGAGTTTCTGGCCGCCAACAACCCCCACAAACTCTCCAAGAACTGGAAAGAGCTCTTCTGGAAGAGTGGGGCAGAATACCCCAACTCGTCATTAATAGCCTCATTGAGTGCATGCCTCAAAGGTGTTCAACGTTGCTGGCCGCCCGTGGAAACCATACCCCCTACTGAAAATGATTTTCTTTGAAGAAAACACCTTTTCTTATTCTTTTTTTCTCATATGCACAAATTGTGTTTTTTTCCTTTAGTACACAAATGCGCAATAAAATGCATTTTTTTCTGCCAAACATGTGTAATTTATTCTCATATAACCTACTATGTCTGTCGACCATGTATCAATCAGCTAAACAGTTTACCAGATACAAAATCCACCTAAAACTGCAATATCCTTTAATTGTTTTGAGCAGTGTATATTAAAAAAATTGTTGAGAGTAAAATTAACACTGCAATATTTTGTATTTTTTTTTAACTTTGACAATTTACGATTTGCGAAACATCCTGACATGATGGTTAAAAATTAAGTTAATTTTCGAATTCAGTGCTAAAAAATACATAAAAGTTAAAAAACACATCCATCGTAACCTTGTGTTATCTAATCTTAAACTTCTTGGCGGTAATCTATCCAAAATTTGTATGTTATCCTGTAAAATCCTGTAAAGTATAAGTGGTAAACACCGAAATTCATAATAATGTTAGATTGTCATCGGATTTATGTCAGTATGTAAAATTTAATCTCGATCGGATATTTGAAAGTGAGTTAAAGTTCTAATACAAATTTTGAACTGGAAAAACATACATACGATCGTTGAAGTTAAATAAAAACTTATGAAAAGAACATAATTTTTTGTTAAAGAAATCATGAAAAGAAACTGTCTCAAAACCTTAGAAAATAAAACATACGTTAAAATACAATTATTTTAGCCAATCTGAAACTTAATTAACGTTAACTCAATCGTAATACTTGTAGGATTTTTTTCAAAGCACAGATACACATGAAATAAGTTCTTCGAATACTTTAAGCACTTGGTATATGATCCCTCAAACCATGGCCTAGCTGGTTTGTGTTCAGATGCGGGAAAGTGGTATAAGTCATGCATTTTTAAAGTTTCATAACTCGGTCAATTTTAGCGTTATATGTACGGGACTTTTTTTGTCTTACTTGTCAGTGTAATAGGAAAATTTTACTAAATATAACTTATAGGACGGGAAACCGTATAAAAATTTCAATTTCGTTATTTAAAAAAAATGTTTTATTGACCCAAATCGCTTTTAAAATGTTTCTTTAGCTCATTTAAAACATTTTTGCAATTGGAACTATATGTCTATGACTAACGGTTTAGGAATTAGCCATTGGACACCGTTGAGAGTGGACACCCTGTATAGCGATCCCCTTAATTAAGTTATCCAATAAGCCGCGATCACCGTAAATAATTTCTCCACTAGGTGTAATTTTCTTGAACGTTAGTTTGAAAAATTTCCATCCTTCTACAGCTGCAGATTTCATGTAATCAGCCTTTTTCATACTATGCTGGACCTTTTTTTAACAGCAAAGTAATGACCGAATGACTATAAGAGCAATCCCATAGTGGAATCAGAATAGGTTAGCAATTCATATTTACTGAATGTGGGAGGTGGCAGAAACTTTCGTATACGATGTAAAAGGGGCCACAGAGTGCAAAAGTTTAAGAAACACTGCAATATAAGATATCACAAAAGCATATTATATAAATTTAAAAAATCAGAAAACCCGACTGCATAAAAAGCGAACTAATTAATTATTTCTCATCAATAATCATTTTTATATTACTTACCTATTTTTTTTATTTACTTGTACTGATGACTTTTAAGTTGTGTTTAATTGTTAGTTCCTATCCATAAACATTGTTTTGATGAGGTCCATAGATGTCTATGAAGGTTAGAGTTGCAGTAAAGCTAGAGATCCTACCTACACAACTAACAGGTTGCGTAATATTTAAACGGAGCTTCTGACTGTAAAATAGTCAATCAAACATCCTCTTCATTTTGAATGACCTATTCAATGATATGCACTCAATAGGGTGCATAATTTTTTTTCGTCTCTACCGCCATTTTGTATTTTACGGCCGCCATTTTGAATTTATAAAATCAAAACCTAGCTTATAACCATTGGACGGTTAAGACGAATCGATCGAGACCTCATTCATTAAAATCCATCCAGCCGTTGGGATGTTTCGAGGTATAAAGAAATCCACATATCCAGATACGCGTGAAACACATAACCCTTCTTGCAGTCGGGTAAAAAAATCGTCTATAAAGCTCAATGAAAAGTAAATGTGAACGATGCAATAACTTTGAAATGAAAAATATACATACTTTCATTGGGAAAAATAATCCCGATATGTAAATATATACACTATGTTTTACAAAAAAATAGAATATCGAAGAGTAGAAAAAAAAATTCTAATAAAAATGATCGACGATAAAAAAAAAAAAAAAATAGTAGTACAAATTTGACGCCCCTAAATTTCTGCGCCCGGGGCGACCGCCCCCTTCGCCCCCCCTTTCGCACGGTGCTGGGGACAGGAGCCTCAAGTATTAATCCCATTTTACGTATTTTGTGACCTGTGCAACTTCCAGATATTTTGGCATTTCTGCATTTTGTGTAAGTACAAACGGTAAAAAAAGATTGAAGGTCAGTTTAAGAAAAGAATATTTTAATTTTAAATGGTCACATTGGCAGAGGTGGCGTTCGTAATCATGGTGCCCAGAGGAATATTTTTTACAGCATCTAATACAAATGATGACTCGAAACAAAAAATCAGTGTTAAGCATTTCTTGTATTTTCTACTTTTGAGAATTTGGGGCCTCGGTGGTTACACAGTATTTTGACATTTATAATTTCTGTGCAAGTGCAAACTAAGGAGGAGATGGAGTGTCAATTAAAAATGAAAAAAAAACCGATTTTCATTTTAATTATTCTTAAGTACAGTGCTGGCTTTGGTACACGGCACTCTAAGAAAGACTTTTTCATCGGATCCACTGGTGGTGTAAAAAATTATTAATTAAAAAATCCATCTTTATTTCCAAATAGTAATATTCAGCTTTATTTAATTTGTCATTAGATAAGACGAAAATAGTGGTAATTTTTTTAATTAAAAAGTGCCAATGGTGGTCTAGCATCAGATTTCTTTTAAGGCTGTTCTCAACTGCTCTGCTCAACAAGCGCAAAACGTTTTGACACATTTACAAATTCATTTTTTAACGGAAAGATATAAAATTGGAAGTCCTGACTATGGAAGCGATTTGGAATCGAACTGTGTTTTCCATTTTTGATAAATAAATTACCTGTTGAGTTATAAGCGATTTTTATCACGTGATAAAGACGTTTTTCACCCTTCCTTGAGTGGTTATTCTTCTTTCGCGCGGAAATTCGGTTCAAAACGCCCACTTTGACAATATTTTCTGAAACATCTATTGCGTTTGCAAAAAAGAAGAAAAAACAGTTCTGTTACATTGTTTCTGAACAACAATACCTCCTAGTTTCATGCATTTCCGAACAAAAATGAATTAAAACTTATGTCATAAAATTGCCCTTTTGGATTTGGGAACAGCCTTAAGTGCAATGTTTTTAGATTCGAAATTTCTTTATAGCTTGTTTGTATGTAGTCGAAATTTATAAATTTTGATAAAAAAATATATGTATATATTATTTATTCGTACACCTAAATCTTATTTGACATTTCTGTCATTTATTGAGTGTTATGTATATCTTTAAAAATATTAGTTTTACGAATTCTTTACTAAAATTGAATAATTTTCTTACTGCTGTCAATTTTTTAAATGTATTGTCTATATTTTTTTATCGACTTCCAACGAAAGAGTTCGTAAAATTCCCCCTCTCGCTTTTTATTTACCAGAGGGACTCGAAGGGACGCAGACCTTTCTAGTTTATTAAATGTTTAAAAGAACAAGCACATTAATAAATTAAATTTTATGAAGTAAGGCACTGATTTTTAAAGTATTTTAGGCTTTAAATGCATTTAAAAACAAATTGGAAAGAACTGCAGAAAAAGTGATGTTTACTTGCTGTTTCATCTTAATCCCCACTAATGAGATACAGGTGTACCATTAGTTTCTTCAGATGCATGCATTAGTTTTACTCGGAAATCTCTTATCGAAAACAGTTATTACACTTCTTACGACCAGCTGAAAGATCGACCTCCCGAAAAGATCTTTGTATACCACATGGAACAACAGCAGTTAGTCATTAGTGATTTAAAAGGGTCCGTTTTTAAACACATTTGGTGTAAACAAGAGGGACCATCAATATCAATTGAAACCGACAACTGTTTGCCGTGCAAGAATCTTCCTATTATCACAGCTTCCACGACCTAAGAATATCGTTTATCATTCACATAGACAATTATTTCCGGATTAGTTCAGAGGACAGAAAAAAAAAATCACAAGTGTTTTAAACTGAATTCGAACAAGTACATTTTACTCTGGAGTATCTCTTTATTGAATTCTGATTTTTATTTTTTGAAGACTAAAAAAAATAACAATATTAAAAGATATACTACCAGGTTTGGAGATCAAACATCGGATTCAAGAGACTTGTAAGTAATTTTAAATTATTAAGTTTTGACTAATAATATGCTGTTAATTAATTATATGGTATGTTATGTCATGAATTTTTGATAATGAGTGTTCGATATTTTCCAAATATCAATATGCTTCGGATATAAAACTGTGCCTTTTGTAGAAAGGGATGAAACATGGGCGCCAGCAATGGGCGAGGGGAGGGAAATAAGAAGAGGGCAATTGCCCCTCTCTGAATTTTCGAATTTAACTAAATCTTTTTCTCTCATGATTTTGAAAAAGTAATAGATTGTTATTCTCAAATGATTTATAATAAATGAATATTAAGAAAAAAAATTAACCAAGGAATAACCGTCAGAGGTTAATAGTCTGTCTCCTTGAAGCCCCTATAAAAGACCAATTTTAGTTCTGTTTTTCTTCTGCGTTTATGCATTAAAAATTATTTCAAATTGCGGTTCAGGAAAAAAAATAAATTGGGGGGAAAAAAGAATAATAAACTATTTCAATTTTTCATTTATAAAGAAGCCGGTAGAAATTTCATTTTTGATTTACATCTTGTTACATTTTTGTATTTTTTAATGGTAGTATATTTCGAAATTATTTTAAGTAGGGTTCTTGCCAAAGGGAAAAAAAGTAAGTTTTGGCAGTGTAGTACAAGCACATATCTGTTCCAAAATCTTCCCCTCCTTGGATTTTGTTCTGTGAGTGCCCATGAGATGAAACCCAAATTTATACGAGCTTTTCGGGATATTTTTCTTTCCCCTCTAGTTAAAATACTTATTTTACTGAATAACGGCAATATTGTTTAAATATGTGTTTAATTTTTATAAAATTTGCTCCAACATAAATAAAAAATTACAAATTACAAATTCAACATATTAACACTTTCCAAAATATTTGAAAAGTATGCATGGCTTCGGTTAGTCTGTCCGTAAGCATAAATAAACTCGCACTGCCACGCCACTTATGTGCATGATTTACTATAGGAGGTTCCTTAATGAAAATGGAGTGTCAAGCACTTATAGTTGGTTTATAGAAGCACACAAAAATATTCCGTTGCATTATGTCCTATGGGAAAAAAATTGTTAGCAGTGTATTTTAATGATGTTACAGTACTTTAAACATAGTTAAATTGAAATTTATCAATTTGATACACTACGTGGAATACGAATTGAATAATTTTTATCGTTTATTTACAGGGACACACAAAATAATCCAATTGTATTATTATTCTCAGTCTCAGCATAAAGTAATTGTTTGAAATAGCTTTTTAAATTGATACAAGTGACTTTTGCGAAATTGTTTTTTTTTTTTCTTCCAGCGTCTACAACATTGTATATATCCATATATTATAAAATGGACAACGAAAACAAGTACACTGTAGACACAAAACTCTTGAACAGATGGTTTGAATTTTAGACTTTTTTTCTGGGGGTGAGGGACGTTCTGTCTTTATAAATGGACATGATTTAATATCATTAAGTTGTCTGTTTTCACGTCTCTCTCTCTCTCTCTCTCTTTCTTTTCTTTTCTTTTTTTTTACATTCTAGGCTTTAATTTATATAAAAATTGACCAATTTTCACGAAATATTAATATGCTGTTAAAGCAATTCTCGAAAAAATATTTTTCCTCGTTCAACAATGCGAATCTTTTTGACACATTCCCGGAGCCATGAATATCAAAATGATTTGTAATCGATTTTTTTTCTTTCAGTTTTCCGATATATAAATGTCATCCTGAGTTATAAGTGATTGTTCTCTCGTGGTGGCAGAATTTTTTTCTTTTCCCGCGCTGTCGCATCCGGAAATTCGGTTCAAAACTCCCACTTTGACACATTTTCTGAAAAATGTCCTACTTTTATCAAGAAACGAAAAAATTCTTACTTACATGGTTCTAAATAAGACCACCTGTCAATTTCATGCGTTTGAAAACAAAAATGAAAAAAAAAAAATTGTCAAAAAATATTCAGTTTGGATTTAAAAACAAAATTAAGGCACACAGTACCATTTTATGTTTATAAAATACTCGTCGTTTCGTGTATATATATATACAATTACAAAAAGTTTGATTATATATGTATATATATATATTTACAGGTTCACCTAAGAAAGTTTATTTGTGTCATCGTCTACTTCATATCATAATAATCGATATTGATACTAAACCATGAGTTTTACAATTAATCGGGATTACAATCCTGCATTAGGTCAGTTTACTCAACTACACCCGCGATTTAGATCTGATCGGTTCGGATAGGCAATATTTTTTTCGTTGCGCTGTGGGTTAGGGTTTGTTTAGGATTCATGCATATCGCAAGTTTATAGCAATAGCAAGACAAGTTTATGGCCAATGGGCCAACCTTCTTGGGAGCAAATTACACATGAGAGGGGGGGGGGGGTAAAAGGTGTTTCAGGACGAAACTGACAATTTCGTAAGTCCGAGTCCGTTTAAGTTAGATTTCTAATGCATTTAGCCTCCAAATAAAGGATACTCCATTTGAAGAAAAGGAATTATCTCATTCAAAATATATAAAATAATCTTGTAGCTGTTATCTTAACTTTTCAAAAAAAAAATTGTTTAAAATACTTTTAAATTGTAGTCGGCGCCCTTTTGATTAGAAGTTGGCACCTTTTTTATCCAAGTTGCCACAGCCCTTTTTGTCATGCCAGTACGACCCTGGCCCGGCCCAACGTCTTTCCAGCAATTGAGAATTGTCAAGGGCGTTACACATGCCACATTCCGCTGCTTCGTCCGATGTATAATAGCGTCGTGAACAAAATTACAATACGGGTGATCTTTTGTCGTATGTGCGTGCAATCAAATATTCCTATATAACGCTTGATCAAAAAGGAATTTACGATCAAATGATGGAAACAGTCAATACCGGGGTTCGAGAATCTTCTAACGCACAACAGGAAGAACTGGCAACAATTTGATCCCAAAATGGCATAGCCTTAGCTCTTACGTCGTTCGGAATAGCTGCGACATTGCCAGGAGATGGAAAAACTTCTCATTCCTCTTTGAAATTGCCAATGAACATGCAATTCATTGAAACTCCCACGTGCAACATTTCCAAAGCATCCGACATGGGAAAAGTATTGCAGAAATGCAAACTTATTGTTTGGGATGAATGAACAATGGCACACAAAAAATCGCTCGAAGCTCTTGATCGATCATTCAAGATTTGCGTGGAAACGTTAGACCATTTGGGAACGCATTAATATTGCTTGCAGGAGATTTCAGGCAAACATTACCTGTAATTTCTCGATTAACACCAGCGGACGAAATAAATTCTTGCCTGAGTTACTCTACTTTGTGGTCACACGTAAAGATGTTAAAATTAACTACAAATAATCTACGATCTTAAAAAAAAAAAAAAAAAAAAAAAAAAAAAAATTCAGGCTATGATTCAAAGGGCGAGGCAGTCAAATACAAGTCCGTCGACACTGTTGTGGAAGCAGATGAAGAAGTTAATTATCCAACAGAATTTTTGAATTCACTCGATCTGCAAGGGATGCCACCGCACGTACTGCAGTTGAAAATCGGCGTGCTAATTATCATGTTGTGAAATATCAACCAGTCAAAGATTTGCAACGGCAAGCAGCTTGCAGTAAAAAAATTAATGAGCAACGTCGTAGAAGCAACAATCTTGACAGGGCATTTCAAAGGTGAAGATGTCTTTATTTCTTGCATTTCTGTGATTAAGGGGGTCCGGGGCACAAAAATCTTCAAATTTTCAATTTTTTTTTTTTATTGGATTAAAAATTTTTGTGCGGTTTTCTGCTTAAAATGATGCTTAAATCATGTTTGTATCTTAATTAGAACAGGAAATATTAATTTTTTCGTTTTGGTTTGTTTTCAAAATCTGCCTTTCAAGCTATGGTTGTCAAGGAAACGAGTTCTTGTGAAATTGCGTTTTTCTTCCTGATAGGTTTTTTCACCATTTCTCGTATTTAAATTCTTATAACTCGAGAACCGTTAAAGATACAGGGTTGAAATTCGGAACATATCTTTTTCAATTATTTTACTTTACTTTTGAGCCAGCATATTTGAAAAAAATATTTACTTTTGAAAATATGATTTTTTTTTTTAAAGTTGTACCACTTTTTTTGTAATTTTTTCGTTAAATATTTTTAATTTTTTAAAAAATTAATATTTTTTAAAATGCTGACTCTAAATTAAAATATATATATTTCTGTTTATTTAAATGAAAAACAATTTAAATTCTACAAATAATATTTCGAGTTATAACGATTTTAAGTTATACCACTTTTTTCATAAATTTTAAATTAAAATTTTTTTTTAAAAAGCTATGAGAAGTTTTATCATTTGATTTTGTTTACAAATGATATGGTTAACCATCACAAAAAAATTCAAAATTTTAACTCAATAAATAAAAAAAAATTTTGAAAATGTGTCCCGGACCCCCTTAAAACGGATATGCCATTTCAATGTAAGAGATTGTAATTCCCAATTCGATTGGCGTTTGCAATCACCATCAAAAAAGCTCAGGGCCAATCTTTAAAATTGTGCAGTTCTAGACACGGATTGCTTCTCACATGGACAGTTACATTTTGTGTGTTCTAGAGTCGGCAAACTAGACAATATCTATATCTGCGCAGACAATGGTACAAAAAATAATATTTTATACCCACAAAACATTGTGAAATTAAACATATTAGAAACGTGCTCTTTCTCTTTTCTGTCTCTTCCATTTAAATTTCCATTTCTGTCAATTACAATTTTCGTGAGCCACAGCAACGCGTGGCCGGGTACAGCTAGTATTAAATAAATTGTATGAATATTGAAAAAAATTGCTTGTATTTATTAAGTAGTGAATATGTTGCCAGAAAATGTGAATGGAAAAGTTTCTTGCCAAGGTCATTTTCTCTATATCGTCAGAGTCCCTACAAGTTCAAAAAAAAAAAAAAAAAATATCGTCTAAAAATTCCATGTTTGCAGTGTTTAGTTACAAAAACGCAACCACCGGTCTTAAATAAAGCCTACAAAAATACGTCAGTTTGGTGCAGACTCCGATTATGGAATACTAGACTAACAGCTTTTACGTAAATCACTAAAGTATAATATATAATGATAATGCATGTATGTATATATGCGTTTATGTGCATTCATATATACGTAGGCTGTTCAATAAATAATAAGACTAATTTTACTGCCGCGAAACCACTGATCGGAATGTTAATTTCTGTGGCATAAAAAAAAGTTTGTTGTCTGTATGCACAAAAGCTACCGATAGATGGCGTGTACAGGCTCATGCTCCTGAGTTTCACGTGATTGAACTGAAGCGTGCTTGCGGGCGCCTACGACAGCGGCCCGGGCAGTTGTCGAAATGGAAGCGTCGATTGAACAACGTTATACGATTAAATTTTGTGTTCGTCTGAAAAAATCAGCATAGGAGACCTTTGACATGATAGGGGAGACCGGGGCTGGTTGGCTACAGTGGTAAGTAGGCGCAGTCCTTATAAATCGCCTGTTTGTGGATAGATTACGCAACCAGTCACAGAGTACCTTTCTTCTTGCTTTTTACAATCCTCATTGTAGTTTTGCAGCGTTGCCTACGTGCAGTGGACATTTATTACGATTTTCTGTTTTTTGCACTCATAAGTAATTTTTTGTTGCTTCATTCTTTTTCTAATTTCTGATACTTATCTTAATAATTGCGATTTAACTTGTGCAGTTTTTCTTAGTGTATGATTAACTGTCATATGTGATTTACTTGGATTATTTATGCTTAGATGATTACGTATCCCTTTTGTGAAGAAATTTATTATGGGGCTAGTAGGCGAATTGAACACGGGGCAAGTTGGCTCGGTGTTTGGTGTGTGCTGGTAGCTTGAAAAACAGCAAACAACGAGAAAAGTGGTTGCAATGCAAGATTTTGGGCACACGAGGCTTGCCCAAACGAAGACACTCGATTTTTTATTTATGACAACCGTAACTCTGATGATGATACAGAGTAGGATAGAAGTTACTCAATGTTACTGTTTTACTCATTAATTTTTTTGTCTGTATAATTTAGAATTTACATTGTACAGCTATAACGCCTTTGTTTAAACTTACTGGTAATAATGAAATTGATTTCGCTTTACTGCGTGTCTTATTTGAATTTTTATAAAGCGTGTGCCAACTTCCCCCATAGGTATAGGCAACTTGCCCCGTGACGGGGTAGGTTGGCGCACAATTTCCTTTTACTTTAGGAATCCGCTAAACATAAACTACAAAAGCTACAAACTCAAAACTCCGGGTATTTATGGCCCAATGCCTGTTCTTTAAAAGTACAGTTAAAATTTCATAAAAAAAAACTTAAACAAAAAATTAATAAAAATCAATTACTAAAAACTGCGCCTACTAAGCCCTGGTCTCCCCTACGTGAAGCTTTCAACGATGAAGCAATGTCAAGGGCAAGTATTTTTCGCTGGCATAAAGCTTTTAAGGAAGGAAGGCAAAATGTGGAAGTTGCTGAACGTGAAGGACGACCTTCAACGTCCATCACAGAGACAATGATTATAACAAAGCTGCGGTTATCATCAAGGAGTACCGCAGAATTACAGTACGTCAGCTGCATGTTCTCTTGAATATTTCTATAGGAACACTCAATCGTGGCAGAACATTTGCAACTGAAACATGTTTGCGCGCGATGGATTCCGAAATTGTAGACATCTGAACAAATGGAGCATAGAGTGGATGTGTGCACAGAATGAAAAGAAAGACTGGAACGAGAAGGCGACAATTTCTTAAAACGCATCATCACAACAGACGAAGCTTGGTTGTATCACTATGACCCAACCATGAAACAACAAAGCAGTGAATGGAAGCATCCGTCTTCACCTACTCCCAAAAAAGCAAAAACTGTGGAATCGGCTGGTAAAGTTATGACCATAATTTTTATTTTTTTATTATGAAGGAATTGTGTATCAACACGCTGTCGAACCCGGTAATACCGTAAACGGCTCATACTACGCGAATGTCCTACGAGCAATGGTACAGCACGTTCAAAGGAAACGTATATTGCTCCGAAATGGCTTCCTATTGCACCATGACAATGCCCGACCACATATTGCTCGTTGCGTACAGGATGTTTTGCAGCAGAACAACACAGAGATTTTACCACATCCTCCATACAGTCCTGATCTCGCTCCATGCGATTTCTGGCTGTTTCCTCAACTTAAGAAACCATTACTAGGCAAACATTTTCCAAGCAACAAAGCATGTGCTAAGACTGCGGAGGCGGTTTTGAAAAAGCTCACAAAAAACGGACTTTTACATGTTTTTTAAGAAGTGGACAGAACGTTGGAATAAATGCATTACGTGCCGCGGTAGTTATTTTGAAAAAGACCATGTAAATGATGACAGTTAAAGGTATTCTGCATTTTTTATAATTTTAGTCTTATTATTTATTGAACAGCCCTCGTATATAGATATATAAGTTCAGATTCACCATTTCGTTTGATTTGAGGTTCGTTCGTAAAAAATGACCAGCGCAGCGGGCGTAGCCTGCTAGTTACTATTAATTTCATACTGTCAGTAGGAAAAAATATTTCTTATGCTTTATTGTATAGCTTCATGATTGTCTTTATATTCTATGTAAGTTGCTTTCTCTTATCTTATGCAATAATTCAAATAAGAATATTTTAATGTTGTATTCATTTCAAAGTGTTGAGGATCATATCTTTAATTTCCTTTGGTAAATTGAATTCATCTGTTTAGACAATGAAGTATTAAAATTGCCTAAAAGATGGTACATTAATATATTACAAACTTTTGATATTGAAATTTGACTTATGATGTGTGATGTTATATAACCTTAATTGTCTTATATGCAGTACTTTAAATAATTTCTCATTTTCCCATTTCGCGCGCTTTTCTTCTTTACTAGCCGCCCTTGGCGACCAGTTTGGTCTCCCTTAAAATTTATGTTTGGGAAAGCATGCTAAGGACTGAATCATGTTACTTTTATTCCTAATTTAATTTACTTGGACTCCATTAAATATAATTAATATAATGCCTTAAGATGATATTAGTTTTTGTTGCATTAAAATATCTCAATTTGTTGATTTTCTGCAAGCAAGTAAACCCTATTGGTTTACAATGGAAGTCTATGGGAATTTGGCGAAATATTAGAGATATCGCCAATTTGGCGACTAATTTTGGTCGCCAAATTTAACGATATATTGCCAAGTTAACGGCATTTGACGACAGAACTGGGTCCCCCCTATGGTAACCCCCCTTATAGGTATGGAGATGCATTAAAGGCTGTTCAATAACCAATGAGATGCGTTTCATTCGGACGTTGCCATTAAACAATTAACAAATAATCGAGATTTCTGTGCCACGTACGATAGCGTGATATATATATAGATATATAGATTCCTCAAATAATGTATAAATTACATCATTGCACAAATATTCAAGCTAATATTCCGAAATTGGGTCCTCAGCCAAAGTTGGCATCAAACATGAGCAGTGCTGACAACAATGTGGTTACAAATGTTTGAAAGTTACTATAATGGAATTAATTATATGCTAAACCATGCTCGCTAAAATACGCTAATTGGCTGAAGGCCTGAATGTCCGATTATGGATGGAGCTTCTCCCGCCATTTATGGATAAAAATATTTGATTATCACACTCGGCAACGTGCATTATGCAGTTTATTATATTTGGCATGGTTTTGATGTAAAATAGTAATTGGCGTCCCGCAAACTGAAAGGTATTTTTTTTTTTTTTTTTTTTTTTTTTTACGGCGGGCACTTGTTAACTAGGACATTCGCCCCAACAAGACCGGAAGTGACGGCCGTTTTGTTTTAGGTCACCCGAAGAGCAGCTATCGCTACTCGAATTGATCTCGTAATTTAGAACCTTGATTAGGTGACGAGATCTGCACCTGACTGGGCACCTCCAGAGGTATTATAATTCATAGGAAACTTGGGGGAGTTTGCACAAATGACAGATTTTACATGCACTTACACGCCATTAGCATACATGGCGGATTTTTAGGTGGCGGCGAACCTCAAACCCGCAACTTTTCGGCTACGAGCCCGATGCTCTGCCAGCTGGGCCAACTGAAAAGTACCTAAACCGTTTCGACAAAATAATGATAAAGGCATAGATGTCACAAACGCACCGGGTTTCACGTGATTGTTTCTTGACGCCAATTTGGCGAAAACCTCGTTTTCGAATTCCAAGTATGCTATATAGCACGTTATTATTATTTTATTTAATATGAAAATAAAATAAAGTGATAAACGAAAAATTTTCTATTCTTTTAGAAAGGAAATAACAATAAATAAACGATATCTTTATTAATAACTATAGAAAAAAATCTGTATTAACATTATATAGGGTTACCATGTCAGGCGAAATAATGCCAATTAAGGTACCCCGGTGCGTATATGACATCTATGCCATGATACATATTGCAAATTTAACAAAGCTTCATTAAAAAATAAATTTACGATAGCAATGTACATTTAACAAAGCTTCGGTAAAAAATAGATTTACAATATCAATGCATATTTAACAAAGCTTCATTAAAAAATAAATTTTCGTTAGCAATGCATATTTATGTACGCACAGATATGCATCATGGTTAATAAGCTGCAGAAAAAAATAATAAGTTCTAAGACAGAGGCTGAGGAGATTTTAGTAAGAAATAATATTTAGTGATTTGCTAATTATCGTCGTATTGGCGCTTTACACTGCATCCGATCAATGAGTAAATCTACAAATTCACAAAGCATCTCTTCAGGAAACTGCGGTAATTAAAAATGTCTTACCGTAATAAACCAACTTGCCGCAGTTGGGACATTTCAAAGTTATGTGACTTATCTCCGAGCTCATTTCCGTTCGTGTAATTTAGAATGATTTTACTAATTCATAGGGAACAAAGGCAGAAATAAAAAATTCTATTTATGGTGGCATATTAATTATTTTCGCATTATTTATTAATTGAAATTAAAACGAGCAGCACGTTTTCGGAGCAAGGATCCAGCAACTTCGGAATGAAATTGATGCACGATTGAAAACCAAAGGGTACGAAAAATATAGGTATGCTCTGGTTCCAGGCCTAGTATATATTTTTTTTGTTCGGGGGGGGGGGGGGGATATTGGAAGGCGTTTAATTTAAGTGTTTATTAACATATTTACTTTTTGACATAGTTTATGTCGAACTTTTGAAAGAAATTTCTAATAATTTTATTACTTTTGGGCACTTTCTCTTGCGTGACAAATGGTCTAATAAAAAACTTTTAATAAAATTATAAGTTATTAGCAAGTAGACCTTCTCCCAGATTTATTCGCCAGAGACATTTTAGGTGCTAATTTTTTTAATTAAAAGTAATATATATATATGTGTGTGTTTTTGTATTGTTTTGGACTTGAGTGTGATTTGAAAAGTTCACGAAATGAAAGGGAAAATGAGTTTTTTTATATGTTTTATTTTTCTACATAATCTCTTTGAAGTTCAGTGATCTTCATCCAATGATGTTTTAAAGGCATTATGCCATCACGAAAGTGAAATTCTTCAAGTCCTCTAAAATAGACGTCGACAGCTAATTTTACTTTTACTTTCGTGTAAAATCGTTTTCAACCGTAAAAATTTTTAATCGTGGGAAGTCTCAGAAGGAGCCAAATCAGGCGAATAAGGTGGATGTTGCAACAGATCGTACTTCAGTTCATTAAACTTCCATATAGCTACCACTCTAGTATGGAGGCGTGCATTTTTCTGATAGAAAATTATCTTCTTTTTACGCAAACCAAATCTTTTTTCATGAATTTTTTTATCCACTTGGTCTAGAAGTTTAGCATAATACACTCTGTTGCAAAAAAATATATGCACCCAATAAAAATTGAGCCGCGACCATGAAACTTAATATGTAAATAGTGTTTGCTTAGGTGAACAAATGATTATATATTCAGAACAAAAAAAACAAATTATTGACTAGTAGCAACAAAAAGAATGTCAATGTCAGTAGGTTGTAAACCCACATTTGAAGATAAAAGCTGATACTCGGTGAGGTATGGGGTCTACGAGTATTAAGTTACCGGTTACCGATGTCCCTCTGCGGTAGATTCTGCCGTAAGTGTAGAAACTGATAAACTAGTTCGGTGATATTCCGAGACGGTGACCTCGCCTTTCCAACATGTCCCAAACATTCTTTATAGGAGGAAGAGCTGGTGAACTGGCTGGCCATGGAAGTAGAGTTGCAAAAAAACGGTTTGTTACCGGGTTTTTTCCCCAATTGACCCGATTTATTCCCAAAGCACCTAGTTTATTCCTAATAAACTCGGTTTATTTCTGGGTTTAAACAGGGGTTTTTCTAGTCTTTGTAACTCTACATGAAAGGACATTATATCCTTGTAGACAATATCGCAAGAGTCGTGCAGTATGTGGCTGAGCGTTATCTTTTGATAAATAGCACCTAAGCGACATAATAGCATAGGCCATACCGCCGGCTGCAAAATGTCGTCTACGTACCTGCGAGTCATTACAGTACCTTGTGGCACGAGTAAAAGTGATCAGCTGTTCCAGCAAATATCTCCCCAGAATGCAAATCCTGGTGTTATGGCAGTGTGCCGATCAGTAACAAATGCAGGAATGGACCGCAAAACTCTCTGCCTACGCATGCATACGGTAGTTAACAGCACTGAGAGAAAAGCGGGATTCGTCGCTGAATATCAAATTTCTTCAATCTGACACAGCCCAGCTTGCTCGAGATTGACACGAATCCAGACAACACCGCCTATGTTGAAGGGTTAGAAGCAACTGGCTAAATGCACGTCGTGAGTTGAGCCCAGAATTGGCCTTTCATTTAAGAATGTTATGCCTTGATACCACTCCATTCAAATCAACTGGCAAATGGCGTCGAATAGATGATAGTGACATTGTTAGCGTAGATGTGGCTGCTCTTATGATTGCCCAATCCTCTCATGCATTTGTTGTCCGGGGCCGTCCTGAGCCACTGCAGCGTCTGACCGTACCTCCTCTGATTCACTGATACTAACACTGCGGAATTACAATATGGCTTTGACCAAACTGCTGGCTGATAAGTCTGTTGGACCAGCTCGTTTTTCTGAAACCTATGATTCGACCCTTTTCGTTGTCGAAGCACTATTCGTAATGCCGTTCAGTACGTCTTAAAGGTATCATTCTTTCAAATCCAATGTATAAACAATGGTAGTCCAGTTCTAATTACCCATTAATTCGAGTACCGGCTCCTTTAAATGCGCATTGCACAAGCCTCCAATGGTCAGCGGTGCTGAAATGTTAATCATTTACATAACTCATCAAATCACATCAGCACACCAAGTTTCGTAGCTCTGGCTTAATTCATTCTGGGTGCATATATTTTTTTGCAACAGAGTGTATTCACCGTTTATTGTTTGGTTTGGTCCTTGGGAAGATAGTCAGTTAGTAATATTGGGTTAGCATCCCAAAAGACTGACGCCATGGACACGGATAGTGCCTTCGTTGGTGGAGAACTACTCTGTCTCCATCATTGTAATTACTACTTGGTCTCAGGGATGTAATATTGAACCGAAGTTTCATCTCTTGCAGCAAATCGACGCATGAAATTTGTTTTATTTGCGTTAAAACGGTCTAGCCCTCCGAGCGTCTTGCAAAAGGGTAAAATTGTAATGTTGTTTTCTTTGCATTTTGTTTTAAATGCTAAGAAAATTTTATTCTTTCAACATTATAAAAGAAACTCAATTACAAATATGAATATAATCCTTGAGAGTATTAATCATTCTTCAATGTATTTAAAATTCATTAAATCTATAGAATTATATTATCTTAAATATTGCTTGTATTGCTGTGAAACCTGGAGCTTAGTGAACGGAATATTACGCCCCAAACACTTAGAGGGCTAGACTCTCTTGACAAATTCTCATTCTCTGACGCTTTTGATCATTATCAATGTGCGCGGCAATCGCCTTTCCGAAAGCTTTTTTATCCCTAATTTTACATTGAGGTTATATGAAATGCCCTTTCATCTCAGATGCCTATTAGTCCAAGAGCCGACAGCGCAAAAACCTATGTTATCAAGCACAAGAAAAAACCCTTTATTTTATGGAAGAGTAGAAGTAGGGGAATCTTATGATCCATGTCTGCCGGAAGTGAAGTGGTGCCTAAGCCAAAAATTAATACCACCAGTGGTTGACTCGTAGGTTTATCATTCTGTTTGTCCTACAAACAAAGATATGAAAACATGGAGGACTGGGAGCAGGAAAACACAATGATAAACCTACGAGCCAACCACTGGTGGTATTAATTTTTGGCTTAGGCACCACTTCACTTCCGGCAGGCATGGATCATAAGATTCCCCTACTTCTACTCTTCCATAAAATAAAGGTTTTTTTCTTGTGATTGGTAACATAGGTTTTTGTGCTGCCGACTCTTGGACTATATATCATTAGCAATTTTGGAGACCTTTAATCGACGACCCAGCAAAAACATATCGTGGGCTTTTTCGACGATTTCTGCCATTGTGGCACTTTTTGGTCTGCGCGGTTTTTCTATGCTCTCACAACCATGTTTAAATTCTGTCACCCGCTTATGCACAGTCGTAAATGATGGATCCTAAAGTATCTTGCATATCTTTATGAATTTCTAATGCCTTCCAACCTTTTTTCACAAATTATTTTATAATAGCCCGCGTTTCAGTTTTATCCATTTTGCAACACTCATGAAACTAGCTTTATTGAAAGCAATGCCAAATTGATTACTGCTTAACAGAACAATATCTAATTTGACCTTTTTACACAAGTCAGTTGGTGCTATCTGTTGCGTATATTTTATTTCAAGTGATGCTGCAATTAGTGATTCATTTCGCGAAATTTTCAAATCACCCTCGTAGTTATTAGATATTGCATTTTCTGCACACTTTTAGGCTTTTGTTTTACCTCTTTGTTTTTGTTACATTGAAAAAATAGAGCGCTTTTTAACATAGTTTAAAAGTGTTTATGAATTCGGTTTGTATGCCTGTCTGTCTTTCCTTGCTCTAACTTGAGTAAATATACTCGGATTGTCATGCAACGTTATCGAGGCTTACTGTAGCATGTTTGGTATTGAAGATGAAGTGTGTAGCACTTATAGTTTTTAACGAATGGAAAATTTGAAAATCATCTTGTCATTTCCCAATCCCAAGAATCCAACAATAGTTGAGATCTATGTTAAAAGATGGCAGCACCATACAGAGAGAATTTCAGAATTGTAAGGCTTTGCATGTAGCCGAGAGTATTCCACGCAGTTGTAAGAAATGACTTGTTCTGAGAGCTGCGGTTATCAGCCGTTGTAAATATGCATAACAAACTATAAGTAATCTTATAGTTATGCCTTCTTCCTTAGTTAAGAGTAATTAGTTAAGAATAATAATAAAAGAGCGGCGATATAAAAGTGGCGACGAAAATGGGATTTAACCTAAATTGAAATGTTGTAAAAAAAAAAAAAAATTCGAAAGAGAAAAAGGAAAAGTGGCACGGAAAATGGCCGATAAAGAAATAATTTCTCTGGGACGCTTGGAAGAGCATAATGCAAATGTTCCTTGGACTATTTACGTCGAGAAAATTGATTTTTATTTCTCAGCGAATAGCATAAAAAATGATGAGATGAAGAAGAATATTTTACTAAGTTCTGTTGGAACAACAACTTTTGCTATTTTGCGTGATATTATTGTTCCGAATACGCTGAAGGAAATCAGTTACGAGGATCTTTTAAAGAAAGCAAAAGATCATTTTTCACCACGGCCTAGTGAAATAGTTGAACGATTTAAGTTCCAAAAGCGATTGAGGAAGCAAGGAGAGAATATAGCAGATTTCATACGAGATTTGCGTCTGTTATCCGAATATTGCAACTTCGGAAATACGCTTAATGACCGCCTGCGTGATCAGTTGGTGTTTGGGATCCAGGATGAAAAGATACAGCAGAAATTACTGGATTCTAGAGACTTAACGTTCCAAACAGCGGTAGAAATAGCTGAGTCGGTTGAAACAGCGGAGGCTGGAGTGAAATCCCTACACATCGGAGATAGTACGACTGTCAATCAAGTGCGTGTTTGGAAAGGAGAGAAACCGAAAGTGGAGAAGTTCGCTCATGCACCTAAGCCTAAAGAAGATAAATTCGCGCCTGAGGAACCGTGTTACAGGTGTTCTAAAAATCATAATCCAAAATTATGCCCTTTTAAATCTTCAGAATGCCACTTCTGCCATCGATTGGGTCATTTAAAAATTTGCTGTCGAAATAGAAAATTTGGAATGAAAAATGATAAACAGTTTAAGAACAGAAAAATTAAAACTGCTCAGGAAGAATATTGTTTAAATTTTATGGACGACAACTCCAATAAAGTGTCATGGATAAAATCGGTTAAAATAAATGGTGTAAATATACAATTTGAAATTGATAGTGGTGCGGCTCATACTATTTTAAGTAAAAGTGTTGCTCATAAATTGTTCTCAGGTAAGCTGCCTTTAATTAAATCTAAAATTAAATTACAAACTTATACTAAAGACTTTTTAACTGTTTTGGGGGAATTAAAAGTAAATGCTGTTGTTGATGAATATTCTATACCTGATTTAAGAATATTGGTAATTAAAGAGGAGGGTCAGAGTCTAATCGAAAAAAGTTGGTTAAAAGCGTCAAAATTATTTTGGCCTAATGTAAATATGATTAAAAGCACTTCGAAAGATGATTTAATTAGAAATTTTCCTAATGTTTTTGCTGACGGGATCGGGACAATCAAGGGTCCTTCCGTGTCAATAAATTTGAAAAAAGATGCAAAACCAGTTTTTCTTAAGTCTCGACCTGTTCTTTTTGCTTTAAGAAAAGCTACTGATGTTGAATTGGAACGATTAACTACTGGGGGTATTTTAAAACCTGTTGATCATTCAGAATGGGCTAGTCCTATAGTAATTGTTCCTAAGCCTAATGGTTCTGTTAGAATATGTGGTGATTATAGAGCAACAGTTAATGCAAATACTGAAAATGATAATTATCCTCTTCCTAGAATGGAAGAATTATTTTCTATATTATCAGGTGGTAAATTTTTTACTGTGTTTGATTTAAAAGATGCTTATTTACAACAACCTGTAGATAACGAAAGTAGTAAAATTTTGACTATAAATACACATAAAGGCTTATTCAATGTGTTACGATTAGCATTTGGGGTAAAATATGCTCCTGGTATGTTCCAAAGAAAAATTGAACATATTTTTAAAAAAATTTGAATATGTTGGTGTATTTTTAGATGATGTTATCATTAGTGCTAGTAATGAATCAGAACATTCTGAAAGAGTTGAAAGTGTTCTGAAATTCTTTTCTGAGCATGGTATAAGATTAAATAAGGAAAAATTAAAATTTATGGTTTCGGAAGTTTCTTATTTAGGTCATAAAATATCCCAGGAAGGAATTAAACCTATTCCAGAAAAAGTTAATGCTATTTTGAATGCTCCTATTCCAAATAATGTATCACAATTGCGCTCATTTTTAGGCTTAATTTCTTATTATAGAAACTTCCTGCCTAATATTTCAGATGTTTTAGAACCTTTACATAGATTATTAGATAATAATGTAAACTCGACATGGTCAGAAAAGCATGAAAAAGCGTTTCAAAAAGTTAAACAATTATTATGTACATCTCCTGTTTTAGAATTATATGTGCGGGGCAACATATAACAATGATATGTTCCCGCACCATGTTGGTTAAATCAAAGTAAAATTGCGTAATTTGTTATTTCTGTTTGTATAAATATTTTTTTATAAAATATAATTATGAGTGTAAAATTATAATGTTTATATATTTAAGTAAAATAAGAGTGTAAGTTCATACAAAAATTATTAAGTTGATTTTAAATATTAAATATATATTTTTTAAAAATTGTTGTATTGTAAAATGAATGTATAATGTTGAATAGAGTTCGGATCTCAGACAACAACAATAGCCAGACGCCATGGTGTCGTTTTATGACAAGCCAATGGAAAGTGGTGTATAATTAGAAATCGTAAAATAATAAAAACGTTGGAATAAATTTATGGCCTCAATAAAAGTGTTGGGATAAATTTATGGCCTCAATAAAAGTGTTGGGATAAATTTATGGCTTTTCAGACCACCCAAACTTTAAGGCAGATAATAATATTAAAGTATATGTAAGGGGCCATTTGCAGACTGTTAGCTAATAGGCCTATCGAAGAATAATGAAAAATCTTCTCACATCCAATAACAGTGGACTAGACAAAAATAGTTCCACCCACTGCAGGAGTTGGTGTGCAAGAAGAATAAGGTTTGAAAAAGAGAGTCTGAAAAAAGATGTAGAGGACGCAGGAGCTCTCCTGAAAGCCCGTGCAATGAATCCTGAAAGCCCTAGTAATGCCCAGGCGAGATGTACATATCGGAGTGAGCCTAAGCAAGCCTAATTGAGGATGTCTTCCTGATGTACATATCGGAGTGAGCCTAAGCAAGCCTAATTGAGGATGTCTTCCTGATGTTAAAATAAAGTGGATTGATCTACAGAGGTCCGTAGCTATTCATCATGCCATCCCGATGTTGCCGCTCTGATACGAAGCGAATTCCAGATGACATATGAATATGATCCTAAGCAACGCGACAACTCTGAATTTGATGAATAAAGGCCACCATCCCGTATATTAAAAAAAGGTACTACTTTAAACTTTTGCTTTTACCACTTAAAATCATATGAAAAATTATAAATATACTTTTCTGATATTTTATGGTAGAGAGGAATCTGAGATCCGACAAAACCGATAATTAAATAAAATTAAGGTAATTTAAAAATGAAAGAGAATTATTCTTTTAGCAAAAAGAAAAAAATATAATAATTAGAGTACATGAAAATATTGTCTTTTTTTTAAAGATTAAATATACATAAAATAATGAGAAGCAAACAAAAGTATTGCTTTCTTTTTTTTGAATTAATATTATGTATTTCTGTATATAGTTGTGTTCAATGTAAATAAAATATTTAATCAAGTTTTTAAAAGTTTCTGTAATTATTTAATTGATAATGTTTAAGGGGTGTCAATTTATTTTTACAGCTTAAATTTTAGTTTAATTCATAAGTGGAAGAGTTCGTCTAAATAATTCACAACGCAAACTCTTAATTTTATTCGTAATTATTTAAATTTAATAATTACATTTTGACGCGAATTTTAATTTAATTTTATTAATGCTTCGCGTTGCTCTTCTACTAGAATTATGTAATTACGATCACTTATGTTATTTGAATTTATCTAAGGTATATAAAATTATATACCAATTTGCTATGAGGTTGCTTGGATGATTTGGATCAATTAACAATTTTGGATATAAATTAAATAGAAAATAAACAGGTGTAATTATCTGTCCAGCATCCCCTCCTTCATAGTAAAATGGTGCTATGACTCAGGAACGTTCATCTGAGGTCATTAGAAATAATAATAATAATAATAAAGGAAAATAAATTTAAGTATTATTTTAATGTCACAATTTTAAAGATATTGTAGGTATGTAAGTTTAATTGATTAAAATTTTATTAAAATTAATTTTATTATTGTAACAATAATGACACACATATAATAATTTTATATAAATAAAATGAATAATATATGTTAGCAAAAAAAAAAAAAAAAAAAAAAAAAAGGAAATGAAAAAAATAATTCAGTGATTTATATATAATAGGTAAATTTAGGAATTACAATTTTTTTTTTCTCTTTTCTCTTTTGGTTGGATCTCAGTTACCATTGAGAAATAATGGCATTCACATCACAGATGACACATTTGTAAAAATAATTTTTTTATATACTGTATAAATAATAATAAGAAGAAGAATAATAAGTAAAATTTGATAATATGTCTGGTATAAAAATGATTGAAATGTCAATAGATCATGATTTTTGAAATTGTATCACCTTGATACAAAAGAAAATTTATGAGTCGTACTACGAAGTAGTAGTACATTATTTACATATAAAAACAATAAAATAAGATTGTTGTTTCTGTAGAAAAAGAGAGATATTTTTCTGTTAAATGAAATTATGTTGTTTTTTATATATACGTGTATTATAAATATTTTAGGGGTATTTATGTGTGTAAAAGAATAATCTACAAAACAACTTCATCTCCTAAGAAATTTTTTTAAATTTTAGTGCTGTTGTTTTTATGTATTTATGCAATTTAGAATATTTTCATACATATGTTGAAATATAGAGAAAATAGTATGAGATGCAAAATATTCTTTTAAGAGGTATAGGATCTATTTTGAATTGATATTTTGAAAAAGTATACATTGATTACTAATATTTGTTAAAAATGACTCAGACGCTGGATATAGATACACGTATTAAGTTAGTGTCACCATTTGACAATAAAAAGAACAAAAACATTATATTTTTCTTAGAGGAATTTGATAATATTTTGAATTCGACAGATATACAGGAAGAAACTAAATTATTAATTTTAAAGGCTAAAATTACTGGGGACGCAAAACATATTTTAAGTAAACAGATTGAAAAATATAACGAGACCAATTATAATTTATTTAAAAATAATTTGGTGGAGTTATTTGGTACAAAACTAAGCTTCCTTAATGCTCAGAGCAATTTCCTAAATTTAAAACAGGCCGCAAGTCAAACGATAGAGGATTTCATTTTTGAGTTTAAAAAGGGTGTAAAATCTTATATCGAAAGTGCAGGCAAAAAAGGTGGATAATAAGGAAGAGAATTTTATCGAAATCTTAAAAATGTCGAATTTTTTAAATTCAATTAGACAGGATATTGCACTAGATGTGCGTAAAAATGCGCCCAGGTCCTTCAAGGAGGCATGCGAGTTAGCAAAACTTATGGAAAGTGCGTATAATGAATCAAAGTTTGAGGAAATTAACGCAATAAATAAAGAAAACAAAGATCTTTATGAGAACATTATAGAATCAAGTAAGCAAAACAAAGAGCTAATCGAGAAATTAAAAGGGGAGATTGAAAAACTAAAAAAATCAAAGAAAAAAAACCATGCAATTAGAGATGATAGTGTTCCGCGGAATAAGAAACTCGTTAATAAACACAATGATTATCAGGGTCCCCATTTCAATAACAATTTTCATTATAATGATTATGAACGATATTATAATGATTACTACAATTCCTTTAATTACCCGACGCATTATGGGATGTATGATTATTCACAACCTAACTGGAATTCGGGAAATAGGGATTTTGGATATATTTCTGAGAATTATGATCAAAATGGTTATCAATTTGAAAAGCGCAAAAAGAAAAAAAAATGGGCAAAGAAAACAGCGAAATCGGATCAAGATTCGGGATTTTCAGAGACGGAAATCGATAAAATAAATAAAACAATCGCAAATATAACAAATGCAGACAAAGATAGTCTGCCAATTATATCACTAAGTATACAGGGCGTCGAAATACAAGCGTTACTGGATACTGGAGCTGCTGTTTCCCTTTTATCACCTTCTTTATTCAAAAAAATTAAAGATACAAACGTCAAAATCAAATATTTGGGCAATCAGATCCAAATTAAAACTTTAACGAATTCAAAGATTTTTTTTAAACAATGTGTAAAATTAACTTTTCGATTAAAAGGTATATTCACAACAGGCACATTTTATGTCACTAATGATGATTTTGATAGGCAGTACCAAATGTTATTAGGGTACGATTATCTCAAAGAAAATCATATGATTTTGGATTTATGCAACAAAACATTAAAATTTAAAAATCAACAAATTAAATTAAACGTTGCAAGTGAAGTAAATAATTATGAAGTGAATAACATTACGCCATGTAATTCAGGGGAACATCCAAATAAAAGTATGTTTGCCATTACTAAAAATAGAATTTTTCTCCAACCTGAAGAATCGAAAATTGTAAAATTAAAATGCCCAGAGGATATAAATATGTCAGATGTGATTATTTTTGACCCCATTCAAGAAAATAGTAAATTTTCATGCGAGACTTCGTTACACGAAGTTCAAAAAAATAATAACATAAATATTATAATAAAGAATAAACTGTTAGAAAAGTTAATTATTCAGAAAGGAACTAAAATGGGGGAAATTATAAAGAACTTTGAGTGCAAGTAAGATGACTCAACTGATAATATAGAGAAAGGGACATTTTATGAAATAAATAATTTAAATATAGAAGATATAAGAAAATTGCGAGAAGCAGAAATTAAAGAGACGGATTTCGATTTAAGCCATTTATCGGAGGAAGTACAACAAAAATTTCGAAAAATTTTAATGGGCAATGTTCATGCATTTTCAAAAAGTTATCAAACATTGGGGCAATCAGCGTTTGTCGCACCAAGTTTTCAATTGAATCATGAATTCCCGGTACAAGCTAAGCCATATAAATTGCCTCAGGCAGTAAGACAGTATGCGAAAAGGGAAATTGAACAATTGTTACAGGCTAAAATTATAGAGAAGACTGACTCCAAGTATGCTTTTCCAGTTATTTTCGTTAGAAAGAAAAATCCGAGTAATAACCCGAATGCAGAACCCAAGTTTAGAATGGCAACGGACCTAAGACTATTAAACCAAATTTTACAACCTTATACTTATCCGATGCCGGACGTAAAAGACTTATTACAAAAAATAAGCGGTAAAAAATACTATACGGTGCTAGACTTACATAGTGCTTTTTTCCAAATAAATTTAAAACCAGAAGATTGCAAAAAATTAGCGTTTATTACGGAATTTGGAAAACATATGCCACTTAGTTTAGCTTTTGGCACACGAAATTCTAGCGCAATTTTTGCAGAAGTAATCGATAAAATTCTGGGTCATTTTGACAAAAGCAAAGTATCATACTACATTGAAGATGTATTGATATCTGCAAACACAATAGCAGAGATGACGAAAACCTTAGAAGAAGTTCTACAGGTATTAATAAATCACAACATGGCAATCGAACCTTCAAAAATGCAAATTTGCAAAGCAGAAATAGAATTCCTAGGATTTAGGGTGAATCAAATGGGATATTCTCCATCACAAAAGAATATTGAAAAAGTAAAAAATTTAGTCAGACCAAAATCGAAAAAGGGGGTCAGATCTTTATTGGGCTTCGCGAATTATTTTCGGACGCTAATACCCAACTATTCAGACAAAGTTAACCCTTTAATAGAGCTGACTAAAGATAAAGTTAAATTCAAGTGGAGTCCAGAAGCAGAAAAAGCTTTCCTGATAATTCAGGAAGAAATTGTACAAAAACCAACACTCAGACCCCCCGATTTTAACAAGGAATTTTTCTTATTCACGGATGGGAGCAAAGTTGCAATTTCAGGTGTTCTAGCTCAAGAAAAGGATGGTCATTTGCTACCTGTTGAATTTTTCGGGAGAAAACTTAGAGAACCGGAAAAAAATTATCCGAGTATTAAATTTGAGTTATTAGCAGTGCATGAAGCAATTATGCATTTTAAATATATGCTTTCAGGTAAAAGATTTACTGTGTTAACTGATTCGAAAGCACTAACTCAGCATTTACATTTACAAGATAAATCGGAAATTATAAACAGATGGGTAGCAGATTTACAAGACTTTAATTTCGACTTCGAATTCGTCGAAGGAATTAACAATCCAGCAGACTATTTGAGCAGGAATTTAGATAATCTTACAACAGACAGAGAACTCCAAAATAATTTGTTTGCAAGTAACATAGCACTTACAGACGAAAATATTAAATCGGAGCAATATGCAGACGAAAAATTAAAAATTATAATAAATAAAATCGAAAAAGACAAAAATAATAGAAGCACGAAGAGATTTGCTTTAAATCAAAATAAATTATTAATTTTGAAACCTGGTTCAGATAAAAAGGAGCTTTTAATTACCCCGGATTCATTAAAAATTGCAGCCATAGAAGAAGCTCATAAAGCGCATTTCGGATTTCAAAAAACTTATGATAATGTGAAAACAAGGCTTTTTTGGCACGGAATGTACAAAGACATTAAACAGTATTGTGCAAATTGTGTGCAGTGCCTCACATCTAAACAACACACGACAATAAAAGTCCCTGTTAAAAAAATGGTGAAAGATCACGAAGTCGGTACAGTCCTGCATGCTGACGTCATTGGACCTTTAAACCTCACGTTAAGGAAAAACAGATACATTTTAATTATAATTGATTCGACATCGAGATTCCTGGAAGCTGTTCCCCTACGAAACGTAGAGTCACAGACTATATTAAATGTACTAAATAAATATTTTGCAAATTATGGGATGTGTAAAGAAATTATCTTTGATAACGCAAAATATTTACGAAGCGAAATTATGAAAGAATATTTGGAATCTTTAAACATACAAAGGAAATTTGTGAGTGTATACCGTGCGCAAGGAAATGGACTTTGTGAAGTTACCAATAAAATATTAAAAACATCAATTGTAGCTATGTCGAAACGCACTACGGAATGGGACATAAGACTGGATTTTTTTAAACTAGCGTATAATTCCTCGAAATACCGCGCTACGGGATATAGTCCCTCACTGCTATTTTTCGCAAGGGAAATAAAAAATCCCTTCACAGCCCATATTCCTTCTGAGGAAATATATACCCACTCTTATGTTAAAAGCAGAATACAGCATATGAAGGAAATCAAAATTCAATCCCTTGCAAACCAGGAGAAAATAATGCAAGAATATATAGATGAAGAGGCATACGAAAAAGTAAAGGATTTAAATTTGGGTCAAACAGTATATTTAAAATGTATTGGAAAACCAGGCGCATTAGAGCCAAAATTTCAAGGACCCTACGAAGTTACTAAAAAGTTTAGAAACTTTAATTATTTATTACAATATGTTCCAGATAAATCAATAGAGCCGATCAAACGACATATGGATCAGCTGTACGCTCCGAAATATGCAACAGGTCATACAGAGGCGGAAATTACGAATTTACAGGGGTCTCAGAAAAAAATTAAGGGTGATAGAAATTACAAAAATAAATGTGACATTTGTCAAAGAAAATCACACTCAACTGAAAATTGTTGGTTTAAATTAGACAAAAATACGATTCAAAAGGGTGACAAAGGTACTATAAAGTATTATAAAAAAAATAATAAATATTCTGAGAATGTAGACCCATATTTAAAGTATCAAATAGATTATTATGATAAAAATATGTCGTTATATGGTTATACACCATATACAAACTTATACGGGGATGTTATACAAGATCATTACCCTTTCCCCCCTCCCCAATATTATCCATGGGATATGAATTGGTATTAAAAATAAATCAAAATACATAATTAATCGAATTTCAAAATTTTAAAATTTTCAAAATTTAAACATAATTTTTCTCTTTTAGGTAAAAAAAATTGAAACAAAATTAATAACTTGCCTTTTTAAAATTCAAAATAATAATAAGAAAGGATAGGAACATGGGAACGCCAATTTGTCTCAGGGTTACAATATTGAGCAAATGTGCAGGGCGCACCCGAAAACATACTTATAAAATTATGTAATGTGCTTCACAAAACTTCACTGGAGCAGTGAAATATTTATCTCCAGGCAAAAGTTATATATATTTTTTTTTCTTTTCGAATATGAATTAGAAAATATAAAATCTTAACAAAGCCAAATAACATTAAAACTTAATTAATTTAATAGTGAATAATGTTGGAGTAATTTTCAAAAAAAAAAAAAAAAAAAAAAGAGAGAGAATTTTTTTCTGTCTTCTATAAGGGTAGCCTTTGCTAATAGCCTTACAATTTAGATGACAGAATTTCAGAATTACTCTTTAAAATGAGTAGGTGTAAGCTATAGGTTCAGGGTAGTTAGAACAGCTTTATAGCATACTCATATATATTTTTTTTTCTTATATAAATATATGGTTGACAAGGAATAAATTATTAGTGCACTTTATATTAGGATAGCGGTCAGCTATAAGCCTAAATATAATAAAATATGCAAAAAGTGCTAAGATTTATTCCGGTAGTTCAATTACAACTTATGTGCTAAAGTCTAGAATTTAGACAGCAGGGATAAGTTTTATGAACAAAAGTGTTATAAAAAATTAAAAAAAAAGGATTTTGGTGTAGCACATTGGTTTTTTAAAAAACATATATATGTATAACAATGGACAAGGCAAGTTATTTCAATATGATTGTACACAAAATTATTGTAAAAAAAATTACATAAATAAATAATTGAAGTAAAATTAAAATTTTCTCACCAAAGGCTTTCTGTATAGGGTGCAATTTTGGCCTACGGCTGGGTATGCACCAACACCAACAAAATTTTTGTAGAAAATTTATCAATTCATCAAGGTAAATCAAGGTCATCACTTAGTCATAAATTTCAGGATTCTTGGCTGAAAAAGGAATCGAAGAAAAAATTAAGTATGGTATAATTACTAGATGTTATGCTCAGAAACAATAAAATTAGTAATATTATATTGTAAAAAGCAGCATTTTGAGTTTTATTTAGGAAAACTTTTGATTTTTAGGTTTTACACATTTATGGAGTGTCTAGCTCAGTGTATAGTTCCTAGATTTAATTCAAAAAAATAATAAATAAAAATATAAGTTCGTGTTGTTTTCAAAATAAATAACAAAAGGTATAGCAATTAGCATTTACAGTTAAAATTTATGGAATTTTCAGCAAAATTAACATTAGACAAACATAGTTTATATTATATCTAACTTGATAAGCTAATTTACTTTTATTAACAGTATTCAATTAGAATTAAAGTAGGCTTAAATCCAAGTTAAATTAATTAATAACATTGTTGTAGTGTAAAATTTTATGTAAGACTATTATATTTTTATTGTATATATAAAAATATGCAAATTTAATAATTAATAAAATGTATTAGCAAAATTATTTAATATAAATATTAAATGACATCTTGCTGAAATCAGCTAGAAATTAGATTTTTTTTTTTAAATAAAATATTTTATAAATTTATGTTATTTTAGAATTTAAGCATTTTTTTTTTCTCTTTACTTTCCCTTAGAATTAAATGCAATTCTAAATTTAACACATATAAATATACATAGTATTGATAAATTTGAGTGTGTGAGTTCATAAAATTTTTTTATATATATAATTTGGCCAATTTAACATAAGGAAACAAAATAAATAAATAAATATATTTATATATATTGGCCTTATTTTTATTAAAATAGGTAGTATGGCTTAATAAATTTATTTACTTAATTTTTTTATAGTACATACAGTAATTATTTTAAAAAACTTAATCTGTAACAATTGGGTGTAGATTTTTATGAGTATACAAAGATTCTTTTCTGCTGGCAGAAATTCTTTGGTTCGGCCGAGTACTCATGGGTTACTACATACGATTTTACGTAGTAATTATCATTTGCTTTTGTATTTTTTAAAATTATACAAGTGTATTAATAACATTTTTTTATAATTAAATAATAATTATTAATGTTGGATTAATAATAATAATTTATTATCTTTTATTTTTTTTAAAACATATCATTAAAGTTTAGACATTAGAATTCACATACGGAATGTTAATGATAAATAAAATTTTGAATAAATAAATTTTTATTCCATTCAGTAAAAAAATAAATAAATATGAAAATTTAACAATCTTTTAAGATAGAATTGTTGGCTAAATAAATAATAATTAAAGACACAAAAATTGTTCTCTTCTTCGTCAATGGCATTTTCTGACAACACTATTTAATAGTATTAAATGAAGATTCATTTTTAAGGTCAGCGTAATGCATGTTTTGCATTTTGAGAGGCCGTAGAAGTCATATTTCCGTGTTGTTTACATTTTAATAGTAAACAATATCATGAATCAAAATTTGTGTTTGTTAGAAAGGTCTAAAAATATACAATGTAATCAGTTAAAGAAAATTATATGCATTTTTTTTTAAATCCTGAAAGGCAATTTGGTTTAGATTTGAACCTGACAGCATAAAAAGCCACACTCGCTCCAGTCGCAGTATGAGGCAGGAGAATTCAAATGCTAGAATCGCCATTTTCCCCTACAAAATAATAAAAAAAAGCAGAAGGTTTACATTAGATATGATACAAATACATACACTGTTTATGCATAGATTATGTTAAAAATTACATACAGGCATGCACAGTTAGTTAAGAAGAAAGTATATCAAGAAATTATACTAATTAATACGGTAATTACAAGCATGAAATGGTTTTAAATACATACTTTGGGAAGTCGTAAAATTTTGTCACAGCACAAATCACCTCGCAGAAAGTGATTAATAGCTTGACCAACCCCTCGTTTCGAAAGGATCGGGACGGTCAAAAACTGGTTTTATTCTCCTCTCCTTCTTCTTTCTTTTTTTTTTTTTTTTCTCGTATCGGGTAAAGTTGGAAAGCATTACGTAATAATATATTAAAGGAGATGAAATAGCTTGTATATGTTGACGTATCATACATGTTAGAAGTAACAAATAAATAAATAAAATAATGTAACCAGTTTGTATACAATATTTTTCTGATTATAATTTGAATACATCAGATTAATTATGTGAAAAATAACATGTCATATTACAAGCATTGTATTTACTTTTATTCAGTATAAAATGTGTTTTAAATAAAACACTGTGTCATAAGGTTATATGTGATGAAATAATATGTCAAATGTGTATGCCATTATTTTTCTTGTAATTAGGTTTATTTCGGCATATTAGTTTCATACAAAATTATAGCTTTGAATGTATTTTGGGCACTTAAAACTGTAAAGTTACAAAATTATTAAACATGTGTGTGGTAAAGGAAAAAGGCTTCGAGAAAGATGTCAGATTTTAAGTACAGATGTCTTCTATAAATGTGAATGTCAACAGACAACTATGCTATCATGTGTTGAACTTTCTGTTATGAAAAAATAGAAGAACTTCTTATAAAATATACCAGAACCATTGATAATTGAACTTTACAGTCTTAGCTCAAAAACTGTGTAGATACACAGTCATATGGACACGTACATTCTTTTATGCTTTACAAAAAAAAAATAAAACCAGCAATCAGTTTTTATTTTTTTTTTCTGACTACCGGGAGAGATGCTGGGCAACATATAACAATGATATGTTCCCGCACCATGTTGGTTAAATCAAAGTAAAATTGCGTAATTTGTTATTTCTGTTTGTATAAATATTTTTTTATAAAATATAATTATGAGTGTAAAATTATAATGTTTATATATTTAAGTAAAATAAGAGTGTAAGTTCATACAAAAATTATTAAGTTGATTTTAAATATTAAATATATATTTTTAAAAAATTGTTGTATTGTAAAATGAATGTATAATGTTGAATAGAGTTCGGATCTCAGACAACAACAATAGCCAGACGCCATGGTGTCGTTTTATGACAAGCCAATGGAAAGTGGTGTATAATTAGAAATCGTAAAATAATAAAAACGTCGGAATAAATTTATGGCCTCAATAAAAGTGTTGGGATAAATTTATGGCCTCAATAAAAGTGTTGGGATAAATTTATGGCTTTTCAGACCACCCAAACTTTAAGGCAGATAATAATATTAAAGTATATGTAAGGGGCCATTTGCAGACTGTTAGCTAATAGGCCTATCGAAGAATAATGAAAAATCTTCTCACATCCAATAACAGTGGACTAGACAAAAATAGTTCCACCCACTGCAGGAGTTGGTGTGCAAGAAGAATAAGGTTTGAAAAAGAGAGTCTGAAAAAAGATGTAGAGGACGCAGGAGCTCTCCTGAAAGCCCGTGCAATGAATCCTGAAAGCCCTAGTAATGCCCAGGCGAGATGTACATATCGGAGTGAGCCTAAGCAAGCCTAATTGAGGATGTCTTCCTGATGTTAAAATAAAGTGGATTGATCTACAGAGGTCCGTAGCTATGCATCATGCCATCCCGATGTTGCCGCTCTGATACGAAGCGAATTCCAGATGACATATGAATATGATCCTAAGCAACGCGACAACTCTGAATTTGATGAATAAAGGCCACCATCCCGTATATTAAAAAAAGGTACTACTTTAAACTTTTTCTTTTACCACTTAAAATCATATGAAAAATTATAAATATACTTTTCTGATATTTTATGGTAGAGAGGAATCTGAGATCCGACAAAACCGATAATTAAATAAAATTAAGGTAATTTAAAAATGAAAGAGAATTATTCTTTTAGCAAAAAGAAAAAAATGTAATAATTAGAGTACATGAAAATATTGTCTTTTTTTTAAAGATTAAATATACATAAAATAATGAGAAGCAAACAAAAGTATTGCTTTCTTTTTTTTTTGAATTAATATTATGTATTTCTGTATATAGTTGTGTTCAATGTAAATAAAATATTTAATCAAGTTTTAAAAAGTTTCTGTAATTATTTAATTGATAATGTTTAAGGGGTGTCAATTTATTTTTACAGCTTAAATTTTAGTTTAATTCATAAGTGGAAGAGTTCGTCTAAATAATTCACAACGCAAACTCTTAATTTTATTCGTAATTATTTAAATTTAATAATTACATTTTGACGCGAATTTTAATGTAATTTTATTAATGCTTCGCGTTGCTCTTCTACTAGAATTATGTAATTACGATCACTTATGTTATTTGAATTTATCTAAGGTATATAAAATTATATACCAATTTGCTATGAGGTTGCTTGGATGATTTGGATCAATTAACAATTTTGGATATAAATTAAATAGAAAATAAACAGGTGTAATTATCTGTCCAGCAATATGATGTTAACAAAGAGATAGTTTTAAACTGTGATTCTTCTGAATATGGTATAGGGTCAGTTTAAAGCCACATTGTTGAGGGTAAAGAGAAACCTATTGCTTATGCTTCGAGAACTTTAAATAAAACTGAAAGAAATTATGCAATGATTGATAAAGAAGCTTTATCTGTAATGTTTGGTGTCACTAAATTTCACCAATATTTAGCTGGAAAACATTTAAAAATTATAACAGATCATAAACCTTTAATTAGATTGTTTGATCCTATTTAAAAGGTACCTGATACATTATCACCTAGAATGCTGAGATGGTCGTTAATGTTAGCTGGGTATGATTATACAATTGAGTATCGCGAGGGTAAAAATAATAAAAATGCTGACGCATTAAGTAGATTACCTCTCCCAGAAACTGTAAATAGAGTCAGTAATCCTGCGGAAATAATGTTCGTTTCAAATAATGATAATTGGCCTGTTGCTTCTAAAACTATTGCCAAGTGGACAACTGAAAATCCTGTAACTAAACAAATTTTAGAGTGGGTGTTACATGGGTGGCCGCAAAAGGTTAAACAAGAAGAATATCAACCATATTTTCATAGAAGGGAGGAAATTTCCTGTCTAGAAAATTGTCTATTGTGAGGACATAGAGTGATCGTACCAGAGGAAGGCCGTGAATATATATTAAAATTACTACATTCCGTTCATCAGGGTATATCGAGCATGAAAGCGAAAGCTAGGGGGGTAGTTTGGTGGCCAAATATGGATAAAGAAATTGAACAAATGGTAAATTCTTGTAATAGATGTCAGATGTTAGCGAAGGATTGTCCCAAAACTGAACCCTTGAAATGGAAATCTGAACTGCCCTGGGAAAGGATCCATATAGATCATGCCGGTCCTTTTGAAGGTAAATTTTTTTTAATAGTAGTAGATTCTCATACTAAATGGTTGGAGGTAGAGGTAGTACCCAGGTCTGATAGTAAAACTACAATTAAGGTATTAAGGAGAATTTTTGTTACATTTGGATTACCTGTTGAATTGGTCAGTGATAATGGTCCCGCGTTCACAAGTGATGAATTTGAGAAATTTCTTAAAAATAATGGAATTAAGCATACGCCTATTCCACCTTATCATCCGTCTTCGAACGGACAAGCGGAAAGATATGTGCAAACTGTGAAAAATTGTCTTAAAAAGCTAGATAAAAGTGGCATAACATTGTCAATTTCACGATTTTTGTTAGAAAATCATTCCACTCCTCATTCGGTGACTGTTAAAACTCCTGCTGAATTAATGTTTGGAAGTCCAGTTCGAACAGTCCTTCACTTGGTATTACCATCAAAACCTAAAATACAGCAACCCCTGCATAAATTTAAGCTTCAGGATTTAGTTTTTGTTAAAAACTTTGGAAAAGGGGCGAAATGGGTAAAAGGAAAAATTATGAAATTATTGGGGAGTAGATGGGTTTTAGTAAATAGATGTGACGGAATAATGTGTAAGCGTCACGTTGATCAGTTGAGACGTAATAAAGAGATAAGTTATAAAATACCAGAGAGAGTTGTAGAGATAAATCGAAATGATAAACTAATGTCAGACAAAGTTGAAAATATGGAACATAGTGGTAAAAATTACAGTGATTATGATAGGTATGAAAGGGTTAACCAAAACCGTTTGTCGGGAATTAATGGAAAAATAGAGCAAGATTGCCTGTAGTTCGTTTGAACTATGAGGGGAGGGGTGTCATATCCCAATCCCAAGAATCCAACAATAGTTGAGATCTATGTTAAAAGATGGCAGCACCATACAGAGAGAGTTTCAGAATTGTAAGGCTTTGCATGTAGCTGAGAGTATTCCACGCAGTTGTAAGAAATGACTTGTTCTGAGAGCTGCGTTTAGCAGCCGTTGTGAATATGTATAATAAACTATAAGTAATCTTATAGTTGTGTCTTCTTCCTTAGTTAAGAGTAATTAGTTAAGAATAATAATAAGAGTGTGGTGATATAATACGTCTGAATTGCCATAGGAAAGCATTATCACAAGAAAAGAAATGTTTTATATTTTCGAATATTTGAGCCAAAATAAACTAAAAACTATACAGCTAAATCCGGAAACTTCTACCAAATATTAATCTAATCCGACACTTTTTACGGCTGTTTTTGTGGAACAGACAGATAGTCAAAAAGAAACCAAAAGGTTTTCGGGTGTCAACGATAAGCCTCATTGACGTTTCGGCCATTAATGAACAAAAAAGGATTTTGTCCTGTCAAAAGGCATATGGTACTGTAATTTTGACACGTTGAGTTGGGGGACAATGCCACTTCGTGTATCTTTTGTTGAATCTCCACAACATAAAATTGCTATCATTATTCGGATCCCTTTAAAGTGTGAAAACTTTGTCATCTTTTCAAAGAAGATGCAGTGTTAATTGCTGTATAATGATATTTTTGAAGAGAGCTCTTTTGTTGGAAAAAAGAATGGGATTTGTAGCAATTTCCAAAGAAAAAAAGAAACAAGAAAAAAGAAAGGACCTTTTAAAACTTCAAGTATCTTAATGTTTCCTGAAAAAAGCCACTAATGTGTGAAAAAATATACTGCTATTGCCACCCACATTGGTGAATTTCAAGGAGTATTTGATGAATGAACAAAAAAGAATTATGTCCTAGTCAGTTAAAAGCTAAAATGCGTATGGTGTGTTAATTTCTTTAAAAGCAACTTGGTAAATCAGTTCTTCCCTTATGTATTTAACTTAATGAAAGACATTCTAGGTGATTTGAACAGAAAATGCCGCTCTACTGTCAACCACCGTTTCTTGTTTGGTCAATCATTTTTCGCTGCCTTTCTATCTCTTGCAAAGAAGTTGTGGAAACAAACCTGAGCCTCTGTGACAAATGTTAACTTTGATGGACTAATAATGAGTAGATTATGAAGAGGTATACGCACCGCTTAGATGACACATTTTGACTTTTCAGGTATGTTAAGACTCCTTGAGATTTTTATTCAGCCCCTTCTTTGAATAAACCGATAAGATAAATAATTACCATAGTAAAAGAGTAAAAATGAAAAGAATAAAAATGGCATTTAATAAATAAATTTTATTGTAACGTTTTTAATTTTTCACACAATAAGCAACAATAACCCATATTTTGAGTAGAGGAGGGATTATATAATAAGAGGGTTGGTTAACCGAGTACATCGGTTAATTGAAACTCTATAGTATTTTAAATCGCATTAATTGTTTTATATTGATTTAATATGAACTGCAAGGAATGATTTAACCAACAGAAACTATAACTATGTTGATTATATGCCACTCGGTATCGCCTCCCCCCTCCCCCCAAAAAAACGAGTCTCTGGATCCGCCCCATAATTTAGCGTACCTGGAAGTATAAAGGTTTAGGTGAGGATAGTTCAAGGCAGGTCCTAATGCACATGAGACTCATAGTTTTATTTTTTTTATAATTAGCAGAGTTATTAATTAAAAACTCATAAAAAAAACACATTAAAGGAGCATGAAATCTCGTCTTTCACAAAACCGCAAAAGAAACTCATCAACACCTGCATCGATTGTTCACAGCGCGAAAAAGGTTACCGTAAGTCGGGGTTGCCAGAATGAATATGACAGTCAGAGATTTTCGACACATTAAAATGAAGAAACTGTTATGCTATCGATTTGATATGAGGTATACATACATAAAAGAAATTCTAAATTCGAAAAAATCTATTCATAGTTTGCTGAGATATATTAATTAAAAACTCTTTAATGAAAAGTTTATCTTTCATTTCATCAAGACACCTGTAGGCATTTGAGAGGTGATACTACTCGTCGATTAAACTGCAGGCTCACAACATACATGATAATATTCTATTCTGTCGAAATTCGAATCTTTTATATAAATCTTATTCGAAAGGTTTCTCTTATTAAAACGAAGAAAGGCACACTCATATCAACTCTAAATTCACACACTAGATCTTAAATTAAAAAACTTCCTTTAAAAACGCATATACGGTTTATTTACAAATATAGAGGTATTAATATATTATTACTCTCATCTGAGAGTTCCATTTTTACCGTCACACGGTTCAAATCAAAAGTTACATCTACATTTTAAAAGAAAAACAGAAAACAACAAAAGGCGGTTGCCACAGCAGCCGACTGACAGAAAATGGCAAGTATCGCCAAGTTAGCATTCTCAACAAGAGGGTCGTATTGAATTTACTTCTGTCTCGGGGATATGCCGATCCATCTACTTTCCGATACGAAAGAAAAGAAAAAGAAAATCAACAATGGACTAGAATAATTAAAAACAACAGTCAGAAATTATAAGGTATATGAAATTTTTTAAAACTATTCCATGTAGGGATTTGAAAATTGGAATATGTACGCAAAATAATACTCTGTTTTAGAAACTCGAAGAAATTCATCGGTAACTTTTTATTTTATCAAGAAAAAATATTTTTATATGGAAAACAAAATTCATTCTGCATTTGATTCTATCTTCAATCCACGGGTATTAGAGGGAGGAGGTGGGAAAGTAAATTGACATCTTACCTCTCGCAGTCTTAAAGCAAATTTCTGAATTGGCGTCACCACTACTTCCGAATAGTAACTTCAGCAAATTCTTAAATCAAGTTCCTGGCCCATGTACCGGTCCCATTCTTTGACCGAGTACTCCAGTAGTCTAAAGGGGACTGGCCACTCAGCTTCGGAATCCTGCTCCATAATGTTAAGTCTATGGACTTTTGATGCCTTCGTATATTTAAAAATCTCCTGGGGAAATTCATATTTTTAATATCTTTTTTCTGTGTGCTCTTCTTAAAGGATGTCTCTTTTTTTCTTAGTTTTCAAAATATTTCTAAAATCTATGCTGAATTTAATATTTTCTGTGTTAAAAGCGGGCGAACTGTGAGTAAGATTTTAACACTTCACATAAAATTAAGTCTACACTTTAGAAATATTTTGAGAACTAAGAGAAAAAGAGACATCTTTTAGGGAGTGTACACAAAAAAAAGGGTTGGGTTGGGTTGATTTTTGACGACCAATTATCTACACTAGGGATATAGGCCCGGGTGGGAAGTGCCCTCCGTGGGGGTCTTTCTAAGGGAACCTAATCCGTATTTACGCATGGAAAATCCACGGCTCGAAGAAAACCACGAAAACTCCGAACGATTAGGCCGACAGGCGCGATTGGGGTCGAACCCAGCACCTCCCGTCTACCAGCTTCGAGAGCAGAACCTCTCGGCCACCACAAAAAAAAAAAAAAAAAAAAAAAAAAAGAAGTTAAAAATATTAATTTCCCGAGGAGACATTTTAAATATACGAATGCATCAAATGCCCATAGACTTTACATTAGTGAAGGGAAATCGGAAGCTGAGTGACCAGTCCCCTTAATCATTTGTCGCAGAGCACTTGCATCTCCCCTTCATGGATTTTTGATTAACTGAGCCCTATCTTAATAACTCAACTTCTATTACTCATATCTCTTCGAAACTAATTCCAAATTACATTAGTATCTTAATAAATCAATCACAAATTTAAAGTTAATTTATGATTGGTGGTTACCACTATTTCTGAATAGTAATTTCAGCAAATTCTTAAATTCAGTGTCTGGCTCAGATACCAGTCCAAATTGTTGACCAAGAACACTGGTACTCTTAATTAATCATTTGCATCTCCCCTCCCCCATTTGCCCCTTGGAATTTTTCTCTTATTTGAGTCCCCACTCCTTCAACTAATAATGAATACATGTTACACTGAAAAAAATGTGTTCTCAAAGTTGAGTAAAAAGTACTCAATTTTGAATACGTCCTATACTCAAAATAGCTCCGATCCAAATGTACTCAAAATTGAGAAACACATGTACTCCTTTTTGATTCCATGGTTGTGTTCAAATATGAATCGTTCCGTACCGCCCACCTGAACCGACAAATTAAAGTAAAAATGTACCGACATTTATTTCCCCCTTAAAATTATTAACAAGAAACGTTTAATTGATTATTTATTAAGAAAAATAGCAAAATTATCATCAAAATACCCAAATCGATATTTTTGTGACGAGCCTTTGGTCAGCAGTGTTAAATTATTTTTAAATACTGCGCATAATTTAATATTTACATTTTATAAACATCTTTTATGCCGCCATGAATGAAATAAACCCTTACAGAGTATAATAAAATTACCGTTTTGTTTGAGTTTGATAACATGTGATGTTTCAAAATTGAGAAAGAATATGTTAATTTTTGATCCAAACATACTCAATTCGATAAGAGTACATCGATTTACTCATTTTTGAGTACTTCGTCTTTTTTTTTCAGAGTACATGCAACATACAAATTCATGGCATCAATGAATATTTTGGAATCTTAAAGCTATTTGTGGCTTATAAATAACAAAATAAAGAGAATTAAAATTATATATTTAAACAGGGAGGACGCGCGTCGGACCTGATAAACCCAGAGTGCGTATGGTTTTTACAATTGTCACCACTATATTTTTAAAAACTAGGACTTCCCTCAGAGGGATTAGTCTGAGCGATATTGCTGAGAACATAGATTTAATAATAACATGTGGAAGCAAAGAAAATGAGATGTTATCTTTAATTGTCAATATACTGCGATAAATTGAAGTGATGAAAATAAACGAATCGTAAAATTACGAAATCTTATATATAAATTCGTATACACTGTTTAAAAAAATGGGAAATCAAACCATTCAAGACAGCCATGCATGGATATAAAATTGAAAGTACGCAATATATTAAAAGTAAAACAGAAAATGAAACACTAAATTACTTATATGGGAATTTTAATTGTATTAAATGATGTCAAGAGCATAATCAGACGCTCCGCACCAATTTGAGTAACTTTAAATGACAAATATATGATGTTTAAAAAGAATGGACTATACTTTATATTGTGTGTGCTCCCCCAGAATAGTTAATATTGTGCAATATCTGTTTTCCACGGATGCAATGAGGTTGTCGATAACATTTAAGGAATTCTCTCCTCAAAATCTGATATAGTATCAAAGTACCGAATACATCAACAGTGGCATGCAATGCTTCGTTAGAGTGTGTTTTAGATATGCTCGATCGGATTTAAATGATGAGTGTATGCTGGCCACTACATACGCTGTATTGTTTTATTTTCAAACATATTCTGCACAAGTTGAGCTGTATTTAGCATGTATTAAATAAAAGAAATCGGCAATGATTACAACATAAAGTATGACACAAGATCTGAATATATCGTCTGCATAACTTTTGAGCTGTCAAAGTGTCATTTGAAGTAATTTACAAATCCATACATATTTATTCAGCAAATCATGCAAGCTAACATACGCCAATATGAACCCGATTATAAAATTTCACCAGAATAAGTTAATATATAAAAAATCTACTAATGAAAGTTGAGAATATGACCTTATGATAAAATGTCTAGAAAAATGTATCGGATAAAAAATTCATATCACATTTAAAATGGCACTTCCCTCTGTTAGTGGCCTTGGCGAGAGAGAGAAAAGCCTAGAGAAGGAACACTTTAACAAGTACGTTCGGGCAACCTACTCACTGTTTCATACAGGTTTTGGGTGGGGCTTGTGAGTGCTTAAGCCATTTGGTAGGCCTCCCCACCTAGCTGACCCTGTTTCATACAGGTCTTTATTCAATATTTACATACTTTATTTAATGCTAGGTGGGTATCTATCAGTTTTGTTGCATTTAAATTGCATGTTTTGCGGAGGAAATGCAGCATTATGAAATATTTAAAGTTGCTGTACCTAATAATTCCAAATTAATGGTAATTGAGATCGCTTTCCGTTAATTTCATCTTTTTAAATTTACAATTTTTTAGAAACCATTCATAGACACAATTGTATATTTTAAAACTACCCCGAAGCAATATTTCAAGATTTTGGGCTCAGCAGTAACACAGAAATAGAAAATTTTCGAAAGTTTTTGTTTCTGCACTGTTTTATATAGCGACATTTTTAGAAATTGTTCTATTGCGAGAATTTACGTCATGATAAATACAGCCATGTCAATTTTCATGTTTATATTCCTAACAATTCCATGTACTTCGTTACTTAGATCATCTTTAGATCTTTTTCCGCTTTGTTTAGTCTTTCTATTTTTTAGAATTCGTTCTACAACGAGTATTTGCATCTTATTAATTACTACCATGCCAAAGTTCTAGTTTCTAACCCCAACACCATCCAGAAAATTTCAGTATTCCAAATAAATCATAGTTTAGAAACTTTCTAGAAATTTTTACGTTTATCCGTCAAATTGAACCTTTTAGAGAGCGTTCATTACGAGTATTTACATCTTAAAAGTAACTACCGCACCAAATTTAAAGTTTCCAACCCAATCAATATCGCAGAAATCAAAATTTTAGAACTTGTTTGCTCCTGCAGCGATGTAGGTTCTTGCACTGACATAAAATAGTCTTTTTTTCGGAGCAGAAATGGCCACCAACATTTTTTTAAGTTGGCTATGCAGTTTCAGAGATAACACCTCACAAACGTACAAGCATTAATAATATTATATACTTTATAATATTATAACGCTTTATAATATTAGCATTAGATGTACAGATACAAAAGCCATTTATCTGTTACAAACTAAAGTGCCGGCGTTGCCTAGAATTTGAAGGATGTTTGTTCTGAAAAATCAATTTCAAAATTTAACATACAACACAAAACAAACATTAAAAAAAGCAGTCGAAATGTTGTATGAATGAATCATATAAAAATGCTATATAAAAATGTATATAACAGACGCAAAAGAATACAGCGATAAATGAACTTATTTCAATTTATAATTGGAGCAATAATGTTAAAATACGCCAATATTTCCCTATTCGAGGTTTTATCATGCTTCAATACATTTTTCACACTCATATGACGTTATACTATATCCACCACGTCCTTTATATTTCCAATATGACGTAATATTTTCCTCTTTCACGTGGAAACCTTGAAACAGAAAAGTTAGGAAGTTATATTAACTTTCATTTAAATTCGTCAAACTATTTATTTCATTTTCATTTTTCACGTGAATATCTTGCAATAGAAAAGTTATGACGTAATATTCACCTTTTTTTAAATTCGACAAACTATTTATTTCATTTTCATTTTTCACGTGGAAATCTTGCAGTATAAAATTAATTGTTGTAGTAATAATTTTATTGTGCTTTTTAATTGTTGGCAACTGCTATAATGAAAAATGTTTAAATTTGATAAGAAATTGCTGTTAAATTGGTGGTTTTTTATTAATTAAAAATTAACTATAAATTATTTCGATTCCGGATTACTTTAGTTGCCTCGGCCATGTTTTAATACACATGTACGTATCTTTTCACAATTTTGGCTTCCAAATTGTGGATTTTTATAGAACTACAAACCGACAGATAGACAAGTTTTCATTTTTATATATATCTCTATTCTAAAAAAAGTAACTAACGCTGTCACCGCCGCCGCCGCCGGTTTTGAATTTTTTGTGACCGGAAGTCTTTCTTCGTTAATATTAAGAAAACTATTGCATACAAAAATATGTAAATCGGTGGTATTATAGCGAAATGTTTGATCAACACACTAATGCATATAGTTTTCAAATCGAAGAATTACTTTAAGAGATATTTAATGCTAAAGTTGGACAAAATCGTTCCATTAAAAAAGTTTTATAAGAGCAAAAGCTATACATGGGAATTTAATCATTTTTAGATCATTTTATTCAATAGAAGATCCCGGTGTGCAGATTCCATTAATTTTTTTAATTTGACTCATTTTTTGAGGTTTTATTTCTATTTTAAATTCAAATATTCAGCATTTCGACAGATATTTTTTATATATTTTAGAAAATGGTATTTATTTAAACTGTTGCCAACTGTATAAATAGCGCAAACAACAATGTTTGCTTCAAACAAAAAAAAATTATTTACACGTTACTATTATAAACAGAAAAAAACCCTTCAAATTAGGATTAAATAATTAGGTATAAAAAGCAGGCACTTATTGGAAATTACGCCATAAAAACTATATTTACATGTGAATTTTAAAAGAGAAAGGATATTGTAAAATGAACTCATTAACATGCGTTTGAAGTCTGAAATAGAAGAAATTACGTCACATTACACTTATTATGCAAAATGAACAAAAAATAGTATTGCAAAACACTTTAAATTTAAAAATTGCGCGAGACAAAATATTAGAGGTTAAATATTAGATTTTTTCAAAATTTTATTATTTGTCGTTTGATGTGAGGTGTTCAGCTATATGTATGCAAAATTTCATGTCTCCAACTTAATTAGGGTCTGAGTTAGAAAAATTGTTTAAGATACACAAGTTAGAGCCGAGAAGGTTAAATATTAGACCTTTTTCAAAATTTTATTCTTTGTCGTTTGATGTGAGGTGTTCAGCTATAAGTATGCAAAATTTCATGTCTTCAACTTAATTAGGGGCTGAGTTAGAAAAATTGCTTAAAATACAGAAGTTAGAGAGCGGAGGGTTAAATATGACTTTTTCAAAATTTTATGATTTATCGTGTTATCGCAAGTGTTCAGCTATAAGTATGCAAACTTTCATGTCTCCAACTTAATTAGGGGCTGAGTTAGAAAAGTTGCTTAAAATACACAAGTTAGAGCCCGGAGGGTTATACAGACGTGTGAAAATTATTAGAATAATTGTGAAATTTTCAATACAATCTTTTTATATTAAAGAATTGATACATTATTAAAAAAATATTGATACGTTTAATATTTAGTATTCATCCTCTTGTTTTTCATTAAAGATTCTATACGTCTTGGCATACTTTGTATGTGTTTTTGGCAATTAATTTGTATTTCGTTGTCAAGGTGCCAAATTTGGATGAGTCTTTCTATCAGACTATTCTTGTTTGTAATGTTGTTTTTCTTTATTTGTTTTTTACAATGGCATAAAGATTATCTATGGGGATCATATCTGGACTGTTTCCAGGCCATGGAAGTATTTTTATATATTTTTTTATCCAAATATGTGGTCACAGATGAAACTTTATGGCACGGAGCTCCATCATGCATGAATATGAAGTCTCCATTTGGAAACAAGTCTTTTAATTGTGGAATTAATCTTTGTTCAAGCACTTTTTTATGCTGATACTGGTCCATCATGCCTCCTACAATGTATAAACGTCCAGTACCCTGAGCAGACATCACGCTCTAAACCATTACTTTAGTAGGATGGTTAACCGTCTGTGCTATGCAAGTAGTGAAAAGTGCTTCACTGGTACTTCTCCTGACATATTGACTGCTTTCTTCTGATATCGCAAATATTGATTAATAAGAAAAACATACCTAAAAGTAAAAAGTACTTTAAGGTACGTAATTTGTAGAGAAATATTCTTATAAAGAAATTTTTAATCAAATTTATAAACAGTTCTGCATCTTTAGTCAGTGTGCAAAAAACATGATTTCAGGAAAAGGAATGAACAACTTGAATTCAACTGATTAATTAAAGGAAAATTAATATTTCTCACATTGCTCCAGTCATTTCCGAATTTTTCTTGCACAACTTTTGCCCAAGCAACTCTTCTTTGCCATAGCAGATGCGATTTTAGCCTTTTTTCGAGGACAACAAGCACGGAGTCCAGCTGAGATGAGATTTCTACGGATAGAAGAATCACATACATTTACTCCATATGCTTGTAAGGAGATTTTTAGTTCATGTCTAGTTGCTTTTCTGTTACCTTTAGTAATCTGAATTAATTTCCTTTCTGTTCTTGCAGTAAATTTACTTTTCGTTCCTCATTTCCCTACTGTAGAATTTTCATATTCACATTTGGAGTCCAAAGATCTTTTTATTCTACACACAGATGCTTGCGAAATTGTTGCTTTTTTAGCAATTTAGAGCTATGTATAGTGATTTTCTTGGATGAGACACTTTACCACAGCTTGTTTTCTAAGAGAAATATCACTTGCTATACCCATAATCACGCAATAATCCTTTGACAAACGAAAAAAAGCTACCAATTAGTATAAACTAATCAAAACAGCGAAAATATTTGTTTTAAGAATAACATAATACTGATGCCAACTCAAGAAAAGAAAGAAAATACTAGCACAGCAAGCAGACGGTTTTAATATTTTATTTCAAATTTGTTTGTTAATCAAACAAATTCTTTATATGCAATGCAAACAATTTGATTACTTTGGATCAAATATTTTTCTTTTTAAAAAATGGCAACATTTAACAAAATTATTTCCCCAAAACTGTTCTAAAAGAGCGAAAAATTGACTGGATCAACAAAACAAATCACCTTTCATGAATCATTGCAAGTATATACAATATTAATCAAGAAAAACTGAAAAAATCACAATTATTCTAATAATTTTCACACGTCTGTATATTAGACCTTTTTCAAAATTTTATTATTTGTCATTTGATGTAAGGTGTTCAGCTATAAGTATTAAAAATTTTATGTCTCCAACTTAATTACGGGCTGAGTTAGAAAAATTGCTTAAAATACACAAGTTAGAGTCCAGAGGGTTAAATATTAGTTTTTCAAAATTTTATTATTTGCCGTTTGTTGTGTGGTGTGTGGGGTTCAGCTATAAGTATGCAAATTTTCAAGTCCCCGACATATATAGTTTCTGAGAACGGGCTCTGTGACAGACGGACAGACAGACAGACGAAGAAGTGAGACAGGTAGGGTTTCGTTAGATGAACGAAACTCTAAAAACATGCTGCGGATGACTGTAACAGCATCCTAAAATTACATTACCATCAGCGATCTACCAATCCTGAATTTAGTTTACATTCGTTTCATATATTCTTATTATTTTGTGTGGCCTTGTAAAATAACTATCAATATTACATACAGTAAAACCTTTGAATAGCGGACACCTCGAGAATGCAGAGTTTGTCCTCTATTTAGAGGTGTCCGCTACTGAGAGTAAAACATGTACAGTTATTTAAGTGTTGGTAATCGAAAAACTGTCCGCTATATAGAGGTATCCGCTAATCGGGTGTGTCCGCTATGGAGGTTTTGCCAGTAAAACCTCTGAATAGCGAACACCTCGGGAGGGCAGAATTTGTCTTCTATTTGGAGGTGTCCGCTACTGAGAATAAAAAAATGTACGGTTATTTAAGGGTTGGTAATCGAAAAAATGCCCGCTAAATAGAGGTGTCCACTAATCGGGTGTGTCCGTTATGGAGGTTTTACTGCATAATAATATCATCCTTTACAAGAAAATTGCATGCTGTATGATAGACAGACAGACCTCCAGAGAAAGATAACCTCCCGGAGCAATAAACACTCATGTCTTTAGTCCAATAACATGTGACATACAATCGTCCACAATTGTATGTCATACAACAGGCTAAAAACGGTCACCGTGGTACGGAGTACTGTATTATTATTTGTTTGCCCACCAAAACTGGTTGCCACGGGTTGTTGCAAGGTTTGTGATCATGTGGTTGAAACTGATCTATTCAATGTTACTGCGTACGTATTTTTTTTTTTATAACCTCCATGTGTTCAAACCAGTTGTCTACGAAAACATCCACCGGTGAAAGTGACGCACACCAAATTTCTGTGACGTATACAGATAAATTGTGCTTTTTTATCAGTTTTTTTAATATAATTTTTAAACGGTTTGGAACTTATTTTTCATAGTAGGTGCATTCAGTAGGTGGCCCTCATAGGTACCTTCTGGTGCAATCAGAAACGAAATCCGACAAGTATTTTTTGAGTTATGCTTGACGAAAGGTTTTTATTAGGCTTTTTTTTTAGTAGGACATGGCGTTAATATCCATCGTAGCTGTAATGTGTCCGGACAGTAATATTTCGCTGAGTATTAGCCTTCGCTTCGCTCAGACAATAATCATATATTTAAACAGGGAGGACTCGCATCGGGCCTGATAGACCCGGAATGCGTATGGTTTTTACAATTGTCACCACTATATTTTTAAAAGTAATCTTATTTTATCGCAAAATTTTTAACAATTGTCTTCGTCTAAATAAGGTGACGATTATTATTGTATTTATTGGTGACAAAGAAAAAACCATTCATACTCTGGGTATGCGCGCATTCCGAAAGTGCTACCGGTAAGTCTATGGAAACATTATTTTAAATATCTCGCTTCCATTTATAGTTTTTTTTTATTATTATTATTTTATTAGGATAGCTGAGATTTACCTCTAACTGGGCTAGTTTTTTACTTTTTCGATTTTGGTTATAGCTTTTTATATTAGGATAATTTCAATTTCAGAACCGGTTCCGTAAGTGAAAGTAGTTTTTAAAGAAAATCTGAAAACAAAATCGAAAAAGTAAAAACTATCCTGATTATAGATCACTCTCAGCTAGCCTATGAAAAAAAGATCATTCAAAAATATTAAAATCCAACGAGACATTTGAAAATAATGCCCCCAAAGGATTTACATTAACCATCATAGTTTCTCTGCGTAACTGACTAGTGTTGGCTCTTAATGATTGTTTTTCTTTCTTTTTTCTTTTTTGAGTAAAATGGTGTTTTTTTTTTTTTTTTTTTTTTTTTTTTTTAGATAAGTCAGACAAATACACGTTACTTGCTTTATTGCTACTTACTTGATAACCTTTGTCAATTAGTACAAAAAAAATTTAACCTAACGCTTATTAGTCAAAAATGCATAAGAATTAACACATTTTTGTCGTTCAAGTTAAGAAGATTTCCAGTCAGTTCAAAAGCAAATTTATTTCAAATGGACATCGTACAAAAAAAGTTAAATTTGTTAATACACGAAAAATAGGACAAATAAAACATATATATTTGTAACATTTTTTAAAGACAAAAAGAGTAGAAAAAAAAGGTCTCAGATTATTAGAAAACTTCACGTTCAGTCCAGAAAAATGATATCATCGGTAAGTAAAACTTCTTTGTAAGCTGCCTGTAAAAAGTTAAACATAATATGGATTATTGTAGGTATTATCAAAATCAAGCATTAGATTTTTATTTATTTAAAAAAAAAACGAAAGAAAAAGAAAAAAGAAGAAGAAGAAAAAATCCTTGCATACCCAAGGATGGATGGCAATGATTAGAGTACAAAGAACACACGCATCTCAATTTGAAATTTTCTACCTACTTTATTTTAAATTTGAGTATTTTGACAGAGATGATAGATAATGCATTTAAATTATGTATGCGTCATAAAACACACACACAGAGAGAGAGATACATACCTACATACATACTTATAAGATTATGATTATTTTCGAACGGGAAAAATTTGTGGTCCAATTAAACACATACTGGTGCATTTCATAGCAGTTTGACAAATTTTACTGAGGTAGTAGACAACATATCTCTAATTTTAGATGCATTTCATTTTTGTTTTAATCAATTTATAAACAGTAAATATTTTCAAAACGGAAAATAGAAATACCAAGCAAAAAAACAAACTCAGTTTTTTTTTTTTTTTTTTTAGGAATTATAAAAACTGAAGCATTTTTTTTTAAATTAATGTGCAAACACCGAACACACATAAAAAAAAAATGTACAGTCTAATTTTATAGCCTTATTTTTAAAAAAAAGAATAAGCTACCGACAAATGATATATGGTGTAAAGTACAAAATCTGTATATCCATAAACTGAAATTATGAGTAATCTGGCCAGTAGTTTGATCCATCATTTTTTTTTTCTAATCTAAAATCTAGCTGGTTTCTAGCCATACTTTCTATTTCTTAATCTCGTTAACGTATAAATTACAGATACAACAGGAACTGGAAACGGTTTTAGGCTTTCACATTTTGCCATTAGTTTGACCTGAAATTTTCAGCAAGTAGTCCTAGGATGATCAGCGCAAATTATTTTAAACCCTTGGAGACGAGCGTCTTTTACAGAATTTTTAATCTTTAATCACCGGTTTTTAAAAACAGAAAATTTTGCCTAATTGAATCGGGAAAATGCTCGGATTAAATAAGGCAAGATTTACAATAGAAATTTACTGGTGAGAATAATCCCCGATTCTGAGCAGCTTACGCGACACGAATACCGGTCGCTCGTCCCCAAGGGGTTAAACTAAGGAGCTGATAAGGCTATGAAAGTAATCCCTTTTGAAGTTGAACAGTAAAGTTTCTTCTAAAATGCTTTATTATATCAATTGAATATTATATAATATTTAGGTTTACAGTATTTGTTAAAACAAAACTGTTATATTAAAAATTATGTATTAAAAACAAATACAAATACATTATGTTAAAAGGTACACACATTAAAATACAAATAACATCAACGTTTCATTTCGCATTTGCGAACGTCTTCAGGATGTTATGATACACGTAAATCTAAAGTTTTAAAAATGGATGCAAACGTCTCAGAGTCCTCGGGGAAACTTGACTGGATCGCGCACCAAACGTCATCAAGTTGCCAATGCAACCAAAAGGAGTAAACCAAGTCAGCGATGGAAAAGGGGGGAGGAAGCCTAATTGAACTGACTCCAAAAATGATTTATAGCATATTATACATATTTTATGAATGCTGTAGGATAAATTATCGTTACAAGTTTGTTGTCAAAGCTTAATAATCCTAATGGACTGTAAAATTTTGTTGACATGTAGATTCTTGCACGGAATTATGATTCTTGCTTCATCAAAGGCAACCCTGCTACCATCATTAACAAAACAAAATCTTTCGCGAACTGTATTTAGTTACGATTGTAAAATGTTCCTCATGTGCTCTTTTAATCTTTCTGTAAATTTTCTTTTAGTTTCACCGATATAAACCAATCTTTCTTTATTTGGGAAGGTAATTGGAATTTCATACACTCCGGCTTTTTGATGATTCAAGATTTATCTATATTATTACTAAGAATTTGAATCAGGTATTGGGGGGGGGGGGGGGCAAGAGCTATTAATTTTATATTGTAGGCTTGACTGTTATAGTGTCCCTACTTTATTTAAAATTTTTAGCTTATGTACTTGCGAAAGCATTATTTTGTAAATAATGTAATCTGTAAAAGTAAATAAATAAATACTAAAATACTGGTGTAGGCAGAAAGTAACAATTCTCTCAGAGTTAGTAATTTATGACGTATTATTTCCTACATATAATGCAATACATTATAACTACATGAAAATTATGAGTATTTAGCATAATTTCAAACAATTTAGTTCGAATTTTTGCTTACATTATGTTGAGTAGTCACACACCAAGCCAGTATTTTTACAAACATGCACATTATCTATTAAATATCGTCATATTTAAAGTGCCTAAAATAAATAAAATTATTACGCGCGAAACGCATTTAAAGAGGATAATTAAGTCATATTTAAAAAGCTCAAATAATAATATTCCCAAACTCTTTAAATTAAATACTATGTGTACCCGGGAATCTTAAAAGAGAGAAACTGTAAAATAAATTAATTATAACATGAAAAATGCATGTAATAGTGAAAAATACGTCATATAATAAAACGATACATTTAATACGATTTTCATTCCGGAGAATTTTTGTTTGACGTCACATGGTATAAAAGTTGCAAATTTGTTTATATATATTACATCGCTTGATATTACATCATAGCATAAATACAGGGAATTGTATGTGCAAAATACTTTCGATTTATTTTGTACGAATTACTGTTCGATAAATACATATTAGAAAATTCTGATATTCTTATTACTTAATATAAACAATATACATTGTTTGTAAAAATAACATGAAAATAGGCATGATGGTGAATTAAAATAGAGAAAAGAATTCATGAATAGGCTATATCTGTTCCTGAGAATATCTAAAACTCGATCAAATATAAAATATAAGCGTAAAATTTCAAAACACAATGCATACCTGCCAACATGTCAATTTTGAAATCCTTACAATTTTTATGGCGTATTCTTGGGTGCTTAAAAATGCATAACATATGCACATGCAATGAAAAAAGTAATACTTCATAACATTTTCTATGCTATATTCATGTATAGTCTTTTTTTTTTCCAAAATAAAAACGTGAGATATCAAAAAAAATTTTTTTTGCATGGGAAATTCTAAAAAAAAAATTTCTGAAATTCACAGCAAATTTTTTGAAAGGTTACACAGCCAAAGGATTGGGGAGGAAAGGAGGGGGGGATTCCCTTCCGGTCTAATTATGAGTTTTTTCGAGGCCCTTTGATGAAATTCGCGCTTTTTCCATGATCCTGTGAAAAATTCACGTTTTTTTCACGATCCTTTGACGAAATTACTGGTTTTTTTCGCGATCTTTTGACGAAGTTTGCGTTTTTTTTCGCGATCTTTTAACGAAATTTGCGTTTTTTTTTCGTGATCTTTTGACGAAATTCGCCGTTTTTTCGCGATCTTTTGACGAAATTTGTGTTATTTTCGCGATCTTTTGACAAAATTTGCGTTTTTTCGCGATCTTTTGACGAAATTCGCGTTTTTTCCGCGATCTTTTGACGTAATTAGCGTTTTTTTCGCAATTTTTTGATAAAAGCGTTTTTCTGCTATCTTTGACGAAATAAACATTTTTCTCGCGATCTTTTGACAAAATTCGCATTTTTTTACGAGATCTTTGACAAAATTCGCGTGTTTTTTACGTGAACCTTGACAATATTCGCGTTTTTTTACGAGATCTTTGACGAAATTCACGTTATTTCCCGCGATCTCTGACGAAATTAGCTTTGTTTCAAAGATTTTTGATCGAAATTAGCGTTTTTACGCGTTTTCTGACAAAATTCGCGTTCTTTTCACGATCCCTTGACGAAATTAGTGTTCTTTACCCGCGATCTTTGACGAAATTCGCGTTCTTTTCACGATTCTTTGCCGAAATTAGTGTTTCTCCTGCGATTTTTGACAAAATTCGCGTTCTTTTCACGATCTTTCGACAAAAATAGTGTTTTTCTGCGCGATTTTTAACGAAATACGCGTTTTTTTTTCGCGATTCTTTGACAAAATTTGCTTTTTTTCAAATATCTTTGATAAAATTCTTTTTTTCCCCGCGATCTTTGACGATATTCGAGCTTTTTCTCGCGAA